>CM060937.1:275176521-276376521 GCA_030765085.1 Allium cepa | reverse complement strand
CCTTGTTTTAGCCATTCTCAGTTGATGAGGCTTGACGCTGCGATTATCTTTATAGAACATATCTCTTAGAATGCTCATCGTCCGCCTGATGATGTGCTGAAAGTATTCAATCCATACAAGTTCGTTCCGGGTTCGAACGAAACCGAAAGCATTATCTCGTTACACTCATTTTGGAATCACCCTCAGAGTTAACGACGATAACCCTTGCATTCTGAAACACCATCTCGATCTTCGATTGAGATGTCACGACCTATCATTTAATTTGGATCGATGTGGTTTTCGAAATATCAAATTGATACTCGATCCCGGTCTCATCGAAATCCAAACGCCATTTTAAGGGCCAAGTTGTTTAAATAGTTTAAACAATTTAATTCATTACTTAGAAATTCACATAACAGTTATCACAGATAAACCATACACAGTCATCACAGATATATCCAGAATATATCACAAAATATCACAGAATATTACCAAATAGATATCAGAGTCAATCAAACAAGAATCATCAATTCGTATCAATATAGTTTGACTTACTTAACTTAATTAATTACTTAAGGATAAATCATTATTACTGTGTTTGATTAATCACTAATAAATCAACTTATTACCTTTATTAATTACTTCTTAATTACTTAATTAATTAATTATTAATTATTCATTTATAAACTTAATCATTATTTAATAAAAGTTAATTTCCCATTTAATTACTAATTATATTTCTTAATTAATCTTTAATTACCAATTTATTATGCATTTAATTAGTTAATTACTATTCATTAATTAACTTTAAGTAGTTAATTAAAATTCTTAAGTTCAAATTGGTTTAACCACAAAGTTATAATTATCAATTTCTAATTATAAATTTATTTAACCTTAAGTTATTTATTTAATTACAATTACAGTTAATTTACATTTTTAATTACCTTATACTTTACATTAATTAGTCATCTTACCTTTACAAACCTTTCTTTTAATAAATTTTAAATTAAATTTTAACTTAAAACTAACCAACATTATTTACTTAATTAATATAAAACTTTGTATAACAAAATACTTAAAGTATTTTAGGCAAATTCAACAGACCTGAGGCAAGCACCTCATTTACTCGAGAAAAACTCGAGTTTCTTTACCTTTTTCCCGTGTCACTCTCTATACTCACCTTCTTCTACTTCTACCTGATCTTTCTTCTTCACTTTTATTTTTATTTTTTATATTAGCTTAAGTAACTACTGAAGTATTTTAAACAGATTCACACACACAGGAAAACCCGAAGCAATTTCCTTTTCTACTCGAGTAAGAACTCGAGTCGAATCAATATTCAAAATCACTGACACTCGCACGCCAAAATCTGGCACCGATCGCCAACGTGCACGTGCATGGTGGTTCGTCGCCCCTCCGGCGACCCACGCTACCTCCAGCAAACCACGAATCGACCCTACACTGGAAATCAAAACCCAATTCAACATGAAAAGTTCGAAATAAAAAAATTGCCTGTAGCTCGAACCAGTAACTCGGGTACGCCCAAAACAATCGCCTCAACCTACTAACTCCGACCACTGGTGGCGACGCCGCTTCGTCCATGCCATTCCCAAACTCTCCTTGACCATCTCCTAGTATCGCGAACCACTCGATCAAGCGACGGCCACGAAATTTTTTTTATAGAACACAGAAAATGTTGAACCCAAAACCCTATATTTAATTCGACCTTTAAACACTTGCATTAAATATATTTTTTTAGCATTTTTCCTGTCATCAACGAGTATCAAGCAAGCTCTAATATGAATTACAACATCTAATATTAATTGAATCATCAGATATTCTCAAAAAAATAATTTCGGTTCCTTTAAAAACTGCACCTTGATTATTTACTAAAAAATCATCATTTTTATGTTAAAAATCTTAACTATGTGTGTTAAATCAAGACATGGGATCAAATTAACAAATTAAAACATTTAAATTTTAACAATTGATTTCTTTCTTACTTTAAACCTGTATAAACAGTATTTATATTTTACTATCATGCTTTAAAACTATTTCCAAGTTATGATTTTAATTTTAAAAACTTACTTGTTAAAAATCCTAAGCTTAAGATGTTTATATGAAGATGTATTAGTTTTCTTTACATTTCTTTGCTCAGAACTTGAAATATTAAAGAACATCACATATTAAACTTCTAGAGAACATCTTAGAACCACATATTTACAACATGCAGCAAACACAAGATTAATGAACTAATTACCAAAACTTAAACTTTAAAAACTGTATGTTTACTCACCAAAATAATAGTTGAAACAGAAAGCAAAGGTTTGTTGAAGAAACTGCAGTTTGAATTCCTGAAGATCCCTCTGTTTTGATGTTGAGTTTGTTTGAGTTTGCAAGGTAATAATTTATTTTATTTTCTTTCTTATCTCAGTTTTTGCTAAGTTTTGTGAACGAGTTAGAATAGGATGGTATATAAATAAAGATAGCTGTAAACAGAAGGGTTCAACTGGTACAAGCCTTACCTGTTATGTTCAGAGATTTTTTTTGTGTTTGATTATAACAAAGTTAAAAAATCTTGTATTTCGGCTGAAAGATTTCTTTGTAAAATCTGAAATGACAAATTGTTGAGCTAATTTAATGCATCTCTTCAAATATATTTACATATAATTATGGTTTCTGATATTTACATATTTGTACAAAGATATTTGTATATATGTTGTGAATAACTTATCTCTTTGGCATTTGAGAACAAAGATAATTTGAATATGTAAATTCTTGCATATATGATTACACAACAATCTTGTTATAGTTTTTGTTAAAATTTTTGTATTGTACAAATGTATATACAGGTTATGAAAATAGTTTATCTTCTTTTCTAACTTATCTTATATGTTCATGTATAATTATTATAGTTATTGTTAGCATAGCTTCCAAATTTTATTCTATTTGTAATTTAATTTCAAACATTTGACCTATAACATATGTTTGTATTTGTATATTTTATATTTCAATTTATATCTTATATTTTATAATTATGTTTTATACGTATGTTTTTGTGTTTATGTTTAATATTGATAAGGTTACTTATTTTTAAACATTATTATTAAAGACTACATTTACATACATATATATATTCAAATATTAATAATATAGAACCTTTAATTTTTATTGAATAAGATAGATTTTTTATAAACATTTTTGAAAGATTTTATTTTAAATAGTATTAAAAGATTCTATTTTAAATTTTTAAATCAAAATTTTCTTTACAAAACATATATATACATAAATATCCAAAAATCTTATTTATTTATAAAATGAAAAGCTTGTATTTAATTTAAATTAGATTAAATATTTATTAAAATATATTGCCAAAATTCCGGGACGTTACGTTCCTCCCCTCATAAAAGAATTTCGTCCCTAAAATTTAAAACAACAGTCAATTCAAAAGCTATTATATTAACTATCCAAACATACATATCATCCATACAAAAACAACCAAACAGTCAAACAAACAGTCTATCCTAACAAACATCACTAGTTATCCGAACACAAATCCGGATAAGCTTTCCCAAAATTATCTAGAGTTTCCCTAGTACAATCTCTAGGATCCTCACTCCACTACACTTTGACGAGTTTCACTACTTTGCTCCTGAGTTGCTTCTCGTCTTGATCCACAATCCGAACTGGATTCCTGACCACAGTCAAGTTGGGTTCTATTTCCAAATCTTCCTAAACTACTGGTTCTACAACCAGTGATGGGTCATGAACAAATTTCCTTAAATGGGATACATGAAATACATTATGAATGCCAGACATCCATTCTGCCAATTCAATTTTGTAAGCTATAGCTCCATTTCTTTCCAGCACTCGGAATGGTCCAATATATCTTGGAGCAAGTTTTCCTGTTTTTTTCGAATCTTAGAGCACCTTTGATTGGGAAAACCTTGATAAACACTAAATCTTCGATCTCGAATTCCAATGGTCTTCGTCTTTTATTAGCATATTTCTTCTGACGATCCTGAGCAGCTTACATCCTTTTCTTGATAAGCTTAACCTTCGCAGAAGCTTCTCGAATTAGATCGGGTCCGAGCACAAGACGATCTTTCGATTCTATCCAACAGGATGGGATCTATACGGTCTTCCATATAAAGCTTCATAAGGAGCCATCTTAATACTCGCTTGGTAACTGTTATTATAAGAGAATTCCCCTAGATGAAGATGGTCTTCCCACGATCCTCCAAAATCCAAAACGCAAGCTCACAGCATATCCTCAAGAATACGATTAAGCCTCTCCGTCTATCCGTCTGTCTGAGGATGATAGGCTGTACTCAATCTCAAATTTGTTCTCATAATTGATTGCAGAGCCTCCCAGAATTTGCTAGTGAAAATAGGATCACAGTCACTTACTATACAAACTGGAACACCATGCAATCTGACTATCTCCCTCAAGAAAATTTCTTCCAGAGAAGCTGCAGTACGAGTTACCTTAACCGGTATAAAATGGCGCTCTTAGTTAAATGATCCATAACAACCCATATTCCTTCATTTCCTTTCCTGCTTCTAGGAAAACCGTTGATGAAATCCATCGAAATCATTTCCCACTTCTAATCTGGAATTTCCAAAGGCTGCAATAATCCGACTGACTTCTGCTGATCTCCTTTAACTTGTTAGCAGATGGCACAACTATTCACGATCCTAGCTACATCTTTCTTCATACTCGGCCACCAGAAAACCGTCCTAATATCCTTATGCATCTTCTAGATTCCTAGGTGAATATTCAATCTGGAACGATGACTCTTTGACAACACTTCCTGTCTCAGATCTCTGTCATTCGGAACACAAATCCTCCCGTTAATCCTTAATGTTCCTTGGCCATCAATTTCAAAACTGGGACACTGACCCTTCCTAACTCTTTTGATGATTCTTCTCAACATTTTATCAGATGCTTGCTTACTTGAAATCCTTTCAATAAGAGATGGAACAACTTCCAGAAGAGATAGGACCGCGTTTCTGCTAAGAGCATCAGCTACAACATTCGCCTTTCCCACGGTATACAAAATATCCAAATCATAGGATGCCAGAAATTCGACCCACCGCTGCTGTCTCAGATTAAGATCTTTTTTAGAGAAAAGATATTTCAACGGTTTGTGATCCGTGAATAATTCGAATTTCTCTCCTAAAAGATAATGTCTCCAAATCTTCATAGCAAAAACAATGGCTAACAGTTCTAAATCGTGCGTAGCGTAGTTCTTCTCATGTGGCTTCAACCGCCGACGCATACGCAATCACCCATCCATTCTACATCAGAAATGCTCCCAGACCAACTAACAAGCATCAGTATAAACTTTGAATTTTCTCTTCCCATCCGGAATAGCAAGAACTGGCGCAATGGTTAGCCTCGTCTTTAACTCCTGAAAAGCTTCTTCATACTGGGATGTCCACTTGAATTTAGCTCCTTTCCTACTCAGCTTAGTCAGATGTGAAGAAATCTTGGAATAATCCTTGATAAACTTTTTGTAGTAGCCAGCTAATCCCAAAAAACTACAAACTTCAGTCGGTGTTTCCGGCTGCTTCCACTCCATAATAGTTTCAACCATTGCTGGGTCTACAGAGATACCTTCATCAGAAATAATATGCCTTAAAAATTTGACTTCCGATTTCCAGAAATGGCATTTGGAAAACTTTGCCTTCAACACATGCTTCCTCAGAGTCTCCAATACAATTCTCAAATGCTGCCTGTGCTCTTCTTCAGATTTGGAGTAGACCAAGATATCATCAATGAATACCAGAACGAACTTATTCAATACATCCTGAAAGACTCGGTTCATCAGGTCAACAAAGTAAGCGGGAGCGTTGGTTAACCCGAAAGGCATAACCAACCACTCATAAAAACAATTTGGTCCCCTAAATGCAGTCAAGGGAATACTATCCTCAGCTACCCTCAACTGATGGAAACCTGAAGCTAAATCCAGTTGAGGAAAGATAGAAGCTCCATGCAACTGGTCAAAGAGATCATCGATACGAGGAAGATGATATTTATTACGGATAATCACTTTTTTCAATTTCTATAATCCACATAGAACCTTAGCAATCCATTCGATTTAGTTACAAACACTGCAGCAGAGCCCCAACAAGAAAAACTGGGCCTAATCAACCCCTTCTCCAAAAGATCCTGAGTCTGCTTAATTAAATCCTCTCTCCCTAGGAGGCATTCTCCTACTTGGTTGAATCACCGGCACTGCTGCTGGAATCAAATCAATACGAAACTCTATCTCTCGATGTGGCGGCAGACACTTAACTTCCTCAAATACATCAGCAAAATATTGTACCACATCGCTATCTTCAACCTTCTCTTGAGAAGTCTCAATTCCATGAAAAAGACTACTCAAATGAATTTCAGAATTATCACACGACACTCTGGCAATTCTACCCAAATCAGTTTCCAGCGAAACTGTTCTCTCATCACAATTCAAAACTGCTTTATACTTATCCAGCCAATCCACCCCCAATGTAAGATCAAATCCCTTAAAATTCAACACATAAGGGTCATAAGAAAAAACTATGGGATAGAAATGAGATCTTCAAGTCCTTACAGATCGTATCTAATTTGGTCACCTCTCCTATAGGATTAGATACCAAAATGAGACAGTCTATAGTACTAGGGGTAAGAAAGAATTTCTCTACAGATTTCAGAGAAATAAAACTCAAAGAAGCACCCGAATCAAACAAAACTTTAATATACTTGCCATCTAAAAGTAAAGTACCTTCTAAAACTCCCTTGCCTTTAGAAGAAGAAGATGGACTGGCTTCTAGAGCAAAGACCTTACTTTGAGGCGCCCTCTGCAAAAGTGGACAATTCTTGATCATGTGACCTGGTTGGTGACAATTAAAGCATAGGGATCTCTGAACCAAAGTTGAACCCGGTCCACTATAATGTGGTTGCTGCTGCTGCTGTTGAAATCCCTTCCTAGGACACTTATTTGCCAAATGACATTCTTGTTGACAAATGTAGCATTTGCGAGGTTCATTGTTACTTCCAGGCTTCTTCTTGCTCGGTCTCCTCCAATTGGGATTGAACTTCCGCTTATTCGGATTAGCGAAAATCCCTCCTGAAGCCGCAACTGGTGCCACTTATTTCTTACTCATCAAATTCTCATATCTCAATGCCATATCAATTGAATCAACAAAAGATCCTTTCAAAAGCACCATCATCTTTTCATGAAATTCTAGCCTCAATCCTTGCACAAACATTCGTATTTTTTGAGGGGAGTATCAATGAGTCCTGGTCCATAGCAAGAAATTTCATTGAATTTGGTCTCATACTCCGACATAGACATGTTACCCTGCTTCAAATTCAGAAAATCCTGATACAATTGAGTTTTCCCTTCTGTTGGCATAAACTTCTCCTTAAATATCTCCTTAAATCTGTCCCATGAAATGTCTTCCTCAGAAATATTTGCTACTGTTGCATCCCACCAGGCTGCTGCGCCTCCCTGCAATTGCCACGATGCCATTTCTCTTTTCCGTTCATCAGACAACTTCATACTCTTAAAGATGCGCTCACAAGAACGTAGCCAAGCTTGAACTTCAATTATCGATTCTGAACCTTTAAATGGTTGGCCTCCGAGGTTGATGAAGTCTTTGCATAAACCAGCAAAACTAACCTGAGGCGGTACTGGATTTACAGCCTCACTAGCATTTTGACTTTGTCCATTGTCAGTCGAGGTACTGGTCCTACCTTTGCCTCTCCTTCCAGAACTCATGTTGGCCACCTGGACAGGTAACTCAACAAATTTAGATAGATATATGTAATTATATGAAAATACAAATACGCACTCTCAAGATAAATATCACTTATACGAAAATACAAATACGCACTCTCAAAATAAATATCACTCAAGAGCCTAGGTACTCACTCAACCTAGCGCTCTGATACCAACTGTGATGACCCGCCTTTCTAACCCCAGAAAGGCGTATCATCATTAAGAAAGAAAGGGATAGAAATAGAAAAGAATAGAAATAAAGAATAACAACATCAGAATCTCGCAGCGGATGGAACAAAATATAATACATCACATAACTATTACATAGTTTTACATACATCAAAGTTATACAATATCATACACATGACAGTCATATAAACATCTCCCAATACATACATCCAAAATACAGCATACACTAACTACACAGCTGAACCATATAGATGATACATACATCTGGTCTTCTTCTCCAAGCTACTCCAGAATCCAAAATCCAAACCTATCACTTGGCTACTCATAAAAATTTGAGTACCCAAGAGTTTATGAAAAACAAAATATAAACTCCGGGTCAGACATGGGTCTGGTGTGAGTAAATGGGTTAAAGTTGTTTAACTTTGAAAACCATTTGAAAATAAAGGTATCACGTAAGACTTCCCACACACAAATACGGTTAAGTTTTTACCTTACGCTAACCAAAACATTTTATAGGAAATCCAGTGATATTATAACAGTCTCTAAGGTTTTCAACTAAATAGAAAATAGCCAAAATTGTTACATCTATTAAATTCCAGCTACTAGCCACAAAAGTGGGTAATACAAATCAAAACTGTAGGGTCTCGTAGGGAAAATGGGTTTTCATCAATGGCAGGGCTACTGGGGTACCGTCCGTCACAGTACGGGGCCTTGATCACCGTACCGAGGATCACTTCCGACCTCCTACAACACAAGGCCGGAACCATTCCTTACTGAATAGTCCTGAACAAGATAACCCCGTAGTTGTGGCCAACAACTGCCTACACAACCGAAATAAAAAGGGACATCTAGACAGGGGTATACCTCATCCTGCTTGGGCATGACCCACCTAACCTTGCTGCATCTCCCCTGTTTTAGCCATTCCCGGTTGATGAGGCTTGAGGCTGCGATTACCTTTACAGAACATATCTCTTAGAATGCTCATCGTCTGCCTGACGATGTGCTGAAAGCATTCAATCCATACAAGTTCGTTCCAGGTTCGAACGAAACTGAAGGCATTATCTCGGTACACTCATTTTGGAATCACCCTTAGAGTTAACGACGATAACTCTTGCATTCTGAAACACCATTTCGATCTTCAATTGAAGTGTCACGACCTATCGTTTAATTTGGATCGATGTGGTTTTCAGAATATCAAATTGATACTCGATCCCGGTCTCATCGAAATCCAAACACCATTTTAAGGGCCAAGTTGTTTAAATTTTAATTCAATACTTAGAAATTCACATAATAATTATCACAGATAAACCATACACAGTCATCACAAATATATTCAGAATATATCACAAAATATCATAGAATATTACCAAATAGATATCAGAGTCAATCAAACAAGAATCATCAATTCGTATCAATATAGTTTGACTTACATAACTTAATTAATTACTTAAGGATAAATCATTATTACTCTGTTTGATTAATCACTAATAAATCAACTTATTACCTTTATTAATTACTTCTTAATTACTTAATTAATTAATTAATTAATTCTTAATTATTTATTATAACCATAATCATTAATTAATAAAAGTTAATTTCCCATTTAATTATTAATTAATTTCTTAATTAATCTTTAGTTACCAATTTATTAGGCATTTAATTAGTTAATTACTATTCATTAATTAACTTTAAGTAGTTAATTAAAATTCTTAAGTTCAAATTGGTTTAAACACAAAGTTATAATTATCAATTTCTAATTACAAATTTATTTAACCTTAATTTATTTATTTAATTACAATTATAAGTTAATTTACATTTTTAATTACCTTATACTCTACATTAATTAATCATCTTACCTTTACAAACCTTTCTTTTAATAAATTTTAAATCAAGTTTTAACTTAAAATTAACCAACATTATTTACTTAATTAATATAAAACTTTGTATAACAAAATACTTAAAGTATTTTAGGCAAATTCAACAGACCCGAGGAAAGCACCTCGTTTACTCGAGAAAAACTCAAGTTTCTTTACCTTTTTCCCACGTCGCTCTCTACTCACCTTCTTCTACTTCTACCTGATCTTTCTTCTTCTCTTTTTATTTTATTTTTTATATTAGCTTAAGTAACTACTGAAGTATTTTAAACATATTCACGCACGTAGGAAAACCCAAAGCAATTTCCTTTTCTACCCGAGTAAGAACTCGAGTCGAATCAATATTCAAAATCACTGACACTCGCACGCCAAAATTTGGCACCGATCGCCACCGTACACGTGCACGGTGGTTCGCCGCCCCTCCGGCGACCCACGCTACCTCCAGCAAACCACGAATCGACCCTACACTCGAAATCAAAACCCAATTCAACATGAAAAGTTCGAAATTGAAAAAAATGCCTGTAGCTCGAACTAGTAACTCGAGTACGCCAAAAACAATCGCCTCAACCTACTAACTCTGACCACTGGTGGCGACGCCGCTTCGTCCACGCCATGCCCAAACTCTCCTTGACCATCTCCTAGGATCGCGAACCACTTGATCAAGCGACGGCGACGAAAACCAAAATTTACTGAACATAGAAAATGTTGAACCCAAAACCCTATATTTAATTCGACCCCAAAATCATTGCATTAAATAATTTTTTTAGCATTTTTCCTATCATCAACGAGTATCAAGCAAGCTCTAATATGAATTACAACATCTAATATTAATTGAATCATCAAATATTCTCGAAAAAACAATTTCGGTTCCTTTAAAAACTGCACGTTGACTACTTACTGAAAAATCATCATTTTTATGTTAAAAATCTTAACTTTGTATGTTAAATCAAGATATGGGATCAAATTAAAAAATTAAAGCATTTAAATTTTTACAATTTATTTCTTTCTTACTTTAAACCTATATAAACAGTATTTATATTTTATTGTCATGCTTTAAAACCATTTCCAGGTTATGATTTTAAGTTTTAAAAACTTACTTGTTAAAAATCCTAAGCTTAAGATGTTTATATGAAGATGTATTAGTTTTCTTTACATCTCTTTGTTCAGAACTTGAAATATTAAAGAACATCACATATTAAACTTCCAGAGAACATCTCAGAACCACATACTTACAACATACAACAAACACAAGATTAATGAACTAATTACCAAAACTTAAACTTTAAAAGCTGTATGTTTACTCATCAAAATAATAGTTGAAACGGAAAGGAAAGGTTTGTTGAAGAAACTGCAATTTGAATTCCTGAAGATCCATCTGTTTTGATGTTGAGTTTGTTTGAGTTTGCAAGGTAATAATGTTTATTTTCTTTTCTTTCTTATCTCGGTTTTTGCTAAGTTTTTTGAACGAGTTAGAATAGGATGATATATAAATAAAGATAGCTGTAAACAGAAGGGTTTAACTGGTACAAGCCTTACCTGTTATGTTCAGATTTTTTTTTGTGTTTGATTACAAAAAAGTTAAAATAATCTTGTATTAAGATTTCTTTGTAAATATGAAATGAAAAATTGTTGAGCTAATTTAATGCATGTCTTCAAATATGTTTACATATAATTATGGTTATTGATATTTACATATTTGTACAAAGATACTTGTATATATGTTGTGAATAACTTATCTCTTTTGCATTTGAGAACAAAGAAAATTTGAATATGTAAATAGATTTGTCTTCTTCTTGCATACATGATTACACACCAATCTTGTTATAGTTTTTATTAAAAATTTCGTATTGTACAAATGTATATACAGGTTATGAAAACAGTTTATCTTCTTTTCTAGCTTCTCTTATATGTTCATGTATAATTATTATAGTTATTGTTAGCATAGTTTCCAAATTTTATTCTATTTGTAATTTAATTTCAAACATTTGATCTATAACATTTGTTTGTATTTGTATATTTTATATTTCAATTTATATCTTATATTTTATAATTATGTTTTATACTTATGTTTTTATGTTTATGTTTAATGTTGATAAGATTGCTTATTTTTAAACATTATTATTAAAGACTACATTTATATATGTATATATTATCGAATATTAATAATATTGAACCTTTAATTTTTATTGAATAAGACAGATTTTGTTATAAACATTTTTGAAGGATTTTATTTTAAATAGTATTAAAAGATTCTATTTCAAATTTTTAAATCAAAATTTTCTTTACAAAACATATATATGTATAAATATTCAAAAATCTTATTTTTTTATAAAATGAAAAGCTTGTATTTAATTTAAATTAGATTAAATATTTATTAAAATATATTGCCAAAATTCAGGGTCGTTACATCCATCTTCCCTTGTGCATTGAAAGCCAGAACCGCCACTCCGTGTCATCCTCCCTGCAAGCAACCAACCCGCAACCACCTGCCATCGAAACAAATTTCCCCGTCGCTTTCCAGCCTCCGCGATTCAAGCCGATAGCCCTGCTCCGAACGCTCCCCCATAAACACTCACCTATTAGTCGGGCACCATCTCTAACCCTCCTTGTTCACTCGACCCAATCACTGTTTCGCCTTCCACCTCTTACGAACTCGATGCAGCACGCTATCCTCCTGTCCATCATCACACAGACAGAAATCTTGCTTGTGCCAAACTTTCTCCTGGCATTTCACTAGAAGGACAAACTTTGTAGTCCAATTAGTTTCTAGGACACACATCCACAAAAGTTAGTTTCATGGCCAAAGTCAGCAGAATAATTACTTTTAGGGACAAAGTCAGCAGTCCACTTACTTCCAAGGACATAATTTCGTAGGTTTTTAGGCCTTAGAAACTAATTATTTTGCATTTTGTCGTTAAAAGTAATTATTCAGTTGTGTGTCCTAGAAACTAATTGCACTTGCTAAAGAGGCCCTTGTGGCTAATTTCCACTATAAAAAAGGTATATATTATATTATTTAAATTATAAAAAATAGTATATATTACAGGGTATTATGCATATACGCTGTAATTTCGATCATTTGGTCTGTTCTATAAAAAGAGTGTGTGTGTGTATTTTAAATTTTCATTTATTGTTAAGTATTGTCTTAAAATATAATATATATGGATATTTTGATTTTAAAATGTATACATATTTTAAAATATTAGTTTATATAAGTTGTATATGATCTATGGTATATATATAAGTTTATATAAGTTGTATATAACCTGTTTGTTTGTATATATAAATTTATGTAGGTTTATATAAAATCTGTTGAGCTTATATATATTATAATAAAGTAAGTTTATATTGATTTTATATAAATATTAATTTTAAAAATATAATATGTATGTAGGTTTATATATATGTTTATATATTAGTTTATATAAATAAGTATATATGAGTTTGGTTTTCAAATATATATAAGGAGATTTTATTTATGTTTGAACTAAATATTTATTTGGAAACATATATATATATATATATATATATATATATATATATATATATAACATATATTTATTTCATCGATCTTTGGTCATCTTGACTTACTTTCTCAATATCGAATTTATCGCAGCAATTCCAAGCTTGTGCTGTCTCGCTAGTTCATATCCATATCTCTGTGTGTGACTATGTCATCTTCTTGTTTCTCTAACCTTGGATGGTGAGAAATCACTCACGATTATCATTCTTATATTTAGAAATTTAATTCACATGAAATTGATGATTGAAATATGTTGTTAAATTTGAATTGCTAAGTTATTTAATTGTTAAAATGATATGCCATTACCTGTAATTGTTTACCTATGAACATTTGACACCATAACTTATTGTATATAATATATTTAAATTCTTTACTGATGATATATGCTAGTTGTTGATAAGTTATATCATTATCTTTTCTCATTCGGTAAGTTTACTATTAGTTTAGAATTCCCTACGGGTTGAAATGATACATACCCGAATGATCTTATATATTAGGGGAAAATTAATATGGGTTGAAATGATGAACCCAAAAGGTTTCATTGATTTTAAATTTTGGGATTGCGGGTTGAAATGATATATACCCATAAATATTTAAATTTCAGATTGAATGATAAATATCTGTATCACTTGACTATAGGGTAGAAAATTATATACGGACACCAATGGTCTATATTTTGAAAATGATTTCCAAATTTTTGAAAGGAAATATATGGGTTTTAATAAATATTGATATTTAAAATATAATATACACACACATATATATATATATATGTTATATACATATATATATATATGTGTTATATACATATATTATATATATATATATTCAGATTTTTAAATTTATACGTTTTGGAAATTTTAAATTTATAAGTTTGTTTTTGAAAATATAATTTACAAGATTTTTCTTATAATTTATTATTTTAAAATATATAAAATAAGATTTAATTTAATAAAATTTAATTTAATTAATATATATATTATGTTTAAGTATTTATTTTAAATTATATTTAAAAAATATATATAGATTTTTTTAACTTTAATAAATAAAGGTTGGAAGTTATGAAATTTATAACCTGATAGCTTGATTATGATTAAAAAGTGACTAAATGAATATTTTTGAATTTAAATAAAGTGGAATTGAATATTTAGTTTTGATTTAAATGCGCAATTTAATTTTTATTTAAATGACCATGAAAGGGATTAGGTGAATGCTTTATAGAGTTAAATATGATGGAAGTTATATATTTAATTATTGATTTTATTTAAATTTGTAATTTGCTATCTTATTCAAATGTTATTAGGAATTATTAAGTGAATATTTCCCAATTTGAATAAAATTAAGTTAAATGTTGAAGTATAAACGAAACTTATATTGTAAATTTTTGAATATTTATATTTTGAATCTTATTGGAATTGAAGTGATAGTCGAGCCTGGGTTTGAAATCGATATAAATAAAAATGGTCTATTTAGAATTTAAATTGAATTGTTATTAATGAACTGAGATTGATATAAATTGAATTTTGGAACCAAAGTTGATTTGAATTTATTTGTGTAATTGGATGAAACAATTCTAATTTGAATCGATTTTGACATAAACTCTTTTAATATAAACTATTTTTAATATATAAACTACTTAACTGTATACTATTTTAATATATAAACTATTTTAATATGTATACTATTTTAATATATAGTTTATTATGATTTTTGAAATGAAAATGATTTAAAGTGAATAACGATTTTGAAAGTAATATGATTTCGACAGTGATATGATTTTGAAATGAATATGATATTTGATATGAAGTATAAACTGTTTGAAATATTAAAGGACCACGGTGTGAAATAAGCATTTGGTTGTTAAAGAGACCGGCATCGGATATTATCATACTTTATGCCAATACTAAAAACCACTTTAACAACTCTGTACATGGTGGAGAATCCAGAATGAAGTAGGATGGTTTGGCGATGATTCTATATGGGATATTAACGCAGCCCTGACTCTAGCGAGTCAGCTTGATGTGGCTAAAACAAGAGCCATGTAGGGCCAAGTGAGGTCGCACCTCCAATCGCGCACATTTCTTCGATACCATTCTATTACTTTGTGATTTGATTGGATGCACCTTTTATCTAGGAGTGTGTCTCGAGGTGGAGGTAGTAGCTGCTATGCGTTATCACCAGTCTGGGTTCGCAAAACGGTAGTATCCCACCCTGGACATTGCCTCACGTGTCTTGTCACATGCCTTATCGCGCCTTTTACGAGTTTTGTTTATGTCGTACCTATGGAGTGCCTCCTGATAGCTCACCTTTTGGTGGAGTTAATAGTACCGTATAGACTATGACATTATATAAAATATTTTAAGGCGGATATGGATAACGCCTTAACGCTATTTTAATAGTTTACTTTACCATAGATATTATATATGTAACGTATTGTACTATTTATACAGATAGTTTAATGGATCCTGAAAGGATGAATATCCCAAACATCCTTTAAGTTATTTGTATTTCAGTTGATATTTCACTTATGTTGAATTTACTGATATAAGAATGTTAATCCTAGCTCGAGTGTTTTTTGTTTTTCCTTATGCTTGGGTCAGACTGAGTGTCACAACATTTGAGATTCACCTTTGGAGTTTGAAGCTTTGCTTGAAGAACTGTCTTTGTCTATTCAGATTTCCAATTACTTCATTTTATTCCAGTCATTTTTTTCTGACTTCTCATTGGCATTTGTATTAGTGACTTCTGTGTATTCGAGATTTTTGTTGTATCTTGTTTAGACTTTGATGTTTATATAATATCTTCATGAACTACTATTTACCTATTCCGCTTCTTATTATTGTATTACTTTATGTCTATGATTGATTTATTTACTGTATATGCTATGTTTTTCCAATTATAAATTAAAAATCTGTTATTTTGAGCAATTTAAATCCGTTATAGGAATAAAAAGCGAACGTCAAGTTTTACTAAATGAGTTTTGATAAGTTATTGGGTTTGGATCATTCGTCCTACCTTAGCAATTTTGGAGACGAAATTCTTTTAAGGAGGAAGGGATGTAACGATAGGATTTTTTGTTGCTGATTTTAAATAGTTAAAATATTGGATTTGGAATATAAATCGATTTTTAGATATGAAGATTCTTATTGAAAATTTAGAATGAATTTAAAAATTCAAATATAGCAATTTATTGAATGAATTTAATTATTGAATTAATAATTTTAAATTGTTAAATAATTGAATTGAAGTATAATATGAATCGAAAACGATTCTTAATGTTGATATAAATTCTATTTGAGTTAGAATTTAGTTAATTAGTTTTTGAAGACTGAATTTCAAGCGATTTCAAAAATGTCTGAAATCATCGATTTAATCGACGCGGTAAAATAGTCCTTCGGGACATAGTCTCGCAACGAAACTGGTTCCGTTGGATCCATAATTTCTATTATCGGATTTCAAATTTATTAGCGTTTGGAGTTATCGTCTGGTCGAACAATTTGAAAATGCCTAGAATAATTTAATCGAATTTAATTTTAGATAGTCGATTTAAAAAGATATCCTCTCCATATGATCGAATTAGGCCTTGAGACTTGTTCCATTGAGTTTGAAATAGGGGCATAACGTTGGGAATGCCAGGCAGCATATCTCAATAGGAGATCGAGATTTTAAGTCATTAAAAAACGAGATATTTTGGAATTGATTTATATAATAAAATTTAAAATCAACTCATACAAGTCGCTTCCATCCTTTCATCTCTACTGTATTCAAGGCGTTTTCCCTTACATCAAGTCACGTTCCCCTTTCAATTTCTTCAGTTCGAAATCTCGTTCAAAAAAGAGAAGAAAGAAAATCAAAATCAACAGAAAGAAAAAAATTAAAAATGGAGCGACCTCACGATCGAGTCGCGAGTTGATGGGGGCAAATAAAGTCAATCGCTATGGCACATATGTGGAGGCATGGGGCAGTGGGGATAGGTTCATATGGGTAGTGGTTCGAGCTAGGGTTTAGGTACGTGCGTGAAGCCAATGGATGTCGCGGCATGGTGAGGCATGAATGGCAAGGCAGAGGCCGTACGCTGGTGGTGGTGGTTCGCCTGATGGCGTGAGATGAGGTCGAAGTCGCATACATAGGGAAGCTATTGTTCGTGCTCTACCAGTTTGAGGAAGATAATGATTAAGGGGTGATTATAATTTAAAATTGGTAATTAGGTCAATGGATTTTATTATATAAATTATTATCTTATAAATTCATAATGTTTTCATACGAGGAAATCAAACAAAACAAGTTCCATAGTGCTCGTGATGATGTGGGCTTCACAATGAAGTTGGTTTGGGATTCCTCAAAGCTAGCTAATTTTTTTAGATTAAATCAAACGTCGTTCGATTTAATTTAAAAATTGAATCGATCAGAAAATTAAATCAAGGTGAGAAATTTTCACTTATTTGGATTACCAAATATAATTTTAAATAATTGAAACAAACTATTGAATGCTGGTTGAATTTATAAATTATTTTTTGTTGAATGTTAACTATATATAATAGTGTGTGTGTGTGTATTAGTAGTTGGATTGAATCCACGCACATTTTAGCGGATGAGACCCTATGCGCCCCGCATAATAGCGGATGACCCTATATATCACGATATCCCCCTCGAAGTGGGATTGGTATTTTTATATTGTATTAACATCTTTGGATGCAATGAAACATGTTAGAGGGATCCAGCTGTATTCCTCAAATTTATATTGATTGTTTTTCATGTACAATAATATATAATGTGCTAGAATAATCCATTATAGATTATTGCTGTGATAGGATTGGATGCTATAGTAGCACTGACCTAACTTTTGGTATTTTGAATATCATAAATATTATTTTTGGAATTTGAAAAGATTTAAAAGGATATTTTGAATATAAAGATATTTATATCAAAATTTGGATTATTTTTAAGAAAATGATCTGGATAAAAATAGTAATTGTTTTTTGTTTGTATTTAACTATTCATAAAAATATTTTAAATAGAGATTTTAAATAATTTATATAAAGGATTTTAAATTATGGATTTTAAAACGATATTTCTGGAAAATATGAAAAGGAGTTGAGATCGATATATAAATTTGCGAAATAAGCGGAATTCATTAAGAAAAGGATTTACGAAATGAGATTTTGTAAATGGGATTAGTTTTGTAAATAAGTGAAACTCAAAGGAGTTATAAAATTTATAATCGATGTTTATAAAAAAAGGAAAAAATGAAAATTAATTGATAAATTGGAATAATATCACAAGGTGAATTTATATCGAGATACGAAAAATAGACTTTTAGGAAAAATAGTAAATTGAATTTTTGAAAAGTGAGGATGGTTAGAGAATCGGAATGGGATCGATGTTTTGTAAATCAAGAGGGATTTATAACTTGAATTGGTTATTGGGATTTTAGAAATATCTTTTTTTAAAGTTAAGTTTTGATATAAAAAGGGAAATTTTATTTATTTAACTATGAAATTTTAAACTAGTTAGTATAAAATATTTCGGAAGTGAATTTTTCAAATATCTAATATAATTGGAATTAGATTCAAATTTTTATAATCAACTTTGTAAATTGATTTGTTTATCTAAATTATTGATGTTA
Source organism: Allium cepa (assembly GCA_030765085.1). Taxonomy (NCBI): domain Eukaryota; kingdom Viridiplantae; phylum Streptophyta; class Magnoliopsida; order Asparagales; family Amaryllidaceae; genus Allium; species Allium cepa. Next base: position 276,357,564 of record CM060937.1, on the reverse strand, counting down.
TAAAAAGAAGTGTTTCGATTTTAAATAATTACTTAAGCATGTTTTTAAAAATAAATTATTATTCCTTAAAATACTTATATAGGTTTGGAATGATTTAAATTTATTTATAAATCTTCTCGAGGTTTGGATATGGGGTTTATTCAGTAGATGTGATTTATAAGAGAAATTCTCAAATATGGAATTTGGGAAACATAAGGAACATTTCCAACGTATTTAAATAAAAGTGAACTTCGGAAAATTAATTGGGATTCATAAAAGAAGTTAGAAAGGGATATTTGGAATTATAAAGAAGTGTTTTGACTTTGTAAATATTAAAGGGAATTAATTAAGGAACCCCGGAACTTATAGAATTCGTTATAGACGAGTTAAGGAATTTACAATATAAATTGTGAAGAATTTTGAGTAAAGAGAACTAAATGAAAATTTCCTTAGTTTTGAGAAGCAAGGAGGTTAGAAAATATATTTTCAAATATTTTTGTAAGTTTTAGAATAAGAGATGGTTTGAAATATCCTGATATGGGTATAAGTATTTGAGTTGCCTCAAAAATTGAAAATTTGGAAGGGATTTGAATATTTATCTTATAAAGATACGTTGAAATAAATTTTGAAAAATCCATAATAAGTCATGATATCTACTTATGGATGTTTTATTGAAAATTAAATGACCGACTATCAATTTTTGCCAAATTCGTTGATCGTTTCGAATAGGCTGGGATCAGATTAATTATCCGAAAACCACTTCAATCCAATTTGAGTGTTACAAATTTATATCATGAAATAGTGAAAATAGTGTTTCGGTTTGTCCAGACCCATGACAACTTGTATGGACGCATGCTGTTAGAACAACGTCAATGGAGGATGATGAGTATTCTAAGTGGAATAGTTATTGAAGAGTAATGTTAGCCTCAAGCCTCATCAACCGGGAATGAATAAAACAGAGGAAATGCAACAAGGCTAAGTGGGTCCTACCCAATTAGTGTATGTTATCACTTTTCTAAAAGGGACAACGGATTAAGGATCTTAAGGCTAATTTTAACACTAGAGGGGAGGGGGGTGAAGAGTGTTTAATGAATTCTAAGACTTGTATGAACTAAATTGAAATTATGACACGAACAAATGTAGAACTTAATCTTAAGACAATCACATGATCAAATACAGATGCAAAAAGTAAATAAAAAGTAGTGAAGGGAAAGAAAACACCAAATTTTATATTGGTTCGGAGTTACTCTACATTCAGACCTATACCTAAGGCAAACCTTCTCATACAAATTTTTATTAAACCATTGTCGAGATTACACTCCTCAATTTATAAAGGCCTTGAGGTGCCCTCCTATCTCACGAGTCCGGGGCAAACTCTCTTGATTTACGGGCCACATGATAACCCAATTGATTTCCAAGCACGACCACACCTTATAGAGAGACTCGATAAACTTTTGATTACGGATTAATCCTATAACTCTGAACAGCACTTTGGTCTTCGAGAGAGGACAGAGAATCAAACAAGAATGAAATTCTAATTTGATTCACTTGATAATTTGGCAGAATTTCGGCACGATCTTAAAAATATGAAAACTTTAGAATATGAATTTATGGAGAAGAAGGAGTGAATAAAATATGAGAATTGTATGTTAAAAAATTCGTTTGAGAAGGCTATTTATAAAGAACCAACAGTTAACCATTCGTGAAGAGATTTAAACGTAGACACTTCTTTTGAAAATTGAAACTTTTGAATTCAATGGGCACTATGTCGGCATGGGGTGTCCCATGATGTCGACATCCCCTTGTTAAAAAATGAAAAACTTGTTTTGAAAATGATATTGAATTAAAAACAAAATTAAATGACTCTGGAGTAAAATAATCTAATTTTACTATGTTTTAAAAACACAAAAACAAAGAATATTTTAAGGCTAAAACATCATTTTGAAAATCATTTGAAAAGATAGTTTTAAGTCTAAAACATTTTCAAAAGCAGTTTTGAAAAACCATTTTGAAGTATTTGTGCAAGCTTCTTCCTGCAGAATATCTCATCACATCAGGACTCGAGAACTTGTACCAAACCAAGATATTCGTGGGTTTGTAAGCCACTTGTCGTAGGTTTGTAAGCTACTTGTCGTGGGTTTGTAAGCTACTAAGAAGGTAGAAATGGGTTCCATCCCAAATAAAATTCGAAATGATGATTTCCATGTTATTATGAAGTTTTAACAAAAACTAGACACATATCTTGAAATCTTTATCTTGATATTCTATAGTCTTCAATCTTGAGTCTTGAATCTTTATAATGATCAGTCTTCAATAATCAATACCTGCATATCTATATATTCTACACATTCATATCTTTCTAGACAATAGTGTTAGTATATATTTTATAATAAGATAGTTAAAAGAGGTTGTTGTCATCAAAACGAACATCTCAGTTCCTAACATTTTTTAGATACCCTCCGAAATATATATATAAATTATGGATTTGGTTGTGCATGGAAAAATGAGCGCTCGATTATAAGGGTAGGAACACTCGGGGTGATAACATATTCGGTACTATTCAGGTTAGAGATAATGTCAGTCTTGTGTTGTATGGGATCCCGGTGAGGTCCTCGGTACATTTTTCTAGAGGTGTACTATGATGGACGGTTGCCCAGTGGCCTAGTCATTGCATGAAATCCATTCTCCAATAAGCGCCGTATGGTTTTGGTTGTGCTTAACTATGCTGAAACGTGAGATGCAAGCATTTCGTCTATTTTCTATTTACTTTCTGTAGACACTATTATAATATAAGATGATTTGATAAAACTTGTTTTGGTTATCGTAAGATAGAAAACCATCATGTTTATGTGTGACGTGGTCTTACATGATACCATTGTTTTTAAAGGATTTTGATAAAAGTTAATAATTCAAATTGAGTTTGTTTTCTCATGCTGGTTTTTAGACTGACTCGGGTGTAATTTATTATAATGCTTGAGTCAGACCGAGTATTATACATTTAGGTTAGAATGCTATGGAGCTCAGGAGACGAGCTGGAGGATTTTTGGACCATATCACATACTTGACTATTTCCGCTGTGTGAGTTATGTGTACCAAGACAAGTTATTATAACTGTCAAGATTGGTGTATTTATTGTTGTACTCTGATGATTATAAGTATAAAATAGTTATAGATTCTTTGTATAAAGATTTGTTATTATATTTTGTTCCGCTATGATTGTGAGCTTTTGTGTTGTTGTTTTTTCTATTTTCTTTTATCTTCTTTCTTCTTTACCCCTATAATGGGTATTTCCAACACTTGAATACTCGGCATGTTAAACAGTGAACGTATTAATGTCGAATTTTCAAGGGTCGAAAATTTTGGGTCTCTACACTCTCATGTACAACCAAATCCACAAATGTATATAACAAGAAGGGTAATGACATACCCTAATGGGTGCGACCCACATAGCCCTACCGCATACCCCTTGTTTTTGACTTTCCCGGTTGTTGAGGCTAGAGGCTATGTTTTACCTTTTATACAGCAATCCCAATTGGAATGCTAACATTGCCCTCCAAGCGACAACACAATATTAGAATTCATGCATACAAGTTGCTTAGGATAAGAACAGACTAAAAACATTACTTCCACTACATCCATTTTGGAATCGCCCTTAGGATTTGTAGCATGTATCCCTTGCGCTTTAAAGAACTCTACCTTCGATTCCGCTTCTTCAAGATCCTTCTACTTCGAATGCTTGAGTTGGTTTGATGTGGTTTTTGGATAAATTATACTTATCTGACCTCGGTTTCCTCGAATCAACATTCGATAGTATTTGATAAACTCAACTTCGGTTCTTTTGGAAATAAACGGACAAATGCATAAGAGAGGGAATCACCCACTAACCGTTAAAGTGGACGGATCTCCTTATCATTTGTCCTAGAAAAATAAATGATATCTATATGCACAGTGCGACATCATCATAGATGATTGTGCTATAACTCATGTGTTTTCTTCTAGATATTTCTATAGTTTAAAAACTGGCCAAGATTTGATAATTGGTTATTTAACTATCAAACAAACACACATCAATCACAGATTTAATTTCTCATGGAAACAACTAAGCCTTATTTAATTCTCCTTCCTTTCAATAAATCTCTTTAATTACCTTTGAAAATATTTATATACTTATCTCATCGACGTAAGTATGTTCTCAAAAACATTTAAGAAAGACTTCCTAATTCAAAGTCATATTAAACGAGTCAAAAATAAATGTCATTTAAAACACTGTCTACTATAAATCTAAGCCACTTATCCTTCAACTTTAACTATGAAAAGATCATTTCCATACCACCATAATTAAGAAGGATTATTTATTATTTCATAAACTTGACTTTCTTATGTTAAAAAAATCATATATGGAAATAAGAATTGAATTCATAAGTTCCATATGCAATTTATTTAAAAAACGTTCTAAAAACACATCTCCTTTCAAGTTTCAAAATCTCTTTCCAATTATAAACTATTTACTTAGTTCTTTTTACTAAGTAAAACCCCTTTTTATGAAACAAATTTATTAGCTTTAAACCCCTTTTATAAAAATTATTAGTATTTAAAGTATATTTTAAGTTAATTAAATTAACTCTAACTCCATTATTAAATTAATTAATTTACATTAAATAAATTGACAAAAATGATTAATTAAGTTTAAAAACCATTATTAAAAATTAATAAGCTTTAAATACCTTTTAATAAAGTAATTAATTAGTCTAAACCTTATTAACAAAGTAATTAGTCAACCTTAAATGCCTTTATAAAAATTGGTTAACTTATAAATATTATTACTTAAAAGACTAATTAACTTAAAAAAAATCATTAGTCAAATGATAATAGCTTAATCATTATTAATTAAAATACTAATCAACCTCAACCTTTTTAATTAAATAATAATTGACTTAAACATCATTAAGTAATTTATCAATTTACTTTAAATTATTATAAAACTTAAGTTCATTTCAAATCTATACCTGTCCAATTTGAAAAGAGGCTTAGCAATCTCAATGGTACTTAAACAAGCTACCAATATTATTTTGTATCGACACTCAAATCATAACACAAATATTTACATAAACAACATGTATGTAAATAAAATCCATAATAATCAATCTATGGATAACGAATCACTATAAATCAACTAGCATTCCAAACTAACATAATAGCCGGACTTTGTTTGATTTTGTCTAATAGATGTGCAATACAATCTACTCAGCTTAAATATAGCAGAACGTTTTTTGATTCTACTAAAAGATGTTGTGGATAAATTATAATTACTAAATGACTTAATTATACACAGCTAAAATTTATTCCACAATTTATTTACTCTATAATATACGAGTCAAATTATTTCAGAAGCATATTCTATCAGTCAATATGAATTCAACCCGGGAACTATGTGTCAAACGGATTCTGTATGAAAGAGTCATGAATTTTCTAAGTTTTAACATAATTTAAATAAACTTAATTTGACCAAATTTTATATAAAAACCACACATCCACTAAAGCCCGATCCAACCTGTGACGACCCAAAATTTCAGTCATTTGAAATTCATATATTTAATTGATTTTAAGCATTCACAAGTTATAAGCTGAATAACTTATATTTTGAATATAGTGATTTAATTAGATAATTAAATTATTAATTTAATATTGGAAAATGTGAAAATAATTAGAAATTGGATTTAATGCTAATAAAAATGTTGTATAAAGTTGAATTAAATCATATTTCAATTAGAATGATGTTAGAGAACTTTTAAAATTGAATTAAAAGTTAATTTTTTAAAATTGAATATTTTAATATTTAATTGACGAGTAAAAATAGCCATTTTTCAAACAGTCGTGGATTTGGACGAAACTAGTTTCATTGGATCTGTAATGTTAAATTATTGTAAGATTTCAAATTTCATGTCAATCGGAGTTATGGTTTGTCCAGGGCAAGCTAAAATGCGTAGAAATCTGTTTAAGTGAATTTTAAATTTAAATAACACGATTCGAAAACCTATCTTTCAATACGATTGAATTGGCCCTCGATATATATTCCATTGCCTTTGGAATAGGGATAAAACATCATAAACGCCAGGCAGCACGCTTCGTTTCGAGTTCGGAAAATTTTCAGATGAATAGTTATAAGGCCATCATTTTTTCTAATTTACACAAACCCTAGGGTTAGAAACCCTAGCCGCCACTAAGCTTTTCAATGGCCAGATCTCCTCCAATTATCTGTCGATCCGTAAGCCATTAGCAAAAACTTCCAACTGCAACTTTGTAGAGCTCGTCGAGAGCTTCGATTTCAACGGTCATGATCGCGATTAGTGCAATGGATCAACGACAAATCGTGTGTAAAGTTACGCCGTTCGCACACAATTCTCGAGGCTGAGATGCAGCCGAGCTCAACCGGATCTTTGGTGAAGGTGGTGTTTGAGTTGCTCTTCGATGTAGTAGCCTCCGATCGTCGTCAAAGTCGATGGTGATGGCTCGATAATTCGTATAAACGGCGGCTCTATGGGTTTCAACGTGAGTTAGAACGAAAGGGAGAAGAAAAGGAAGGCGCAGCCAGATCTATGGGAAGAGAATCAACGGCCATGATGCAATCTAGGGTTTGAAATTAAAAATTTAGTTGAAAATTATATATATATAAATTCGTTTAAACTTCTAAAATGCATAACTTCTTCGAACGAAGTCCATTTCGCACGAAACGAATTGCGTGGGGTTCATATTGACGAGCACTATATTATAGAGTAGGATCAGGATTTTTTTGAGCTAGTGAAAATTTTGGTTGAAATAAACGCTTGTTTAATTTTAATCAGGATAGATCGCTAACACGGCGAATACAAGCAATGTGAGTACAACTTACTCTTTCTGACTCACTGATATTTTTATATAAGTGAGAAATAATTTATTTTATGATGATTGATGATTGTTTGGATGATATATGATATATCGATTGGTATTTGGATATATACCTGTCTAGTGGAGCAGATGATCCTATACGTTCCCGTGTATGAACGGATGACCCTTTGTACGCGCATCTGCCTTGAAGCGGACATTGTACACATATTATAATATGTATATTTATTGCAGGTGATAGGTTGGAGAGATCTAACTAGATTCCTCAACAATATTGATTTTATTTACAGATATTTGTGATATATTCTGTTATCATATGATATATGATGTTTTGGATGTTGTGATTGATGTATTTTGTGCTATTTCAGCATTGGGCCTATATTTTGGAATCTAAAATATTTAAGTGATGATTTTCAAATTTAAAAGGATTTTAAAGTGATTTTGGAAATAAATGTTTTATTGAATTTTTGAATCGTTAAGAATTGATTTATTTTGAATAAATAAATGTGATAATTTTTATGTTATAAAAATTATGATGTTTTGGGAAATATATGTGAAATACGATTTTTGTGAAATATGGAGTTAATGATTTTGTAAAATGGTTTAAACCGAGATTTTTGATTTATTATAAACGGTTTATAAATAAGATTTATAAAATTGAATTTTTATAAATCAGAATAATGGAATTTTAGTGGAGTTTTTATAAATGTTAAAATGGATTTATAAATGAATCTTATAAGTAATAAGATTTATAATTTGTGAAGTTATAAAATAAATGATTTTGTAAATAAATGAATAATAAGTATTTAACTTATAATGTTGATTTTGGCATGTAATTGAGTTATAAATGGAATTGGTTAATAAAGTGATTTTATAAGTTGAAGTTTTTATAAATTTGATTATAAACATTGTTTTATAAATCCGAAATCAATTGATTTTGACAAGTTAATTACAGAAGTTTATTAAAGAAGATATATCCACGATTTTGGACAGTGGATAATTCTTTAATAAAATGTGAAATAGTAATGAATTTGGTATAGAGATATATTCACGATTTTGGACAGTGAATTATCCTTTAAATTAAATGTTGAAATAATATTAAATTTGTTTAGGGAATTATATTCACGATTTTGGATAGTGAATAATATATTAAATAAATGTTTTGGAAAGTGATATTTTAATTGAAGTTAAATGTTTTAAAGACGTTTTAAAAATGTGTTAAATATCGAAACCATAGATTTCAACATTCATTGTTGAAATAGACGTTTTTGAGAAGTAAGGAAATGATGGACTATAACACTATTGTTATAGTAAATGATTTTCCAAAGGAATTTTTTTTGTATAGTATTGGTATTTATATATCTATCTAAATTCCGGATCCCTATACTATTGATTTTGGGTTGTCGTAATGATGTTCTATGCAACATTCGTTTTGACCCAAGTAAATATGTTTAAAAGAATCTTTTCCTTAAAGAATAAAATATATACTTAATCATGATTCAAGTATATGTAATATTTTCTAAGTGTTGAAAATATAAATTGAATTGTGAATTACTTATTATTAAATAAGTATATGGAAATGTTTTCCAATGTTGGAATGGTTTTAAAGATATATCTTTTTAAAGATAATTTGAAGTGAATATTTAGCAAGCGAATTAACTAATAAAAGATTAATTAAAAGGGCGTAGTGATTGTTATAGCGTTGAATATTTGTTTGTTTGCTTTGATAGTTAAATAACCGACTATCAAACTTAGCCAAATTTTAATTCCTCGACTTGATATAGGAACTATTTAGTCGTACACTTAGTACGTAGCCTTTTGTATAGGCTTGATTATCATTTGTGTTGAGGATGTTGATTCGTATAGTGCGGAGTATTACTCCAATCTATCGAGCTTCCTTCTTGGCCCGAAGGATAGCATGTTGAAAGTTGTAGACGTGATAAGCCTATGAGACTTAGTTTCTGTGTGAGATTGAGAAACGCTTTTGCGTTGTTGGTGCGAAGAGACCGGGATCAGATTTGCTTAGTGATGTTCATACATGATAGGGGGTTCTCGCTTCTTGTTAGCTAGAGAATGGACGACTCTTACTCTTAGATGTCCCTGAGATCGAGTATCGAGGGGTTGGTTTGGTAGTTTTCCTTACAGTCGAGAGGCCGGCCGTAAAAGAAAATCATGAGGTACCCATGTAAGCTATGGTGGAGTTTATCTGTCGATGGTTGCAAAGCCTAGATCGTCACATGTGGTATCAGAGCTTAGATTTCGTATATTTCTAAGCTTTGATGTGTACTCGGTATAGATAGGGACAGTAGCACCCTAGATTGAGTTGAGTGCATTATATATATGAGCGTGTATTTGTTGGTGAATATAAAAAAATTTATATTGTGCTTACATATCCGTTGAGCTGTTTGTGAATTCTAGTCGGTATGTGGGACGCCATATTATCGATAGGGACTTCCAAACACTTAAACGAGGCAAGTTGACATAGTATTATTTTAAATTGGTAAATGAAATAATTTTACCTTAATTATATTTATATAAAGAAAATAATTTTTCAGAATTATTAATGTGTATATAAATGAATTGTTTGGTTGTTTATAAATGAAATATATATAAGTTAATAAAAGCTGTTTGAATAATCTAAATAAAAACAACAGTTGTAAAAGAATAAATTATATAAGCTAATGAATTATATACAGTATAGAATTATAATTAATATGATTTACAATTGTGAAATAATCTTATATATAATAAGTAAAACTCACTCTTTCTAACTCACTGATATTTTTATGTAAGTGAGAAATAATTTATTTTATGATGATTGACGATTGTTTAGATGATATACGATATATTGATTGGTATTTGGATATATACCTGCCTAGTGGAGCAGATAACCCTATACGTTCCCGTGTATGAGCGGATGACCCTTTGTACGCACGTCTGCTGTAACGACCCAGAATTTTTATTAATTAAAATTTGAATATTTAATTAATTTTAAATATTAATAAGTGAATTTATAAGTCAAATAAATTTTTATTTGAATTATTGGATTTAATTGAATAATTAAATCGATAATTTAATATGTTAAATTATGGAAATAATTGAAAATGGATGTTAAATATGATTGAAAATGATTTGTAAAATTTTATTTTATCATATGGAAGTTAGAAAGATATTTTAGAACTTTTAAAATCGAATTTGAAGTTAATTTGTGAAAATTGAATATTTTAATATTTAAATCGACTAGTAAAAATAGTCAATTTTTGAACAGTCTCAGAATTGAACGAAACCAGTTCCATTGGATCCGTAATAGTTAGTTCTTACCGATTTCAATTTTCGTGTCAATCGGAGTTATCGTTTGATCGTGGCAGCTCGAAACGCATCGATTTATTTTTAATTTAAATTTGGCGAGCTAAAATAGCCATTTTTCAAAAAGTCTCGGATTTCGACGAAACCAGTTTCATCGGATCCGTAATGTGATATTATTGTAAGATTTCAAATTTCAAGTCAATTGGATTTACGGTTTGTCCGTTACAAATTAAGACGCCTAGAAATCGACTTAAATCGGTTTAATTCAAATTGAGCGTTTACAGCCATAACTCGCACATACTTCCGAATTAGCTTCCGAAACCTGTTCCATTGTGTCCGGAACGCGGGATAAACCCTAGGTACGTCAGTTACGGCGCGTAAATCGGAGTTTTAAAATCCCAGAATGAATAGTGTTTCGATAAATTTCCTATAAATAGGCCTTTATCACAAAAAAATAAAATAAAATAAAAACTAGGGTTTCAAATTTATGGCCGGCCGCCTCTATCTTCATCGAAGGCCAGAAACTTTGCATCTCTCTTCTTTAATCTCTTCAAATCTATGCATCTATTCAAAAAAATTTCAACTGCAACATTGTTAAGCTTCGCGAGATCGACAAATCCATACGGTTGAGATCGTTGTAGGCGAAGCCGTTTGACGGCAATTGGGGCTGGAATGGTGGCCGTTCGGCCTCGTTTTGCGCACAGGGGAAGCAACCGAGCGGGGTAGGCCTCTGGGCGATGGTGGTGTTGAGTGTGGGCTTCGCGATGGTGGTGCTTGATCGAGTGCTAGTGGACCAAAGGGGGTTGCGAAAATTGATGGAGTGGAGGCTCTTTGGGTTCGGTTTCATTCGAAACCTGATGATTGAGGAAGATGATCAAACACGGCCAAGATTTGTCAAGGGAAAATGGACGGTAGTGATTTGGTCTTTAGGTTTAAAAAGAAAATAAAAGTTGTAATTTTAATATAAAAATTCGTGTAACTTCAAAAATCAATATCTTTTTCATACGAGGTCGAAAACGCGCGAAACCAGTTGCGTTGGAATCGTATGGACGAGCACTACGCGATGGAGTTGGTTTGGAGTCGTTTGGAGTTAGTGAGAATTTTGGGTAAAATTAAACGTCCGTTTAATTTTATTCGAAATATATCGCTAAAACGGAATTTAAAATCAAGGTGAGAACTTCTCACTCAATCGAATCAGTTTCGATTTTATTTTAAATAGTTAGATTTAAAATATTTGAATGCATGCTTGAATGTTGATTGTTATCTATTGATTGTTAAAATAGACATTATACGCCGTTAGTAAGCGGGTGTTATTTATTAAAAACATATACCGCGAGTATTTCATAAACAGTGAAATTGGTATTATAAATAATATCAATATATATATATATATATATATATTGGCATATGTATATATTGCAGTTATTGATTTCCCGCATTTATTTGTTTAGCGGATGAGACCCTATTGCGCCGTTATTAAGCGGATAATATTTATTAAAAACATATACCGCGATAATTTCGTACTGGAGCGAAATTGGTATTGTGCTAATGTTTTTGGATGCAGGAAAATAGGTTGGAGGGATCCAACTGGATTCCTCAACAGTTTTTATTTGATTTCAGATATTTTGATATTTGATGGATTTTCATATTGATATATGATATCGTTGTAGTCGTGATTGACTATTTGGTGTGTAGCATCATCGGACCAAATTTTGGGATTTTAAAATGATTTTTAAAGTGATTTTTGAGAATATACTATATTTTGGAATTGATCCATTTTAAAATAAATAAACGTTATAATTTTTAAAGTTATAAAAATTATGATTTTTGAGAAATATAGTTAAAAACTGATTTTTGAGAATATGATGCTATTGAGTTTATAAAATAGTTTAATCGAGATATTTTAGAATTTTTGTGAAAAGTTTAAATATAGGATTTTATAAAATTTAATTATTTTATAAATCAAAATGGTGAAATTCTAAAGGAGATTAAAGACGTTTTAAAAGGATAATATAAATTGATTTATATTAAGAGATTTATAAATGGATATTTATAAATTAAAATATGGACATTATAAAACGAGTTTTTATAAGTGTTTGAATGAAGTGAAAATGAATTTCATAATTGAATGGAATTTATAGAATTTTATACGGTGAAGTTATAAATGGAATTTTATAAGCAGTAGGTTTATAAAATTTATTAAGTTATTAAAATAATGATTTGGATAAATGAATGAATCTTATAAGTTATAAGATTTATAATTTGGGAAGTTGAAAGGAACGATTTTGTAAAATAATCGTTTTATAAGTATCTAACTTATGATATGAACTTTTAGTTTATAAGCGAGTTATAAACTGGTATAGGTTAATAAAAGAATTTATAAAAAGGAAGTTTTTATAAATAAATAGAAATGGAATTTATAAACGTTGTTTTATAAATTCGCAAACAACTTATTTTGATAAGAAAATTGTTGAAACCTATTAATGGGGTTATATTCACGTTTTTGAACTGTGAATAATTCTTTTAAATAAAATGTATAAAAGGATGAAATGTGTTAACATAGTATATTCACGTTTTTGAATAGTGAATAAGATGTTAAAGAAATTGTTTGAATGAGATATTTCAAATAGAATTAAAACGATCTAATGATGTTTTAATTGTGTTGAGATTCGAAACCATAGATTTCAACATTTATTGTTGAAATAGACGTTTTCGAGAAATAAAAGGAGATGATGGACCATAACACTGTTGTTATAGTAAATGATTTCCGAAAGGAAATGTTTTGTATAGTATTGGGATTTATATATCTATTTTAATTTCGAATCCCTATACTAGTGATTTTGGGTTGTCGTAATGATGTTTTACATAACATTCGTTTTGGCCCAAATAAATATGTTTAAGAGAATGATTTCCTTAAAGAATGAAATATATACTTAATTTCGATTTAAGTATATTGAATATTTTCTAAGTGTTGAAAATAAATATAATTTGTGAACTACTTATGAATGTATAAGTATGGAAATGTTTTCCAATATAAAGTGAATATTTTGAGAATTTATCTTTTTGAAGATAAATTGAAAAGATAAATTGAAAATGAATAATTAAAATCATATATTCATTGATATTGTGAAATATAAATTCACTAAGGAATTTATAAAGGAAGTGGAATTGGTTTAAAAATAAATATTGATTTATTTTTGAAGTATTGAAATTATATATATCTTGTAAAGATATTTTGGAAAATAAATAATTTGGAAAATTATTTGGAAACTGGTGATGTGTGCATATCCAGTGATAGTTCAATAACCGACTATCAATATTTCCCTTTGAATGGGTAATTGATGTGATTTGTTTGAATGTGAATGCTACACTTATTTTTGAATAAGCGCTCACTATTCGGGTTAACCGGGAAAGGACCATGGGGTCGTATAACCCATTCCGAATATGTGATACGTCGTTATGAATTGCATTGAAGATCGGTGTTGAAGACCCGGTATTTGCGAGAGCGATAGGATGACCTGTCGATTTACTCTGCACCGAGTTGCTCCGGTATAGAGTTCTCCATATGTGATGGTAAATCCGATCAGGATTGTGAATATCCGGATTGCAAGGACTTCTTTGTAAGTGCCTTCGGTTTTGTTCGAGCCCGGAACAGACTTGTATGGATTGTGTGTCTGACATTACAAGTTGAGATATAAAGCCGATTTCTTTCAAATATATTTCTGTTGGTGGCGAAGGATTTATTCTTTTAGCTTAACACCCTTCTCTGAGACGTACGTGCTCAGAGGTTATATAGTTGAAGTTATCAGCGATATATTCCCAATTTGGTAATGTGATATGCTGAGTGATGCTGAAATGATCATTGTGTTGATTATTGTGATAGGATCGTTTATTTGATCGTCTATCTTAGTGATCATTGTGTTGATCATTTGTTGACCCAAAGCATGGCTTTTGTATAAAGTATGTTTTTGTGGACGTGACTTCGTCGAACCTCACACCCCGGAAATGGTCAAAACAGAAAAGATGCAGCAAGGTTATGAGGGGTAGCACCCTTTAGGGTATGTACATTTCCTTCTGGATAGAGGTGGTATCATGGTATGGAGCCCAGATATTTAACCTATGTGGTTACTGCGAATTTATTACTTTGTGGTTGTTGGCTTTCGGGATCCCGTGAGAAAGGTCGTTTACGATTGGGGAATGGCGTGCTCGTGTCAGTAGTTACCCAGTTAGGGGTAACCCGGCCTTGTGTTGGCAGAGTTCCGGTTTGGTTCTCGGGGATGTCTTTCCAGAGGCATTCTCATGTGGCAATGGGAAGTTCCTTGGCCTGACCATTTGTTGGAAATCCAAAGAAACAATACGAAACTTGTACGGTTTTAGTTGTATAACCTGCTATGGAATGTGGCGGTAACCTGCTATTGAACATAGTTAGCTATAGTAGGCATACGATAATGGTCGTATGTTGGCTAAGATTTATATTCTACTTTCGAAATGAATTTCTTCTACACTATGCACTAGTAATAATATCAAATGTTATTTTTAATGCGTATCAAGCATCTTTGACTATCATAAGGAGAAATCTCCTCCGATTCTGCGTTTGCATTGTGTGTGTGTGCGGGAGGCCTTATGGTAGTCTCATTTTTAAAAGCATTGCGAATTGAATAAAAATATTCCTCTATTTTGATTTTAAAGATAAATAAACTGTTTTGAGTTCTCACACCAGTCACATGACTGACTTGGAGTTTATTGTTTTCCTTCCTAAACTCTGGGTGCCCACCAATTTTCACACGGGCAGTCAAGAGTTAAGGTTTATTAGGATATTCTGGATATTCTGGAGTTGCTGGAGGCAAGCTGGATGGCATGGCGTATTACTTATATAGTATTTCTTTTTCCGCTGGACTGTTTGTTGTTGTTGTACACTCTGATGATATGATGTAATGAAATGTATAAAATGTAATAACTGATATAGTTCTTTGTTTAAAGATTATTCATTTATTATTATATGTTGTTCCGCTGCGAATTGTGAGATTCTGATGCTGTTCTGTTGTTTTCTGTTCCGTCCTATTTTAAAATCATGTTCTATTTTTCTTTCCTCTTCTATGTTCTCTATTCTCTTATTCTTCTATTTTAAAATTTTCTATCTTCTGTTTTCTCTCCTCCCTATTTTCTATCTTTTTCTCTTCCCTCTTCTTTCTACCTTCTCTTCTTCTTTTTCTTTTCCTAAATTCTTTTTCTAAAAAAAACCCCTAAGGGTTCGTATTTTCGTTCATCTTGAATTAAACAAAGAAGATTAGTGTCTATTCAAGCAGTACGGATTTACGGGTCTTTACAGTCTGCCTTGTAGCGGACATTGTATGCATATTTTAATATGTATATTTGTTGCAGGTGACAGGTTGGAGGGATCCAAATGGATTCCTCAACAGTATTAATTTTATTTACAGATATTTGTGATATATTCTGTTATCATATGATATATGATGTTTTGGATGTTGTGATTGATGTGTTTAGTGCTGTTTCAGCATTGGGCCTATATTTTGGAATCTAAAATATTAGTTTGAAAATAAATGTTTTATTGAATTTTTGAATCATTAAGAATTGATTTATTTTGAATAAATAAATGTGATAATTTTTATGTTATAAAAATTATGATGTTTTGGGAAATATAATTGAAATACGATTTTTGTGAAATATGGAGTTAATGATTTTGTAAAATAGTTTAAATTGAGATTTTTGATTTATTATAAACAGTTTATAAATAAGATTTATAAAATTGAATTTTTATAAATCAGAATAATGGAATTTTAATGGAGTTTTTATAAATGTTATAATGGAGTTATAAATGAATTTTATAAGCAATAAGATTTATAATTTGTGAAGTTATAAAATAAATGATTTTGTAAATAAATGAATTATAAGTATTTAACTTATAATTTGGATTTTGGCATGTAATTGAGTTATAAATGGAATTGGTTAATATAGTGATTTTATAAGTTGAAGTTTTTATAACATATAAATTTGATTTATAAACATTGTTTTATAAATCCGAGATCAACTGATTTTGATAAGTTAAATATAGAACCTTATTAAAGAAGTATATCCACGATTTTGGAAAGTGGATAATTCTTTAATAAAAATGTAAAATACTAATGAATTTGGTACAAGAGATATATTCACGATTTTGGACATCGAGTTATCCTTTAAATTAAATGTTGAAATAATATAAAATTTGGTTAGGGAATTATATTCACGATTTTGGACAGTGAATAATATATTAAATATATGTTTTGGAAAGTGATATTTTAATTGAAGTTAAATGGTTTAAAGACGTTTTAAAAATGTGTCAAGTATCAAAACCATAGATTTCAACATTCATTGTTACGTTTTCGAGAAGTAAGGAAATGATGGACTATAACACTATTGTTATAGTAAATGATTTTCGAACGGAAATGTTTTTGTATAGTATTGGGATTTATATATCTATCTAAATTTCGGATCCCTATGCTATTGATTTTGGGTTGTCATAACAATGTTTTACACAACATTCGTTTTGACCCAAGTAAATATGTTCAAAAGAATCTTTTCCTTAAAGAATAAAACATGTACTTAATCATGATTTAAGTATATGTAATATTTTCTAAGCGTTGAAAATATAAATTGAATTGTGAATTGCTTATTATTAAATAAGTATATGGAAATGTTTTCCAATGTTGAAATGGTTTTGAAAATATATCTTTTTAAAGATAATTTGAAGTGAATATTTGGAAAGCGAATTAATTAATAAAAGATTAATTAAAAGGGCCTAGTGATTATTATAGTGCTGAATATTTGTTTGTTTGCTTTGATAGTTAAATAACCGACTATCAAACTTAGCCAAATTTTAGTTCCTCGACTTGATATGGGTACTATTTAGTCATACACTTAGTACGTAGCCTTTTGTGTAGGCTTGATTATCGTTTTGCTGAGGATGTTGATTCGTATAGTGCGGAGTATTACTCCAATCTATCGAGCTTTCTTCTTGGCGAGAAGGATAGCAAGTTGAAAGTTGGAGATGTGATAAGTCTATGAGACTTAGTTGCTGTGTGAGGTTGAGAAACGCTTTTGCGTTGTTGGTGCGAAGAGACCGGGATCGGTTTATCCGGAAACCACTTCGGACCAACGTATATGCGACGATTGTGCAGGTTGCTTGTGATGATATTGTTATTCCAGAGTTTCATAGTGGGGGACTGCTTATTGATCGTTTGGGGTTAAAATCCCAATATACATCCAGTAGTAGTGGTCTCTTTATTATGAAATATCCAATGCAAGGGCTACTCGCTACTAATCCTAGGGATTTCCTAACAGGATGTGGTAGGAAAGTACCTTCGGTTTTTGCCCTGTTCTTGGACAACTTGTATGGATGTTTGTCTGACATTGCATTTCTATAGATTGCGTACATTGGTTTTTAAAAACGTACATCAATGGTGGCGGAGAAGGCAACTTCACTTAGCTTAACACCCTCCGTGACATGTATGAGCTTAAGGGTTGTATTTTTGTGGAAGGCAATTAGTAGTCAACGAAAATGGTCGTGTGGCATTCTAAGTGATGTGATATGTGATTGTGAAAGGTAATCGTTGCCTCATCTAGCCTCATCAACCGGAAATGAACAAAAAAGGGTTAGATGCAGCATGGCTAAGTGGGTCATTCCCATTAGGATATGATCATCCTCTTCTAGATATATCTTTACATGTTATGACGTCGTGTATCTGATTATTGCGATTTGTATGCTATGAGGGCCCTCGGTAAAGGTCGGTAACGACCAGAGGATGACATATTCGGTACCATCTAGTTGTAGAGGTGGGCCGGTCTTGTGTTGGTAGAGGGCAGATGTTCTGTGCCTCGGTACATTCTTCTAGAGATGTACTACTGGAAGGTAGTCCCTGCACCTGGTCATTTGTATGGAAATCCAAAACCCACTACGAGCTGCGATTTTGTTTGTAAAGGCGTAATGAATAGCCTCGAAATGCTATATGGGTAACCATTTTGACTATGATTAATATTATTTATATAAACTAGACACTGGTATAATATAAGAGGATTTGATATGAAAGAAATGTTTTAGTTATCGTAAGGTAAAAATATGTCCGTGTTTATGTGTGGGCGTGTCTTACGAGATACTTTTGTTTTGATAAAGGAAAATTTTTGGAAATTTAATAAATTTAGTTGAGTGTATTTCTCACGCTGGCTTACCAGACTGATCCGGGCATTCTTCCCTTTTAATGCTCGGGTCGGACCGAGTATATTTACAGGTTCAGATTTGGTGCTTTTGGAGCTTCAGCAAGAGAGCTGGAGATCTTCATTTCGTATACGTGTATCTGTTTTAATTATTGATTATCCGCTGCATTGCTTAGTTGTTTATATTATCGATATTTGTGAGGACGGGTAATTATAACTGTCCAAGCTGATAACTCTGATTGATTGTTGAACTCTGATTTATGTATGTATATATACAGTTTCTGTTTTGTAATGATCATTGATATGATATATGTAACGCCCTGCGATTTTTCGTTGCCGAAAAACCGAATAGTTAGGGTTTTTAGAAGAATTTAAGAAAAGAAACAGAGAGAAGAAAAGAGAAGGAAGAGAGAAAATAGAGAAAATAGAAAAGATAGAGAGAGAAAAGAAAATGGAACGGAACAGAAAACAACAGAACAACATCAGAATCTCACAATTCGCAGCGGAACAACATATAATAATAAATGAATAATCTTTAAACAAAGAACTATATCAGTTATTACATTTTATACATTTCATTTCATTACATCATATCATCAGAGTATACAACAACAACAACAAACAGTGCAGCGGAAAAAGAAATACTATATACTAGTAATACGTCATGCCATCCAGCTTGCCTCCAGCAACTCCAGAATATCCAGAATATCCTGATAAACCTAACTCTTAACTGCCCGTGTGGAAAATTGGTGGGCACCCAGATTTTAGGAAGGAAAATAATAAACTCCGAGTCAGTCATGTGACTGGTGTGAGAACTCAAAACAGTTTATTTATCTTTAAAATCAAAATAGAGGAATATTTTTAAATTTAATTCGCAATGCTTTTAAAAATGAGACTACCATAAGGCCTCCCGCACACACACACAATGCAAACGCAGAATCGGAGGAGATTTCTCCTTATGATAGTCAAAGATGCTTGATACGCATTTAAAATAATATTTGATATTATTACTAGTGTATAGTGTAGAAAAATTCATTTCGAAAGTAGAATATAAATCTTAGCCAGCATAAA
The DNA here is from genome assembly GCA_030765085.1 of Allium cepa. Lineage (NCBI taxonomy): Eukaryota > Viridiplantae > Streptophyta > Magnoliopsida > Asparagales > Amaryllidaceae > Allium > Allium cepa. Next base: position 276,338,118 of record CM060937.1, on the reverse strand, counting down.
CATTCCGCACTTATGCCTACTATAGCTACTATGTTCAATAGCAGGTTACCGCCACATTCCATAGCAGGTTATACAACTAAAACCGTACAAGTCTCGTATTGTTTCTTTGGATTTCCAACGAATGATCAGGCCAAGGAACTTCCCATTGCCACATGAGAATGCCTCTGGATGGACATCCCCGAGAACCAAACCGGATCTCTACCAACACAAGGCCGGGTTACCCCTAACTAAGTAACAACTGACCGAATATGCCATCCCCCGGTCCTTTGGGACCTTTTCACCGAGCGCTCGTAATCAATTCACACAATCATAACAAAGTGTTTTCAACATGAGTAAGTATCTGGGCTCCATACCATGATACCACCCTTTTCCAGAAGGAAATGCACACATCCTAAAGGGCGCTATCCCTCATAACCTTGCTGCTTCTTTCCTGTTTTGACCATTCACGGGGTGTGAGGCTCGACGAAGTCACGTCCACAAAAACATACTTTATACAAAAGCCATGCTTTGGGTCAACAAATGATCATAGAAATGATCACAAAGATAGACGATCAAATAAACGATCCTATCACAAATAATCAACACAATGATCATTTCACAGCAACACTCAGCATGTCACATTACCAAACTGGGAATATATCGCTGATAACTTCAACTATATAACCTCTGAGCTCGTACGTCTCAGAGAAGGGTGTTAAGCTAAAAGAATAAATTCTCCGCCACCAACAGAAATATATTTGAAAGAAATCGGCTTTATATCTCAACTTGTAATGTCAGACATACAATCCATACAAGTCTGTTCCGGGATCGAACAAAACCGAAGGCACTTACAAAGAAGTTCTTGCAATCCGGATATTCACAATCCTGATCGGATTTCCCATCACTTAGGGAGTCTCTATACCGTTGCAACTCAGTGCAGAGACAATCGATAGGTCATCCTATCGCTCTCGCAAATACCGGGTCTTCAACACCGATCTTCAATGCTATCATAACGACGTATCACATGTTCGGAATGGGTTATACGACCCCATGGTCCTTTCCCGGTTAACCCGAATAGTGAGCGCTTATTCAAAAATAAGTGTGGCATTCACATTCAAACAAATCACATCAAATACCCATTCAAAGGAAAATATTGATAGTCGGTTATTGAACTATCAATGGATATGCACACATCACCAGATTCCAAATAATTTTCCAAATTATTTATTTTCCAAAATATCTTCACTAGATATATAATTTCAATACTTCAAAAATAAATCAATATTTATTTTTAATCAAATTCCACTTTCTTTTATAAATTCCATAGTGAATTTATATTTCACAATATCAATGAATATTCGATTTCAATTATTCATTTCAATTTACCTTCAAAAAGATAAATTCCCAAAATATTCACTTTATATTGGAAAACATTTCCATACTTATTTATTCATAAGTAATTCACAGATTTTATTTATTTTCAACACTTGGAAAATATTCAATATACTTAAATCGAGATTAAGTACATATTTCATTCTTTAAGGAAATCATTCTCTTAAACATATTTATTTGGGCCAAAACGAACGTTGCGTAGAACATCGTTACGACAACCCAAAATCACTAGTATAGGGATTCGAAATTAAAATAGATATATAAATCCCAATACTATACAAAACATTTCCTTTCGGAAATCATTTACTATAACAACAGTGTTATAGTCCATTATTTCCTTTTATTTCTCGAAAACGTCTATTCCAACTATCAATGTTGAAATCTATGGTTTCGAATCTCAACGCATTTTAAAACATCGTTAGATCGTTTTAATTCTGTTTAAAACATCACATTCAAACAATTTCTTCAACATATTATTCACTATTCAAAAACGTGAATATACTATGTTAACAAATTTTCATCCTTTTATACATTTTATTTTAAAGGAATATTCACAGTCAAAACATGAATATAACTCCATAAATAAATCATAACAATTTACTTATCAAAATAAGTCGTTTGTGAATTTATAAAACAACGTTTATAAATTCCATTTCTATTTATTTATAACAACTTCCTTTTATAAATTCCTTTATTAACCTATTCGATTTATAACTCAATTATAAAACAACGGTTCATATTATAAGTCAAATACTTATAAAACAATTACTTTACAAAAATCGTTCCTTTGAACTTCATAATTATAAATTTTATAACTTATAAGATTCAATTATTTATCCAAAACCATTCTCATAATGACTTTATAAATTTTATAAACCTACTGTTTATAAAATTCCATTTATAACTTCACCGTTTATAATTCTATAAATTTCATTCAATTTATGAAATTCATTTTCACTTCATTCAAACACTTATAAAAACTCGTTTTATAATGTCAATATTTCAATTTATAAATATCCATTTATAAATCTTTTATAAAATCAATTTATACTATTATTTTAAAACATCTTTAATCTCCTTTATTGTTTCACCATTTTGATTCATAAAATAATTAAATTTTATAAATCCTATATTTAAACTTTTCATAATAAATTCAAAAATCCAATTTAAACTATTTTATAAAATCATGAGCATCATATTCTCAAAAATCAATTTTTTAACTATTTTTCTCAAAAACCATAATTTTTATAACTTTAAAAATTATAACGTTTATTTATTTAAAATGGATCAAATTCCAAACATATTTTATATTTTCAAAAATCACTTTAAAAATCATTTTAAAATCCCAAAATCTGGGTCCAATGATGCTACACACCAAATAGTCAATCACGACTTCAACGATATCATATATCGATATGATAATCCATCAAATATCAAAATATCTGAAATCAAATAAATACTGTTGAGGAATCCTGTTGGATCCCTCCAACCTGTTTTCCTGCATCCACAAACATTAACACAATACCAATTTCGCTCCAGTACGAAATTATCGCGGTATATGTTCTTATTAAATATTATCCGCTTAATAACGGCGCAATAGGGTCTCATCCGCTGAAAAATGCGGGGAATCAACAACTGCAATATATACATATGCCAATATATATATATTGATATTATATATAATACCAATTTCACTGTTTATGAAATATTCGCGGTATATGTTTTTAATAAATAACATCCGCTTACTAACGGCGCATAATGTCTATTTTAACAATCAATGGATAACAATCATCATTCAAACATGCATTCAAATATTTTAAATCTAACTTATTAAAATATAAATCGAAACTGATTCGATTGAGTGAGAAGTTCTCACCTTGATTTTAATTTCGTTTTAGCGATTTATTTCGAATAAAATTAAACGTGCGTTTAATTTTACCCAAAATTCTCACTAACTCCAAACGACTCCAATACAATTTCATCGCGTAGTGCTCGTCCATACGATTCCAACGCAACTGGTTTCGCGCGTTTTCGACCTCGTATGAAAAAGATATAAATTTTACAAGTTACACGAATTTTATTTAATATAATTACAACATTCTTTTTATATTTTTAACCTTAAACATTTCTGGGCCGTGAGATCCCTTGTCTTCAGATCCAAACCGTGCGTGCTCCTTCTCCTCCCTCTCTTCGTGTTCTACAGATCATTGCCGCATCATGAAACCCATCTATGCATATTAGGTTTTAGAAATTCGACCTCATCGACGAACTCCAGCATGATTAGCCACTCCCATTCGCTCCTCCATCACACGAGCTACCCTCGCCTGAGTTGCGGCAGAGCTCGGCCATCTCCTCCATCAGAAAACGCGTGCGCAACCCCTTGAGAACGCGGCCATTTTGCCACCTCCACGCGACGCCAAACCTTATCATATCCGTATGGATCTACTCGTCTCGACGAGATCTATGACTTTGTAGTTGGTCATTTTTGATGAAAGCGAGTGGATTGGACAAGATTAGTGGAAGAGGGATGGTGTAATTCTGGCCATCCAATTTCTAGGGCCGGCTATGGTTTCATAACATAATATTTTTTTTTTTATGAAGGCAATGGTCTCCTTTTATAGAAAATCGAACGTAAACACTATTCATTTCGGAAATTTCGAACTCCGATTTACGCGCCGTAACCAGCGTTTCTAAGGTTTACCCTGCGTTTCGGACACAATGGAACAGGTTTCGGAAGCTAATTCGGACATCTGTGTGAGTTATGGCTATAAACGCTCAATTTAAATTAAACCGATTTAAACCGATTTCTAGGCGTTTTAATTTGTACAGGACAAACGGTAAATACAATTGACTTGAAATTTGAAACCTTACAATAATATCACATTACGGATCCGATGAAACTGGTTTCGTCGAAATCCGAGACTTTTTGAAAAATGGCTATTTTAACTCGCCAAATTAAAATTAAAAATAAATCGATGCGTTTTGAGCTGCCACGCTCAAATGATAACTCCGATTGACACAAAAATTGAAATCCGGTAATAACTAACCATTACGGATCCAATGGAACTGGTTTCGTTCAATTCTGAGACTGTTCAAAAATTGGCTATTTTCACTAGTCGATTAAATATTAAAATATTCAATTTTCACAAATTAACTTTTAATTCGATTTTAAAAGTTCTAAAATATCCTTCTAACTTCAATATGATAAAATAAAATTTTACAAATCATTTTCAATCATATTTAACACTATTTTCAATTATTTCCATAATTTAACATATTAAATTATTGATTTAATTATCCAATTAAATCCAATAATTCAAAAAATAAAAATTTATTTGACTTATAAATTCACTTCTTAATATTTAAAATAAATTAAATATTCAAATTTTAATTATCAAAAATTCTGGGTCGTTACAATCTTCCCCCCTTAAAAGAATTTCGTCCTCGAAATTATCAAGTAAGAAAGTTATAGAATTTATTAATTTTCCAAAATTCATAGTTAAATTTCTTATAACACTTTACTAAGTTTTCAAATCATACTTAGTTATCTTTTCAAAAACAATTACTATTGTTTAACTTTCAATTCCAAAATCAAAGTTAAAGTTTTCAAAAAAATTTTCTAACGCCTTAAATTTTCGGAAAAATTCGCCAGTCTCCTTTGCGCGGCTCGATCCGAAAAAAAAATGACAGTATATATATCACAAATATACATCTCATCAAGTAATGAGGCATCCCGCAGGGAAAAAGTATAAAAGTACGGTATGTAATCCGAGATATGTACCTTATATTTTATTAGCGAGCATATACAGCTAATATAGCGCTAAAGCGAGCTCCAAATGCGAAGCAAACGCGATCCGCACCTACTAATTACTCAACAAACAACATGAGAACATGCATATATGAAAATAATCTCAATATACAACATATATCAACATAACAACTATATATGCAAACATAGCAAATGCAACAAAACAACAAATGCAAACATCAACCAACTATAATCCATAACCAATAATATTCATTCATATTCTCATTAATATTCAATGAAATGGTTTTCAATTTTAATCACATTTGATTCATTAATGTTGGAATTTACTAACATTCATCCATATTAAATTTCAATTAGTTTGCATTCACTAATTAAATCCAATTCACTTTCAATTCTATTCAAATTTATTTACTTCAAATTTGAATTCAATTTCATAGCTTTCAATTTCGCTAATTCACTTTCATTAACACTTAATGAATTTATATACAATCAACTAACAATCATATAACAACCAATGTATATTTATTTCAACCAAATTCCTTTGCTTTCAATTGGTTTAATTAGATTGATTTTCATTTAATCTTCCAACTTCCAATAACATTAGATTTTAATGAATTAACACTTATATTCATTATTTCCTATCAATTATTTTCATTCAATTGATCATCATTCAATCCATTAATTCAATTCAATTACAAAAGTTGAACTTCATTTATATAACTCAAGTTTATATTTATCACTTCACTTTATTATTTTACTTTGATCTAATATCAACTTCATTCAACATCTCTTAAGTTATATTCCATTTAACTTTAAATTCATTTTTATTTACAACTCATATTCATAAATATATCATATAATTTCACTTCTCATATATATAAGTTTATTTCACAATTGTAAATCACTTTAATTATAATTTAATTCTTATAATTCTTTTGCTTATACAATTATTCTTTTATTTAGATTATTCAAACAACCTAACAATCAACTTATATACACTTTAATAATTCTGAAAAATTATTCCTTTATATATAAAATATAATCAAGGTAAAATTATTTCATTTACCCAATTTTAAAACAATACTGTGTCGAATTGTTCTATTCAAGTGTTTAGAAACCCCTTCGGCATAGTTTGACAGACCGTGCTGACGAAAGTTCATATGCCACTCAACAAACCAATCATCACAATATAAACAATTTTATATTCACTAACAAATACGCTCTCATAGCTATTATTACACTCAAACTCATTCTAGAGTACTACTGACTCTATCTCTAATGAGTAATACCCAACAGAACCATGGTTGTCGCTTAACCATAAGCTCTGATACCAAATGTAACAAACGTACCGTCAGCGGTCACAACCGGTAGGCTTTTCAACCATCCCAGCCCCACCGTGGCTTACACTGGTACCCCAGACCTTGCTTTTACGGCCAGCCTCTCGACTGTCTCAGGTTACACCTAACCAACCCCCTAAAAGAGGATGTGTGGGAGTAAGAGTCTCCCGTTCGCCACCAAACCGCGAAGCGAGAACCCCCCATCACATAGCCCAAAGCTTAACAAGACTGGTGTGAGAACTCAAAACAGTTTATTTATCTTTAAAATCAAAATAGAGGAATATTTTTAAATTTAATTCGCAATGCTTTTAAAATTGAGACTACCATAAGGCCTCCTGCACACACACACAATGCAAACGCAGAATCGGAGGAGATTTCTCCTTATGATAGTCAAAGATGCTTGATACGCATTTAAAATAATATTTGATATTATTACTAGTGTATAGTGTAGAAAAATTCATTTCGAAAGTAGAATATAAATCTTAGCCAGCATAGACATTCCGCACTTATGCCTACTATAGCTACTATGTTCAATAGCAGGTTACCGCCACATTCCATAGCAGGTTATACAACTAAAACCGTACAAGTCTCGTATTGTTTCTTTGGATTTCCAACGAATGATCAGGCCAAGGAACTTCCCATTGCCACATGAGAATGCCTCTGGATGGACATCCCCGAGAACCAAACCGGATCTCTACCAACACAAGGCCGGGTTACCCCTAACTGAGTAACAACTGACCGAATATGCCATCCCCCGGTCCTTTGGGACCTTTTCACCGAGCGCTCGTAATCAATTCACACAATCATAACAAAGTGTTTTCAACATGAGTAAGTATCTGGGCTCCATACCATGATACCACCCTTTTCCAGAAGGAAATGCACACATCCTAAAGGGCGCTACCCCTCATAACCTTGCTGCTTCTTTCCTGTTTTGACCATTCACGGGGTGTGAGGCTCGACAAAGTCACGTCCACAAAAACATACTTTATACAAAAGCCATGCTTTGGGTCAACAAATGATCATAGAAATGATCACAAAGATAGACGATCAAATAAACGATCCTATCACAAATAATCAACACAATGATCATTTCACAGCAACACTCAGCATGTCACATTACCAAACTGGGAATATATCGCTGATAACTTCAACTATATAACCTCTGAGCTCGTACGTCTCAGAGAAGGGTGTTAAGCTAAAAGAATAAATTCTCCGCCACCAACAGAAATATATTTGAAAGAAATCGGCTTTATATCTCAACTTGTAATGTCAGACATACAATCCATACAAGTCTGTTCCGGGATCGAACAAAACCGAAGGCACTTACAAAGAAGTCCTTGCAATCCGGATATCACAATCCTGATCGGATTTCCCATCACTTAGGGAGTCTCTATACCGTTGCAACTCAGTGCAGAGACAATCGATAGGTCATCCTATCGCTCTCGCAAATACCGGGTCTTCAACACCGATCTTCAATGCTATCATAACGACGTATCACATGTTCGGAATGGGTTATACGACCTCATGGTCCTTTCCCGGTTAACCCGAATAGTGAGCGCTTATTCAAAAATAAGTGTGGCATTCACATTCAAACAAATCACATCAAATACCCATTCAAAGGGAAATATTGATAGTCGGTTATTGAACTATCAATGGATATGCACACATCACCAGATTCTAAATAATTTTCCAAATTATTTATTTTCCAAAATATCTTCACTAGATATATAATTTCAATACTTCAAAAATAAATCAATATTTATTTTTAATCAAATTCCACTTTCTTTTATAAATTCCATAGTGAATTTATATTTCAAAATATCAATGAATATTCGATTTCAATTATTCATTTCAATTTACCTTCAAAAAGATAAATTCCCAAAATATTCACTTTATATTGGAAAACATTTCCATACTTATTTATTCATAAGTAATTCACAGATTTTATTTATTTTCAACACTTGAAAAATATGCAATATACTTAAATCGAGATTAAGTACATATTTCATTCTTTAAGGAAATCATTCTCTTAAACATATTTATTTGGGCCAAAACGAATGTTGCGTAGAACATCGTTACGACAACCCAAAATCACTAGTATAGGGATTCGAAATTAAAATAGATATATAAATCCCAATACTATACAAAACATTTCCTTTCGGAAATCATTTACTATAACAACAGTGTTATAGTCCATTATTTCCTTTTATTTCTCGAAAACGTCTATTCCAACTATCAATGTTGAAATCTATGGTTTCGAATCTCAACGCATTTTAAAACATCGTTAGATCCTTTTAATTCTGTTTAAAACATCACATTCAAACAATTTCTTCAACATATTATTCACTATTCAAAAACGTGAATATACTATGTTAACAAATTTTCATCCTTTTATACATTTTATTTTAAAGGATTATTCACAGTCAAAACGTGAATATAACTCCATAAATAAATCATAACAATTTACTTATCAAAATAAGTCGTTTGTGAATTTATAAAACAACGTTTATAAATTCCATTTCTATTTATTTGTAACAACTTCCTTTTATAAATTCCTTTATTAACCTATTCGATTTATAACTCAATTATAAAACAACGGTTCATATTATAAGTCAAATACTTATAAAACAATTACTTTACAAAAATCGTTCCTTTGAACTTCATAATTATAAATTTTATAACTTATAAGATTCAATTATTTATCCAAAACCATTCTCATAATGACTTTATAAATTTTATAAACCTACTGTTTATAAAATTCCATTTATAACTTCACCGTTTATAATTCTATAAATTTCATTCAATTTATGAAATTCATTTTCACTTCATTCAAACACTTATAAAAACTCGTTTTATAATGTCAATATTTCAATTTATAAATATCCATTTATAAATCTTTTATAAAATCAATTTATACTATTATTTTAAAACATCTTTAATCTCCTTTATTGTTTCACCATTTTGATTCATAAAATAATTAAATTTTATAAATCCTATATTTAAACTTTTCATAATAAATTCAAAAATCCAATTTAAACTATTTTATAAAATCATTAGCATCATATTCTCAAAAATCAATTTTTTAACTATTTTTCTCAAAAATCATAATTTTTATAACTTTAAAAATTATAACGTTTATTTATTTAAAATGGATCAAATTCCAAACATATTTTATATTTTCAAAAATCACTTTAAAAATCATTTTAAAATCCCAAAATCTGGGTCCAATGATGCTACACACCAAATAGTCAATCACGACTACAACGATATCATATATCGATATGATAATCCATCAAATATCAAAATATCTGAAATCAAATAAATACTGTTGAGGAATCCTGTTGGATCCCTCCAACCTGTTTTCCTGCATCCACAAACATTTGCACAAAACCAATTTCGCTCCAGTACGAAATTATCGCGGTATATATTCTTATTAAATATTATCCGCTTAATAACGGCGCAATAGGGTCTCATCCGCTAAAAAATGCGGGGAATCAACAACTGCAATATATACATATGCCAATATATATATATTGATATTATATATAATACCAATTTCACTGTTTATGAAATATTCGCGGTATATGTTTTTAATAAATAACATCCGCTTACTAACGGCGCATAATGTCTATTTTAACAATCAATGGATAACAATCATCATTCAAACATGCATTCAAATATTTTAAATCTAACTTATTAAAATATAAATCGAAACTGATTCGATTGAGTGAGAAGTTCCCACCTTGATTTTAATTTCGTTTTAGCGATTTATTTCGAATAAAATTAAACGTGCGTTTAATTTTACCCAAAATTCTCACTAACTCCAAACGACTCCAATCCAATTTCATCGCGTAGTGCTCGTCCATACGATTCCAACGCAACTGGTTTCGCGCGTTTTCGACCTCGTATGAAAAAGATATAAATTTTACAAGTTACACGAATTTTATTTAATATAATTACAACATTCTTTTTATATTTTTAACCTTAAACATTTCTGGGCCGTGAGATCCCTTGTCTTCAGATCCAAACCGTGCGTGCTCCTTCTCCTCCCTCTCTTCGTGTTCTACAGATCATGCCGCATCATGAAACCCATCTATGCATATTAGGTTTTATAAATTCGACCTCATCGACGAACTCCAGCATGATCAGCCACTCCCATTCGCTCCGCCATCACACGAGCTACCCTCGCCTGAGTTGCGGCAGAGCTCGGCCATCTCCTCCATCAGAAAACGCGTGCGCAACCCCTTGAGAACGCGGCCATTTTGCCACCTCCACGCGACGCCAAACCTTATCATATCCGTATGGATCTACTCGTCTCGACGAGATCTACGACTTTGTAGTTGGTCATTTTTGATGAAAGCGAGTGGATTGGACAAGATTAGTGGAAGAGGGATGGTGTAATTCTGGCCATCCAATTTCTAGGGCCGGCTAGGGTTTCATAACCTAATTTTTTTTTTATTTATGAAGGCAATGGTCTCCTTTTATAGAAAATCGAACGTAAACACTATTCATTTCGGAAATTTCGAACTCCGATTTACGCGCCGTAACCAGCGTTTTTAAGGTTTACCCCGCGTTCCGGACACAATGGAATAGGTTTCGGAAGCTAATTCGGACATCTGTGTGAGTTATGGCTATAAACGCTCAATTTAAATTAAACCGATTTAAACCGATTTCTAGGCGTTTTAATTTGTACAGGACAAACGGTAAATCCAATTGACTTGAAATTTGAAACCTTACAATAATATCACATTACGGATCCGATGAAACTGGTTTCGTCGAAATCCGAGACATTTTGAAAAATGGCTATTTTAACTCGCCAAATTAAAATTAAAAATAAATCGATGCGTTTCGAGCTGCCACGCTCAAATGATAACTCCGATCGACACAAAAATTGAAATCCGGTAATAACTAACCATTACGGATCCAATGGAACTGGTTTCGTTCAATTCTGAGACTGTTCAAAAATTGGCTATTTTCACTAGTCGATTAAATATTAAAATATTCAATTTTCGCAAATTAACTTTTAATTCGATTTTAAAAGTTCTAAAATATCCTTCTAACTTCAATATGATAAAATAAAATTTTACAAATCATTTTCAATCATATTTAACACTATTTTCAATTATTTCCATAATTTAACATATTAAATTATTGATTTAATTATCCAATTAAATCCAATAATTCAAAAAATAAAAATTTATTTGACTTATAAATTCACTTCTTAATATTTAAAATAAATTAAATATTCAAATTTTAATTATCAAAAATTCTGGGTCGTTACAATATTATATATTTTCCACTGCGATGTGAGATTCTATATTGTTCTGTTTGGTTCTATCTTCTCTCTTTCTTCTCTTCTCTTCTTCTCTCTTCTTTTCTTTCTCTTGACTTTCCGTCAGTCTGTGCTTTCTGGGTTGGACATGTGTGGATTATTGTCGATTCAAAGGGTACGGATTTGCGGATCATCACATAACCAACTCCTGCCCGACTTATAACACGCCAACTATAGTGCATCTTCCTCTCTCTATCTCCAGTTTTAAAAAAATGAAACTCCATATAATATCGACCATGATCAGCATCCTACCACCGCCACTTCCGACGTCTACAACCCATGTCACCTCCATCAATGCCTCTTCCTTCGACATGTGCCCCCTCTAGCTCCACCCAGTTGGAACTTGAGATCACTTAGACTCCCCTCAAGCCGCACTAGAGTATGGCCAAAAACCCTAATTCTACCGCCGCTCTTTGCATAGTCCACAAGACCACACCTAATCGCACCTGCACCTCTTTCTTGACCCAACACTCCTCCAAGCACTAATCGTTCCTCCCCTTAGCCACCGGTTCATCGAAAAATGATTTTTAATCGAAAACATTAAAACTCGACCATGAAACTAACATAACTCTAAAAATCATGAAACTCACTCTAGAAATCATGATTCGCATAGGAAAACATGATGCAAAGGTCGTTCGTCGATTCGTAATGGACAAAAGAACTAAAATAAATTGACCACATACATTATACTTAAATTTCTCACAAGATACACGATTAAAAATTGGACAAACATTTTTTTAAAACCATTATGGACTAAAACTAACAACTCTCTTATTAACGTCAAGTGTAAATTTAAGGCAGTTTGTGAGTTATTGCTTTTTAAATGAAAGAGGTGATTAGTTTTCAAACAACAGAGAACAACAATACATGCTTTTGTGTTTACAGTATACTCAATTTGTAATTCGAAGCCAATGTATCTAAATTATTAAATTTAAACCTATTTCATATAACATGAATATCACATAAAATTCATAAGGAAACTAATAAATAAATTCCACAATATTTATTTTGCCAAAATTATTAACAAGTTTTTGAAATAGCTTACCTTTCTTTTCCCATGCTTTTGTTAAAATGCTCTAAAGCTTTGATCTTAAGATAAATTAGGATTTTGGACTAAAAGATGATATTTTTATTTTAAAACTCTAAAAAGTACGAAAGAAGGAAAATGAAGTGAAGGAAGAAAATTTATGAAATGAGAGATGGAATGGAAAACAAGACAAAGGTTCATTCTTATAAAATACAAAGATAATGACTAAAATGCCCCAAAAATTCACTTTTTCAACTTTCGCATCTAATCTTAAACCATTTGAAGTACAATAATTTGCAAATATGATGGATAATTAGATGTTTCATGTACTTAGTTGAATTTTACACTAAAGATATCATTTCATATCACATCTTTCCATGTTTTCTAATTTAAATACATTTACTTTTTGGATACTTATTTTTTATATTATATTGTTCATTTTAAAAAAAAGTGTGTTAGCATTTTAAATATTGTTTTAAAGCAAAATCAAAGATATTATACTTCTAATAAGTTATCATACGATAAAAAGCTGAAAATCAAAAATTGCATTTCGATCGCTGTTCGTCGACGGAAATTCTATCAGATTAGAAAACCGTCGAACGAATTTTGAAATAAAAATAAACGCAAGCGCACGGTGTACGAATGTAGCACGTGGCGAATACGGGTCGATCCACCGGGAATTGTTGATTTTAAAATTCTATTCAATCAAATTAAACCAAAGTTGGAAGAGTGATTAACTAAAAAAAAGAAGAAAAATGACAAAAGAAAATAGATAAAAATATGAGAGCGTTAAGACAATTTAGAGGCAATTTCCACTCTCTAGATCACATAAATCAACAAAATGAAGTTATGATCTCTCTTTTCTTGCCATTAGTGAATTAGTTGATGTGCTTATCATAAGTATGGTATATTTGTGCTATTAATTAGCTCAATATAAACCATCAAACTATAACACAACCACTAATACACTTTTAAATCTCATAAAATATGACAACAAAGTTGAAAGCAAAATTTATTTTAAGCATGGCCTATTAACCATTAATTAGAAATATAAGCCATCAAATTTCAATTTCAACAATCACTTCTTTGCCATAATCATATGTAGATGAAGAGGCAATTTGTGTTTTGTTTGTTTAAGCATAGCCTATTTGTTATAAACAACATAGACTATCAAATTCAAAGCTAAACAACATCATTAAACCACTTCATTCATTCTCATTAAGCATAAAAAGAGAGCATAAACATCAAATTAAGTTGAAGCTACATGATTAGAGAGCTTCATTACCCCTAAATTGAAGGGGTTTAGCCTCTCATATTTGTTATCATATGAACAAATGTAGCTTGCAACATGAGAGAAAAATAAAAGGAAAAGAGAGCAAAGTGAAATGGAAAACTATTCTAATTGCATAAATGAAAATCTACACTACTTGCATAAAAGGAAATGAACATGTAATTAAAAAGAAACAATAATTAACATTGCATAAAAGAAAAGAATTACATAAGAGAAGAAATGGCTAAGTAGCCATGGAAAGAAAGAGAGATTTGATTTATTTTCTAAACTAAAACTAACTAACTAAGAGGAAGATGGCTACATGAAACATAAGGGGTATTTATACAAGTTAGAAACCCTAATGCATATTTTTGGGGAGTACCCAAAATGCCCCTTAGGAAGTGTGGAGGCCAAGTAAACATTAACATGTCTTAATCCACCATTAAATGTACATGAAACCATTAGCTCCATAAGCATGTGCATTAGCCTTTAATTTGTACATTAAGGTAGGTGGGTAGGTGGGGTCCTCCATGTTCTTCACTTTGAATTATTTCCATCTTCATTCCTTTGTATTAATTTTGTGCATGCATATCTTTATGAAACCACTTCTATTTGAGATCAAAATCCTACAAAAATATATACAAATTTTCAATTAATTTTTCTCAAAGATATATATGCACACAAATTACCGTTTTGCCCATATATGAAGATGAATATGTGATAATTTGGATTAATTTGAATTTTTGGTTTAAACAGGTTAAAATACCCGATATGATCATTTATTTAATTCAAATAGATTAAATATGGTGGTAAAAATATGCACATTTACGTGCACATCAAATACCCCCACACTTATCTTTTTATTCGATTTCGAATAAAGTAAAACTAAGATAAATCCGTTTTCGTAGGAAACACGATTGCATTGAGCGTATGCAATAAGCCGTTAAACCTTTGGGTGTCCCCAGTAGGACGAGTGTTGTCTCGTGAGGGTTTTCAGCGGATACTACCCACAAAATCCAAATGCATGATGAAAATATTTACAAAATGCAAGATTTATTACAAAGAGACGAATGCAAATTTTTGAAAATATTTACAAATGAAGGATTTATTTTTAAATTGACATGAATAAGTTAAATATAGGTTTTGGTTATTATCTTGAAAATTTATGTCATTTACTCGTCAAAATTTCCAACAAAAATCAAGTTATCATATCAAATAGACTATAGTTTAACTCGTTGTTTTGGTTAATAACAAAGTGTAACTATGAAATAGATCCTTAGTTGATTATCAAAGTTTATCAAAGTGGTATTTTCATTTCTTTTCAATAACAAATCAAATCAACTAAGTAAAAATAGTGCTAGGATTTCAATTGCTTGTCTCTCATTATTTGCAAGAAAAGTTACTCACCTAGCTCAGATAAACTGAGGCCAGATATACCACCCATGCACTGCCTTTCGGGCTTATGTGAGGGGAGTACAGAGCATGGCGAGTGCACACACTTTCATGCATACACTATCGACCGTAGGTGGTTTTTATTAAGTCTTTTTTTTACATGTGTTCCATACATCATAACCGTGAGGACTTTTAAATGAGTATGAAATCACATAATCAAAAATTCCAAGTAATCACCCATGCATAACCGTGAGGACTTTTAAATGAGAGTGAATACTTGGATGTTATTATTTTTTATTTTTATATTTTTTTTGAGAGGGAGTTTTGCAAAATCATCTTAGCACCATTTAACTTAGAAGACAAAAAAAATGTTATATCCTTTACTTTAAATCAACCACTTTTTAAAACAAAGATTTTCAATTAGGATGTACTTCATAATTAACATGTATGAATCTTCCTATATACTAGTTAAACCATTATTATTTGTAATCAAACTTCATTTTTATTTTTGTTAAGACCAATAAATTTTCAAAAATTTCAATTTAATAAACCAAAGCCATATATTTATCTTATAGTGTTTCTTTTAAAAATAAATCAAAAGAAAATTTGTTTTTGGGATTTTTTTTCTTTTTAATTTTTTTTGTGATTTTAAAGCAAAAATAAACCATGAAAAAAGAAAAAAAATTAAAGGTGAGTCTCCCCCCACACTTGATTTTGACTGTGTCCCCACAGTCAACCCAAGTGGAAGGAGAAAAATAAAATAAAAATCCTATATTTACATGAAAGATTATTATTTACAAGAGATGAGAAAGTATACAGTCAAAAAGTAAATGAAACGGTCTTCTAAAGACCGATTCATTTGTCTCATCAACTGTGTGAGACACAGTTTAAGCACGGAAAACCAAATCGTAAAAGATTTCGAAGTTGAGTGTGGATTTGGAAAAACGAAAGTCATTTTATTGAAAATCGTATGAGTTGTTTAATTTTCGATGATTTTGGGGTTGACAAAACAATTGATTAACATTCAAGTTTATTTTCACCAATTTGAAATTCAAGCTTATCATTGAAAACATTTTCACAATTATTGATTTCAAAATCAAAATGGTGATTTTCATCTTCCCCTTCGGAATTTAACAACTCGTCATCCAAAAGTCCAAAAAATTCATGTTCATTAAACTCGTCTTCCTTTATTGGATTATCAACAACTTTATTTCATGTCTCAAGTTCAAAATTCAAAGTTGGTGTATTCAAATTTTCAGAAAAAGGAAGATCGAAATTTAAATCGAGTTACTCACCCTCAAAAGAATTAAAATCCAACACAATTAACGTATTTTTAACAACTTCGTTAAGATCATCATTTTCAGTTTCAAAAGTTGTTGTTTGAAAATCATCGATTTGGGTAAAAGATGGATTATCGTTTGACTCGTCACACATTGAAACTTGATTTTGTTTCTCACGAAAATTTTCCAATGTTTTAATCAACAAATTCGTGTGATCATCGTAAATTTCATTCATTTGCTCAACAAAGTCAAATTTGTATTTATTAACTTGAAAATTTTCAATTTGGACTTGTTGAGAACAAGAATTGTCAATTTCGATAAATGGTAGATTATTATTTGATTCTTCGTGGGTTGAGATTTGATTATGATTTTCACGATAAGTTTTGTATTTTTCAAGTAATAAATCCCCGTTATCTTTTTCCATTTCGTCAACAAAATCAAATTCATGATTATTAATTTGAAAATTTTCACTTTGAATTTGTTGATAACCAAAGTTTTCAATCGTATCTGTAACGACCCGCTATTTTGGACTATTCGCATCCGCACATGTCGGACTTGAATAATTCAAAATATCGAATTGTTAATTTAAATTTGGCAAAACTGAGATATACAGTAAATAAATAGTCACAGCATCACAGACACAGAGTAATAATATGCAGCGGAAAAATAAGAGATAGTAGTTCATGAAGCTACTATGTAAATATATAAGATACATCAGAGTTTACAACAAATGAGTAATATGATACATCAGATATAAATCAGAATACATCACTAGAATCATCGAATACTGAAAACAGAATAGATGGCTGGATCTTCAAGCAAAGCTCCAACTCCAAAGGTGAGTCTCAAAGCTGAACCACTCAGTCTGACCCGAGCGTAAAGCAAAACACAAAACACTCGAGTCAGGATTAATATTCTTATATCAATAAATCTAACTCAAGTGAAATAGCAATCAAAATACAGGTAACTCAAAGGATGTTTGGAATAACCATCCTCTAAGGATCCGCTAAACTATCTATTAGGTAGTACTGTACGCTAAGTAGATAATGTCTATCAGTAATATAAAATATCAAAATAGCGTTAAGGCGTTACCATAATCCCCCTTAACACATTTTATATTCCCAAAAGCATATACAAGACCGTAGTTTCCCCAAAACCGGAAGTCACCAGAGGGCAATCCATATACTCAAGGTACAAATCAAAACGTAGTGGTCGCGAATAGGATAATCAGTATGACAAGGTACATGAGGCGATACCAACTAGAATACTAGTAGTTGCGTGATCCGGACTGATGTTGAGCATAGCCAGCAGCTACCTCAACACCGCGAAACAACACTCCCAAATCGAGGGGTGCACCCAAATCGAATCACAAAAGTAATAGATATGGTATCGAAGAAGTGTGTCCGCTAGAGGTGGCGAACCTCAATGGCCCGGCGCGGCTCCTGTTTTAGTCATGTCAGGGGTCATCCAATATCGTTCTCTTTCTTCAGTCAACGCGTTCACCAAACCATCCACTTCATTCTAGATCAACACTCCGCGTATAATAGTTATTAAAGTGGTTTTCTGTATCGACAGAGAGTATGTCCATATCCGATCCCGGTCTCTTTAATAACTACGTATTATTACACCGATTGGTCGTTTAATATATTTCAAAACAATCAATTTCAATTTCAATTTCAATTCGAAAACCATCATTTCATTTGTCTTTCTAAATCAATTTCCACCATTTACATTTCAAAATTTCCAAATTATCATTTCAAAATCTTACAATTCAATTTTAATTTTATTTAACAAAACAAATATTGATTCAAGTTCGTACATAAGTTTTATTCCGAAATTATTTAAATTAGTTTAATTTAACATTCAAAATCAATTTAAATTTATTTATCGATTTTATTCAATATTCATTAAGTTAATTTAACATCCAAAACAATTCTTTTAAATTTCCAAGTCATTAAATCAATTACTTAAGTTCAACTTCATTATATCAAAACTTCAAATTTAATTAGATTAAATTCGTCAAATCAAATTTCTTAAATTACAAGTCTTACATTTATTTCAATAAAACGCATTTTATTTCTTGTCAAAGAAATTCAATTTCATTTATTCACTTACTTAAATAATTCCCAAAACTTAATTAACAAAGAGACTCAATTTCACTTATTTACGAAGTTGCAATTCACTTATTCAAAAGTTCAATTTCTCTTATCAAATAATTCAATTTTTATTCAATTATCAAATAATTCAATCTTATTCAATTATTGAATAATTTCAATCTTAATTATTAATAATTTCAAAACTTAATAATTTTAAATTTAATTATAAATTCAACCTTAATTATTAAATCATTTCAAAACAACGTCCTTTCATCAGTTATTACATTAATATCTTGTTTCAGATTTCAATATTAACATTTCCTTTTATCAAAATTTACGTTCCAATTTTATTTCAAAACCTTATTATTCAAATAAAATCTTATTTTATTTTAAATCAAATTATTGACCAATCGGGTTTTATTAAATTTTCTATCCTAAGTCAAGTTCATTTGGGTATGTATCATTTCAACCCGATTCCATTTCAATTTAAAATCAAGCAAAATAAAGGGAACTTGCAGTGTGATAACAGGGATGGTGTCAAAGTAAATAAACAAGCAATAACAACAACAAAACAATTCAAATAATCAATTTTAAATAATCCCGAAATAATCGTATTAATTCGCATTGTTATTTGTGCGAATTAATATAATTATTCCTAGAATCTACACTATCATTTCATGTAGATTAAAGATTTTTATATTCCGGTTTTCACTTGTCGTTCAATTTCAGTTTAATACTTCAACAATTAATACAAACTACGTTCAAAGTTCAAAGTACAATTTATCAAATTCTACGACAACTAAAGGGTCAAATTTAACTAATCAATTTTTGTCATATATAATCCGTTTCAATTTGTTAACTATTCTACATTAAATTTAACTTGCAAATTAATTATCACTTAACAATACTAACTAACATCCAATTCAAACAACAATCAATCAATCAATTTATCAACCAAACTGTATTATTATCCAATAAATAATTAACAGATAATGGTGTCAGATGTCATAGGTATACAGATACAGGTAATAGCAGACACAACAGAATAAACAACTAACAAAACATATTTCAATTTTCGTTTCAATTGAAATCAAATTTAATAAATAAAAGAATATTAATCGTGAGTGATTACTCACCTTTCGAGGCTAGAGAAAATAGAAGATGGCACGGATACGCACACTGATACTGACACTGAAATGGAGTTACAAATCCAAGCATGATTCTCAGAGCAAAGTAAGATTGGCACGAATCGACGAGCAAAACTGTTAAATAGGAATTGCCGAAATCAATCAAAACATTCAACATAGCAACAATTACAAAACATGCCCTACGTCAAAGTTTAACAATATAATTCTATGTGCTACCGAGATCGAAATGGTCTGAAATTTGGTATGAATAAAAATCAAAACTTGTATTTCAAAACTGCAAAGAATCACTTGATTCCGACATAAGACGGAGGAGATACGATGCGTCAAACATGAACTCAAGTCGTGTTTGCAGCAGTGTAAAATAAATTCTAAGTACAAAAGAATATCTGCCTGGGTCTAACTTCCAGATCCTCGACCACAAATCAAACGATGTTGGATTTTGCTGGAATTTGACATGCATAAACTACGTAACTTAAACTCCTTTTTAAAAATAGAATCAACCCATTCCGATAAAACATGAGTGAGATACGATGTCGTGAACATGAAGTCTAACTGCTGTTCAGAAAAATAAAAATAAACAAATATAAACTTATATTTCAAAACCCGCATATATATATATGCATACAATACAATAGTAATGTACATGTTTGAACATATTAATACATATACATATCAATAACAGTAATTGCAACTTTTAAAACTACCCAAATATCTAAATAATCGATAATTTATAAAACAAAGACTGACATATGTATAAATGAAAATTTTCAAACAACCAACTCTCAAAAATAAAGTTGCAGACCTATAAGCTTATATTCATACAAAGTATATGCAAACGTTGATCGGTAATGTATACAAACATATATATAAAGCAATGGATCCAAAATAGATCACGGAAATTTATATACCACTACATTTTAACCAACTTTTAAAAGAAAATATATGTAAAACAACTTAGTATGTATAAATTATGCAGGCATATCTATCTTAAAACCGTTACATACTAACGGCTCAATACAACATTTCTATATATCTAACTTACATTATTATTTAAAATACAACACACACCTACTGTAACATACTATAGGTGTATGCAATGAACAGCCCCATATATATAAAATAAACTATAATAAATCCTTTTCATTAAAACATAACAAACTAATAGGTATATTAAGACTTATGTAACTTATATACATAGTAAAATAAACTAAAGTAAACAGTATATTAAAGACACGTATATGCGGTAAAATAAATAATATATACATGTACAATATACTTACACAAAATGAACTCACGAATACAAGTTTGGAAAGAGGAACATGCTGGAGCACCAAAATTGCATGCGTGTCGCGGTGGTTGCTTGCTACTGATGTTTGGGCGAGGCTTCGCTCTGGTGGACAAGGCGGCAGCTGCTTGAGGCCGATAATGAGAAGAAGCTAGGGAAGGGGTCGAAGTCTTCGGAAGCACGGCTGTGCTAGGCAGCGGGAAGGCTTTGGCGAAGGTTGCGGCGGGTCTGGGCTAAGGCTGGCGGGGTCTGGGCGAGGCTGGCGGGTCTGGGCGAGGCTGGCGGGTCTGGGCAAGGCTGGCGGAGTCTGGGCGAAGCTGGCGGGGTCTGGGCGAAGGCTGACGAATCTGGGCGAAGCTGGCGGGTCTGGGCAAGGCTGGCGGAGTCTGGGCGAAGTTGGCGGGGTCTGGGCGAAGGCTGACGGATCTGGGCGAAGGCTGACGGGTCTGGGCAAGGCTGGCGGAGTCTGGGCGAAGCTGACGGGTCTGGGCGAAGGCTGACGGGTCTGGGCAAGGCTGGCGGAGTCTGGGCGAAGCTGGCGGGTCTGCGCAAGGCTGGCGGGTCTGGGCAAGGCTGGCGGAGTCTGGGCGAAGCTGGCGGGTCTGATGTGCAGTGTTGCATGTATGGAGAAGGGTTTTTGTGTTAATGCTGTAGAGGAAAAATATATATAATAAAAGAAAGATGAGAGAGGAAGAAAAGCACGAACCAGAGGAGTTTTAGATTTGCATGGACAGAAGAATGAAGCCGAACCCAGTATAAAGTGAATAATGCAGGCAACCAAGAGCCATAAATTTATTTTCTTGGTAACTGAACTGGCTATTGGGTTCCCTATGCAGCTGAATAGTCAAAGGACTGTTAAAATTTCTGAACGTTGGAGAGAATGGGTTCCGTTATTGTGCTGCGTAACGGACCAGTTTGTACTCCGTTAATATTTATAATTTGCAACGCCGAACTCCGATTGACACAAATAAATATACCGTTTTGATCAGCGCGACGAGGCGGTCACAACGGTATGAAGATATTGGTGATACGATCGAATTATAAAAATTCGAAATTTTCTACTACGGAAAATGCATAAAATTCACCGAAAAATAAGAACGACGGAGCCAAAGATGTCCGAATTTGGAAAAACGACAAACTGACAACTTGCTCAAAAGATGGTTTAGAATTTTTCTATGTAAAAATATTTTGGTTTCGAAAACGGTTTATTTCCATCGATTACAACTGATTTAAATTTGAAGTAAGTTTACGCGCGAAATAAACTTTCATATTTCCGGACGAAAATTTACCAGTTGCTATGTTTAATTAGACGCATTTCAAATATGAAGTTTGAATAGCATCGGAATTTGTTTGTGAAAATACGAAATTCTACACTAAATAATCAATTTTAAAAATTTTAAACTGGGTCTGAATTTCAGGGTCGTTACATTCTCCCCCACTCAAAACTTTTCGTCCGCGAAAAGGAAGGAGGTAGGAGAATAGAAACAACTAGAAGAAGTAGACTTGAGTTACAAAATAAACAATTGATTTAAACCATAGAAATTTCAATTCAAATTAATTTATTTTTAACAATTTGACTTTAAATTCAAGACTTCCATAAAATTGATTTGACTTCACATATATTAATGTTAGGTACAAAAGATTCCTTTCAAATGAAATTCAATTTAAATTAATTTTCAAGATATTCTCTTAAGTTGATTTAATTCAATTTATTTACTTTCAAAACAAAATTTTCTTCTATTAATCATACCTATGATTTATTTAACTTATTATTCTATTTATCTCACAAACATTTATAATTAAAATTTAGTGAACAATATTTATGATGCGCACTTACATTTTATTTATAAAGACAATTTATATTATGTATTATCCAATTTTCTTAAATTAACAACTTCAAAGATCGTAAATTTGAACTCATTTATTATAATCAAACCTTCTTTGACAAATTTAATTCTTCTTTATTCCAAATTATTATTAAATTTATTCTACTTAATATATCATATCACATATATATTAAGTATATTCACATTTATTATAACTACTCAATTTATTAAAAATTCCTCTGATATCATTTTCTACTGTATAATATTCAATTACATAATTAACCCCTTTTTTTTTTTTTAGGTAAGTTATATATAATGCAATTTTGTATTATCCAAATAAAATTTTACAATTCAGTTATTTCAAGTTAAGTATTTATATAAAAGAATTTGGCTTTATTTAATTGAAAATCATCCTTTAACAAATTTTAAGAATTAATTTCCGATTAGCTTCAAACAACTTGAGGTAAAATAAATAAATATATTCATAATACATCAAATCAAATTTAAAATCTTCAATATATATTATAAATCAAGTCATGTTTAGAAATTCAAATCAATTTTTTTTTCAAAACAAATCGTAGCAAAGCTACAGAATAGTCTCTCCACTTCGAAACTCGAAAATGAATGTCGATGATGCGGCCGTCATCACCGAAATTATTTTTCAAGCGACAAAAGAGAAGAGCTCAAATTTAATCATTTTAAATTCTTTGCAAACCGTTTCTATTCGAAAATATTTTAAATAATACACACTTTAAACTTTTAAAACCATAGTTCGAAATCACCGGAAATTAATTTCCTGAATTTTTGATTTGAATTCATTACAAACTTCAAATCAAATTATAACCAGATTTTTTTTAAAAATTCATTTATTTATGTTATGAAATAGTCAATGATTTATAAAATAATAAATGAAAATTAAATTTTTCACATTTCGGACAACAGGTTCATTAACATTTTAATTTCATAAAATTTATACTTATATAATGTAATCATAAAACTATTTGTTTACCAAATTTGAAAACAATATTGTGTCAGTTTGCTCTGTTCAAGTGTTTTGAAAATCCTATCGATAGCGTTGATCAGACTAATCGATCGGAAACCCAAATCAACATCAACAACTCAAACAACACAATATATGTAAAACATTTTTAAATATTAATTTTCAAAGACACTTCCTCGCTTGACGATACAACAATGGATTTCAAAACAAGAATAAAGATTCAAATTTGATGGACTCCAATCAAAGAGAATTTTGATTCGAAAATAGGTTTGAAACAAAGATAGATAATTAAATAACAAAATAGGAAGCCTGATAAGTTTATATATATCGCGGGCAACCTTAACCGGATTGACCGTGGCTTCAAGAATAAGATCGATGCAGAATTCCGAGGTAAATCAGCATTCGATCTCAAGAAATAGAATTCAGGTATTGCAGGAGATAGATAGCATCGTAAACCGAGGATACAGAAATCTCCGGTAAATCAATGCTTATTGTAAAGGAGCTTCACCCATTTACAAATCATTTGGCGTTTGGGAAGACCGCCGATTCATTATAAAGATTATTCGAGGTGGAGTTATGGAATACTCTAGAATTGAAAGAAGACGAATAGGGAGGGACGAGAATGAATTTGGGAACCGAGGGAACGTTCCAAAGTTCAAAGGAAACGAGTCAAGAAGAAGAGATTGAAACTCGAGTGGGAGTGATTCTGTAAATACATTTACCCTATATGCTAAGTTCTGCCTAGAGCTACCAAAAGCTCTGATACCAACTGTAACGACCCGCTATTTTGGACTATTCGCATCCGCACATGTCGGACTTGAATAATTCAAAATATCGAATTGTTAATTTAAATTTGGCAAAACTGAGATATACAGTAAATAAATAGTCACAGCATCACAGACACAGGGTAATAATATGCAGCGGAAATAAAAGAGATAGTAGTTCATGAAGCTACTATGTAAATATATAAGATACATCAGAGTTTACAACAAATGAGTAATATGATACATCAGATATAAATCAGAATACATCACTAGAATCATCGAATACTGAAAACAGAATAGATGGCTGGATCTTCAAGCAAAGCTCCAACTCCAAAGGTGAGTCTCAAAGCTGAACCACTCAGTCTGACCCGAGCGTAAAGCAAAACACAAAACACTCGAGTCAGGATTAATATTCTTATATCAATAAATCTAACTCAAGTGAAATAGCAATCAAAATACAGGTAACTCAAAGGATGTTTGGAATAACCATCCTCTAAGGATCCGCTAAACTATCTATTAGGTAGTACTGTACGCTAAGTAGATAATGTCTATCAGTAATATAAAATATCAAAATAGCGTCAAGGCATTACCATAATCCCCCTTAACACATTTTATATTCCCAAAAGCATATACAAGACCGTAGTTTCCCCAAAACCGGAAGTCACCAGAGGGCAATCCATATACTCAAGGTACAAATCAAAACGTAGTGGTCGCGAATAGGATAATCAGTATGACAAGGTACATGAGGCGATACCAACTAGGATACTAGTAGTTGCGTGATCCGGACTGATGTTGAGCATAGCCAGCAGCTACCTCAACACCGCGAAACAACACTCCCAAATCGAGGGGTGCACCCAAATCGAATCACAAAAGTAATAGATATGGTATCGAAGAAGTGTGTCCGCTAGAGGTGGCGAACCTCAATGGCCCGGCGCGGCTCCTGTTTTAGTCATGTCAGGGGTCATCCAATATCGTTCTCTTTCTTCAGTCAACGCGTTCACCAAACCATCCACTTCATTCTGGATCAACACTCCGCGTATAATAGTTATTAAAGTGGTTTCGGTATCGACAGAGAGTATGTCCATATTCGATCCCGGTCTCTTTAATAACTACGTATTATTACACCGATTGGTCGTTTAATATATTTCAAAACAATCAATTTCAATTTCAATTTCAATTCGAAAACCATCATTTCATTTGTCTTTCTAAATCAATTTCCACCATTTACATTTCAAAATTTCCAAATTATCATTTCAAAATCTTACAATTCAATTTTAATTTTATTTAACAAAACAAATATTGATTCAAGTTCGTACATAAGTTTTATTCCGAAATTATTTAAATTAGTTTAATTTAACATTCAAAATCAATTTAAATTTATTTATCGATTTTATTCAATATTCATTAAGTTAATTTAACATCCAAAACAATTCTTTTAAATTTCCAAGTCATTAAATCAATTACTTAAGTTCAACTTCATTATATCAAAACTTCAAATTTAATTAGATTAAATTCGTCAAATCAAATTTCTTAAATTACAAGTCTTACATTTATTTCAATAAAACGCATTTTATTTCTTGTCAAAGAAATTCAATTTCATTTATTCACTTACTTAAATAATTCCCAAAACTTAATTAACAAAGAGACTCAATTTCACTTATTTACGAAGTTGCAATTCACTTATTCAAAAGTTCAATTTCTCTTATCAAATAATTCAATTTTTATTCAATTATCAAATAATTCAATCTTATTCAATTATTGAATAATTTCAATCTTAATTATTAATAATTTCAAAACTTAATAATTTTAAATTTAATTATAAATTCAACCTTAATTATTAAATCATTTCAAAACAACGTCCTTTCATCAGTTATTACATTAATATCTTGTTTCAGATTTCAATATTAACATTTCCTTTTATCAAAATTTACGTTCCAATTTTATTTCAAAACCTTATTATTCAAATAAAATCTTATTTTATTTTAAATCAAATTATTGACCAATCGGGTTTTATTAAATTTTCTATCCTAAGTCAAGTTCATTTGGGTATGTATCATTTCAACCCGATTCCATTTCAATTTAAAATCAAGCAAAATAAAGGGAACTTGCAGTGTGATAACAGGGATGGTGTCATAGTAAATAAACAAGCAATAACAACAACAAAACAATTCAAATAATCAATTTTAAATAATCCCGAAATAATCGTATTAATTCGCATTGTTATTTGTGCGAATTAATATAATTATTCCTAGAATCTACACTATCATTTCATGTAGATTAAAGATTTTTATATTCCGGTTTTCACTTGTCGTTCAATTTCAGTTTAATACTTCAACAATTAATACAAACTACGTTCAAAGTTCAAAGTACAATTTATCAAATTCTACGACAACTAAAGGGTCAAATTTAACTAATCAATTTTTGTCATATATAATCCGTTTCAATTTGTTAACTATTCTACATTAAATTTAACTTGCAAATTAATTATCACTTAACAATACTAACTAACATCCAATTCAAACAACAATCAATCAATCAATTTATCAACCAAACTGTATTATTATCCAATAAATAATTAACAGATAATGGTGTCAGATGTCATAGGTATACAGATACAGGTAATAGCAGACATAACAGAATAAACAACTAACAAAAACATATTTCAATTTTCGTTTCAATTGAAATCAAATTTAATAAATAAAAGAATATTAATCGTGAGTGATTACTCACCTTTCGAGGCTAGAGAAAATAGAAGATGGCACGGATACGCACACTGATACTGACACTGAAATGGAGTTACAAATCCAAGCATGATTCTCAGAGCAAAGTAAGATTGGCACGAATCGACGAGCAAAACTGTTAAATAGGAATTGCCGAAATCAATCAAAACATTCAACATAGCAACAATTACAAAACATGCCCTACGTCAAAGTTTAACAATATAATTCTATGTGCTACCGAGATCGAAATGGTCTGAAATTTGGTATGAATAAAAATCAAAACTTGTATTTCAAAACTGCAAAGAATCACTTGATTCCGACATAAGACGGAGGAGATACGATGCGTCAAACATGAACTCAAGTCGTGTTTGCAGCAGTGTAAAATAAATTCTAAGTACAAAAGAATATCTGCCTGGGTCTAACTTCCAGATCCTCGACCACAAATCAAACGATGTTGGATTTTGCTGGAATTTGACATGCATAAACTACGTAACTTAAACTCCTTTTTAAAAATAGAATCAACCCATTCCGATAAAACATGAGTGAGATACGATGTCGTGAACATGAAGTCTAACTGCTGTTCAGAAAAATAAAAATAAACAAATATAAACTTATATTTCAAAACCCGCATATATATATGCATACAATACAATAGTAATGTACATGTTTGAACATATTAATACATATACATATCAATAACAGTAATTGCAACTTTTAAAACTACCCAAATATCTAAATAATCGATAATTTATAAAACAAAGACTGACATATGTATAAATGAAAATTTTCAAACAACCAACTCTCAAAAATAAAGTTGCAGACCTATAAGCTTATATTCATACAAAATATATGCAAACGTTGATCGTTAATGTATACAAACATATATATAAAGCAATGGATCCAAAATAGATCACGGAAATTTATATACCACTACATTTTAACCAACTTTTAAAAGAAAATATATGTAAACCAACTTAGTATGTATAAATTATGCAGGCATATCTATCTTAAAACCGTTACATACTAACGGCTCAATACAACATTTCTATATATCTAACTTACATTATTATTTAAAATACAACACACACCTACTGTAACATACTATAGGTGTATGCAATGAACAGCCCCATATATATAAAATAAACTATAATAAATCCTTTTCATTAAAACATAACAAACTAATAGGTATATTAAGACTTATGTAACTTATATACATAGTAAAATAAACTAAAGTAAACAGTATATTAAAGACACGTATATGCGGTAAAATAAATAATATATACATGTACAATATACTTACACAAAATGAACTCACGAATACAAGTTTGGAAAGAGGAACATGCTGGAGCACCAAAATTGCATGCGTGTCGCGGTGGTTGCTTGCTACTGATGTTTGGGCGAGGCTTCGCTCTGGTGGACAAGGCGACAGCTGCTTGAGGCCGATAATGAGAAGAAGCTAGGGAAGGGGTCGAAGTCTTCGGAAGCACGGCTGTGCTAGGCAGCGGGAAGGCTTTGGCGAAGGTTGCGGCGGGTCTGGGCTAAGGCTGGCGGGGTCTGGGCGAGGCTGGCGGGTCTGGGCGAGGCTGGCGGGTCTGGGCAAGGCTGGCGGAGTCTGGGCGAAGCTGGCGGGGTCTGGGCGAAGGCTGACGAATCTGGGCGAAGCTGGCGGGTCTGGGCAAGGCTGGCGGAGTCTGGGCGAAGTTGGCGGGGTCTGGGCGAAGGCTGACGGATCTGGGCGAAGGCTGACGGGTCTGGGCAAGGCTGACGGAGTCTGGGCGAAGCTGACGGGTCTGGGCGAAGGCTGACGGGTCTGGGCAAGGCTGGCGGAGTCTGGGCGAAGCTGGCGGGTCTGCGCAAGGCTGGCGGGTCTGGGCAAGGCTGGCGGAGTCTGGGCGAAGCTGGCGGGTCTGATGTGCAGTGTTGCATGTATGGAGAAGGGTTTTTGTGTTATGCTGTAGAGGAAAAATATATATAATAAAAGAAAGATGAGAGAGGAAGAAAAGCACGAACCAGAGGAGTTTTAGATTTGCATGGAAAGAAGAATGAAGCCGAACCCAGTATAAAGTGAATAATGCAGGCAACCAAGAGCCACAAATTTATTTTCTTGGTAACTGAACTGGCTATTGGGTTTCCTATGCAGCTGAATAGTCAAAGGACTGTTAAAATTTCTGAACGTTGGAGAGAATGGGTTCCGTTATTGTGCTGCGTAACGGACCAGTTTGTACTCCGTTAATATTTATAATTTGCAACGCCGAACTCCGATTGACACAAATAAATATACCGTTTTGATCAGCGCGACGAGGCGGTCACAACGGTATGAAGATATTGGTGATACGATCGAATTATAAAAATTCGAAATTTTCTACTACGGAAAATGCATAAAATTCACCGAAAAATAAGAACGACGGAGCCAAAGATGTCCGAATTTGGAAAAACGACAAACTGACAACTTGCTCAAAAGATGGTTTAGAATTTTTCTATGTAAAAATATTTTGGTTTCGAAAACGGTTTATTTCCATCGATTACAACTGATTTAAATTTGAAGTAAGTTTACGCGCGAAATAAACTTTCATATTTCCGGACGAAAATTTACCAGTTGCTATGTTTAATTAGACGCATTTCAAATATGAAGTTTGAATAGCATCGGAATTTGTTTGTGAAAATACGAAATTCTACACTAAATAATCAATTTTAAAAATTTTAAACTGGGTCTGAATTTCAGGGTCGTTACAGTATCGCAATTGAAACTATTCCCATTGCCAAATTCGTTTGAAAAGTTGTTCCCATTTTCATGTTGAGTTCAAAATTCATTTTGGAGTTCGAAATTGAATTGGCATGGGTTATAATCGTAATCGTTTGAATTTTGAATTGAATTCAAATTTTGAAATCCTTGACTCGAGTTATTACACAAATAAGAATTACATAAATCATTTATCTCTTGATTTTTTCGTGTAGAAAGTTCGAGTAAAGATGAAATCATTTCAATGCTGTGTTCAAGAGTCGAAGGTTGGCCATCGTTTTGAAAATTTTGTTGTTCGAAATTTGAATTATTTACACAAAATTTGTTGTTAAAATATCCATACGAATTTGGAGTAAACTCATATGGATTATATTGATTTTCACCGTTAAATTCAAGTGAGTAAGAAAAAGGAAACTCGGACATTTTCAAGATTTCTTTTGTTTTTTTTTTTAAATATTTTATAAAGAAAATATTTACAAGTAGAATTTATTTTTCAAAATGGAAACTTGATTTTTGTTTTGTTTTTGAATTTTCAATTTTTTTGGCTTTTGAAAAGATTTTATAATTTTTTTTTTGGATTTTGTTTTTCTAATTTTTTTGGATTTTTGAAATTTCAAAGGAAAAGGAAAAGAAAAGGAAATTTGAAACCTTTTTAGTTTTGGATTTTGAATTTATTTTTTGTTTTTTGTTTTTTTTTTAAATATGCATGAACAAATGCAACTAAATGAATGCAAGGGTTAATGATATCCCAAAATTGTATATTCACAAATTGTCTTAGATAAACAAGATAGTTCTCAGCCAGGTAACGGGCAGGATTTATCGGTGCACCACGAATCACCGTAGCAATGCAGCCGAAGGTTTAAGTACCTTCAGAGGAACAACCACTATAATATTTACGAATCACCGTAATATTTATAAATGGTTATTACTCTGCCGTAGCCTAGACACCAAGAAATTAAATTGTTCAAAAAAGACAAATTGTCAATATACAATTAAGTGTTATCGACGTCTAACCGTTATTATTAATCAAAATCTAAGATGAAATGCAGAACAGAAACTAAACGTGTATTAACAATGCAACTACGAATGAATTTTTTTATTTTATTTTATTTTTTTTGAATTTTTTTATATATAAATGCAAATGCAAGCAATCAACATTGCAACTAATAAAAACAAGAGATATATACAATACAAGGCAAATAAAACAAAAAATCTATTAGCAAGCAGGCAATTTTTTTTTTTGGCAGCAGTCTTCCTTCTGAAATTCTGCTTTGGCAACCTGAAATATAAAACAAGAATATGTACAAATTTTTTTGTTTTTGTTTTTTTATTCTTTTTTTTTTTTTAAAGGAAACTTAAAAGTAGGGTTTTGCTTAAAAAAAAAATTGTTCAATTTTTTTTTTTTGAAGTATGAGAGGGGAAAAAAATACTAAAATAAAAATCAAATTAAATAAAACAATGGACCAAACCTTTTTTTTAAATAAGGATGAACTAAAAAAAAAATAAGAAAACAACTTCCTTTACCACACAAAACCCCACCCCACTTTTCTTCTTCTTCTCTTTTTTTTATAGCCCACGGCCCAATATTTTCTCCTTATTAGAAAAAATTCAGTGAACTCAAATTACAGACCACAATCGAATTCATTTATCGAAATCCCTTTTGAACAAAGTTCTGTACTTCAGTAAATCGCGAATTTAGAAATTCAACTCACAATCAAATCCAATTGCGGGTTGGTGAGGCAATTCTCGAGCGTAAGTGGTGGGGAGATGTTCGATTTAGCGGTTGCTCGGCTGTTGGAGTTCAATTTCAAGTCGATGGAGTTCAATTGCAATGGAACCAGAGTGGGTATCGAATTGTCAGTAGGCGCTTGAAACGATTGGAGGAGAGGAATAGTGGTTTGCTGGTGGTAGCTCTGCTGAGGGGGCGTGATGCTGCTGTTGTTGATTGATGGTTGTGTTAATGTTTGACTACGTTGCTGGAAGATGGAGATGTTGGATGTGAGGACTGCTGTGTTGCTGTGAGTGGTTTAAAGGGTTCGTAATGGTAGAACTGCAGACTGCAGGGAGGAGTGTGGTTTCGAGGTTCGACTCGATTTCTGGGGTGATGAAGTGTGGTATGTTGCAGGAGAAATGAAACGTTGTGACAGATATGGTGAAGAGCAGGTATCAATGATGTTAGACAGTGTATAGTGCTAGATGAGGTTTGGCAAGTGGGATGGAAATGTTGGCGAGGCAGAGGAAAGTGGTTCAGTGTTGCTTTGTTAAGGGGAGAATGATGGAGATGATAGGTTTGTATGCAGTAATTAGAACTGGTGGTATGTATTGATGTTGGATTTGGTTGTAGTTGTTTGTGAAATATGCCAGTGATGTGGTAATGGAGGATTGGTGGTTTGGATGCAGTGTTTGGCAACTTGATCAGCGAAAGGACAGTGATGAACTGCAGTGGTTAAGTGGGAATCAGCAGAATAGTTGTTGTGGGTAGTTTGTATGGGGTAAGGGAAGATGTGTAGTGAGGTGTAGAGATGGTTTTGAGTCTGCGCAGTGGTTAAGAGGTTTTCTCTGTTGTATAGGATGGTTGTTGCAGTTTATTGAATGGAGTTCTGCAGTGTAGACGAGGCAATTTAGTGGTAGTGATGGCACTGATATGTAGAGGTGATTGAAGTTATTGAATATGGTTGGAGATCATGAAGTTGTAGTGTGAAGGGGGTGCTGTAGATGATATGGTTCAGAGGGGAGATGTAGAAATGCAGAAGTGTGATTATGCTTTTGAACTAAAGTGGAAGGATAGGGGACTATGTCAGCAGAGGCTCGAGTTGATGAAGTTTTGTGTTGAAGCTTGGTTGATGGTGTGGTAGTTTATGAGGTAGCAGCAGAAAGATGGGTGGATGACAATGAGTAATGTGTGAGTAATGTTGATTGGAAGGTTGACGCTTGATGAAGTGTTATGTGGTACTGGGTAGTGTAGCTGTCGGGGAAATGGTCGGGGAAGGTTAGCAGAAATGCAGGAAGACTTGGTGACAGAATTTGAATGAGGGCGATGTTAGACTTGTAGAACAGTGGCAGTTGCGATATTTGGACAGAGGCAGTTGCGAGCAGAAGTTTGACAGGGTTGTAGATGGTGGACTGTTGTATGAGAGGCAATGGATGGTAGTTGGAATGGTGATGCAATTGGGTTTGGGCTGTGAATTGAAGGAGGGGTCAGAGGAGTTTTGAAGTGGTGTAGTGGTTAGTAGGGAATGGCTGTTGTTTTGTGAAGAGGGGAATTTGTTGGCTTTGTGCACAGTGCACAATGAACAGCGAGGCAGAGAGGGAAAGAAAAATTGTAAACAAAATGAAATTTGTAAATGAAGAAATATAATATTTTTGTTTTTGTTTGGAAATTGTATTTTTTTTTTCAAAAAAAATAATATATACAATGCAAATGCAAAACAAATAGAATGCAACAATCACACAAACAAAGATGAAAACAACAAACACACAAAAAAATTTTTTAATGCAAACACACAATAAAAATCAAACAAAAATAATTCGAAGAATAGAATATCAAAATCGAAGCAATTCCCCGGCAAGGGCGCCAAAAACTTGTTCGTCGACGGAAATTCTATCGGATTAGAAAACCGTCGAACGAATTTTGAAATAAAAATAACCGCAAGCGCACGGTGTACGAATGTAGCACGTGGCGAATACGGGTCGATCCACCAGGAATTGTTGATTTTAAAATTCTATTCAATCAAATTAAACCAAAGTTGGAAGAGTGATTAACTAAAAAAAAGAAGAAAAATTACAAAAGAAAATAGATAAAAATATGAGAGCGTTAAGACAATTTAGAGGCAATTTCCACTCTCTAGATCACATAAATCAACAAAATGAAGTTATGATCTCTCTTTTCTTGTCATTAGTGAATTAGTTGATGTGCTTATCATAAGTATGGTATATTTGTGCTATTAATTAGCTCAATATAAACCATCAAACTATAACACAACCACTAATACACTTTTAAATCTCATAAAATATGACAACAAAGTTGAAAGCAAAATTTATTTTAAGCATGGCCTATTAACCATTAATTAGAAATATAAGCCATCAAATTTCAATTTCAACAATCACTTCTTTGCCATAATCATATGTAGATGAAGAGGCAATTTGTATTTTGTTTGTTTAAGCATAGCCTATTTGTTATAAACAACATAGACTATCAAATTCAAAGCTAAACAACATCATTAAACCACTTCATTCATTCTCATTAAGCATAAAAAGAGAGCATAAACATCAAATTAAGTTGAAGCTACATGATTAGAGAGCATCATTACCCCTAAATTGAAGGGGTTTAGCCTTTCATATTTGTTACCATATGAACAAATGTAGCTTGCAACATGAGAGAAAAAGAAAAGGAAAAGAGAGAAAAGTGAAATGGAAAACTATTCTAATTGCATAAAGGAAAATCTACACTATTTGCATAAAAGGAAATGAACATGTAATTAAAAAGAAACAATAATTAACATTGCATAAAAGAAAAGAATTACATAAGAGAAGAAATGGCGAAGTAGCCAAGGAAAGAAAGAGAGATTTGATTTATTTTCTAAACTAAAACTAACTAACTAAGAGGAAGATGGCTACATGAAACATAAGGGGTATTTATACAAGTTAGAAACCCTAATGCATATTTTTGAGGAGTACCCAAAATGCCCCTTAGGAAGTGTGGAGGCCAAGTAAACATTAACATGTCTTAATCCCCCATTAAATGTACATGAAACCATTAGCTCCATAAGCATGTGCATTAGCCTTTAATTTGTACATTAAGATAGGTGGGTAGGTGGGGTCCTCCATGTTCTTCACTTTAAATTATTTCCATCTTCATTCCTTTGTATTAATTTTGTGCATGCATATCTTCATGAAACCACTTCTATTTGAGATCAAAATCCTACAAAAATATATACAAATTTTCAATTAATTTTTCTCAAAAAAATATATGCACACAAATGACCGTTTTGCCCATATATGAAGATCAATATGTGACAATTTGGATTAATTTGAAGTTTTGGTTTAAACAAGTTAAAATACCCGATATGATCATTTATTTAATTCAAATAGATTAAATATAGTGGTAAAAATATGCACATGTACGTGCATATCAATCGCATTTTTTATTTTCCCTCGAATTTTCTATTTTGTAAATAGAATTTAAAAATATAATTATCTATTATAAGTTGTTAATTAAAAGAGGGTTATTTAATTTAGTAAAACCATTAACTAAACACTAAATTAAATTAAATATCCATAAAATGAAATGAAAAATTCTAGGTCGTTACATTCTCCCCCCTCCATAAAAGAATTTTGACCCCAAAATTTACCCCGAAAAACCAAACCTAAAAAGAACTTCACTCCCCCCTCCATAAAAGAATTTTGACCCCAAAATTTACCTCGAAAAACCAAACCTAAAAAGAACTTTACATATGAAAATAATTTTTTACCAATTAAAATGGAGTCTCCTTTAAGAGAAAGAACTTTATAATCACCCCTTCTTTAGTATATTAAGGGTTTATCTTTTGAAAAATACTTTAGACTCATGAATCCTTTTTAATGAAAGATTTTTCCCTTAATATGGTCTTCTGTATTAAACTTCTTGCTGTTCTTACAATAGAGACACAAATATCAAACGGGAGACTTGGAGGTCATGATTCATGAACTTACAATTTTTTTAGTTGAGATTAGGGTTCTCTAGTTTGAGTTTCAATAAACTTTTGTGCTTTCAAAATCTTTCTTGAAAAAGTATGAATGGGCACTTGGCCCAGGATTTTAGTAAATTTGAAACATTGAAAGTGCTCATTTTGAAGTCTTTTTTGCACATTTATTAATGCTATATAATATCTCAAATTAGTTTCATAAATCTGCTGTTGGGATAAATAAGTATTCGTTTCCCCCCAACCATGGGATGATTGAAAATAGTTTCCTTAAAAGGATATAATTTGGGAAATTTCCTTTTGGAATCATTTGCTAAAAATAGATTTGGAATATATGGGTTTTCTCATAAATTGAAATTGAGTTTAGCAGTGATTCAACATTTCTTACAGGAAAGCCTTGGTGTTGATTGAATTGTTGATAATCGCCTCATGTTAGGCATTTGAGTTGTCCTCTTTAAGTATTCTAGAGCTTGTCTGAGTGCTTTGGTTTGATTTTATTTTTACCTGTAATTGCACTCAAATTTTAATCAGTACATGATCAATGCAAAATACAAATTTAAGTATCAATTTAAAGAGCTATAAAAAGAAAGAGAGAAATTTAATAGTTGAACTGATGTCGCGAGTCCTTGTGATTTGATAGGAATATGCATTTTGGAGTTGCTAAATTTTTTTCCTCTTAGTTTGAATAAGATGTCTTTCAAGTTTCTCTGATGAACTCCTGTAAAAATCCCAACCCGATCATGCCTTGAATTTTATCTGACAAGACGCGACATTCATCAGTTTCATGCCCATTTTCTTTATAGTACCCGCAATAATTTTCTCCTTTATTTGGCTCTGGGCACTCCGTACTTTTTGAGGCGCAATAAAAATTCTCGTTTCTTTTTATCTTAGCATATATGTAGGAGAGGGGTTTTCTTAGGACTGCATAATTCATTTTAGAACTCTTTCTTCGACTTTCCTTAGGGTTTTAACTTTCCCTTGGCCTCTTTTCAAGGTACCTAAAATTAGATTTCTCCTCCTTTGATTCTCTATGGAATTCTTTCTTAGTATGGTGGGTCTCGTCCAACTGAATAAACTTCTCAGCCCGGAGAAAGAAATATTGTAGATCTTTGCACCCATTGATATAAAGGTCTTTCCAGAGTGGAGTTTGTTCAGTTAACCTCGATAAACTGCCATAAATTTTTCTCTATCAGTTGTACTTTCTGTCTTTAATTCTTCTGCCGAATCTGTTCAAATTTTCACCAAAGTAGCTTCCTTGACTTTTCTCTGATGGTTTCTAGCAAGCTAAAGTCCATAGTTGTATCTCTGAATATAGAAAAATGTGCCACGAAGTCGCAAGTAAATTGTTCCTAATAATAGATAGTTCCATTTGGTAAATCCTATACCATTTGATTGCAGGTCTTTGAAAAGTAATGGGAAACAGTTTACAGCGTAGTTCCTCTAGAGCATTGTATAAGTTCATCTAGTTTTCAAAGACGACAAGGTGATCATCTGGATCAGTTGTTCCATCATATTTTAGTGAAGGAATTTGAATGTGTGGAGGCAGATTTTTCACCATTATTTCTTCGAAAATGGGGCCTTTTGTACGGTAACATATTCTTCAGGATCATAAATTTCTTTTTCTCTAAGGGAAATAACCAGTATATAGTGTAGGTTGTCATTTTGGTTGGTCTCATTTCTGTAACATGTCCTGTTGTATTCTAGGATTAGGATATTTGATTGCTCAAGCGATTTATTTGCTTGACTATCTCGGTTTAACCCTTGATCTTCTATCTCATTTGGAGGTTGAACTTCATTCTCCATTTCCATAATCCTTAACGATTCTCGAGTTGGGGCTTTTTCTAAATACTCCTTTATTACCATCTTTTGTGGCCGTTGATTCTAGTCCTTGATCATATTGCTTTCCAATTTTGTTGGGGTTGAAGGTTGCTCAAATTCTATTTTTCTTAAGTTAGAATTTGAGACCATGTGACCATTAATGGTTAGCTTTGATGGTACCTCTTCATTTGGATTGTCGCTACTACTTTTAGCTTTGTGCATACTCCTCTTTTAGTCAAGGCTCTTTGTGTAATTTATTGGGGATGAAAGTTATCAGAGATCGGTGGTTCGAGCCCTCCTTCTAGCGCCAAATGTTAACAAGATTTCTTGTTAATACCCCAAAGTTATTCCAAGTAATATGGTAAGTTCAGAGCGTGTGATTCCCTTAAGGATTACTTTTGTATTCTCACTCGTAAGTATCTTGCAAATCAAACCTTCTGTTGATGCCGAAAGTTTTAGAGCTTGGGCAAAGTAACCTTTCAATTTCGTTGAGCGCGCTTGAAGTTTTCCACAAAGGCTGTTCTTTTGATTAGATCAGGTTTTCTTGAATTGAGCCCTCAAAAGGTAGGATCTAATCTTATCGAAAGGTTAGGGAGATAGACTTCCTTGAATTAGGGCAAGAAATCAATTACTTTGGCGAGAAGATAATAGCTTCCAATATGAGTGAAAGGTTTGACCACTTATATTGAGTAGATTCCAACTTTGTCGAGAGGTTAAAATAGTTGAGTCAGCAGTTTCAGAAGGTTTTCGTGAAAGTTAATTCTAATAGGCAATCGACCTTGTCGAAAGGTTTAGGTTGAAGTATTTAAGGCTTCGAAAGGTTGCAGTTAGTGATTGTTCAAGAGTATTGTCGACCTTGTGACAAGAACCTTTTGATGAGGTTGAATCTCCTTGCGCAGGGTTGAATTTCCTTGGATTACTTTGTATAGAAAATCAACCTACCAAAAGGTTAGGGCATCCGCTGTCTAGGGTTCGGAAGGTTGTTAAGGCCAGATAAGCTCCCTTTGAGTCTGAAGGGTTTAGGTTGTAGATCTTAGACCTCCAGAGGGTTGCGAAGATTTCCTAAGAAAGAACATCTTCAATTCCGTTGATATAAACTTTTCGGGGGAACGACACCTGAAAATTACGATCAAGCCAGGAAAGATTGAAGAAAAATGCAAATAAAATGCATAGAGCTTAAGACTTCCCTTTGATCCCCGAATAGATTTTTCTTTTCTATTAAATTTTCCCAAATCACTAAGTTACAGAGCTATGATTTTAGAAGTTACAGGTATAGAATGAAGGAAAATCCGCCCCTGAAAATGACCCTATGGGTCTTATTTATAAACGCCGACGGCCATGCTTCCGTTCCTGTGCTTTCAGCTGGATCGAAGGGTTCCCTTCTTATATACAATTGCTAACCTTTCGGTTTCAACAAAAGGTTTTCCTTTCACATGTCATTGTGGATTCTTGGACGATGCCAAGGGTCTTTTCCCTCATTTGTTTTTAGGAACCTTTTGCCCTTGTCGGAAGGTTTTCATCTATACAATATGTGAACCCTTCAGAGGTGCCGAAAGGTTCCTGGCTATTATGAACCCTTCAACTTGGTCGGAAGGTCGCTTTTTACTTGGATGTTGCCAAGAGCCAAGCTTTCTTTGAATGTTGTCGGAAGGTTACTTTACATTCTTTGCTGACTTATGAATGTTGCTTTCGACATAGACCCTTCGACACCATCAAAAGGTATTCAGTAGGTGTTCCAATCGGCCTGAAAGGCTTATTATGCTTTCGAAAATGTTTTTATAGGGTCGCATGCCCTTGCCTTGACTTCTTTGCCTTCTTCGGAGGATAAGTGCTTCTTGGATATTGTGGACCTATACCCTCCGTCTTCTCTGAAAGGTATTGAGCCGCTTCATATTGATGGCTGAATCCTCTTGAATCCTTCTAAAGGTTTAGTTTGAGCGCCTTCTCCTTTGTCTTTGTTGAAAGACCTCTCGTTCTAATCGAATGGTGGATCATTGGAGCATCATCCTGCCTATGGACTTTGAACGATAGCCATGGACTTCGCCGGAAGCTCCTTGCCGGAAGGTATGATTATCCAGAACATCTTGATGCTTTCTAATCTTCCCTCATGCTTTCGTGACCCTTCTTTTATACCTTCATTCTTCTAAATATTTTATGTTTAACAATCCACATGCTAAATCTAATTCGGTCTTTACTCGAATACATAACTTCACTTCCAAACTAGTATCACTCACTTGATTCACTAGTGCAGATTCTGATCAAGCTCCTTGATTAGAAACCTCTGTTCTCCTTACATTGCCATATACTATGATAGAAAACTTTACTTCCATATCAGGAACACCCACCAAGTGTTTCCCATCAAGAATCTTGTGATAGATCCTCATTTAGAATGGTGTTTCACACTCAAAGTCATGTACTCGAATCTTATATCAAAACTATGTAAAAAAGAGAATTGATCAACTATCAAATTATGCACTTATTTTATTGGTTCTCACTAATACCAATTTATTCTTCTATTAAAATTATTTATGAAAACTTTTCATAAAAATAACACCATCCAATTCAATTTTTTTTAAATTTAACTTGAGAACTAAATACCTGGTTTTTATTTTAAAATCTTTTTGGAATAATACAATATATCTAAATCCATAGAAAACACAAATATACATACATGCATACACACACACATATAGTTCGAGTAACCCTAAAATTATACTACAAAACTGGGTGTTACCAAAGAGTATTGTATATTCCGTAACCAAGAAGAGTAATACTTAAGGGAGGTGATTACCATTCGAACACATCACGTTTCCATTTCTTAGTTATTTTCAAGCGCTCAAACTAGTTATTAAAAAATACTTCTGCTATTTCAAAATTCCATTTTTGAAATAGTATATATCCAAATACATAGTTTCTAAGAACATATGTAGCCAACTTGCTTTGGGTTCATTCAATATTCTAATAATATATGATAAAGAGAATAATTTACTAAGTGCACTACAACGTTCGCTTAGGCAAACATCTGATTGTCACTTAGAAGATTATCCAGATAATCAAAAAACAAATCGTGACATTTCTCAGACTATCTGAAGAAGATATTCGATTAAGATTTCTTGCAAAATTTATACATATAAAAACATTCAAGTAGTACCATTATTATTTTTCTTAAAATTATTTGAAATCTTTTCAAAAACACTGGGATTTATTTTCTCAAAAATCTCTTATTTTATAAGACATGTCTTATAACCCAAATTTATATAAAATCAACTTTATACAATAACTTTCTTTATTATAGAATTCCTTCTTAACAATTTACATTATTATAAAAATATGCGCTCTTGTATATAATACACTCAAACTCATCCTAAGGTTTCACTTACCCTATCACAAATGAGTCAACCCACCAAAGCCTAGATGTTCACTCAACCTAAGCTCCGATACCAACGGTAACAACCCACCTTTTCGACCTTCGAAAGTCGACACTAATACATCCACAGTATTCACTGTTCGAGCATCTGAGTTTCGGATATATAGTTCATTAGGAAAAAGAAAAGGAAAGAAAGAATAGAACGTCACAACGCAATGAATAATCTGTAATATAAAATGATCTTTACATAAGAAAAACTTTTATACACACAATTAGAGCAAATATCCTATAATCAGCCTCGACAATTATAACAATCTGTCCCTACAAATGCTGTAAAATACAACAAAACAATGTGGTGAAAAATAAAAAGGAATATGCAAGAGATACATCTTGGGCATCCAGCTTATCTCCTGAAGCTCCAAGCATCTAATGCTAAATCTGGAAATATGCTTGTCTGATCCGAGCATTATAAGAAAACAACACCCGAATTAGTCTGGTAAAACTAATGTGAGGCACCCATCTTAAATGGATTTTAATGTTACAAAACCTTTCAAAAATAAAGGTATCTTGTAAGACCACACCGCACATAAACACAGACAGGGTTTTACCTACGATAACCAAAACATTTCTATAAAAAATTATGATAGTGTCTAGGGTTAAAGTAAATATTGAATCATAATCGAATTGTTACATTGATTAAATCCCAGTATAATAGGTATACAACTAAATACGTAGGCACTTATTGGGAATGGATTCAATACAATGACAAGACTATTGGGGTATCGCTTGTCATAGTACAACTCTAGGAAAATGCACCAAGGTCAACAAGAACACTTGGCACCACTGCCAACACAGGACCGTCCTACGCCTTACTGGATAGTACCAAATATATCATCACCCCAGTTGCTTTGCAATCTTTTCCTGAGAGCTCTCATGCACAACCAAATCTATATATGTGTATATCTATAAGGGTGATGACATATCTTAATGGGTGCGACCCATATAGCAATGCCGCATATCTCTTGTTTTAGTTATTCTCAACTGTCGAGGTTAGAGGCTATGTTTTACCTTTCATATAGCAATCTCATTTGGAATGCTAACATTACCCTCCAGGCGATAGCATTCGTCCATACAAGTTGTTCATGATAAGAATAAACCGAAGACACTACTTATACTACATCCATTTTGGAATCACTCTAAGAATTAGTAGCAAGTAGTCCTTGCACTTCAAAGAGCTCTATCTTCATTCCATCATCTTCAAGATGAATCCAATTCTAACGCTTGAGTTGGTTCGAAGTGATTTTTGTACAATCCATACTTATCCAATACCTATCTCCTTGAACCAACATTCAATAGTTTCAGATAAACTCGACTCCGGTTCTC
This sequence comes from Allium cepa, assembly GCA_030765085.1. Lineage (NCBI taxonomy): Eukaryota > Viridiplantae > Streptophyta > Magnoliopsida > Asparagales > Amaryllidaceae > Allium > Allium cepa. The sequence continues at coordinate 276,295,512 of CM060937.1, read as the reverse complement.
TTAGAAATAAACAGACAAATGCATAAGAGCGGGGATCACCTCCAAACCGCACCAGTGCGGTCATTGTGGGCCTTCCTTCGGGTGCCTCTTAAAGTGGACTGATCTCCTTATCGTTTGTCCTAGAAGAACAAACGAGATTTATACATATAGTACAACACCATCGAAGATGACTATGCCATATAACTCTTATGTTTCTTCTAAATATTTCCAAAGTTTAAAAACTAGCCAATATTTGGTAATCAGTTATTTAACCATTAAATAAACACACATCAGTAACAGATTTAATTTCCTATGGAAACCACTAAGCCTTATTTAATTAGTCTTCCATTAATTAAATCTCTTTAATTATTTTTGAAAATATTTATACACTTATATCACCGGTATTAATATATTCTTAAACACATTTGTGAAAGATTTCTTGTTTCAAAGTCATATTTAATGGGTCAAAAACGAATGTCATTTAAAACATTTTCCAATATAAACCTAAGCCACTTATCCTTCAATGTTAAGTATGGAAGGAGTGTTTCCATACCACCAAAATTAAGAAGGATTGTTTATTAATTCATATACTTGAGTTTCTTTAGTAAATCATTTCGTATATGGAAATGATAATTGAATCATAAGTTCCCTATGCAATTTATTTAGAAAGAACCTATAAATCCCATCTCTTTTCAAGTTTCAAAATCTCTTTCCAATTATAAACTCTTCTACTTAGTACTTTTTAATAAGTAAAACCTTTTTTATAGAACAAACTTATTAGCTTTAAATCCGATTTATAAAATAATATTATTATTTAAAGCATATTCTTAAGTTAATTAAGTTAACTGAAACACTATTATTAGATTAATTAATTAATGTTAAATACAATTAAAAAAATGGTTAATTAAGTTTAAACACCATTTTTAAATAATTAATCAGCTTTAAATATCTTTTAATAAAGTAATTAATTAATCAAAACCCTGTTAAGAAAGTAATTAATTAACCTTAAATACCTTTATAAAAATTAATTAACTTATAAAAATTATTAATTAAAAGATAATTAACTTAAAACAATCATTAGTTAAATGATAATAGCTTAATCATTATTAATTAAAATAATAATTAACTTCAACACTTCTAATTAAATAATAATTAACTTAAACCATCATTAATTTATTTAATAGTTTACTTTAAATTGTAATAAAACTTAAGTTGATTTCAAATCGATTCTTGTCCAATTTGAAAAGAGGCTTAGCAATCTCAATGGTACTTAAACAAGCTACCACTATTATTTTAGATCGGTAATCAAGTCGGAACACAGATATTTACATAAACACTACATATGTAAATAAAATGCATAATAATCAATCTACGAATAACACATCAATATAAATCAACCAGCATACAAATTTATGTCCAAACCAAAATAATAGCAGAACATTGTTTTATTATGCCTAATAGATGTCCAATACAAATCAGCTTAAATATAACAGAACATCATTTTATCCTGCTAAATGATGTTAGGGATAAATTATAATTACTAAACAACTTAGTTATACACAGCCGAAATTTATTTGATAATTAATTTACACTATAACATATGGGTCAAATGATTTCATGAGTGTATTCTACCAGTCAATATGAATTCACTACTAGAAACTGCATGTCAAACGGATTCCTTATGAATGAGTTACGAATTTTTCTAATTTTTAACATAATTTAAATAAACTTAATTTTACTAAATTATATATAAAAATCCACACACCCACTAAAGCCCAGCCCGACCAACTCCCACCCATCCCACAACCACCAACTATAGTGCATCTTCTTCCCACCATCTCCAGTTTAAAAAAAACATGACCCCACATAATACTCGACCACGATCAACGTCCTACCACTGCCGCTTCCAACGTCTACAACCCACGTCGCCTCCACTGACACCTCCCCCTTTGACATGCTCCCCTCTGGCTCTAACCAGGTGAAACTCGACATCCCCTAGATCTCCCCTTAAGCAATAAGCCGAGCACGCACCAGAGCATGGCCGAAAACCCTAATTCCACCATCGTTCCTCCCATGGTCCACTAGACCATGCCCAATCGCACCAACACCTTGGCCGCGACCCAACCTCTCCCAGCGTCGACCATTCATCCTCTCGGCTATTGATTCTTCGAAAAACTATTTTTAATCAAAAGGCACTAAATACTCCACCACGGCACCATACAACTCTAAAATCATGAAAATCGCTCTAAAAATCATGATCCACGGAGGAGAACATGATGCAAAGGTCGTTCGTCGATTCACGATCGACAAAAAAACCTACATAAATTGACCACTTATTGATATATTTAAATTTCTCACAAAATAATCGACGAAAAATTTGACAACCATTTTTAAAAACAACTATGGACTAAACTAACAACTATGTATTTGACGGCAGTGTAAATTCAAGACGGTTTATGAGTTATTTATTTTTGAATGAAAGAGGAGCTTAGTTTTCAAAATAAAATAGAAAAGAATAGTACATGCTTTTGTGTTTACAGTATACTTAATTTGCAATTCCAATCCAATATATCTAAGTTATGGAATTTAAACCTATTCAATATAACATGAATATCATATAAAATTCATAAGAAGCTAATAAATAAATTTCTACAATATTTATTTTACAAAATTATTGACAAGTGTAACACCCTACCCCGAGATCCACATTAACAAAGAGGATTACTGGGTAATCCTATCTGTTGATGCGGAGAATAGGACTGGTTAGGAGTGACCATCTATAATCTTGTCTTAAACGTCTACTAAATACGTCGATGAATGCTCTATATTGTTTTCTATCTCTCATAGATCGAAATATCCTATGATTGCTTAATACAAAACTATAAATGTAGGACCATTTTTACCCTATGAATAGAGTGATTCGAATAATAATAAAAATTAATGTGGAAACAAAAAAACAATTACAGATAATAATGCAGTAGAGATCATATACAAATTTACCCTTCTTCGGCAAAAACCTGCCTATGTGCTGCTCTCAAGGTTTCTACTGGAAATTAAGTAGTCAGACGCTTATATACATAACGATACCCGCTAACGACTAACCTAACTCTATGCTCGAAACCCTGCCACAACTCAGCCACTGAGTTGCGAATTCTCGAACAACACCACCGTAGCTCGTAACCTACTCACACTACTAGAAAGTTACACGGTTTGAAAAATAAATAAAAAAATAAATTAAAAAACTAAATAAATAAAACCCTATTAATAACTCTAGCCCTAACACAAATAAAAGCCAAGCTAATTATAAAAAAGGCAATTTTCCTTTTTCTTCAATTCGTTTGCTCGGCCGTTCTTTCTTTGTTTCTCTTCAAAGAGGATTAGAGTTTCATTCAACTGTGGTCGCCGCTTGAATTAGACGTTCGAATTTAATTAAGCTTTGCTTCTGGTTTCTTCGTCAAATGATTCGTTGGCTATGATTGCACACAGTGGCTGCAATTGTCGAGTTCGAATGGTATTAGATTGGTATGTGAATTTTTGCCCCTTTTTCAATTTCCAAACGTTCTCGACTTTGATTCAAGTTATTGGTTTGTGATTTCAATTGCTTTCTCTAGAAATTTTCTTGAATTTGAATCGACAATTTGCCAGTGATGATAATTGGGTAATTTATAGGGTTCGAGTCCCTTAATTTTTGTTTATATAATTTCGGTTTGAATAATTCGTTATTTTGTTTTCTGCATTAATTTTTGATCGTATGATCTTACAACCTCTGACTGGTTTGTTCCTTGATTGTAGCTTGGTATTTGAATTTGAGATATATATTCTTTATTTGTTGACTTGTTCGAGTACAACATGAGTTCAAATTAGCTTCCTTCCTTTTTGACTTGTTCATCGTATTCTTCCAGCTTATATTTGAATTTGAGATAGTGTTGACCACTTGAAAACTTAGTGGTTCACTGTGATTTTCTCTATGCTTTATTCAACCTGCCGTTTCATTCATTTTCTAGCAATATTCGAATTTTTGACCATGACATTTAAATTTTGATATAAACTTGGCTTTGACTTGTTTAATTCCTTTATGCTATGACTTGTCCATCCGATTGATTTCACTACAACATTAAACTAGGTTGATTGAACTACATGCTTTCCTTGGTTTTGTTTGAACTACTTTCAGGTTAATAACTATTTGATTATGTTGACTTGTTCGATGTCACTTGATCACTGCCACTGCTTTCTTAGAGTTCTATGTCTAGTAGTTTGTATTGGTTTCATGTGACGTTCATCTTGTGTATGCATACGCACATGTTGTATATATGTGTATTTCCTAAGCATATTGAACTGTCATCTGCATTGCTTTTAGAAAACTGTCTGATCCAGTTTAATTTTGGTTGCATTGCATGTTCCCGAGTCATGTATCATGTGAAGTTCCTACTTTTTGGTACATCACTTTATACATGTTCACTATATGTTGCTGTATGATTTTCTAAGCCTGGTTCTTGTGCAATTTGAAGTCTTTATCCTTCTGTCTTGTACCATTGTGTGCCTTAGTTCTGTTCAATTGAGATTGCAGTGTGGTTCCACTTGTATGCTACCTGGTATGGTTAGATGCACTTGTATATGTATTCATGTTATTGGATTTGCATTCATATTGAACTTATGGTCTGGTTCATCCGAGTGTTGTATGTGTTCATATTTTTGAGTTCTTTTGTGTGCCTTTATATTTTGTTCCAGTTGACTAGTCAAGCTCTGACCTTTGTACATGTGATTGCATATCCATTATGCATGTCTTCATGTATGTTCTGTTGCACTTGCCTTGAGTCTGAATGGTTGAGGCTTTAACTGTATTTATGTTGAATCTTCATTGATCTTCATATGTATCCATGTACATTTGGACCGGCTGCCATTGTCTGGTTGCCTTACAAGTCTGATCTATAGACTTTCATGTTAAAAATGGAATGTATGCTTGGAGTCTTTTGAACTTGATGCTTGGATTTGTTTTTAAATTCATGCCTCATTATTTGATGGTCATCATCTTTTCATGCCTCTTCTTTATTGAGTAACTCACTACCGAGTTGTTTTGGTATTTTGCTGGTCAAATTTACTCACTGGTCTTAAGTTACAACTGAACTCATTCCTGTGGTCTGATTTAACATTGAATCTGATTTTATTCATATTCATGTGTACTGATGTCTCTTGGCTGAAATTCGAGATGCTGAGGCAGTGCATATGTGTACATGTACACATGCGTATATGCAGGCTCTAGTGCATTTGAAACTTTGTGACTAGTTTTCGTATTGCACCTGAGTTGAATCCAGCCTCAGCTCGGGTTTAACCTTGTGCTCACTTTTTCCTGTAGTTTTAACATGTAAGTGTACATCGGCATGCACAGCCTTATGGCATGTACAGTGATACACTATGCATGTCACAAGTTGTTTGCGTATAATGAATTCAAAAGAAATGATGACGAACAACTCAAATAACTGAGGCAAATAATATTTTCAAAACACCATTTTATTGTACATTGCAAGATATTTCTTTTTCAATTTTACTACCTAAGTGTTTATTTTGCAGATAACTCAGATGCTGGATACAAACTGGAATAGAGTTGAAGATAAAAATCGAGTATGAGTGAATATGTAGCGAGGTGAAAGTTGTAGATTGAAAGATGTGTTGTAATTAAAATTGTATTGCAATTGAAAATGTAAATATGTAGCGAGAGCTAAAATTTGTACTGCTCAAAATTGTAATAAAATAGTTGTTTGAATAAAATATATGTTTGAATATGAATTCTGTGTTATTTATTTTATTCATCAAATATTTATTTAATTATGCGAAAAATAAAATAGTACAATAACAATTACATTTAAACGAGTATATTTATGTTTATTATCATCAAACAAAAACCACATACAAGCATATTCTACAATAAGTAGCTAACGATCTACCAGAACAAAATACATAATAGAAGCATCTCACACCATAGAACAGTAAACATCACATATATAAATACATATACACAGATTCATCCCAGTACAATATAAATGATACACAAAAGTTGTTTAGAGAGCACACTATATACATCTAATCAAAATACATATCAAAGTTAAGCGGAAGGAAATATAAAATACACAAAAGTGCTAGGCTGATATCCAAGCAGATGCATCAAAGCTAAGGCCATGACTGAAAGCTAATTTGAAACGACTTGGTCTGACCTAAATATAAAATACACAGGTCAGTATAGCTAAAACAATCAGTTAATGAGAATATACGATAATATGAAGCATATAATATAAGATGATAGTTCTTCTTCAATGAGAAGGGGCAATAGAAAAGCATGTCCATAGCTTAAGTGAATAAATATCACTTAAGCATAAAGTACTTCTAAAGAAGTAACTCAAATAAATCATCAAGTAAAAAAGTCGCCTCATATCATCGACGATAGCCAAACTTAGCTATAAGGGTTTTTCCAACCTTATTTCTTAAATAAAAGAAAACTCAAATGATATATCTCAAGATGGTGAAACATCAAAAAAAAACATGCCAAAACGGCAAACTTAGATATCTCCAAAAGGAGAATATAATCTCAATCTCATAAATAGGACCTAACAGCCCAAAAAAAAGCCCAACAGCTATAAATAAAGTAAGGACCCAAAAGCCTAATAATAGCTCGACAGCTGTAAAAAGAGAAAGGACCCAAAAACCCATTTGTAGCTACAAAAAACTAGATTGGACTCAACAGCCCAATAAAAATCCAACGGCTATAAAATATGAACGGACCGTACAACCCGATCTATGGCCCAATAGGCTGCCATGTACCGTGTAATAGAGACCCCGGCCTAATATAGGATCCAACAGCCCCTAAATAGCTCCTCAGATATATATATATATATATATATATATATATATATATATAAGTGTGTGTACATGTAGAACCCAACAATTCAAATACTGGCATTCACTCGAGAATGTGCCACAAACTCTCAGCTAGGAACCCGGAAAGTGGTAACGTGCCTCCCATACCACACATTCTCACTAAAAGTTTTACTTGCCATTAATCAATGACACATTGGAAAACTCAGAACTTGTCTTATCTCATCGACAAGTATAAATAAATCTGGCAATGGTTCATCATGAACCATAAATCTCAAAATAGAAAATCACAAATTCTAAACTTGCCTCGTATCATCGACAAGTATAAAAAAACATCGCGATGGCTCTCATCGATCATAACTCTTAGAATAGGAGATCTCAAACCATAAAACTCGCCAATTATTGGCCATCCTAGATAATTCCTATAAATAGGATTTATATAACTCGAAATGCGCCGTAAAGTGGCCAAACAACTCAGAATCGATAACCTCTAATAGCTTTGATCGTACGAGTCTAGAATTAACCGCAACATTAAACGCCTGTGTCCCATACCACGTGTTTTATTAGACTGTTTATTTCTCTTTCTCATACATTCGATAGTGCAGAATGTGTATTTAATATTTAAAATAATTTACTTTAGAAAATAAGCTTTTAAACCAATTTATGAAGTCAGTTTTGAAAACAATATTTAGAGATTCCCTTATTGTAGAGAATAAATAGTTTTCTATATTTGGAAATACTTTTTAAGCACTATATAATAACTATTTGAATTGCCTCTTTTATTTAAAAATTGTTTCAAAAATCATTTGGAGAAAATCATGCTCAAAAACAATGAAAAACCAATAAAATACTCAAAATAGATAACTCTAATTCAATTCGAATTCAGTTTGAATTCAATTCGAATTCAAACCAAACTCAATTCAAATTCAACTCAAATTTGAATTTCAATTCTCTAAAATTTAGCTACCCTATTGATAAGCATCATAGCTCTTAAAACATCACAAAACCATATCTTGAAAATGAGAAGCAAAACCTAGGAAAACAAGTTGAACCCAAAACCAAAACAACCAACTCACAAAAATGAAAAGCACACAGGAGCAAGACCGCATGGGTCGACTATCGGGTTAACCTCTATACTCCATAGGTCGACCATACGGTCAACCTAGCCTTCTCACGTGAATTTGGATTCTAGGCGCTTATGCATGTGCGAACTGATTTTTAGGTTTAGATTTTGATTACCTATAGATTTAGCTTCAAATTGTTTTTAAAACACTAGATTTGAGTTTAATTTGATGACATTTGGCTAGGGTTTGTAAGAGAAAATGGATTTCTTAAGTTTTGAAGCTTCAGGAAATTTGAAGGAGAATTAAGGTACATGCTTCATTTCTTTCTCTTTTCTGGTTTACTAACAGGTTGGCAAGATACTAATGGGCTTAGACCCAAGTTGAATAATTAGCCAATGTTTATTATTTTGACACTTAATACAAATGAACACTAATGCAATGGATCCAACCAATCTATTTCAAGTTTTCACTCAAGTAAAATATGTAAATTTATATAAATACAAAATAGAATATTTTCCATCATATAAAAGAATTAATCTTTATTTTTAAGGCATTTTATTATTGCAAACCTTAATTTACAAAAATACCCTATTTTCACCAATAAATGCAAAAGTCCTCATTTTTAACTTCTAAAATTCAACAAAAATTTGTTTTCTTAGTTGAAAAAATATAACAAACCACTTTAAACTCCAATTCGTAATCAAAACGGATTTTAAACCTAGTTTCACATTTTTATTAAATATAACACACTTTTAAAAATTAAATACTTCTTTTAAAATTATTAAAAGAAGAAAATGGCAATAATTAACAAAACTATTGTACTATCACCAAATTAAAATCATCTTCCACTTATTATTAACTCAAACCGTTACAATAATGTTCCCAAAACTTTATTTTCTCATTTATTCCCAAAATTTATTGCTTATTCCAAATAAACAATATAAATTTTCAATTTATTATTAATTCTCATTATTAAATTATAACTATCGTTATAATTTAATATTTATAGGTAATTACTAAAAACAGAGTTGTTACAGACTTCCCCCCTTATAAAAATTGTGTCCCCGTAATTTCCTAGAAAGAGCTGTAAACAACATAATTATTTCATTAAGCAAAGGATAGATTAACAAGCTCGAGTTTTAAAAATTTCTAGCACTCTCTCAAGCTAGGATGGTAGAAAACCAAGACAAGACCCGCTCGATTAATTCTATGGTTTCCAAAGTGCTAATGTCGGGACCAGCAAACCATGGAATTTTACGAGCAATGCATAAAATTTCGAAGGCGTCTCACCTTCGAAATAGAAACTCAACATGATGCTACACACAAAAGATTACCTGAATGAAATTGATTTCTCAAAAGCTCCTTGTGTAGAGTTGGGATTTAATACAACTCTTACCCAAACTCTAATCAAGAAGATGATTATCGATATGATCTTTCCGTATGACACTACGGCACCGATGCTAAATAGACATAATAGGGGCAAGATAGATCAACCAAAGGTAGTTTCCTTAAAAGCCACCACACTCAAACGACCGCATAAATGCACGTCGTTAGAAAATAGCAAAAGAGTACGATAAACACAAGTACTAAAATATATGTATTAACTCTTAACCAAAAATTCTTAGAATACCAAAATTCAATATTTTTGGTATTTTATAACCACAATTTTCAATATTTGAAAAAAATATTCAAAACTTCTTTACTATAATACTTAATAAGTGTTACAAAGACTAAAATTTAAATTTATATTTATCTTATTACAATTTTATAAATTCCTACCAATATATTCTCAAAGAAAAATTTAAAATCTCATCATTCTTTGTTTTCCATACCACCAATTTTTTTGAAAACAAGCTTCAAATTTATTACATATGGCTTTTATATTATATTAAAATATCCAATGGACATTTTAAATTTTGAAACGCAACATATTTTATCTAGCAAACAACATTTTAACAATAAGCATATTTATATTTAATTCCATAGATTCAAAACAATTCAGTGGCTTTGCCTCGCCATTGGTTTATAGTGAATGGCTCTATCCATTGACTGCAGAGTTGACCAAGTAATCAAAACTGCCTCGCTACTTAATTAACCATCACTATGTTCAATGGCTGCATATAACATTCAATATAAAAATTTAGTACTCAATTTCCAAAATAATTTATTTCCAAACTCAACCTCATAAAAACTCAATTATCGTGTATGATTGCCTCATCTTAGCGTTTAAGAAATTCCTAAACGTTGATCAGGCGCATCGACTAGAATCCTTAAAGCACTCGTGGAAAGCGCAACAGAGAAATCATTTCTATAAAAAGAAATATCTCTCATATATAATACATAAAATTATTCTTTGATTTCAAAATAACCAAATTTCCAATTTCTCTTAAAACATATATCAAATAGTTGTAAAAACTCAAAATCAAAGAACACTAAAGAGAACTCATCGAGATATTCCCATAATATACGATTCACAAGGTTGACATAATAAAATGGAGTATTCGTCAATCCAAATGATCTAACGAGCCACTCATAAGAATCATACGAGTGCAGAATGCAGTGAAAGGAAAGCTATCTCCCATTACTCATAGCTAAAGAAAATTGGTGCAAGGTCAAGCTAAGTAAAGACTCGAGCACCACACAATAGATCAAATAAGAGATCAGTGAAATATAGATGAGGGTAAGATATTCTTCTCAATGAGAAGAAGCACACTAACAGTGTAACGTTACTTCAAGTGAAGTAATGCCAAAAAATATAACACCAAATGAGTATCCAAAACGATATCTCGAAAGAAACAAGGATGATAATATCAATTGAACTCAATCAATTGCCTCATTCCTTAATGGATATCCTTGTGGAAGGATTACCAAAAGGCTAAGAGCCAGAAATGAGAGCAACACAATACTCGATTGCACGATTGGGTAATAATCCCAAAACGGACTTGCAGAAATTACAAAGTCACAATAAATAGAGTATGAGATACATCATCATTATCTCAAAATTCAAGCAAAGATAAAGATACTTTGGAATTATCATCAATATTCCGAAGGACAAGAAGCAACACATCAACCAGATCAAGATACCCAATATATATAGGATCCCTTCAAAGCATAGGATTGGTCCTGAAAATAATTAAGCCAATCCATTCCAAAATATAAAAATCTTAAGATGGTGAATAATATGCAAATTCACACAAAATGGAAAATACTCAAAATATGCTCAACCTCCCATACTCAAAATACTAAGATTACGGGTCCCTCAATATGATTCGCAATCCTTAAGAAGTGACAAAACATGAAACAATCAAAAGCAAAACACCATCAAATTTCTTCGATATGAGTGACCGTGAAGCACTGGAATCGAAGAGAACACAAATAAAATAATCATAAAATAACATAGATCTTTAAAGAAAAGATGAAGGAGTACCTCTAGGTTGAGAGGAACCACCATAAGCATCCATCACGATAAACTTTCCCAAATAAGGATCCTTGGATGAAATGGGGCACTGGGAAGACCAATGTCCCCTTCGTTTGCAAGTGCAGCAAATGATAGGCATAGAACACTCTCGAATAAAGTGATCATGAGAACCACAATTGGAATAAGTCTTGTAAGAACGTCAACTTGCACTAGAACGTGAACTAGAGGCAAGATGCTTCTTCTTCTTCTGAGAAAAAGATTAGGATGCTTGGAAGGTAAGTTTTCTCTTGTTTAGGCTCTTGCAAACCTCAGCCTCATCACTACTACCCCTTTCCTTCTCGATGGATTCAAGGTGAAGCATCGAATCAACAAGCTCTTTGAAAGATAACTTATGCTAGAGCATAAGAGATTTCTACAAGTATTTCTTCAATCCATAAACAAATCTAAGGTTTTTTCTATATGGAGTGCTGATAAATTCGAGCCCATACTTGGATACGGACTCGAAAGAAGAAACATAATCTGAAACATCTAATTTACCTTGCTTCACTTTAATAAAGCGACGGGCAAGGGAAGCTTTCTCAAACCCAGTCACAAAATTAAGCTCGAACTGATCTCTAAACTATTGCCAAGTAAGGGTGGACTAATCAATTTTGGCAATAATAAGCTCATACCAATCAAGAGCACATTCTTGCATCATACTCGACGCTACAAGAACTCGATGATGATCAGATGATTCCATGTGAGAGAAGATGCACTCGAATGTCCAAAGCCAAGCATGGACCTCAAGAATGGTCTTGGAACCTTTGAAAGGCTTGCCTTCCAGATGAGAATAGTCACTGCACATATGCGCAAATGCAGATTTGCGTGGAGGAGAAGAAGAGCAGGAGACTGGATGCTTCGAACAAGCTCTAAGATCTGATCGGTTGGCATGTACACACCCTCGGGACATAAGTCACTAGGCTGCTCAGCATCTGAGGTGTGACCTCTTTCTCTTCCAACCATGAGATGAAAGTTAAGTTAGAATGGATTATCCATAAGGATATATATTATTAACAAGGTTCATCAATTAAAGAATACTACAGAATGATAAAATCACATTCCTAGACGTATTCCCTTTCATCTACCTTTGAGGATTCGAAAAGGTCAAGGCACGATTCGAAGCAAGTTTGATTAAGAATGATGATTTCACTCATATTGTACTTCGATGAATGGTAATATATGTTATGTTTTGTGTTTATTCTATTTTGTTCTGAACTCAACTCTGATACCAAGCTGTAATGCTCTACCTTGAGACCCATATTAACAAAGAGGATTAGTAGGTAATTATGTCTGCTAATACGGAGAATAGGACTGGTTAGGAGCGACCATCTATAATCTTGTCTTAAACATCTACTGAATACATTAATGAATGCTATGTATTTTTTTCTCTCTCATGGATTGACATATCCAATAAATGATTAATACAATACAATAATAGAATGCATATCAAATCACAAAATAGTAAACATCATATATATAAATACGTATACACATATTCATCCCAATACGATAAAAATGATACAAAAAAGAGACCACACTATATACATCTAATCCAAATGCATATCAAAGTCAAGCAAAAGGAAATGTAAACTACACAAAAGTGCTAGGCTGATATCCAAGCAGATTCATTAAAGCTAAGGCCTATAACCGAAAGCTAACTTGAAACGACTCAGTCTGACCCGAGTATAAAATACACGGGTCAGTCTAGCTAAAACAATCGGTTAATAAGAATAGACGATAATATAAAGCATATAATACAAGGTGATAATTCTTCTCGAATGAAAAGAGGCAATGGAAAAGCATGTCCATAGCTTAAGTGAATAAATATCACTTAAGCATAAAGAACCATTAAAGAAGTAACTCAAAATAAATCATCAAGTATAAAAGTCTCCCCATGTCATCGACTATAGCCAAAATTAGCTATAAGGGGTTCTCTAACCTTATTTCTTAAATAGAAGAAAACTTAAATGATAAATCTCAAAATGGAGAAATCGTAAACACAAATATGCCGAAATGGAAAACTTGGATATCTCCAAAAGGGGAAAATAATCTCAATCTCAGAAATAGACCTAACAGCACAAACAAAAAGCCCAAAAGCTGTAAATAATGTATGGACCCAACAGCCCAATAAAATTCCAACATCTATAAAATATGAAAGGACTCAACAACCCAATTTATCGCCCAACAACCTGCCAAGTACCGTGTACTAGAGACGATCGGCCTCTTTTAGGACTCAACAGCCCCTAAATAGCTCCTCGGCTATATATGTATGTATGTGTGTGTGTGTGTGTATGTATGTAGATGTGTGTGTGTACATGTAGAACCCAATAGCTCAAATACCGAATGTGTCACAAACTCTCAGCTGAGAACCCGAAAAACGGTAATGTACGTCCCATACCACACGTTCTTACCGAATGGTTTACTAATCGTTAATCAATGCCACATTAGAAAACTCAAAACTTGTCTCATCTCATCGACAAGTATAAATAAACCTCACGATGGTTCATCATGAACCATAAATATCAAAATAAGAAATCACAAACTCAAAACATGCCTCATATCATCGACAAGTATAAAAAAACATCATGATGGCTCTCATTGACTATAACTCCTAGAATAGAAGATTTCAAACCATAAAACTCGCCAAATATTGGTCATCCCAGATAATTCCTATAAATAGGAATTATACAACTCAAAATGCGCCATAAAATGGATAAACAACTCAAAATTGTTTTCTATCTCTCATGGATCAATATATCCAATAAATGTTTAATACAAAACTATAAGTGGCTAACGGATCTACCATAACAAAATACAATAATAGAATGCATATCACATCACAGAATAGTAAACATCATACATATAAATACATATACACAGATTTATCCCAATGCAATACAAAATGATACATAAAAGTGGTTCAGAGACCACATTATATACATCAAATTAAAATACATATCAAAGTCAAGCGGAAGGAAATATAAACTACACAAAAGTGCTAGGCTGATAACCAAGTGATGCATTAAAGCTACGCCCCATAACTGAAAGCTAACCTGAAACGACTCGGTCCAACCTGAATATAAAATATACGGTTCAGTCTTGCTAAAACAATCGGTTAGTAAGAATAGACGATAATATGAAGCATATAATACAAGGTGATAATTCTTCTTGAATGAGAAGAGGCAATAGAAAAGCATGTCCATAGCTTAAGTGAATAAATATCACTTAAGCATAAAGTACATCTAAAGAAGTAACTCAAAATAAATCAAGTATAAAAGTCGCCTCATATCATCCACGATAGCCAAAATTAGATATAAGGGTTTCTCTAACCTTATTTCTTAACTATAAGAAAACTCAAATGATAAATCTAAAAATGGAGAAATCTCAAACACAACATATGCCAAAATGGCAAACTCGGATATATCCAAAAGGACAATATAATCTCAATCTCAGAAATAGACGTAACAGCCCAAATAAAATGCCCAACAACTATAAATAAAGTATGGACCCAACAGCCCGATAATAGCCCGACAGGTAAAAAAGGAAAAGGACCCAACAACCTAGTAAAAAGCCCAACAGCTATAAAATATGAAAGGACCCAACAGCCAAATTTATTGCCCAACAGCCTGCCAAATACCGTGTACTAGAGACCCCAGACTCTTTTAGGACCCAAAAGCCCCTAAATATCGCCTCGGCTATATATATATATATATATATATATATATATATATATATATAAGGATGTGTACACGAAGAACCCAACAGCTCAAATACTGGCATTCACTCGAGAATGTGTCACAAACTCTCAGCTAGGAACCCGAAAAGCGGTAACGTGCGTCCCATGCCACACGTTCTTACTGAATGGTTTACTAACCATTAATCAATTCCACATTGGAAAACTCAAAACTTGTCTCATCTCATTGAAAAGTATAAATAAACCTTACGATGGTTCATCATGAACCATAAATCTCAAAATAGGAAATCACAAACTCAAAACTTGCCATGTATCATCGGCAAGTATTAAAAACATCGTGATAGCTCTCATCGACCATAACTCCTAGAATAGAAGATCTCAAACCATAAAACTCGCCAAATATTGGCCATCCTAGATAATTTCTATAAATAGGAATTATATGAAAATGCGCCATAAAATGGCAAAACAACTCAGAATCGATAACCTCTAATAGCTTCATTAGTACAAGTTCGGAATTAGCCGAAACTGTAAACGCCTGCGTCCCATACCATGTGTTTTATTAGATTGTTTAGTTCTCTTTCTAATTCATTCAAATAGTGCAAAAATGTATATTCAACATATAAAATAATTTACTTTAGAAGATAAGCTTTTAAACCAATTTATGAAATCATTTTTGAAAACCGTATTTAGAAATTCCCTTATTATAGAGAATAAATAGATTTTTATATTTGGAAATACTTTTAAAGTACAATATAATAATTATTTGAATTGCCCTCTTTATTTAAAGATTATTTCAGAAATCGTTTGGAGAAAACCGTTCTTGAAAACAATGAAAATGAATTAAATACTCAAAAATGATAACTCCAATTCAATTCGAATTCAGTCCAAACTCAATTCAAATTAAACTCAAGTTTGAATTTTAAATTCTCAAAAATTTAGCTAGCCTATTGATAGGCATCATAGCACTCAAAACAACACAAAAATGTCTTGAAAACGAGAAGCATAAGTTAGGAAAACAAGTTAAACCCAAAATCTGAACAACCAACTCGCATAAACGAACAGCACACAGGAGCAAGGCCCCCTTGGTCGGCTGCCAAGTCGAGCTCTCTACCCTATAGGTCAATCGTACGGTCGACAAATGTAAAAGCCTAGTCACCTCGCGGTCGATCTAGGTAGCCTTCCCATGCGAATTTGGATTCCGGGCGCTGATGCATGCGCAAACTGATTTTTGAGGTGATATTTCATATAGCAAACGAACTCTACAGTCGATGAAATTTTCCAGTAATCAAGTACAACATTTGAACTATCATCTAAAAGAAATCCAATAGCATTTATATGCCGGAATCAAAAGATATAAACATTCAAAGATGCAACCCAGAACGGATTTTCACTTAGAAATAAAAATTACAAAAAACAATTACAGACAGATACTTTTTGTACATATTCAAGCTATTTGTACTTTTAATTTGCTACAATTTGTGAGTTATTGAACTCATCTTGCTATATCAAAATAGGAACCCAGATTATTAGCTGAAAAGAAGAAGCTTGGGTTGAATTTGAGCTTCTACAACCTGTAAAACTATGAAACAGGTGAATGCAAGAAAGAAGAAAGTAGTTAACAAACAATCATTCACAAATTTGGATTTTTGATGAAATTTTAGGTTTAGATTTTGATTACCTGTAGATTTAGCTTCAAAATCATTTTTAAAACACTAGATTTGAGTTTAATTTGATGATATTTGGCTAGAAATTGTAAGAGGAAATGGGTTTCTCAAGTTTTGAAGCTTTAGGAAATTTGAAGGAGAATGAAGGTACGTACTTCATTTCTTTCTCTTTTCTAGTTTACTAACAGGTTTGGCAAGATACTAATGGGCTTAGACCCTAGTTGAATAATTAGCCAATGTTTATTATTGTAACACTTAATACAAATGAACATTAATGCAGTGGATCCAACCAACCAATATTTCAAGTTTTCACTCAAATAAAATATGTAAATTTATATATATACAAAATAGAATATTTTCTATCATATAAAAAGATTAATATTTTTTTAAGACATTCTATTATTACAAACTTTAATTTACAAAAATACCCTTTTTCACCAATAAATGCATTTGTTCACATTTTTAACTTCTAAAATTCAACAATAATTGTTTTCTTACTTAGAAAAATTTAACAAACCACTTTAAACTCCAATTCATAATCAAAACATAATTTTAAACCCAGTTTCACCTTTTTATTAAATATAACACACTTTTAAAAATTAGTTACTTCTTTTAAATATTATAAAAAAAGCAAATGGCAATAATTAATAAAATTATTACACTATCACCAAATAAAAATCATCTTCCACTTATTATTAACTCAAACCAATATAATAAAGTTCCAAAACTTCATTTTCTCATTTATTCCCAAAATTTATTGTTTATTCCAAAAAACAATACAAATTTCCAATTTATTATTAATTCTCAATATTAAGTTATACAGGTAATCACTAAAACCAGGGTTATTACAACAAGTTTTTGAAATATCCCTCCTTTCTTTTCCCATGCTATTGTTAAGATGCATGAAAGCATTGATCATGAGATAAACTAGGATTTTGAACAAAAAGTTGAGATTATTATTCAAAACTCTAAAAGTAGAAAAGAAGGAACATGGAGTTAAGGAGGAAAATTTATGAAATGAGAGATGGAATGGAAAACAAAATAAATGTTCATTCTTATAAAATACAAAGCTGATGACTAAAATACCCCTAAAATTCACTTTTTCAACTTTGCCATCTAATCTTAAACCACCCGAAGTACAAGCATTTGCAAATATAATGGTTAATAAGGTGTTTCATGTACTTAGTTGAATTTTACGCTAAAGATATCATTTAATGTCACATCTTTCCACATTTTCAAATTTAAATATATTTACATTTTAAATACTTATTTCTTTATTATATTACTCATTTTGAAAAAGTGGGTTAACATTTTAAATGTTGTTTTAAATAAAAATCAAAGATATTACACTTCTAATAACCTATTTTTCGATAAAAAGCTGAAATCTGAAAAATGCATTTCGGTCACATTTTCAGTTTCTGTCAAACTATCTATTTTTGTAAACAAAATTCAAAAAAGGTATATTATCAGTATCAATTAAAAGAGGGTTATTAAATTTAATAAAACTATTAATTGAATATTTAAATTAAATTAAATATCCATAAATTAAAATGATAAATTTTTTCAATTTGTCTTTCTCATAAAGACAAATTTGCGGCCAATAGATCGTATCCGTTTAGATACAACTATCAAAGTCATATTTTGATAGTGTACTTAAAATCCATTTTAGATCTGCACATCATACCATATCGTAGAGTCAATACTATTAGTGGTTTAATTAAACAACCTAGTATTATTTATTCTTAACATTGACAAGAAACTCACAATTTCTCTTTAATATGCAAGAATACTCTTTAGACATTCTAACGTAATGCGTTCATTAGGTTTGATCAATTTTATTTCATTCCTTGTAATTAGTTTTATTATTTGATTATATCCAAATTCATTTTATATTAATAATTTGTCAAAGAAATTCCTTCGCTGTGAAGTTGGTATTTCTCAAAACAAAAGTTATTTCTCAGTGCAACGAAATTGGCATTCATAAGCATTTTATGAATTGCCTTATATAAAATTGATTTTTCATGTTCATAATATATTTATACTCACAATATAAATTAGTCATCCTATGACTATTTTTTCCAAAATTCTCTTGGGACAATTCATACAATTTTTTCCAAAATTTTTTCCAAAATTCTCTTGGGACAATTCAAAATTCTCTTGGGACAATTCTCTTGGGACAATTCATCCTATGTATTACGGGGAGGAGTGATTTTTGAGACTGATTCTTTAATCATACTAGGTACATACAGAACTCTTCCCAATACACAAACATATTTGATCATATCTAATCATTTATATTTTCTTGTTATATTATTTACTTTCGTTATATATTCTATGGGTTTACCGTAGACATATTACATGTGTATTAAATATTCATGTCCATGTTGGTGATAACTCGTCGTTAAATATAACAAAGTATGTGAAACTATTTTGGTATTAATAGACTTATGATTGCATACATCTGTCAATCCAAAGAGTTTATCAGCTCTTATAATACTCCAATTAAATGGGTGCATCGCCCTTAATTGTTTAAGATATAATTACCTGGTATCATATGATTCATAATCATATAATAAATTATTTCTCAACACTATTGGTTAGTCTATAATTCCAAAATAATTGTAAATAACTTTAGATACTTCGCTATTTTCTAATGCATCACTTTGTTATGAAAACAAATACCACATTATAGTTTTATTTAATAAAAAACATTTATAATATTCACATTGAAGTATAACTATGTTTATTTTTCAATCGACATCGAAAAATAGCCACTATTTCATAAATAATGTTTGGTATGTTTTACGAAAACAATTTTCATAACTTAGTACAATCAATAAATGTTATATGGCATGCTCCTACTATTTCTACCATTACTATGAAATCATACTGAATTTGAAGATCCACAATTCACTTAACATGGATTATTTATTTCATATGCTGCAACTAGTTTACGTAAAGAGTTCTTTGGCCAATAATCTTGAACTCAAAGAAGTAAATACAGAGAAAATAATTTTCTACATGAAAGTACATTTCGGAATAGAAATCGTATTTCTTATTCCAATATTTAATATCAATTATTTATTATTACATTTCTCATTTCTGATGTTTCTCTATGAAGCAGAAGTGGCTATTCATCCACTTTATCCCAACTGTATCTTGAATCACATCTAGTCTTGTACATTCATTTTTTCTTTCTAAGTGGTCGAACCATTCAAAAGAAAAACCTTTACTACAATATCATAACTAATCCTGTACAAAGATGCATTTGATCATCGTTAAAATTTAAGGGCATCGAATATCTTGCACTTTGCATAAACAAATCAAATTAACATTTCAGCGATCGAGTTCTTAGATTTGTCTTTTAGTTTTGGTTTAGTGTTAAATTCAACATAATATGATCTTTACTATAATCAATCAAATTTAAATACTCGATCTCATGGTATGGATTGTTAGCTTATTTTGAATGAACTAAGTTTACCGAAGTATCGTACATTAATGAATTGTGATTGTTCCTCATATAACATTTATATCCGATAGTATATGGATCAAATGTCCATAGTCTTGTATTGCTTTTTGTAACGATCCTGGTTTTGAGTCAAAATTAAATTTGATAATTAATATAAAATTTTGGACTATATTATGAATTAATTTAAATCTTTCAAATTTAAAAGAGATACGTGCTTGTTTATTTAAATAAATAGATTATAATTTGAAATTTGAATTTGAATTTTCCAAAATAAATAATATTTGTTTGTTTATATATATATATATATATATATATATATATAACTTGACTTTTAGTAGAATATAAATTTGAAATTCAAGAATAAATATTTTAGAAACAAATTGGATTTATTAACTTTATATTTCCAAGGAACTAATGTATATGAATTATGACGCCCCACCTCTATACCCGCGCTTGCCAAGGACACTACGGGGTAATGTCGTCAACTAGCGCGGAGAATAAGGCTGTTGAGGAGCGACCATCCTTGTAATTTCTTTGTGCGAGCACCAATATGTCAGATAATGTTACATGCATTTCGTTTCAAGAAGAAATCCGACATACCGATATAAACTCAAAGCTACTACACAGTAGCTATATATATACTTCGGAAACAAATATAGAAATAAACATAACATACATCAGTCACATAAGTTCATATCTCAAAGGCGAAAATAGGTATGAATATTACACATAAAAGTGTATATCAGAGTAGTGGTCAAACAAGCTCCACAATATCACAAAAGAATAGTTACAAGTGCTACACAAAAGAATGAGTATACAAAAATGAGTCTATATCTCAAATGTATACAACCAAAAACTACTAATCTAAGTAGTTAGCCAAAGGTCAGGATAATAATCCCAGATGAGAAGTCAAGCAAAAGCACCTGTAACATCTCGGTTTGAACCGAGTATTATTAATAAGAAAATAATAAATGGATCAGTCTAACTATAAATATCAAATGAAAGGATATAAAATAAGAGATATGACAAAAACGTAAGATAACCATAAAGTCATACTGTGATAAGTATGTAACCGAAAACCAACTAGAGATTAATCAGTATCACAAGAATCTTCTCAAAGATAAAAAAGAATGTCATACTCTTTATTTTTATTCACCAAACCATAAATATTGACAATTATATCGATGCCAATCACAAAAGTTAATGACACACAAATTCATTAATGCACAAATATTGATATAACTTATCAATGAAACCACAAAAATTGGTGAAACACAAATTCCGGAAATTGTCAATAGAAATCCAGAAATCACAAAAAGGGGGAGGCCTATCACAAAACGGGAGCATGAAAGCTCACCAACACGCGTATAACAAAACGGAACGCTATTCCATGGTTGCTAACCATTTATTTTGAGCCGAGGCTCCATAAAATGGCCCGAAGACCATGGGTCGCTACTTTATCAATTTGAGTCGAAACTCCACAAAACGGGGTTTAGTCTCCCTCACAGACAAAGAGACATCGCACATTGCTAGTCTAAATCAAAAAAAATGATACAAGAAGTGTCAATTACACTAAGCTAGTAAATATACGAGTTTAGCATCATGTCCCATAACCACTAGCTTAACTTAAATATTTACGAACAAATTGTAGATCTCCACTAGAAAATTGTCACAAGAGATTCAATCGAACAATTCCAAGAATTAACCGACGAAGTAAACGCAAGTGTTTCATACCACTTGTTTTACTAAGTCATTTAATTAGATTTCTCGTGCGAATGGGGTAAAGGTTTGTATATACTAATAGATTGAAAAATGGTTTAAGAATCGAGCTTTGTAATAAAATAGTGTTGAAATCGTTTTGATGAAAGAGTTTTGATATTTACTACTAGTATAGAAAACCTTTATGTTTTTAAAGTGACAAATCACAAAAATGATTGTAGGAACAATCAATCACCAAATTTCACATTCGTAGACATGAATAAAATCCAAAGAAATCGATACCAAATCCATTGAAATGGATATTCCCAAAAATTCCGAAAATAGAAGTTATCAAAGGCAACTAAAGTGATAACAACTAATTGGAGACAAATAATCGATTAAAAATTGGATATTCCAACACAATAGTCAAAATAGGCGAAACTGGACATTTCCGGACGTCTGTGGGTTGTTCCAGACTTCTGGAATTGGCTTCTGGAAATACTCCAGAAAAACCCAGCTAGACGTCTGAAGCACTAAACCAGACGTCTGAAATCGAATCAAACGTCTGGAGGATAGTCTAGACGTCTGGTTTTGATCTCTGGAAATTTTCCAGAAAACCAACCAGGCGTCTGAAGACACAAATTAGACATCTGACCATCTTTTCAGACGTCTGGAACGTTAGTTCAGACGTTTGAAATTAGTCACTGCCTTGTTTATCATTCTGCCATGTGTAATTTTTCTCCAAGGGCAAAACCAGACATCTGGCATTGGTCTCCAAACGTCTGAACCCTGGTAAAGGCAACAGTTTGCCTAGGCCATAATGGCCAAATCAATTAGGGAGCGATCGAGCGAGCAACAACGACTAAGGATTTATGTCAAGCGACAACCCGACCATATTAGCTCTTCGATACACCCCAAACAACATATCCAAACATCCATTTAAGGATTTTCACAAAAATTGGACTTCAAAACCAAAATTTGGTAATTCAACCATACCAATTCAAATCAAAAGCATATGATCATGAATAGATGTTAGGAATTCGTACCTAACAACAGAGATAAATATAGACAAAGATGTGAGATAAAAATCTCACCTTTTTACACAAAAACAACTAAGAGGAGGCTTGGAAAACAAAGGAAGGTCAACCACTCTTCAACGCAACCCAAGGAGCTTGTATCTAAGCTCAAAAGAAGAACATTTCCTAAATTAGGTTTAGGAAATTTTTGAAATCAAAAGGAGAATGAGTTGGAGAAGAAGAAGAGATGGCTTACCAAAGCTTCTTCTTGAATTTGAAGCTAGAGCTCGAGTTTTGCAAAGAACCTAGGTCTTAGGATTTTAGTTTCCACTCTCTTCCTCCATTTTTGATGAAGCTTGAATGCATTAGGAAATTATGAAGGAATGAAGAGAAGAGGGGTTGAAGATTGGGTCTAATAGGCTAAAACTAAACCAAAGCCCTAAGTGAGAAAGTAGCAAATCCCACTAACTCCAAACATATCAATGTTTATACTCAAAAAGGTCGCAAACGTCATTTTGAACTCAATGAGGGTGGTCTCGGGTCCTAATTCGACTGTTTGCAAAAAGTAGCTTTTGGGACTATAATCCGACTAACGATGAAATATTTAAATATAATATTTAAATATTTAATCGTAAAATATGCGGGTTGTTACAGACTCCCATCCTTAAAGAAATTGCGTCCTCACAATATTTAAGAAGAAAAATTAAAAAGTAACAACCATAAAAGCATATTCAAAACAAAATAAATTTGAAATAAAAAGTTCACCTCAAAGAGAGCACGGGAAAGTAAGTCCGGATGTGTTCGCTCGATGAATTCTCTAGATTCCCAAGAACAATCCTTAGGATTTGAGGACCATTGAACTTTCACAAGCAGGACATCTTTATTTCGAAGGTGCTTGACCTCCGAAGCTATAATACGAACAGGATGTTGCTCATAAGTAAAATTAGGCGAAACTTTAATTTCTTCCACAACACCGGGCTCAAGAATAGAATCGGAGTCTCGAAGACATTTCCGTAATTGAGAAACGTGAAACACGTCATGAATAGCAGAAAACCGAGCCGGTAATAAGAGGCGATAAGCCACGAAACCTATACGTTCAGTGATAGGAAATGGACTACTATATCATGGTGATAACTTTCCCGATCGACTGAAACGTACAACTCCCTTCATAGGCGAAACATGAATAAATACGAAATCTCCCACAGAAAATTCTAATTTCCTCCTTCGGTTATTGACATAGGATTTTTGTCTACTCTGGGCTTCTTTCATCCTATGACGAATAAGGTCAATCCTTTCTGTGGAATCACGAATAAAATCTGGACCTAAAACTAGCTTCTCACCGGCCTCAAGCCAACAAGAAGGAGATCGGCATTGCCTTCCATAGAGTGCCTCAAAAGGTGTTATACCAATAGAAGATTGGAAACTATTACTATAGGAAAACTCAACAAGAGAAATGTGATCTTCCCAACTTCCACCAAAATCAAGAACACATGCTCGAAGAAGATCTTCAAGAGTTTGATTCACACGCTCGGTTTGTCCATCGGATTGAGGATGATAAGCGGTGCTAAAATTAAGCTTCGTTCCTAAAGCTTTTTGACGAATCTTCCAAAATCCACTAGTAAACAATGGATCACGATCACTAACAATAGAAGAAGGAACTCCATGCAATTTTACAATTTCTTTAATAAAGAGTTTGGCCAAGAGAGGAACGGTTCGATTGGACCGAACGGGAATAAAATGGATGGATTTAGTAAATCTATCAACTATCACCCATAAGCTTTCATGGCCCGAACGAGAATGGGGAAGGCCGTCAATAAAATCCACGGAAATTTGATCCCACTTCCAAATTGGAATTTCTAAAGGTTGCAATAACCCACCGGGCCTTTGATGCTCGGCCTTGACAAGTTGGCAAGTCATGCAACACTTAACAAAGTTAGCAATATCAGATTTCATTACCTCTCAATAATAAAGTCGCTTCATATCCGCTTACATTTTACTACTACCGGGATGAATGGTAAATTTAGAAGGATGAGAATCTTCTACAATGTCTTTACGAAGATCACTAATATTTGGCACGATAAGTCTACCAACTTTTCGAATACCGCCATGAGAATCAATATCAAAGTCTTTCAAACTTTCAATACAAATTTTATCCCTAAAATTTTGGCTAAGAAGAGCCAATTCGGGATCTAGCTTTTGAGCTTCAAGAATTCGGTTTAAAAGAGAAGGATGAGCCTCAAGGCTACATAAAACAGGAGATGAACATAAATCGGAAACACGATCTCGAATCTCACAAGTGGATAAAACCTCAAGATCATTCCATTCGGATATCATCGTAGAAACAACCGCTTGTTGCTTGCGACTAAGTGCATCGGCAACACGATTTCCATTTCTGGGAGTATAAAGAATATCAAGATCATAAGATGCAAGGAATTCGAGCCAACGTTGTTGACGCAAATTAAGTTCCTTTTGAGAAAATAGATACTTCAAAGATTTATGATTGGTATAAAGAACAAATTTCTCTTCCAAAAGATAATGACGCCAAATTTTAAGAGTGAAAACAATGGCCGCGAGCTCTAAATAATGAGTGGCATATCTAGTCTCGGTTGGCTTCAATTGCCTAGAAGGATAAGCAATAACACGTTCTCTTTTGCATAAGAACGGCACCCAAACCAACACGACTAGCATCGGTATAAACAATAAAATCTTGATTCCCCTCGGGAATAACAAGAATAGGAGCATCGGAAAGGAGTTCTTTTAATTTCTAAAAAGAAGCTTCACATTTGTCCGACCAAATGTATTTAACTCCCTTCTTTGTCAAGCTAGTAAGAGGCACGGCAATTTTAGAAAAGTCTTTAATAAAACGACGGTAATAACCTGGCAATCCAAGAAAACTACGGATTTCCGTCACACTCTCAGGTCTCTTCCGATTTTGAATCACTTTAATTTTTGAAGGATCCATGGAAATTCCGGATTTGGAAATAATATGACCGAGAAACTTCACACGAGATTGCCAAAAGTGGCATTTAGAAAATTTTGCTTTCAATTGATTGCTCCTAAGAGTTTCCAACACAATCTGAAGATTCTTTTCATGCTGCTCCTCGGTTTTAGAATACACAAGAATATCATCAATAAAGATGAGAACAAATGGATCGAGGAAATCTTTGAAAACTCTATTCATAAAGTCAACGAAATAAGCCGGAGCATTCGTTAAACCAAATGGCACAATAAGCCATTCATAAGATCCATAACGAGTACGGAACGATGTCAAAGGAATGCTATCCTTTGCAATACGCAGCTGATGAAAACTGATTGCTAAGTCTAATTGTGAAAAGGCTCTAGCACCACTAAGCTGATCAAATAAATCATCAATCTGAGGTAACTGATATTTATTCTTGATGGTGAGATCATTAAGCTTGCGGTAGTCAATGCAAAGCCTAAGTGTACCATCGGATTTC
Organism: Allium cepa; assembly: GCA_030765085.1. Taxonomy (NCBI): domain Eukaryota; kingdom Viridiplantae; phylum Streptophyta; class Magnoliopsida; order Asparagales; family Amaryllidaceae; genus Allium; species Allium cepa. The sequence goes on along the minus strand of CM060937.1, from coordinate 276,269,146 downwards.
TTCACAAAAATAGCCGAAGCTCCCCAAGGAGAGGAACTAGAGCGAATAAATTGCTTCATCTCCAATTCGGTTAACTATTTGCGCGTCTCTTCATTTTTTTTATTGGATATACGATAAGGAGGACGAGTGATAGGTTGAGCTCTAGGGATTAGATTAATTCTGCACTCAATTGCTCGCTTAGGTGGCAATCCTAAAACGGGCTCAAATATGTCGGAAAATTCACGAACAACGTGAATAAGAGAAATGACATCTTCCTCATCATCATTATCATCATCATTAGGAATTCAAGAATATAAAGATGCTACTAAGCTAGAATCCGAATCTTTAAAATCAATAGAAATCTACTTAACAGATTGAGGATGTTGAAGGTGAATAGTCCGCTCAGGACATATCATTTGAGCTTCATAGCGGTTAAGCCAATCCATTTCCAAAATCATTCCAAAGCCTAAGTAGCGCATAACATGCAAATCGGCTCGGATAGAATAATCACACAAAATAATCTCAACATCATTACAAAGCAAACTAATTGTTGCGGATCCACCAACCAGATTCACAATTCTCAAAGAAGTCATTGAAGAAACAACGCTTAAAGAAAAGGTATCAACAAGTTCTTTTGATATAAAAGAATGGGATGCATCCGTATCAAAAAGAACTCGAATAGGTTGATGACGAAATAAAATAATGTCATCAAGGGTAGGATGAGAAATACCTTGACCACGAGAAGTGTTACTAGGAGTTTGCACCACATTAAGCTTTCCCTCCTTCCTGCCTTGAAGTTTGGGACATGCGGATATATAATGGCCCAAACTTTTGCAATAGCGACAAGCAAGGGGCTTTGAACACTTATTAGCATAATGGTCTTTAGAACCACAATTGTAGCATTGCCCACTACTAGAGGCAGAAGTCTTTTCCACCGGATTTGTTTGCTTCCCTTTCTTATTGGAATAAGGACCTTTGAACTTACTAGGCCTTTTCTTGTTGTTGAAGTTTGGCTTGGCACCCACAACTTCAACATCACTCTCCTTATCCGCCTCTTCAAGTCGAAGAGTGATATCAACGAGTTGATCAAAAGAAACTTCTAACTTTAGAAGTTATGGCTTCTTGAGATTTTTTTTCAAGCTATAGACAAATATTTGGTTCTTCTTCAATGGGGTGTTTATTCGACCCCGTATTTAAAAAGTGATTCGAATGATGCGACATAATCTGCCACAGAGGATTCACCTTGAACAAGGTCAATGAAATGACGAGCCAATATCACTTTCTCAGCTTCTGGCACAAACTTTAATTCGAATCATTCTCGGAATTTCTCCCAAGTAAGATCCGCTTCATTTATTTCAGAAATCAGAAGCTCGTACCAGTCTAATGCTCTTTCTTGGAGCATACTAAAGGCCACCTAAACTCGGTGAAGATCAGTAAGATTCATGCGAGAAAAGATTCGATCGCATGATCTTAGCCAAGCCTGGACTTCAATAATGGTTTTAGAACCTTTGAATGGCTTCCCACCCAAATTGTTATAATCGTTGCACAAATGTGCAAATCCAGACTTAGGGTGAGTAGACTCCGGATTAGAACCGGCTGCTTGAGCATTCTTTACTAGATCAAGAAGCTGCTAGGCAGACATAAATACTCCATCATGGGGAGTAGCACTAGATTGACCGGCACTGGGACGGCCAGTTCTAACCATTTCTCTTCATTAAGAAAGAAAGAAGAAGAAGAAAAAGGTTATTCACAAAATGAATATCAAACAATAATGATTGATAAACCAAGGAATCACAAAAGAAAATAGGATAGGATGGTTCGAAGACCCGAATAAAATCCTGAGGCACGACTCCTAAGATGGACTTAGGACGATGATCCTTGTTAAATTATTCTATGTTGTTCCGAAGTTTGGCTCTCATACCAAGCTCTGACACCCCATCTCTATACCCACGCTAGCCAAGGACACTACGGGGTAATGCCGTCAACTAGCGCGGAGATAAGGCTATTGAGGAGCGACCATCCTTGTAATTGCTTTGTGCGAGCACTGATATGTCAGATAGTGTTACATGCATTTCGTTTCAAAAAGAAATCCGACATACTGATACAAACTCAAAGCTACTACACAGTGGCTATATATATATACCTCGGAAACAAATATAGAAATAAACATAACATAAATCAGTCACAGAAGCTCATATCTCAAAGGCAGAAATAGATATGAGTATTACACATAAAAGTGTATATCAGAGTAGTGGTCAAACAAGATCCACAATATCACAAAAGAATAGTTACAAGTGCTACACAAAAGAATGAGTATACAACAATGAGTCTATATCTCAAATGTATACAACCAAAAATTACTAATCTAAGTAGTTAGTCAAAAGTCAGGATAATAATCCCAGATGAGAAGTCAAGCAGAAGCACCTGTAACATCTCGGTCTGACTCGAGTATTATTAAGAAGAAAATAATAAACGGATCAGTCTAACTATAAATATCAGATGAAAGGATATACAATAAGAGATATGACAACAACGTATGATAACCATAAAGCCATACTGTGATAAGTACGTAATTGAAAACCAACTAGAGATTAATCAATATCACAAGAATCTTCTCAAAGATAAAAAAGAATGTCATACTCCTTATTTTTATTCACCAAAGCAAAAATATTGACAATTATATCAATGCCAATCACAAAAGTTAATGACACACAAATTAACCAATGCACAAATATTGATATAGCTTATCAATGAAACCATAAAAATTGGTGAAACATAAATTCCAGAAATCGTCAATAGAAATCTAGAAATCACAAAAAAGAGGAGTCCTATCACAAAACGGGAGCATGAAAGCTCACCAATACGTGTATCACAAAACGGAACACTATTCCATGGTTGCTAACCATTTATTTTGAGCCGAGGCTCCACAAAACGGCCCGAAGACCATGGGTCGCTACCCCACCTATTTGAGTCGAAACTCCACAAAAACGGGGTTTAGTCTCCCTCGCAGACAAAGAGACATCGCACATTGCTAGCCCAAATCTCAAAAATGATCATCATCGATCACAAGAAGTGTCAATTACACTAAGCTAGTAAATATATCAGTTTAGCATCATTCGCCATAACCACTAGCTTAACTTAAATATTTACAAACAAATTGTAGATCTCCACTAGAAAATTGCCACAAGAGATTCAATCGAACAAGTCCAAGAATTAATCGGCGAAGTAAACGCAAGCGTTTCATACCACTTGTTTTACTAAGTCATTTAATTAGATTTCTCGTACGAGTGAGGTAAAGGTTTGTATATACTAATAGATTTAAAAACGGTTTAAGAATCGAGCTTTGTAATAAAATAGTGTTGAAATCATTTTGATGAAAGAGTTTTGATATTTACTACTAGTATAGAAAACCTTTATGTTTTTAAAGTGACAAATCACAAAAATGATTGTAGGGACAATCAATCACCAAATTTCACATTCGTAGACATGAATAAAATCCAAAGAAATCGATACCAAATCCATTGAAATGGATATTCCCAAAAATTCCGAAAATAGAAGTTATCAAAGGCAACTAAAGTGATAACAACTAATTGGAGAAAAATAATCGATTAAAAATTGGACATTCCAACACAATAGTCAAAATAGGCAAAACTGGGCATTTCCAGACGTCTGAGGGTTGTTCCAGACGTCTGGAATTGGCTTCTAGAAATACTCCAGAAAACCCAACCAAACGTCTAAAGCACTAAACCAGATGTCTGAAATCGAATTAGACGTCTGGGGGATAGTCCATACATCTGGTTTTGATCTCTGGAGATTTTCCAGAAAACCAACCAGGCGTCTGAAGACACAAATCAGACGTCTGACCATCTTTTCAGACGTCTGGAACGTTATTTCAGACGTCTGAAATTAGTCACTGCCTTGTTTATCATTCTACCATGTGTAATTTTTCTTCGGGGGCCAAACCAGACGTCTGGCATTGGTCTCCAAAAGTCTGAACCCTGGCAAAGGCAACAGCTTGCCTAGGCCATAATGGCCAAATCAACTAGGGAGCGATCGATCGAGCAACGACGACTAACGATTTATGTCAAGCGACAACCCGGCCATATAAGCTCTTCGATACACCCCAAACAACATATCCAAACATCCATTAAAGGATTTTCACAAAAATTGGACTTCAAAACCAAAATTTGGTAGTTCAACCATACCAATTCAAATCAAAAGCAAATGATCATCAATAGATGTTAGGAATGAAAGTGCCGTGTGTATACAATTATATGTGCTAATATAGTATACACGGATCGTATAATATGGATTACAATACAAATGCGGAAATAGATGATAATAGAATAGTTAATAAAAAAATAGAAAAATCACACCAGAGATTTTTATACTGGTTCGGAGCACCGTCCTACGTCCAGTCCCAGATTTCTTTCTGGATTTTCACTATTAACTTCCTCGCTTCACCCGGAGGATCAGGTTTACAACACCCGAACAACCGAACGGTATTTCACGCCTCTAATACACTGAGGACTTCAACACTTGCCTCTTACAACACAGAGGACTTCAACAAAAGAACAAATACAATTGTTGTTGACAACTTGTGTTCTTGAAAACACGGATTTGTCACTAACAGTACACCCTTCCTATAATCTTATCCTCAAAGTATGCGAATGATGTTTTGAAAAGATTAAAGAAAGTATATTACTTATTGAATCAAAAGATATGAAATAGTTTCAATGATTCAATAAATAATTGAGAGCTTTTTTTTAGAATGCAGGAGTATATAAAGTAAGATCAGAGATTAGATTAAAAAGAATATGTGAAATTAATTGTTGTTTAATCAACAAATTGGATGAGTTTATATAGATAAGAATGGTTGTAACTCTTTGCCATTAAGAGATATGATCTTTGGTGAAAGGTAAGAGATGCAACCTTTGGAGAAGAGAAGTGTCTTTTGGAAAAATTGCTTTCTGTTTAAAAACGGTCGACAGGTTAAAAAGTGACCAGTAGACAGGAATTTAAATATATATACGTTATGTGCATGTGTGCACGTTCAATGTGCAAATTATGCAGGAACGGTCGACCGCCTATATTGTGACCGGTCGACCGGTCCCTGTAAAGTTGCACACTAAATGTGCAACTATATTCCAATTGTATATATATTAATTTTCTTGAAAATGCATGATTATTTGAGGATAGATTTTAACAAGTTTATCACTAATATATCTATAGTAAATATCAAATAATCAATCTACAATCTACAGTAACATATGTAGCTCTAATGACCTTGTTTTGTCGATCGCCTTATTTGTCAGAAATCAAAAATTTCATAAAACTTGTGACTCAACATTCTCCCCCTTTTTGATTGATGATAATATATCTGCAAATCTGAATCTCCCCCTGAGTATGTGATCTCTCCCTCATTGAATCCTTATATGTATGTTCCTGCAAGCAATTGTTATCCCTTTCTCCCCCTTTGTCATCGACAAAAAGGAGTAACAGATACTAGAATAGTAGAATGAATATGATATGCATAGCAAAATAAATCATTAACACATCAAAAACATAACAGAGTTTACTACAGAACATAATGTCAAATGAAAAACAAAAATAACGACACTATTAAGTACAAGTGTCGAAGTGCTAAACCATAATAGAATCTAGGATGAAGCAGATCGTATCTCCTCTTCATCATCATCATCGTCGTCATCATCATCATCTTCTTCTTCCTCATCATTGTGCCCTCTAGATGATTCTCCATGTCCATGACCACTCATTCCTGTAGACTCGTCAGATGATGTCCAGGTGAAAACTGGAGCAGCAGGACGTTTTCCTGGGTCTTGTGCTTGAACAGAGGTGGATGTGGAACATGATATAGCATCCCATAGCATACCAAAGAATGACTTGACCTTATTGAAGCGCTTATCGATTTTAGAGTCCATGCGCTTGAGACGTGATTCAAGCAAAAATTGGTTACGTGCGATTGTTTCAAGTGATTCTTTTGTAGATGACTTTGATTTTAATAGTTTTACTTCATCGGAACGAGGACGAGAGGAAGTTGCTCGTTGTTTCCTTGGTCCTCTTTGTTGCCATTCTTCAAAAGGCATAATCTCAAGGTAAGGTGGAGGAAGCTTCATTCGTTTGATGGTTATGGAATCAATGCATTTTGGTTTTGAGGTTGCGGAATCAGGAGGATTGACCCCACAAGCTAACAAAAGTCGCATGATATATTCATTGTAGAAGAAATGAGGCCGTGTTGAGTTATTTACCTTGAGAATTTAATCAAAAAGCATGTGAACCCAATTGATTTGGATTTCACCATAAATAGCATAGAGTGCCTTGAAGTTTTCTTTGTACACTGCATCATAATTTCCAAGTCTAGGAAAAAGAGAATGCATCAAAATCCGATGAAGTAGTCTGGCTGTCGGTCGAAGTCCAATAGACTTAGTGCCATCACTATCGTCTTCTATGAACTGATGACTAGTATTATTTCGAGTGAAGACTTCGCAGAAGTTAGATGAAAACTCTTCGCCTCGATTTGGTATACCAAGTATAGAGGCAATTCTAGCATGAGTAAGAAAAATTTGCTTGCCACAGACCACAGACCAGATGACGCCGTTTGGATTATCAGGTTGATACTCATCAAGATTCATGTTGGCGTAAAATAATTTGATCATCAAATGATTTATCTCCACACTATTTTCTGAAAAATCGATTAATGGAGTAATGTTGGAATTATTGGCTAACCTTCGAACTCCATAAGCCGTGAAATCATCAAATTTGATGAAAGAGCCTGGATGAAACTTGTAGTTTGTCATCTGATTCCATCTTGTTACAGCAATTGGACTTTGAAGCCATTTTTTGACGGAGATGGTAGGAGATGAAGTTTCAGAGGTTGCTCCTTTCTTGGATTTCTTTTGAGGAGGAGCCATTGTTGGAGGATTTGAGATTTGGGAATTAAAAATAGGAAACTAGGGTTTGTGATTTTGGGTAAAAGAACAGCTTGAGTAAAAAGTGAAAGAGGGGAGAGGGAAAAATGACACATAGGTTTATATAAAAAACTGAAAATACGTCAACCGGTTGACCTACTAATTTTGGCCAGTCGACCGTTTTCAACCAGAGAGCAAACGGTCGACCGGCTATAACAGGGGCGGTCGACCGGTATTGGTCTGCTGAGTAAATCATGTTATTTTGCAAGTTTTTTTTATAGTATATCAACCTATATATATATATATATTTTATTTGTAATACAAGATATAACCGTCATTACACAAGTGATATATAAAGATATAATAACTATATGTAAATCTAATGAGAAAATTCGTCATTAGAATTATCGTTGTTTCCTTCAATACGTTTTGACCATGGACTCCATTGTTTCTGAGCTCCTTCATTCTTCTCATAGTTCCGATCCCACGAGTTAGGACTTTTAGATGTTGATGGCCTAGACGGCATTGGTTCATGCACGTCATGCTTGTTGGAACCGCAGAAAAATGTTGCCAACTTTTCTAAAATGGATAATCGTGCCGATGTCCGCTGTTGCTCGTGATAAAGTTGACTTTGCCCGTAATGGAGCTGTCTCTGAAGGTCTATCTGATGTTTCTGGTAGTGGTGTATTTCATCGATTTGAGCTTTGGTACGAGGAGAATAGAATAATGTCCTCTTCACTCGTTTTGAATTTGGAGTTTTATCAGACATACAAGAGCATTGATGATGACAACTTGATTTTTGTTTTGGAGTTGTAGGAGAATAAAATTCCTCCCACTCAGAACTCGTAATTGAAATGTATGATTCTTGAGCACATTTATCACAAATGTGAGCCATAGTGTATGTTGTATAGAATATTTAGATAAAAAAGATGAACAAAATATAAAATTTTTGCAAGCTTATATACAAGTTTCTTTTGTATAAACTTATGGATGTGAGTTAATGAAATATTTTAACCAAGAAAACATAAGCAGAAATTTTATTGTAAATCTAAAAATAGCTTTCTTTTTAAAACTGAATTTATAAAATGAGAAAGGAAAGGACGATCACAAAAAAATGAGTAAAGAGAATTTAACCATTAAATATAGCAGTGGCTTATATTTAATGTAAGAAAAATAGTTTATGCAAAAGTTATTGTTAAAGGATAACGAAAAAGGATAACTAAAGGATAACTAACAAGAAGACGTTCTTTAGAAATTACTTAGTCAAGATTTTTTTTGAAATTAAACCAAGCTCTCTTCGTAATCTAATAAAATTAGATTCGAGCAGAGGCTTAGTAAAAATGTCTGCTAATTGATTGTCAGTATGAACATATTCAAGACATATATTTCCTTTGTCAATATTATCTCGAAGGAAATGATGACGGATATCAATGTGTTTGGTTCTAGAGTGATTTACTGGATTTTTAGAGAGATTTATAGCACTAGTGTTATCACAGTATATAATAGAATTTGATAAATGAATATCAAAATCTTGAAGTGTTTGTTGCATATATAGTACTTGAGTACAAGCGAGAGCTGCTGATATATATTCAGCTTCGCATGTTGATAGTGAAACACAATTCTGTTTCTTACTGAACCAAGAGACAAGTGATTTTCCAATAAAATGGCACGTACCACTTGTACTTTTTCTATCCGTTCTTGAGCCACCGAAATCAGCATCACTATATGATACTAATTCAAATGGACATTCTTTTGGATAAAAAAGACCGAAATCTTTGGTATTATTAAGATAACGAATTATACGTTTCACTGCTCGTAGATGTGATTCCTTTGGATCGGCTTGAAAACGAGCACATAAACAAACACTCATTATTATATCTGGACGACTAGCTGTAAGATAAAGAAGACAACCAATCATGCTTCGATATAATTTCTGGTCAACATTCTTACCACTTTCATCTTTGTCAAGATGTGTAGTTGTACTCATAGGAGTTGGTTTACCAGATGTATTTTCTAATCCGAAGCGTTTGATAATGTTTTCACAGTATTTTTCTTGATTGATAAAAATGCCGTTTGAAAGTTGCTTTATTTGAAGTCCAAGAAAATAAGATAGTTCTCCCATATGAGACATTTCGAATTCTTTGGTCATAATACTTGCAAATTCTTTGCAAAGTTTATCGTTTGTTGAACCAAAGATGATATCGTCTACATATATCTGGATAACTAGAATATCTTTTCGAGAATGTTTAATAAACAAAGTTTGATCGACTTTGCTTATTTGAAATCCTGAGCTAATAAGATAGCTACGTAGTCGTTCATACCAAGCACGAGGTGCTTGTTTTAAACCATACAGAGCTTTCTTAAGTTTGAACACATGGTCTGGATATTTTTCATGTACGAACAGAGGAGGTTGTTCGACATAGACATTCTCTTTGATAAATCCATTGAGAAAAGCACTTTTGACATCCATCTGATAAAGTTTGAAATTATGGTGACAAGCAAAAGATAATAGGATTCTAATAGCTTCTAGTCGAGCAACTGGTACAAAAGTATCTTCATAATCGATACCTTCTTCCTGATTATATCCTTGTGCTACTAATCTTGCTTTATTTTTGGTGATATTTCCTTGTTCATCAGCCTTATTTTTATAGACCCATTTAGTACTAATTACTGACTGATCAGTTGGTCGTGGAACAAGTTCCCAAACGTCATTGCGCTCAAACTGATTTAGTTCTTCCTACATGGCAATGATCCAGTAATCATCTGTAGCAGCTTCTTTTGGATTCTTAGGTTCGATATTTGAGAGAAAAGCGACATGACCCATTTGATTGAGTTGACTCCTTGTTCTGACATGTGATGTTATTTCACCGATTATATTTTGAGCCGGATGATCTCTTAATATTCTTGGTGGTGATTGTAACTCACATGTTTGAGGAATATTCTCAATAATTATTTCCGAGTCAGAATCAATATTTGTGATGATTTGATTGTCACTGACTATTGATTCGTCATCATCTGATATAGTGTGAGGGTGCTGATAGATTTCATCAAAAGAGACATGAAGTGATTCTTCAATAGTTTTGGTTCGTTTATTAAATATCCGATAGGCCTTACTTCGTTCCGAATAACCGACAAATATTCCTTCATCGGCTTTTGGATCAAATTTGCCAAGCTAGTCTTTCGTATTTAAAATAAAGCACTTGGAACCAAAAACTTTGAAATATGAGATTTTAGGCTTCCTTTTGTTAAATAATTCATAAGGAGTATTCTTGGTAAGAGGTCTTATGGATACACGATTTAAAACATAACAGGCAGTTGCCACAGCTTCCGCCCAAAAATGTTTTGGTAAGGTGGTTCCATTCAATAATGTTCTTGCACATTCTTGTAAAGTTCGGTTCTTCCATTCTACAACTCCGTTCTGTTGTGGAGTTCTGGGAAACGAAAAATTATGATATATACCTTTCTTTGTACAAAAATGTTCAAATTCATTATTTTCAAATTCTCCGCCATGATCACTTCTTATATTTTTAACTTTAATCCCTTTTGATTTTTGAATTCTTTTGACGAAAGATTTGAAATGATCGAAAGTGTCACTTTTATTTTTTAAGAAAATTGTCCATGTATAACGAGAGAAATCATCAACAATTACAAACACATATTGACTGTGATTTATTGATTGAACTCTAGTAGTTCCAAATAAATCCATGTGTAGTAACTCAAGTGGTTGTAATGTTGATATGACTTTCTTGGATTTAAAAGATGATTTGGTCAATTTTCCTAATTGACATGCATCACAAATGTTGTTAACTTTGAAACTCATTTTGGGTAGTCCTCTAACTAGATTGTTTTTGGCTAGCTTGTCAATAGTTCTGAAGTTTATATGACAGAAGCGTTTGTGCCATAGCCATGGATCATTGTCATTAGCCACAAGACACATATCTGAATTATGATTAATGTTCATATTCAAAATATATATATTTCTGTCTCTATAACCTTCGAAAACCAAATTATGGTCTTTATCTAAAATACTACACTTATTATTTGAAAATGAAATTATAAAACCTTTGTCACATAACTGACTAATACTAAGCAAATTGTGTTTTAAATTTCTAACTAGCATGACATTCGTAATAAGAGGTAAGTTATATGTACCGCAATTGCTCACATCGCCTTTGCCGATGATATAGCCTTTTGAATTGTCTCCAAAAGTGACGGAGCCACCATCTGAATATGTAATATTTGTTAATAAACTATTGTCCCCCGTCATGTGTTTTGAGCAACCACTGTCCAATATCCACTTTCCTCTTTTCTTAAGTGGGACCTGCAAAAAATAGAATTAAGTCCATGGTACCCACTTTTTATAGGGTCCTAAGAGTTAGGTCTTAGGAGTCCAAACCCATTTGGGTCCGGTATCCCCTTTATATATATAATTATTATTAAAATGCACAGTATTCAAGAATTGCTGAATGTATTTGTTCCTAATCAAATTATTATTTGTTTTAGGAACCCATATTTTGATAGTCTTGACATTTTTCTTTTGAAATTTCACAACTGGTTTTGGTTTGGAATATAATAGACTAAGATTTTTCTTAGCTTCAGTTTTTTGTACTTTCTTTTTCCTTTTATTTCCAAGATGTTTCTTGGTTTCTTGTTTGTTAAATCCCAATCCTTGTTTGTCTGAAATAGATTGTGAACTTTCAATGATTTTTGTCAAATTTTCTCGACCTTTGTTAAAATTAGAAACATTTTGAGTAATGTCATCAAACTTTGTTTGTAAGCTAGCTTTTTCTAGGTCTAGAATTTTGGCTTTTGCTTTAAGCTCATGATTTTCAGTAGTGAGAGCATTATTTTTCTCTTTTTGAGTTTCTATTTCTTGACTCAAAAGAGATATTTGTGAGTCAACATTAGATGATGATTCTTGAATATTTTCAAGTTCCTCTTCTAATATTTTATTCTCATCTTTTAACATATCTCGTTCAAACTCTGCTCTACTTAAATCTGCTTTGACTACTTTTAATTGACGTTTTATGTCTTTATATTTGACTATTAATTCAGCATTAATATCAAGTAATTCATCAAATGTAGGAATTTGTACCTCATCTTCTGTTGCCATAAAACACACATTAGCTTGTTCATTCTCTGAATCACTTTCACTTTCTGATGAAGATGATTCTGAATCATCCCATGTTACTGAGAAGGCTCGTTTCTTAGATTTGTCCTTCTTATATTTGAATTTGTCATTTTCTGACTTCTTCTTTTGTTCTGGACAATCTTTCTGCATGTGTCCCTTTTTGTGACAGTTGAAACATTCTATAGCAGATGAAGATGGTTTATTTGATCCAGGTTTCCTTTTATTGTAACGACTGGCTTTTCGATATTTTAAGAATTTTTTGAATCCTTTCGCAATGAATGCCAAATCTTCGTCTTCAGAATCTGATTCATTTTCATCTTTCTCAACATGAAATGCTACAATTTTCTTTTCTTCTTTCTGTTCTTTTCTAGCCTGCAGATTTGCTTCATAGGACATTAAATTTCCTATCAATTCATCTGGCTTCATGACGGAAAGGTCATTAGCTTCTTCAATTGCTAATAGTTTTCCTTCCCATTCACTAGTCAGAGAGTGTAGGACTGTTGAAACAACATCGAAATCAGAATACTTTTGTCCTAAGCCAATAAGTGCATGGTGAATAGTTTGAAACCATGAATACATGTCATTGATTGTCTCATTTGGTTTCATTTTGAAATTTTGAAATTGACTTTTCAGCATGGCTATTTTGGCTTGTTTAACCTTGTTAGTACCTTCATGAGTGATTTTTAGTGTTTGCCAAATTTGATATGCAGTAGTGCAGATACTAACAAGATTATATTCATTTTGGTCCAATGCACAGAACAACATATTTATTGCTCTAGCATTTACGGCTGCTGCCGTTTTCTCAGCTGCAGTCCATTCTGAATAATCAGTTGTTGGATTCACTATTTCTCTTTGAGTGGCATTCCAAGCATCATAGCTATTTGATTGCATAAAGAATGACATACGTGTTGCCCAATAACTATAGTTAAGACCATTGAAAAATGGAGGTCTTTGTGTCGATTGACCCTCCGTGTAAGTGGTGTTTTGAGTGCTAGTACTTACGTTATTTGCCATATTACTATAATATATCAAATAACTGTGTTACGGTTATATGATGACCGTGCTCTGATACCAAATGAAAGTGCGGTGTGTATACAATTATATGTGCTAATATAGTATACACGGATCGTATAATATGGATTACAATACAAATGCGGAAATAGATGATAATAGCATAGTAAATAAAAAAATAGAAAAATCACACCAGAGATTTTTATACTGGTTCGGAGCACCGTCCTACGTCCAGTCCCAGACTTCTTTCTGGATTTTCACTATTAACTTCCTCGCTTCACCCGGAGGAACAGGTTTACAACACCCGAACAACCGAACGGGATTTCACGCCTCTAATACACTGAGGACTTCAACACTTGCCTCTTACAACACAGAGGACTTCAACAAAAGAACAAATACAATTGTTGTTGACAACTTGTGTTCTTGAAAACACGGATTTGTCACTAACAGTACACCCTTCCTATAATCTTATCCTCAAAGTATGCGAATGATGTTTTGAAAAGATTAAGGAAAGTATATTACTTATTGAATCAAAAGATATGAAATAGTTTCAATGATTCAATAAATAATCAAGAGCTTTTTTTTAGAATGCAGGAGTATATAAAGTAAGATCAGAGATTAGATTAAAAAGAATATGTGAAATTAATTGTTGTTTAATCAACAAATTGGATGAGTTTATATAGATAAGAATGGTTGTAACTCTTTGCCATTAAGAGATATGATCTTTGGTGAAAGGTAAGAGATGCAACCTTTGGAGAAGAGAAGTGTCTTTTGGAAAAATTGCTTTCTGTTTAAAAACGGTCGACAGGTAAAAAAGTGACCAGTAGACAGGAATTTAAATATATATACGTTATGTGCATGTGTGCACGTTCAATGTGCAAATTATGCAGGAACGGTCGACCGCCTATATTGTGACCGGTCGACCGGTCCCTGTAAAGTTGCACACTAAATGTGCAACTATATTCCAATTGTATATATATTAATTTTCTTGAAAATGCATGATTATTTGAGGATAGATTTTAACAAGTTTATCACTAATATATCTATAGTAAATTTCAAATAATCAATCTACAATCTACAGTAACATATGTAGCTCTAGTGACCTTGTTTTGTCGATCGCCATATTTGTCAGAAATCAAAACTTTCATAAAACTTGTGACTCAACAAGGAATTCATACCTAACAACAGAGATAAATATAGACAAAGATGTGAGATTAAAATCTCACCTTTTTACACAAAAACAACTAAGAGGAAGCTTGGAAACCAAAGGAAGGTCAACCACTCTTCAATGCAACCCAAGGAGCTTGTATCTAAGCTCAAAAGAAGAACATTTCCTAAATTAGGTTTAGGAAATTTTTGAAATTGAAAGGAGAATGAGTTGGTGAAGAAGAAGAGAAGGCTTACCAAAGCTTCTTCTTAAATTTGAAGCTAGAGCTCGAGTTTTGCAAAGAACCTAGGGCTTAGGATTTTAGTTTCCGCTCTCTTCCTCCATTTTTGATGAAGCTTGAATGTATTAGGAAATTATGAAGGAATGAAGAGAAGAGGGGGTGAAGTTTGTTTTTAATAGGCTAAAACTAAACCAAAGCCCTAGTGAAAAAGTAGCAAATCCCACTAACTCCAAACATATCAATGTTTATACTCAAAAAGGTCGCAAACATCATTTTGAACTCAATGAGGGTGGTCTCAGGTCCTAATTCGACTGTTTGCAAAAAGTAGCTTTTGGGACTATAATCCGACTAACGATGAAATATTTAAATATTCAATCGTAAAATATGCGGGTTGTTACATGAATATTTATTAATGTATAATTTGTTTTAAAATCATTTTTCTTAAGGTTATATAAATAGTTATAAAAGTAAACGTATATAGATAAATATTTTTAATAAAAATAAGATTTTTATTAGTGTATAATTATATTACAAATCATTTTCTTTTAAAAATTTATGTAAGTATAATTTATATATATACAACATTTAAGTTTAACAAAAAGATTTAATGTTCTTTTTTTAGTAATACTTATGAACTAAGTTCTAAATATATTTAAGTTTAAAACATAAAAATACTCATTTTAACAAGTGTTAAAATTTTAAAAATGTATTGAAACATTTGTAAGACATGTAATTTGAAGTTAATAAGTGTAAGCTTGAGATAAACATAAATTAACAAGTGGCATAGCTTTTAATTTCTTTTAATTTAAATTAGAAATATATAATAAAAAAACGTTAGTGAGAAACCAGGCTTCTCAAATCTTTTGCAGTCATTTTCAAAGAAACAAAGTGCATGAGATTAAATGAAAACCTGAAACAAAGAATCAAATAAACCTGATCAAAAGCAAACCAGGAAAATGAAAACAAATCAAAATCAAAACTAAATCATCAATAACCAAGAAAAGCAATTCAAATTCTTCGACATGGGAACTCAAACAAAAGCTTGCAGTTCAAATTCAACAGCTTCAAGCCATAAAGCCACTATGAATTCAAATTAAAGAGCAGATTCAAATCAACGTCATCTCAGGTAAATCAAGAATGCAATTTTCAGATTTTAAAAGCTAAGCATGTCTCTCTGTTTTTCTGTCAGGTGAGCAAACTAGACCTGAATCTATTCATATGTCTTGATGTTGTGATTGATACTTGAAGTAAAGTAGTGAATGATGTTCTGCATGTATAAATATATGTGGATGCATGTATACATCTGAGTAATGTCTGTGTATCTGTTTTCCTCTGTTTATAACTACCGGTTCAAACTCACTAGAAAAAAATTCATATCTTCTCATCTAATCGAATTCAAGCTATAATCTCTAAAGAAGATATGTTTGTATCAATATAACATCAATTTTAAAAATATTATTAAGTAGAATAAATAGGTAGGATTGCTGAAAACCAGGAATGTCGGTAAAAAATGAATTCAAGCCGAAGATTTGATTTTTAAAATTTCAAGCTTTGATCGTATAAACTAATTCGTATTTCAAAAATATGAATTTAGAAAATCGTTTCATGATTTTTTAGCAAGTAATGGTCGAGAATTTCTAAGATGAACGGAAAGGATATTTTGGTCAAAATCCGTCGGTCGACAAGTTTATATTCGTCGTGATCAAGGTGGAAGGTGGCTCGTGTTGATACGCTATATTTTGATCAATGACAATGTGCTTCAACAAAAAGGAAGAGAAATGTGCAAAGCTAAAGGAGGGACTATGAAGACCAAGGATATCATGGGTAATTATTATATATAGGTTTTTGTCTTAGTTTTATTGTTAAAATCTATCCTCAAGAAACTTGCACAAACACAAAAAACACATAACATAACTTCATATTTCAGTTAAGTATTCATTGTGCATAATCTACTAGTTCAGTCGACTGAATAGGATATTTCAGTCGACTGAACCTGTTACACATTTTACAACATGCACAGTTCCAATCGACTGAAAGCCCTATTCAGTCGACTGAATTTGAACCTACGAATTTTTCCTGAAGACACCTTCTTCTTCCCAAGAGTTGCAGCCATTCTCCAATGGAAATGGATGCATCTTTGGCCTGCACCTTTGGCAAATGGTTACACCTCTTCTACACATATAAAAACATGTTTCTATCATTTGTAAAATCACGAATTCTAATAGCTTTAATCTCTCTATTATATTTTCAGATTACTCAAGTTTTCAAAAGCATTCATGAAACGATCCTGACTCGACCTTCGAAAATCGGCACCGAATATGTCACCTATATTCAAATGCCGCAGATCCAAAAATCAAATCTGGTTCGCCGGAGCTTATAACACAATTAAGTAAATAACACAGCGGAAGAAATAATGAGTATCAATGTACAACATCTGATACAACATCCTGATACAACAGATGATACAATAGATATCGATATACATCAGAGATATGATACAATAAAATAGCAGCGGAAAGAAAATAGCTAACACCAGCAGCGGAACAAATAACTCAAGATAGTCTTCAAGAAAGAACTCCAAAACTGCAACTCCATCACCAAGAACCAATCCAGAAATAGCTCGAACTCCCAATAACGATGCACCAAGCTAAGCAAGGTCAGTCATGTCCAAAGACTGAACTGACTCCAGATAATTCATTGAACCTAACTATCTGAAAAACTCAACTCTAGACTGCTCGTGTGGAAAATAGTGAGCACCCAGAGTTTAGGAAAGGAACAATAAACTCCGGGTCAGTCATGGGACTGGTGTGAGTAACAAAAACAGTTTATCTTTTAAAATAAAACAAGATTTATAAAAGAAAATCCGATATGCTTTTTAGAAAATGAAACTACCATAAGACCTCCCGCCACACACACAATGCAAACGCAGAGTTGGAGGAGATTTCTTCTTATGATAGTCAAACATGCTTGATACGTGAAATCTCTGATATTATTATTATAAGTGCACAGTGAAGAAAAAATTTCGAAAGTATAATATAAATCTTAGCCAGCATAGGCATTCCGCACTTATGCCTACTATAGCTACCATGTTCAATAGCAGGTTACCACCACATTCCATGGCAGGTATTACAACTAAAACCGTACAAGGCTCGTATTGTTTCTTTGGATTTTCCAACAAATGGTCAGGCTAAGGAACTTCCTACTGCCACATGGGATCGCCTCTGGCGGGACGTCCCGAGAACCTATCCGGATCTCTGCCAACACAAGGTCGGGTTACCTCTGTAACTAGGTAACTACTACTCGTGCAAGCCATTCCTCGGTCCTTTGGGACCTTTATCCGAGGCGCCTCTAAGCAACAACCACACAGTAAATGAGACTGGAGCTACCACATAGGTTAAATATCAGGGCTCCATACCTAATACCACCCTTTACCAGAAGGGAATGACACACCCTAAAGGGCGCGACCTCATAACCTTGCCGCATCTTTCCTGTTTCGACCATTTCCGGGGTGTGAGGTCCTGATGCAGTCTCGTCCACAAAGCTACGCTTTATACAAAAGCCATGCTCTGATCACAAATGATCAACAAATGATCATCAACACACAGCAGCACTCAGCATGCCACACTACCAAATTGGGAATATATCACTGATAACCTTCAACTACATAACCTTTGAGCTCGTACGTCTCAGAGAAGGGTGTTAACGCTAAGAGAATAAATTCTCTGCCACCAATAGATATGTATTTGAAAGAAATCTGCTTTATATCTCAAAGTGTAGTGTCAGACATACAACCATACAAGTCTGTTCCGGGTTTGAACAGAACCGAAGCCACTTCCGAAGAAGCCCTTGCAATCCGGGTATTCACAATCCCGATCGGACTTCCCATCTCTTAGGGAATCTCTATACCTGAGCCATGATGTAGATAAAATCGACAGGTCATCCTATCGTTCTCGCAAATACCCGGTCTTCACCATCGGTGTTCAAATGCTATCCATAACGACGAATCACATATTCAGAATGGGTTATACGACACAAAGGTCCTCCCCCGGCTAAACCGAATAGTGAGCGCAACATTTAAAACATATGGATATAGGATTTCAATTAAGTCACAACTTAATAATTCCAAAACTTTCTTTCAAATGGTTTAAACCAATTACCATTTCAAATCTTTTTAAACAAAAGATTCATTTCGCTAAGTTCACCAAGCTTCACAAAGATCCATTTACGGATTTCAAATCAATTTCCATTTCAATTGGATTAACTCGTTTAAAATCACTTAAATTAAAGATTTAACTTATAGCTTTCAAACCGTTTCCATAACTTGGAAATCATTTTCATTTTTAACTTAAAATACTTTTAACAAAAAAATGGACGTTCACTTCTTATCTGAAAGCTTTTATCATTTGAAAACAATTAGTTTTCGTTCCAGAAAGATCCAATTTTATTTACACGAGTTAAAGCCTTTGAATTTAAATTCAAATTCCCAAACCAATACCAAATAAACTAGTATAACATCTTTAGTCCCTAGTTTCCAGATCACAGAATTCAATTTCAAATATTGAATTCAAATTTAAATCAAAATATTTAAATTCCAAAACTCAATTAAGTTATTCAAAATAAATTTCATCTTTGAAATTTTATTTCAAAAGCTTTTCACTTTAAATCCAATCCATTTCCAAATTATTCGAATTCAAATATTCAATTTAAAAATCATTTTAAAATCCGTGACTTAATCGATTTTCTCGTGAAATCCATATTTGTGTGTGTATAGTGTGGTCCAAGGTTTTAACACTATAGTGCAACATCATTCAATCATCATAGATCAAAATATAGAAATATATTTGATAAGCGGTATAAACTATAACGCTTATATTTGATAAGCGATATAAATCATAACACTTATCTTTTATTCACAGAACACAGATATATATATCAAAGATAATAATTACATTCATCTCAGATAAATAAATTATATTTCAGATCATAATACAAATCAAGACATATCACAAAGCATCAATATCAAGGGTATCAAACAATTCAACATCTGTAGAATTCAAACATCCATAAGTAAGCTCAATTAACTGTCTGATTAATTTAAATCAGATGGTCATCAATCATAATTAATTAACTTTAATCGATTTCAACTTATTTGATTAATAGTCCTTTAATCATTTACCAAATAAACCAACCTTTAATTATTGAATATTGACCTTTAAATTATTCAATTATCCTTTTATTAATTCCCCTTAATTAATTCATTGACAATTAAATTGACCCTTATTTTAATTAACTACCATTTAATTTATTATTCATAATTAATTACAATAAGTGATTAATTCCTTAATTACTTCCCAATAAGTAATTACACTTAAACGATTACAATGATTATTATTAAATTAATTAATCCAATTAAAAATCAATCATATTGATTTATTATAAAATAATCTAGTTAATGACCTTCATTAACATTTATTTGATTACTTTTCAAAAAAAATTAACTTACGTTAACCGTTATTAATTATAAGTTTGATTAACCCTTAAAATTCATTGATTAATTGAATCTAATCTATGGTTCTCAAATACATATTAATTTCTTAATTCATTATTTAAACATTGATTAATACATTCAAACTTATAATTACTAATTTAATTAATATAAATTATCGATTATCTGTTCTAATTTGTCTTAATGGTTAATGAATATAAATCCTTAATCTTTATTACTTCACTTACAATATGTTTGAAAATATTATTTTCTTATCTTTACTTCTTAAGTTTCATTTTAACCTATTTATCTTAAATAACAATTTATCTTACATAAAGTTTAAAACGATTTTTTTTTCGAAAACTCTTAAATTTACATGTTAAGTAACATTTTATTGTAAAGGAAATTAAAAGTTCAAATCAAATTCCCCTTATGTTAAAGTAGGCCAGATTTAACACATGAATTAATAGATCTTCCTTTTATTCCAAAATATGAAATTCCAAAATTTAGATTTAAATCCCAAGTTTCAAATTTGATTTAACTTTTATTTTACATGCTTCTTTACAAATTTCAACATCCATTTAAATTCAATCTTTTTTTTCCTTTAAGTTCTTTAAAGTTATTTTAAACAAGTTTAAATTTTGAAAACTTTATATACTTCCAAACTAAGATTCAACGACTGGAATTTATATTTTTAACTTTTTATTTAGACTTAGTTGAAACTTTGATTTGAGTTAAAACTAAATGTTAACTGTTAAACTGGTACAGGTTGATCTCTGAACAAAATTCTACTCGAGCCACCCCTGGTTTATTTCAAGCAAACAAAACTGTACCACACGAGATCATCACGCAAACAACCCTGCTTCCAAAATTCCCAGGCCAAGAAACATGTGCACGGTGCACGTGCACCATGGCTCTGGCCATCTCCGGCCAACCACCAGTCCATCCCCACATCAGCGGCCATCCCCTCAACCGATCACGACCACCCAAATCCCTTACAGCGACTCGAATCAAAAATCGAGTTAAATTTCCAAACCTGGAAGCAACGACAGGAACACCCCTCGAAACCTGTCCACGCCTCGTGTGCGACGCCTCGACAACCGGAAACCCCACAATCTCGGCCACGCCATCGTCAACTACCCCTCTACCATCACCCAGAACCGCTTCGCACTCCGTCTAGTGTAAACGACGAACGAGGCCGATTACTCTTCCACATCAAAACAAGGTTAAAAAAAATTAAATTCTCGCCGCCGCCGCCACGTCCATCTTCGCCACCTCCGGCCATTTTTCACCGACACCCAGTAGGCTCCTTCACCTCCACAAATGTTCACGACCACTCCAGATATTCCAGTCACCAGAATTCGCTCAAAAGACCATTTCCATACATTTCCCAAACTCTTATTCAATACTTCATTAAAATTTGGGATTTTGATTTTAAAAATCCTATCTCTCAAAGATGATTCAAGGTATAAACTCGAATCAATAAATTTCAACACTTGATTTATTTTATATGTATACATATGTATATTTTTACTGTAAACGTTGATTTCCAGACACCTTATAGATGTAAACATGTTGAACTTATTTCTAGATCCAAGGTCTAGTTTAAACAAACTAATTTGTTTTGAACTACGGCCTAAGGAGAGATCAGAGAAAAGGAAAAAGTGGGATTTGAACTAAATTTAACTCTGTACTATGAAACAGAGAGGAACATGAATTCAACTCAGGCAGGCACACATGAATACAATCCATCTATATACAGAGGCACTACTTATATAAACATCTACGTACAGAGCATCGTC
The DNA here is from genome assembly GCA_030765085.1 of Allium cepa. Classification (NCBI taxonomy): domain Eukaryota; kingdom Viridiplantae; phylum Streptophyta; class Magnoliopsida; order Asparagales; family Amaryllidaceae; genus Allium; species Allium cepa. The sequence goes on along the minus strand of CM060937.1, from coordinate 276,247,421 downwards.
ACAGCAATCAGATAATCATCAGCTTAAAATGTTTACTCACATTGCTTTTAGAAGAAAGAACAGAACTTGATAGTGTTGAACAAACTTTAGTTCTTTGCTTGCTGAAGCTTTTAAGTCTTCAGTTTGAATTGATTTAAGTTGTTTGTTTGAATTTTGTTTAAGTGTTAGAGAATGGTTTACTTCAGATTTCTCTTAGCATTGAAGATGAATGAAATGAAAATGATATTGCTATATAGAGGAAACGAGTTATAGGGTGATAAATATTTTGTTGTACAATAGGCAGAGATATTTTTTTCATTTTGGAGGCTGAAGTGATATTTGTATATGCTATCATTAATTTCCTTTGTCTTTTTTTTCCTTTTTGTTTAAGTGTACCTCCATATTTATCTTGTTTTCTTCTATTGTAAGCCATTTATATGTATTTATTTTCATTTGTCTTCTTAAGCAAGCTTCCTTATATACATATTATTTCTTTCTTTTATATTTGACTATGCTGAGATAATTCTTTCTTTTCTTTTTTCTTGTTACTTTATAGTATAAAGGAAGTTCTAAAACTAACACATTTATATTCTTGTTTTATTCATAAGCCTATACTTTCTTTGCTAGATATTTGTATATAATCACCTATACTTGCTTGTACATAATTTCTTGCTGTCTTGTTCCTTTGCAAGACATTTACATATATTGTTTAGTTGAATTTAGTTTTGTCTTTGTAATATTACTTCATAATCAAATTCCTAGTTTAATTTGTTGCTAGATTTTATCTAAGTGTTACTTTATTATTTGTAGTCTATATAGTTTATCTTATATATTTTATTATATACATTTGTATTTTTTTTACCCATTTCCATTTCTAACTTAACCCATAAATTCTGAATTTATATATTCCATATATAGCTAAAATTTTAACTAATGTCTACTCTATATTTTATAGTTTATTATATATTTATTTCTATTTCTAACTCAAATATTTATTATTAATTTTATCTTTAACCCATTTGTTTTAAGATAAATTAATGATTTCACAAATAATTGAGTTACTTAAATTCAAATGATTTAACACATTTTTATTTGAACTTGGGGAAACTCGCACCAATTTATCAATAAATTTCACCACTTTAAATCAAAAATAAATTTAGCTATCAATTTAAAATAAATTAAAATTCAGGATCGTTACAGACTTCCCCCCTTAAAAGGAATTTCGTCCTCGAAATTAGTCAGAGAGAGATAACGAAGATAGATGAAAGAGAAATATCTTTCGATATCAACTAGATATATTTATTCTGCATTTGGCTTACCAAATCAGAATATCACCAATAGATACAAGAACGAATCTATTTAACACTTCATAAGATATTCAGGTTATCGAGATCTACGAAATGTGGAGAGACATCGATTAATTAGAAGGGATAACTAACCATTCGTAGAATATATCCGGACTCAAATTGTATTCGCATATCTGTCTACTTTTGGGTATACTTTCAAATTTTTTTTAGTTTAAAAACCAAAGTATATCTATCAACCGTAGCAACCAAAGCAAACAAAGCAACCAATACATCCAAACAAACAATTTTGGCCTATTTGGAGTTTATGTCCCATACAAATATATCAAATCTTCTTCCTGTATTTACCAGGAACCATCGAAGAATTGACAAGAGATGCTGAACAAAAGAGACAGATTTAATCTTCTATAATTTTTCAAATATTAGAAATGGATTCCAAATTCAAGTCGGAACATCTCAAAGTATACATCAACTTGTCCCTCTTCGGACTTCGATCAACCTAAGAAATTATAATAGAATTTCAAATTTGGTTTTACACGAAATTGATTTATCGATACAATTCAAATTATCCTTCATATTCTATTAATCAATTTAACTCAAATTAAAATTTCCCATTTATTTCAATTTTCAATTCCAAATTTTCAATTCATATTCATTAAGGTTTAAATCAAAACATGGTAAGAAACCGATGAAGATACGAAGTAAGAATTTTTTCTACAACGATCCGTAGAGCATCATCGCACCGAAACTTCTTTCTGGAGCTGTCACGAAGCAATCAAAAGAATTTGAAACGAATCAAAGAAAATTGAGAAAGAAAGTTATTTCCACTGTTGCAGGGTATTGACCATTTATAGTCGTATTCCCCTGTCCCCTATCTCGTTCTCTTCTTGCACTCATACTCACTATCAGCGGATAGTAAGAGAATTTACTGAGGCATTCAAACGGATATCTTAGGGATTACTATTCTAGGGTATACTTCACCCTATCTCTAATGAGCTACTTAACGTGTCATACTCCTGAGCTAATGTTTAACCCTCAGCTCTGATACCAAATGAAACGATCTTGACTCGACCTTCGAAAATCGGCACTGAATATGTCACCTATATTCAAATGCCACAGATCCAAAAGTCGAATCTGGTTCGCCGGAGCTTATAACACAATTAAGTAAATAACACAGCGGAAGAAATAATGAATATCAATGTACAACATCTGATACAACAGATGATACAATAGATATCGATATACAACAGAGATATGATACAATAAAATAGCAGCGAAAAGAAAATAGCTAACACCAGCAGCGGAATAAATAACTTAAGATAGTCTTCAAGAAAGAACTCCAAAACTGCAACTCCATCTCCAAGAACCAATCCAGAAATAGCTCGAACTCCCAATAATGATGCACCAAGCTAAGCAAGGTCAGTCATGTCCAAAGACTGAACTGACTCCAGATAATCCACTGAACCTAACTATCTGAAAAACTCAACTCTAGACTGCTCGTGTGGAAAATAATAAGCACCCAGAGTTTAGGAAAGGAACAATAAACTCCGGGTCAGTCATGGGACTGGTGTGAGTAACAAAAACAGTTTATCTTTTAAAATAAAACAAGATTTATAAAAGAAAATCTGATATGCTTTTTAGAAAATGAAACTACCATAAGACCTCCCGCCACACACACAATGCAAACGCAGAGTTGGAGGAGATTTCTTCTTATGATAGTCGAACATGCTTGATACGCGAAATCTCTGATATTATTATTATAAGTGCACAGTGAAGAAAACATTTCGAAAGTATAATATAAATCTTAGCCAGCATAGGCATTCCGCACTTATGCCTACTATAGCTACCATGTTCAATAGCAGGTTACCACCACATTCCATGGCAGGTATTACAACTAAAACCGTACAAGGCTCGTATTGTTTCTTTGGATTTTCCAACAAATGGTCAGGCTAAGGAACTTCCTACTGCCACATGGGATCGCCTCTGGTGGGACGTCCCGAGAACCTATCCGGATCTCTGCCAACACAAGGCCGGGTTACCTCTGTAACTAAGTAATTACAACTCAAGCAAGCCATTCCCCGGACCTTTGGGACCTTTATCCGAGGCGCCTCTAAGCAACAACCACACAGTAAATGAGATTGGAGCTACCACATAGGTTAAATATCAGGGCTCCATACCTAATACCACCCTTTACCAGAAGGGAATGACACACCCTAAAGGGCGCGACCCTCATAACCTTGCCGCATCTTTCCTGTTTCGACCATTTCCGGGGTGTGAGGTCCTGATGCAGTCTCGTCCACAAAGCTACGCTTTATACAAAAGCCATTCTCTGATCACAAATGATCAACAAATGATCATCAACACACAGCAGCACTCAGCATGCCACACTACAAAATTGGAAATATATCACTGATAACCTTCAACGACATAACCTCTGAGATCGTACGTCTCAGAGAAGGGTGTTAACGCTAAGAGAATAAATTCTCCGCCACCAACAGATATGTATTTGAAAGAAATCTGCTTTATATCTCAAAGTGTAGTGTCAGACATACAACCATACAAGTCTGTTCCGGGTTCGAACAGAACCGAAGCCACTTCCGAAGAAGCCCTTGCAATCTGGGTATTCACAATCCCGATCGGACTTCCCATCACTTAGGGAATCTCTATACCTAGGCCATGATGCAGAGAAAATCGACAGGTCATCCTATCGTTCTCGCAAATACCCGGTCTTCACCACCGGTCTTCAAATGCTATCCATAACGACGAATCACATATTCATAATGGGTTATACGACACAAAGGTCCTCCCCCGGCTAAACCGAATAGTGAGCGCAACATTTAAAACATATGGATATAGGATTTCAATTAAGTCACAACTTAATAATTCCAAAACTTTCTTTAAAATGGTTTAAACCAATTACCATTTCAAATCTTTTTAAACAAAAGATTCATTTCGCTAAGTTCACCAAGCTTCACAAAGATCCATTTACGGATTTCAAATCAATTTCCATTTCAATTGGATTAACTCGTTTAAAATCTCTTAAATTAAAGATTTAACTTATAGCTTTCAAACCGTTTCCATAACTTGGAAATCATTTTCATTTTTAACTTAAAATCCTTTTAACATAAAAATGGACGTTCACTTCTTATCTGAAAGCTTTTATTAGTTGAAAACAATTAGTTTTCGTTCCAGAAAGATCCAATTTTATTTACACGAGTTAAAGCCTTTGAATTTAAATTCAAATTCCCAAACCAATACCAAATAAACTAGTATAACATCCTTAGTCCCTAGTTTCCAGATCACAGAATTCAATTTCAAATATTGAATTCTAATTTAAATCAAAGTATTTAAATTCCAAAACTCAATTAAGTTATTCAAAATAAATTTCATCTTTGAAATTTTATTTCAAAAGCTTTTCACTTTAAATCCAATCCATTTCCAAATTATTTGAATTCAAATATTCAATTTAAAAATCATTTTAAAATCCGTGACTTAATCGATTTCCTCGTGAAATCCATATTTGTGTGTGTATAGTGTGGTCCAAGGGTTTAACACAATAGTGCAACATCATTCAATCATCACAGATCAAAATATAGAAATATATTTGATAAGCGGTATAAACTATAATGCTTATATTTGATAAGCAATATAAATCATAAAGCTTATCTTTTATTCACAGAACACAGATATATATATCACAGATAATAATTACATTCATCTCAGATAAATAAATTATATTTCAGATCATAATACAAATCAAGACATATCACAAAGCCTCAATATCAAGGGTATCAAACAATTCAACATCAGTAGATTTCAAACATCCATAAGTAAGCTCAATTAATTGTCTGATTAATTTAAATTAGATGGTCATCAATCATAAATAATTAACTTTAATCGATTTCAACTTATTTGATTAATGGTCCTTTAATCATTTACCAAATAAACCAACCTTTAATTATTCTATAATTGACCTTTAAATTATTCAATTATCCTTTTATTAATTCCCCTTAATTAATTCATTGACAATTAAATTGACCCTTATTTTAATTAACTACCATTTAATTTATTATTCATAATTAATTACAATAAGTGATTAATTCCTTAATTACTTCCCAATAAGTAATTACACTTAAACGATTACAATGATTATTATTAAATTAATTAATCTAATTAAAAATCAATCACATTGATTTATTATAAAATAATCTAGTTAATGACCTTCATTAACATTTATTTGATTACTTTTCAAAAAAAATTAACTTACATTAACCGTTATTAATTATAAGTTTGATTAACCCTTAAAATTCATTGATTAATCGAATCTAATCTATGGTTCTCTAATACATATTAATTTCTTAATTCATTATTTAAACATTGATTAATACATTCAAACTTATAATTACTAATTTAATTAATATAAATTATCGATTATCTGTTCTAATTTGTCTTAATGGTTAATGAATATAAATCCTTAATCTTTATTACTTCACTTACAATATGTTTGAAAATATTATTTTCTTATCTTTACTTCTTAAGTTTCATTTTAACCTATTTATCTTAAATAACAATTTATCTTACATAAAGTTTAAAACGATTTTTTTTCCGAAAATTCTTAAATTTACATGTTAAGTAACATTTTATTGTAAAGGAAATTAAAAGTTCAAATCAAATTCTCCTTATGTTAAAGTAGGCCAGATTTAACACATGAATTAATAGATCTTCCTTTTATTCCAAAATCTGAAATTCCAAAATTTAGATTTAAATCCCAGGTTTCAAATTTGATTTAACTTTTATTTTACATGCTTATTTAAAAATTACAACATCCATTTAAATTCAATCTTTTTTTTCCTTTAAGTTCTTTAAAGTTATTTTAAACAAGTTTAAATTTTTAAAACTTTATATACTTCCAAACTAAGATTCAACGATTGGAATTTATATTTTTAACTTATTATTTAGACTTAGTTGAAACTTTGATTTGAGTTAAAACTAAATGTTAACTGTCAAACTGGTACAGGTTGATCTCTGAACAAAATTCTACTCGAGCCTCCCCTGGTTTATTTCAAGCAAACAAAACTGTAACCACACGAGATCATCATGCAAACAACCCTGCTTCCAAAATTCCCAGGCCAAGAAACATGTGCACAGTGCACGTGCACCATGGCTCTGGCCATCTCCGGCCAACCACCAGTCCATCCCCACATCAGCGGCCATCCCCTCAACCGATCACGACCACCCAAATCCCTTACAGCGACTTGAATCAAAAATCGAGTTAAATTTCCAAACCTGGAAGCAACGACAGGAACACCCCTCGAAACCTGTCCACCCCTCGTGTGCGACGCCTCGACAACCGGAAACCCCACAATCTCGGCCACGCCATCGTCAACTACCCCTCTACCATCACCCAGAACCGCTTCGCACTCGGTCTAGTGTAAACGACGAACGAGGCCGATTACTCTTCCACATCAAAACTAGGTTACAAAAAAATTAAATGCTCGCCGCCGCCGCCACGTCCATCTTCGCCACCTCCGGCCATTTTTCACCGACACCAAGTAGGCTCCTTCACCTCCACAAATGTTCACGACCACTCCAGATATTCCAGTCACCAGAATTCGCGCAAAAGACCATTTCCAGACATTTCCCAAACTCTTATTCAATATTTCATTAAAATTTGGGATTTTGATTTTAAAAATCCTATCTCTCAAAGATGATTCAAGATATAAACTCGAATCAATAAATTTCAACACTTGATTTATTTTATATGTATACATATGTATATTTTTACTGTAAACGTTGATTTCCAGACACCTTATAGATGTAAACATGTTGAACTTGTAACGCTTCAATTTTTCGTTGCCGAAAAACCGAATAGTTATGGGTTTTAAAAAGAATTTAAGAAAAGAAAAGTAGAAAAGAAGAAGAAGAGAAGAAGAAAGAAAATTTAGATAGGGAAAAGAAGATAGAAAATTTTAAAATAGAAAGAAAAGAGAAGAGAAAGGAAAAAGAAAAACAGAAGAAAATAGGACGGAATAGAAAACAACAGAACAACAAGAACAACAACAGAATCTCACAATTCGCAGCGGAACAACATATAATAATAAATGAATAATCTTTAATCAAAGAACTATGTCAGTTATTACATTTCATTTCATTACATCACATCATATCATCAGAGTGTACAACAACATACAACAATAAATAGTGCAGCGGAAAAAGAAATACTATATAAACTAGTAATACGCCATGCCATCCAGCTTGCCTCCAGCAACTCCTGAATATCCAGAATATCCTGATAAACCTAACTCTTAACTGCCCGTGTGGAAATTGGTGGGCACCCAGAGTTTAGGAAGGAAAACAATAAACTCCAAGTCAGTCATGTGACTGGTGTGAGAACTCAAAACAGTTTATTTAACTTCAAAATCAAAATAGAGAAATATTTTAAATCAATTCGCAATGCTTTTTAAAAATGAGACTACCATAAGGCCTCCCGCACACACACACAATGCAAACGCAGAATCGGAGGAGATTTCTCCTTATGATAGTCAAAGATGCTTGATACGCATTTAAAATAACATTTGATATTATTATTAGTGTATAGTGTAGGAAAAATATTTCGGAAGTAGAATATAAATCTTAGCCAACATAGACATTTCGAACTATGCCTACTATAGCTACCATCCAAACAGTGGTGACCACCATAAGTGAATGGCAGGTTCTACAACTAATACCGTACAAGTTTCGTATTGGGAATTGGATTTCCAACGAATGATCAGGCCAAGGAACTTCCCATTGCCACATGAGAATGCCTCTGGATGGACATCCCCGAGAACCAAACCGGATCTCTACCAACACAAGGCCGGGTTACTCCTAACTGAGTAACAACTGACCGAATATGCCATCCCCCGGTCCTTTGGGACCTTTTTCCGAGAGCGCTCTCTAATCAATTCACACAATCATAACAAAGTGTTTTCAACATGAGTAAGTATCTGGGCTCCATACCATGATACCACCCTTTTCCAGAAGGAAATGGACACATCCTAAAGGGTGCTACCCCTCATAACCTTGCTGCTTCTTTCCTGTTTTGACCATTTCCGGGATGTGAGGCTCGACGAATTCACGTCCACAAAAACATACTTTATACAAAAGCCATGCTTTGGGTCAATAAATGATCAACACAATGATCACTAAGATAGACGATCAAATAAATGATCCTATCACAATAATCAACACAATGATCATTTCAGCATCACTCAGCATATCACATTACCAAATTGGGAATATATCGCTGATAACTTCAACTATATAACCTTTGAGCACATACGTCTCAAAGAAGGGTGTTAAGCAAAGAATAAATTCTCCGCCACCAACAGAAATATATTTGAAAGAAATCGGCTTTATATCTCAAATTGTAATGTCAGACATACAATCCATACAAGTCTGTTCCGGTATCGAACAGAACCGAAGGCACTTACAAAGAAGTCCTTGCAATCCGGATATTCACAATCCTGATCGGATTTCCCATCACTTAGGGAGTTTCTATACCGGCGCGACTTGGTGCAGAAACAATCGATAGGTCATCCTATCGCTCTTGCAAATACCGGTCTTCAACACCGATCTTCAAATGCAATTCACAACGAAGTATCACATATTCGGAATGGGTTATACGACCCCATGGTCCTTTCCCGGTTAACCCGAATAGTGAGCGCTTATTCAAAAATAAGTGTGACATTCAAATTCAATCAAATCACATCAAATACCCATTCAAAGGGAAATATTGATAGTCGGTTATTGAACTATCACTGGATATGCACACATCACCAGATTCCAAATAATTTTCCAAATTATTTATTTTCCAAAATATCTTTACTAGATATATAGTTTCAACACTTCAAAAATAAATCAATATTTATTTTTAACCAATTTCACTTTTCACATATAAATTCCATAATGAATTTGTATTTCAAAATATTCGTGCATATACGATTTCAATAATTCATTTCAATTTATCTTTAAAAAGATAAATTCTAATTTTTTTCACTTCATATTGGAAAACATTTCCATACTTATTAAAAATAAGTAATTCACAAATCTTTTTATTTTCAACACTTAGAAAATATTCAATATACTTAAATCGAATTAAGTATATATTTCATTCTATTAAGGAAATCATTCACTTAAACATATTTATTTGGGCCAAAACGAATGTTACGTAAAACATCGTTACGACAACCCAAAATCACTAGTATAGGGATTCGAAATTAAAAATAGATATATAAATCCCAATACTATTCAAAACATTTCCTTTCGGAAATCATTTACTATAACTACAGTGTTATAGTCCACTATTCCCTTTTATTTCTCGAAAACGTCTATTTCAACGATAAATGTTGAAATCTATGGTTTCGAATCACAACACCTTTTAAAACATCGTTAGATCGTTTTAATTCTATTTAAAACATTCACATTCTAAACAATTTCTTTAACGTGTTATTCACTGTTCAAAAACGTGAATAAACTACGTTAACAAACTTCATCATTTCTATTCACTTTAACTTAAAGGATTATTCACTGTCTAAAACGTGAATATAACTCCATTTATAAGTTATAACAATTAACTTATCAAAATAAGTCGTTTGCGGATTTATAAAACAACGTTTATAAATTCCATTTCTATTTATTTATAAAAACTTCTTTTTTATAAATTCCTTTATTAACATATTTCAGTTTATAACTCAATTATAAACTAAATGTTTATATTATAAGTTAAATACTTATAAAACGATTATTTTATAAAATCGTTCTTTAAACTTCATAATTATAAATCTTATAACTTATAAGATTCATTTATTTAACCAAATCTATTCTTCAATTAACTTCACAAATTTATAAATCTTACTATTTATAAATTTCATTTATAACTTCACAGTTTATAATTCTATAAATTTCATTCATTTATGAAATTCATTTTCACTACATTCAAACACTTATAAAACTCGTTTTATAATGTCTATATTTCAATTTATAAATATCCATTTATAAATCTCTTAATATAAATCAGTTTATATTATTATTCTGAGACGTCTTTAAATTCCTTTATAATTTCATCATTTCGATTTATAAAATAATCAAATTTTATAAATCCTATATTTAAACTTTTATCATATATTCAAAAATCCAATCTAAATTATTTTATAAAATCATTAGTTCATATTTCTCAAAAATCGACTTTTAATCGTATTTCTAAAAATCAGCTTTTTAACTATATTTCACAAAAACCATAATTTTTATAACTTTAAAAATTATAACGTTTATTTATTTATAATGGATCAATTTCAAAAATATAGTATATTTTCAAAATCACTTTTAAAATCATTTTAAAATCCCAAAATCTGGGTCCAATGATGCTACACACCAAATAGTCAATCATGACAACAACGATATCATATATCGATATGATAATCAATCAAATATCAAAATATCTGAAATTAAATAAATACTGTTGAGGAATCCAGTTGGATCCCTCCAACCTGTTTCCTGCATCCAAAAACATTAGCACAATACCAATTTCGCTCCAGTACGAAATTATCGCGGTATATGTTCTTAATAAATATTATCCGCTTAATAACGGCGTAATAGGGTCTCATCCGCTAAACAAAAAATGCAGAAAATCAATCAACTGCAATATATACATATGCCAATATATATATATTGATATTATATATAATACCAATTTCACTGTTTATGAAATATTCGCGGTATATGTTTTTAATAAATAACATCCGCTTACTAACGGCGTATAATGTCTATTTTAACAATCAATAATTTACAGTCATCATTCAAACATGCATTCAAATAATTTAAATCTAACTATTTAAAATAAAATCGAAATCTATTCGATTGAGTGAGAAGTTCTCACCTTGGTTTCAATTTCCGTTTTAGCTTTAATTTCGAATAAAATTAAACGCGCGTTTAATTTTACCCGAAATTCTCACTAACTCCAAACGACTCCAAACCAACTCCATCGCGTAGTGCTCGTCCATACGATTCCAACGCAACTGGTTTCGCGCAGTTTCGACCTCGTATGAAAAAGTTATGCAGTTTTGAAGATTACACGAATTTATTTAAACTAATTATACAACAAATTTTATATTTTTATTTTAAACCTTCAAATCCATCTCAGCCATTGATTTCTGTTGCTCAAGATCTGGACCGTGCACGCATACCTTCTTCCCCATCGTCACTCTACAGGCCGAGCACGACAAAATGAACCCAAAGCTCCTAATTAGGGTTCAACCTCTCGGCTACAACAACAACCACGAACACGATCGGAGACCACCATTGTGAAGCCCCTTCCACCACGCACAAACGCCCACCATCCGGTCACGTGCGGCACCCCCCAGTGCCTCGAAATGCGTGCGCAGCTAGGGTCGAACGCAGGCCATTTTCCCCCTCCTCGGTGCATCGTTTCAGATCATATCCGTTGAATATATAGAACTCGATACCCACTACAAATCTCCAGTTAGAAGTTCGTCGAATCGTTGCACGGATTTGAAGAATTTTGGGGATGAAGATGGGAGCTTTCTGGCCGTTGACAAATTAGGGCCGGCTAGGGTTTAATGTTTGTTATTTTTTTTTTTTTTTATTTAATGAAGGGTGTGTCTCCTTTTATAGGAAAAGCAAGCGTAAACACTATTCATCCCGGGAATTCTGAACTCCGATTTAGGCGCCGTAACCAGCGTACCTAGGGTTTATCCCGCGTTCCGGACACAATGGAACAGGTTTTGGAAGCTAATTCGGAAGTATGTGCGAGTTATGGCTGTAAACGCTCAATTTAAATTAAACCGATTTAAGTCGATTTTTAGGCGTTTTAATTTGTACCGGACAAACGGTAAATCCAATTGACTTGAAATTTGAAATCTTACAATAATATCACATTACGGATCCGATGAAACTGGTTTCGTCGAATTCCGAGACTTTTTGAAAAATGGCTATTTTGACTCGCCAAATTTAAATTAAAAACGATTCGATGCGTTTCGAGCTGCCACGCTCAAACGATAACTCCGATTGACACGAAAATTGAAATCCGGTAATAACTAACTATTACGGATCCAATGGAACTGGTTTCGTTCAATTCTGAGACTGTTCAAAAATTGACTATTTTACAGTCGATTATAAAATATTAAAATATTCAATTTTCACAAATTAACTTTTAATTCGATTTTAAAAGTTCTAAAATATCTCTATAACTTCAGTATGATTAAATAAAATTTTACAAATCATTTTCAATCATATTTAACTCTATTTTCAATTATTTCCATAATTTAACATATTAAATTATCGATTTAATAATCCAATTAAATCCAATAATTCAAATAAAATTTATTTGACTTAAAAATTCACTCATTAATATTTAAAATTAATTAAATATTCAAATTTAAATTATTAAAAATTCTGGGTCGTTACAATCTTTCCCCCTTAAAGAATTTCGTCCTCGAAATTATAAGTAAGAAAGTTACAGAATCTATTAATTTTCCCAAAATCCATAATTAAACTTCTTACAATACTTTACTAAGTTTTCAAAATCATACTTAGTTATCTTTTCAAAAACAACTACTATTGTTTAACTTTCAACTCCAAAATCAAAGTTAAAGTTTTCCAAAATTTTCCCAATTTTCTCAAAATTTTCTAACGCCTTAAATTTCCGGAAAAATTCGCCATAGTCTCCTTTGCGCGGCTCGATCCGAAAAAAAAAATGACAGTATATATATCACAAATATACATCTCATCAAGTAATGAGGCATCCCGAAGGGAAAAAAGTGTAAAAGTACGATATTTAATCCGAGATATGTACCTTATATTTTATTAGCGAGCATATACGGCTAATATAGCGCTAAAGCGAACTCCAAATGCGAAGCAAACGCGATCCGCACCTACTAAACTCAACAAACAACATGAGAATCATGCACATATGCAAATAGTCTCAATATACAACATATATCTCATAATAACTATATATGTCACATAGCAAATGCAACAATAGAAATATATATTCAACCATCAACCAACTAACATCCATATCCAATAAACATTCATTCATATTTAATGAATTGGTTTTCACTCTAAATCATATTTGATTTATTAACATTGGATTTACTAACATTCATTCTCAATTCAATTAGTTTACCATTTACTAATTTAAATCTAATTCACTTTCAATTCTTATTCAAACTTATTTGCTTTTAATTTGAATTCAATTACATAGCTTTCCATTTCATTAACTACTTAATGAATTATATACAATCAACTAACAATCATATAACAACCAATTTATATTAATTACAACCAAATTCTTTTCACTTATATTCATTCAATTTGATTTAACACCATCATTTGCAATTGGTTTAATTAAATTGATTTCCATTCAATTTTATTCAACTTCTAATAACATTAGATTTTAATGAATTAATACTTTCATTAATTATTCCTTATCAACTTATTTACATTCAATTTATTCATTATTTCAATTCAATTACAAAGTTGAATTTCATTTACATAACTTAAATTCCCACTTGTAAATAAATTCAGATTCCAATTCTAAAGTAAATTTTCATTTAACTTTAAATTCATTTTTATTTACAACTCATATTCATATAATTTCACTTTTATATATATAAGTTTATTCCCAATTGTAAATTACTTTAATTATAATTCAATTCTTATAATTCATTTGCTTATACAATTATTCTTTTATTTAGATTATTCAAACAACCTAACAATCAACTTATATACACTTTAATAATTCTGAAAAATTATTCCTTTATATATCAAATATAATCAAGGTAAAATTATTTCATTCACCCAATTTAAAACAATATTGTGTCGAATTGTTCTATTCAAGTGTTTAGAAACCCCTTCGGCTCAGTTTCGAGGCTGTGCTGACGAAAGTTCATATACCACTCAATAAACCAATCATCACAATATAAAACAATTTTATATTCACTAACAAATACGCTCTCATAGCTATTATTACACTCAAACTCATTCTAGAGTACTGCTGACTCTATCTCTAATGAGTAATACCCTACAGAACCATGGTTGTCGCTTAACCATCAGAGCTCTGATACCAAATGTAACGCTTGTAGTGGTCACAACCGGTAGGCTTTTCAACCATCCCAGCCCCACCGTGGCTTACACTGATATCCCAAACTTGCTTTTACGGCCAGCCTTTCGACTGTCACAGCTTACGCCTAACCAACCCCCTAAAAGAGGATGTGTGGGAGTAAGAGTCTCCCGTTCGCCACCAAACCGCGAAGCGAGAACCCCCCATCACATAGCCCGATAGCTTAACAAGACTGGTGTGAGAACTCAAAACAGTTTATTTAACTTCAAAATCAAAATAGAGAAATATTTTAAATCAATTCGCAATGCTTTTTAAAAATGAGACTACCATAAGGCCTCCCGCACACACACACAATGCAAACGCAGAATCGGAGGAGATTTCTCCTTATGATAGTCAAAGATGCTTGATACGCATTTAAAATAACATTTGATATTATTATTAGTGTATAGTGTAGGAAAAATATTTCGGAAGTAGAATATAAATCTTAGCCAACATAGACATTTCGAACTATGCCTACTATAGCTACCATCCAAACAGTGGTGACCACCATAAGTGAATGGCAGGTTCTACAACTAATACCGTACAAGTTTCGTATTGGGAATTGGATTTCCAACGAATGATCAGGCCAAGGAACTTCCCATTGCCACATGAGAATGCCTCTGGATGGACATCCCCGAGAACCAAACCGGATCTCTACCAACACAAGGCCGGGTTACTCCTAACTGAGTAACAACTGACCGAATATGCCATCCCCCGGTCCTTTGGGACCTTTTACCGAGAGCGCTCTCTAATCAATTCACACAATCATAACAAAGTGTTTTCAACATGAGTAAGTATCTGGGCTCCATACCATGATACCACCCTTTTCCAGAAGGAAATGGACACATCCTAAAGGGTGCTACCCCTCATAACCTTGCTGCTTCTTTCCTGTTTTGACCATTTCCGGGATGTGAGGCTCGACGAATTCACGTCCACAAAAACATACTTTATACAAAAGCCATGCTTTGGGTCAATAAATGATCAACACAATGATCACTAAGATAGACGATCAAATAAATGATCCTATCACAATAATCAACACAATGATCATTTCAGCATCACTCAGCATATCACATTACCAAATTGGGAATATATCGCTGATAACTTCAACTATATAACCTTTGAGCACATACGTCTCAAAGAAGGGTGTTAAGCAAAGAATAAATTCTCCGCCACCAACAGAAATATATTTGAAAGAAATCGGCTTTATATCTCAAATTGTAATGTCAGACATACAATCCATACAAGTCTGTTCCGGTATCGAACAGAACCGAAGGCACTTACAAAGAAGTCCTTGCAATCCGGATATTCACAATCCTGATCGGATTTCCCATCACTTAGGGAGTTTCTATACCGGCGCGACTTGGTGCAGAAACAATCGATAGGTCATCCTATCGCTCTTGCAAATACCGGTCTTCAACACCGATCTTCAAATGCAATTCACAACGAAGTATCACATATTCGGAATGGGTTATACGACCCCATGGTCCTTTCCCGGTTAACCCGAATAGTGAGCGCTTATTCAAAAATAAGTGTGACATTCAAATTCAATCAAATCACATCAAATACCCATTCAAAGGGAAATATTGATAGTCGGTTATTGAACTATCACTGGATATGCACACATCACCAGATTCCAAATAATTTTCCAAATTATTTATTTTCCAAAATATCTTTACTAGATATATAGTTTCAACACTTCAAAAATAAATCAATATTTATTTTTAACCAATTTCACTTTTCACATATAAATTCCATAATGAATTTGTATTTCAAAATATTCGTGCATATACGATTTCAATAATTCATTTCAATTTATCTTTAAAAAGATAAATTCTAATTTTTTTCACTTCATATTGGAAAACATTTCCATACTTATTAAAAATAAGTAATTCACAAATCTTTTTATTTTCAACACTTAGAAAATATTCAATATACTTAAATCGAATTAAGTATATATTTCATTCTATTAAGGAAATCATTCACTTAAACATATTTATTTGGGCCAAAACGAATGTTACGTAAAACATCGTTACGACAACCCAAAATCACTAGTATAGGGATTCGAAATTAAAAATAGATATATAAATCCCAATACTATTCAAAACATTTCCTTTCGGAAATCATTTACTATAACTACAGTGTTATAGTCCACTATTCCCTTTTATTTCTCGAAAACGTCTATTTCAACGATAAATGTTGAAATCTATGGTTTCGAATCACAACACCTTTTAAAACATCGTTAGATCGTTTTAATTCTATTTAAAACATTCACATTCTAAACAATTTCTTTAACGTGTTATTCACTGTTCAAAAACGTGAATAAACTACGTTAACAAACTTCATCATTTCTATTCACTTTAACTTAAAGGATTATTCACTGTCTAAAACGTGAATATAACTCCATTTATAAGTTATAACAATTAACTTATCAAAATAAGTCGTTTGCGGATTTATAAAACAACGTTTATAAATTCCATTTCTATTTATTTATAAAAACTTCTTTTTTATAAATTCCTTTATTAACATATTTCAGTTTATAACTCAATTATAAACTAAATGTTTATATTATAAGTTAAATACTTATAAAACGATTATTTTATAAAATCGTTCTTTAAACTTCATAATTATAAATCTTATAACTTATAAGATTCATTTATTTAACCAAATCTATTCTTCAATTAACTTCACAAATTTATAAATCTTACTATTTATAAATTTCATTTATAACTTCACAGTTTATAATTCTATAAATTTCATTCATTTATGAAATTCATTTTCACTACATTCAAACACTTATAAAACTCGTTTTATAATGTCTATATTTCAATTTATAAATATCCATTTATAAATCTCTTAATATAAATCAGTTTATATTATTATTCTGAGACGTCTTTAAATTCCTTTATAATTTCATCATTTCGATTTATAAAATAATCAAATTTTATAAATCCTATATTTAAACTTTTATCATATATTCAAAAATCCAATCTAAATTATTTTATAAAATCATTAGTTCATATTTCTCAAAAATCGACTTTTAATCGTATTTCTAAAAATCAGCTTTTTAACTATATTTCACAAAAACCATAATTTTTATAACTTTAAAAATTATAACGTTTATTTATTTATAATGGATCAATTTCAAAAATATAGTATATTTTCAAAATCACTTTTAAAATCATTTTAAAATCCCAAAATCTAGGTCCAATGATGCTACACACCAAATAGTCAATCATGACAACAACGATATCATATATCGATATGATAATCAATCAAATATCAAAATATCTGAAATTAAATAAATACTGTTGAGGAATCCAGTTGGATCCCTCCAACCTGTTTCCTGCATCCAAAAACATTAGCACAATACCAATTTCGCTCCAGTACGAAATTATCGCGGTATATGTTCTTAATAAATATTATCCGCTTAATAACGGCGTAATAGGGTCTCATCCGCTAAACAAAAAATGCGGGAAATCAATCAACTGCAATATATACATATGCCAATATATATATATATTGATATTATATATAATACCAATTTCACTGTTTATGAAATATTCGCGGTATATGTTTTTAATAAATAACATCCGCTTACTAACGGCGTATAATGTCTATTTTAACAATCAATAATTTACAGTCATCATTCAAACATGCATTCAAATAATTTAAATCTAACTATTTAAAATAAAATCGAAATCTATTCGATTGAGTGAGAAGTTCTCACCTTGGTTTCAATTTCCGTTTTAGCTTTAATTTCGAATAAAATTAAACGCGCGTTTAATTTTACCCGAAATTCTCACTAACTCCAAACGACTCCAAACCAACTCCATCGCGTAGTGCTCGTCCATACGATTCCAACGCAACTGGTTTCGTGCAGTTTCGACCTCGTATGAAAAAGTTATGCAGTTTTGAAGATTACACGAATTTATTTAAACTAATTATACAACAAATTTTATATTTTTATTTTAAACCTTCAAATCCATCTCAGCCATTGATTTCTGTTGCTCAAGATCTGGACCGTGCGCGCATACCTTCTTCCCCATCGTCACTCTACAGGCCGAGCACGACAAAATGAACCCAAAGCTCCTAATTAGGGTTCAACCTCTCGGCTACAACAACAACCACGAACACGATCGGAGACCACCATTGTGAAGCCCCTTCCACCACGCACAAACGCCCACCATCCGGTCACGTGCGGCACCCCCCAGTGCCTCGAAATGCGTGCGCAGCTAGGGTCGAACGCAGGCCATTTTCCCCCTCCTCGGTGCATCGTTTCAGATCATATCCGTTGAATATATAGAACTCGATACCC
Organism: Allium cepa; assembly: GCA_030765085.1. NCBI lineage: Eukaryota > Viridiplantae > Streptophyta > Magnoliopsida > Asparagales > Amaryllidaceae > Allium > Allium cepa. The sequence continues at coordinate 276,228,661 of CM060937.1, read as the reverse complement.
ACTACAAATCTCCAGTTAGAAGTTCGTCGAATCGTTGCACGGATTTGAAGAATTTTGGGGATGAAGATGGGAGCTTTCTGGCCGTTGACAAATTAGGGCCGGCTAGGGTTTAATGTTTGTTATTTTTTTTTTTTTTATTTAATGAAGGGTGTGTCTCCTTTTATAGGAAAAGCAAGCGTAAACACTATTCATCCCGGGAATTCCGAACTCCGATTTAGGCGCCGTAACCAGCGTACCTAGGGTTTATCCCGCGTTCCGGACACAATGGAACAGGTTTCGGAAGCTAATTCGGAAGTATGTGCGAGTTATGGCTGTAAACGCTCAATTTAAATTAAACCGATTTAAGTCGATTTTTAGGCGTTTTAATTTGTACCGGACAAACGGTAAATCCAATTGACTTGAAATTTGAAATCTTACAATAATATCACATTACGGATCCGATGAAACTGGTTTCGTCGAATTCCGAGACTTTTTGAAAAATGGCTATTTTGACTCGCCAAATTTAAATTAAAAACGATTCGATGCGTTTCGAGCTGCCACGCTCAAACGATAACTCCGATTGACACGAAAATTGAAATCCGGTAATAACTAACTATTACGGATCCAATGGAACTGGTTTCGTTCAATTCTGAGACTGTTCAAAAATTGACTATTTTACAGTCGATTATAAAATATTAAAATATTCAATTTTCACAAATTAACTTTTAATTCAATTTTAAAAGTTCTAAAATATCTCTATAACTTCAGTATGATTAAATAAAATTTTACAAATCATTTTCAATCATATTTAACTCTATTTTCAATTATTTCCATAATTTAACATATTAAATTATCGATTTAATAATCCAATTAAATCCAATAATTCAAATAAAATTTATTTGACTTAAAAATTCACTCATTAATATTTAAAATTAATTAAATATTCAAATTTAAATTATTAAAAATTCTGGGTCGTTACAGAACTTATTTCTAGATCCAAGGTCCAGTTTAAACAAACTAAATTTGTTTTGAACTACGGCCTAAGGAGAGATCAGAGAAGAGGAAAAAATGGGATTTGAACTAAATTTAACTTTGTACTATGAAACAGAGAGGAATATGAATTCAACTCAGGCAGGCACACATGAATACAATCCATCTATATACAGAGGCACTACTTATATAAACATCTACCTACAGAGCATCGTCACAGCAATCAGATAATCATCAGCTTAAAATGTTTACTCACATTGCTTTTAGAAGAAAGAACAGAACTTGATAGTGTTGAACAGACTTTAGTTCTTTGCTTGCTGAAGCTTTTAAGTCTTCAGTTTGAATTGATTTAAGTTGTTTGTTTGAATTTTGTTTAAGTGTTAGAGAATGGTTTACTTCAGATTTCTCTTAGCATTGAAGATGAATGAAATGAAAATGATATTGCTATATAGAGGAAACGAGTTAGAGGGTGATAAATATTTTGTTGTACCAAAGGCAGAGATATTTTTTTCATTTTGGAGGCTGAAGTCATATTTGTATATGATATCATTAATTTCCTTTGTCTTTTTTTTTTCCTTTTTGTTTAAGTGTACCTACATATTTATCTTGTTTTCTTCTATTGTAATCCATTCATATGTATTTATTTTCATTTGTCTTCTTAAGCAAGCTTCCTTATATACATATTATTTGTTTCTTTTATATTTGACTATGCTGAGATAATTCTTTCTTTTCTTTTGTCTTGTTACTTTATAGTATAAAGGAAGTTCTAAAACTAACACATTTATATTCTTGTTTTATTCATAAGCTTATACTTTCTTTCCTAGATATTTGTATATAATCACCTATACTTGCTTGTACATAATTTCTTGTTGTCTTGTTCCTTTGCAAGACATTTACATATATTGTTTAGTTGAATTTAGTTTTGTCTTTGTAATATTACTTCATAATCAAATTCCTAGTTTAATTTGTTGCTAGATTTTATCTAAGTGTTACTTTATTATTTGTAGTCTATATAGTTTATCTTATATATTTTATTATATACATTTGTATTTATTTTTTACCCATTTCCATTTCTAACTTAACCCATAAATTCTGAATTTATATATTCCATATATAGCTAAAATTTTAGCTAATGTCTACTCTATATTTTATAGTTTATTATATATTTATTTCTATTTCTAACTCAAATATTTATTATTAATTTTATCTTTAACCCATTTGTTTTAAGATAAATTAATGATTTCACAAATAATTGAGTTACTTAAATTCAAATGATTTAACACATTTTTATTTGAAGTTGGGGAAACTCGCACCAATTTATCAATAAATTTCACCATTTTAAATCAAAAATAAATTTAATTATCAATTTAAAATAAATTAAAATTCGGGATCGTTACAATTCACAAACCACTTCAATTGCTTGAATCTCCGATTTATTTTTAACTCTCTTTTGATTCATAGCTATTTATATTTCCTAAATCTTCATAATCACATTTCATATTCTTGAGGATTAGATTATAGGAAAGTTGTACTCAATTAGACTCATTAGTGTTATCAAGAACACAACAAGTCAAAAATACTCTTTGTACCTAGTTGAAGTCCTCTTCGGTAGTTGAGGCAAGAAATCCCGTTTGGTAGTTCGGGTATGTTATAAACCTATTCCTCCAGGTTAAGTGAGGGTTGTTAGTTAGAATTTCTAAGAGGAGCTTAAGGACTTGACGTAGGATAAGAGGTCTGAACCAGTATAAAGTCTTGGTGTCCACTTTACTTATTACATACTGCTATTTACCTATACCATTCCACCATTCCATATTATACGATCCTACCACCTAGCTTCTTTCAATTGGTATCAGAGCAAGGCCGTCCTATAACCATAACACTGTTATTTGACATACTGATAATATGGAAAATAACACAAGCACAAGCACAATAACTACCTATAGCTCTACATTTGCGGAACGACAATCTACCCAAAGACCTCCTCTATACAATGGATTAAACTATAATTATTGGGCAACAAAAATGAGGATTTATATGCAAGCAACAAGTTTTGAAGCCTGGAATGCAACTCAAACAGAGTTCGTTGTACCCACAACTGATTATCCTACATGGACACAAACTCAGAAGAATGAAGCCAGTGCAAATGCCAAAGCTATGAATATGCTATTTTGTTCTTTGGATAGAAATGAGTTCAATCGTGTTAGCATTTGTACTACTGCACATCAGATATGGGATACACTTCGAACCATACACGAAGGCATAAACAATGTTAAATAAACAATGATTTCCATGTTAAAGAACCAGTTCCAAAACTTTAGAATGAGACAAAATGAATCTATCAATGACATGTACTCGAGATTTCAAGACATTCAACATGCATTAATAGGATTAGGAGAAAAATTTACGGATTTTGATACTGTATCTAAGGTCCTAAATTCACTCACTGATGAATGGGAGAGAAAAGTATTAGCAATCGAGGAAGCAAATGATCTGTCTACAATGAAATCAGAAGAATTAATTGTAAACCTTATGTCTTATGAAGTTAACATGCAAGCTAAGAAAGACCAAGCACAGGAAAGAAAAAATGTGGCTTTTCACGCAAAAAAGGAAGAATCGGAGTCTGAAGATAAGGATTTAGCATTTATTGCCAAAAATTTCAAGAAATTCTTAAAATATAGAAAAGGAAATAAAAACGGTTTCAAAAAGAATTTCTTGAACAAACCTTTGTCTTCAAGTATAGAATGCTTCAATTGTCACAAGAAAGGACACATGCACAAGGATTGTCCAGAACAAAAGATGGAAAATCAAAAAATCTTCAACAACAAAAATAAGAAGGATAAATTCAGAAAGAAGGATTTTCTGTAACATGGGATGACTCAGATTCATCTTCATCCGAAACTAATAGTGATAGCAACAATGAACAAGCAATGTATGCTTTATGGCTCAAGAATCCGAGGTTAATGATTTATCTTATGATGATTTAATAGAAGTAAACATTGAATTTTTAAATACTATAAAAATTCTCAAAAAGAAACTTAAAGAGACACGTGAAAATCAGAACAAAGCTGAATTTGAAAGAGATATGTTAAAAGACGAGAAAAAAATATTGGAAGAAGAACTTGATAAAGTTCAAGAATCTCTCTCAAACTCAGACAGTCAACTTTTACTTTTGAGCCAAGAAATTGAAACTCAAAAGACAAAGAATGATAAAATTATTTCTGAAAATCACAATTTAAAAAATAAAATAAAACAAGTTGAATTAGAAAATGCTAGTCTTCAAATTAAATTAGACAACATTACTAAAAATGTTTCTAATTTTAACAAAGGAAGAGAAAATTTATCTAAGATTTTAGAAAATTATCAATCTTCCTCAAATAAACATGGATTAGGATATAAAAAGGAGTCAAAAATTTCTCAAAAGAAAAATACTAATCTTAAGAAGAATAATGATTCAAAACATAATGTATCATTAAGAGCACCTACTAAAAAAAAGTAGAAACTAAGATAATTAAAATTTAGGTTTCGAAGACTAACAATAATTTAATTAGGAACAAAGATGTTAAAACATTTATGAATACTGTTCATAACAATAAAAATTATATTTATAAAAGGGATAATAAACCCACTTGGGTTTGGCTTCCTAAGATCTAACTCTTAGGACCCTATTAAAAAGTGGGCACCAATGTATTTATTAATATTTTTTGCAGGTCCCACTCAAGAAAAGAAAATGGATTTTGGATAGTGGTTGCTCAAAACACATGACTGGAGACAAAGAAATGCTTACAAATATTTCATACTTTGATGGTGGCTCTGTTACCTTCGGAGATGACTCAAAAGACTTCATCATTGGCAAAGGAGATGTGTGCAACTACGGTATATCAAATTTACCCATTATTACAAATGTTTCTTTAGTTAAAAACTTAAAACATAACTTATTAAGCATAAGTCAACTATGCGACAAAGGTTTTAAAATAACTTTTTCTGAAAATAAATGTTGTATATTTCATCAAAATCAAAATCTTATTTTTGAAGGAAAGAGAGATAGAAATATTTATGTTTTAAACATGAAAATTAATAATAACAAAGATATGTGTTTAATGGTCAAAGATAATGATCCTTGGTTATGGCACAAAAGATTTTGTCATATTAATTTTAAGACTATTCAAAAACTTTCAAAAAATGAATTAGTCAAAGGCTTACCAAAAACAAATTTTCAAATAAATAATATTTGTGATGATTGTTAACTAGGTAAATTAACTAAATCATCTTTTAAATCGAAGAAAGTCATTTCAACTTTACAACCATTGGAGTTATTACATATGGATTTATTTGGACCAACACAGGTTCAATCTATTAACCATAATCGATATATTTTTGTAATAGTTGATGATTTCTCAAGATATACATGGACGATATTTATGAAAAATAAAAGTGATACTTTTGAATATTTCAAAAATTTTGTCAAAAGAATCCAAAATATTAAGAATTTAAAAGTCAAAAATATAAGGAGTGATCATGGAGGCAAATTTGAAAATGAATCATTTGAATTATTTTGTAAAAAGAAAGGAATAAATCATAATTTTTCATTTCCTAGAACTTCACAACAAAATGAAGTTCTAGAAAGGAAAAATAGAACTCTTCAAGAATGCGCAAGAACGTTATTAAATGGAAGTACATTACCAAAGCATTTTTTGGCAGAAGCTGTAGCAACTGCGTGCTATGTATTAAATCGTATTTCCATAAGACCTTTAACTAAAAACACGTCATATGAACTTTTTAATGGAAGAAAACCTAATATACCTAATATTTCGTACTTAAAAATCTTTGGATCAAAATGTTTTATTCTTAACACAAAAGTCCAACTTGGAAAATTTGATTCAAAAGCTGACCATGGTATTTTTGTAGGTTACTCGGAACGAAGTAAGGCATATCGTGTTTTTAATAAACGAACAAATGTAATAGAAGAAACTTTACATGTATCTTTTGATGAAAAATTTAATAAACATACAATCAACAAAGATGATGAAGAAATTATATCTAACACAGAAAATATAAGTTTTGAAAATAATGAAAATATTAATCAAATTGATAAAAATCAAATTAGATCTCCTCCTAGAACTCTACGAGATCATCCTACACAAAATATAATTGGAGAAATTGACCCACAAGTTCAAACAAGAAGTCAACTAAACCAAATGGGACATGTTGCCTTTATTTCAACAATAGAACCTAAAAATCCTAAAGAACCATCAACAGATGACTACTGAATTGTTGCTATACAAGAAGAATTAAATCAATTTGAACGTAACGATGTTTGGGAATTAATTCCCCGACCGACTAATCAATCAGTTATAGGAACTAAATGGGTTTACAAAAATAAAGTAGATGAACAAGGAAATATGACTAGAAATAAAGCTAGACTAGTAGCACGAGGATATAATCAAGAGGAAGGTATCGACTTTAAAGAAACATTTGCTCTTGTTGCAAGATTAGAAGCAATACGTATTCTATTAGCTTACGCTTGTTTTCACAATTTTAAACTTTATCAAATGGATGTTAAAAGTGCTTTTTTAAATGGTTTTAAAAAAGAAAATGTATATGTAGAACAACCCCCTTTATTCACTCATGAAAAATATCCGGATCACGTATACAAATTAAAGAAAGCCTTATATGGTCTTCAACAAGCACCTCGTGCTTGGTATGAGAGACTTAAGAGTTATCTACTAGATACGGGTTTTCAAATTGGAAAAGTAGATCAAACTTTATTCATTAAAAACACTACTAAAGATATTTTAATAATTCAAATATATGTAGATGAAATTATATTTGGTTCAACTAATGAAAAATTGTGTAAAGAATTTTCAAATATAATGACTAAAGAGTTCGAAATGTCACATATGGAAGAATTATCTTACTTTCTCGGTCTTCAAATTAAACAATTAACAAACGGAATTTTCTCAAACCAAGAAAAATATTGCGCTAATCTAATTAAACGCTTTGGAATGAAAAACACTTCTGGTAAACCTACTCCTATGAGTACCACAACTCATCTCGATCGAGATGAAAATGGCAAGAGTGTAGACCAAAAATTGTTTAGAAGTATGATAGGCTCTTTACTTTACTTGACCGCTAGTAGGCCAGACATAATGATGAGTGTATGTTTATGTGCACATTTTCAAGCTAATCCAAAAGAATCACATTTAAGAGCCGTAAAATGAATTATGCGATTTCTTAATAATACTAAAGATTTTGGTCTTTTCTATCCAAAAGATTGTCCATTCGAGTTAGTTTCATTTAGTGATGCTAATTTTGGTGGATCTCGAATAGATAGAAAAAGTACAAGTTGTACGTGCCATTTCATTGAAAAATCACTTGTATCTTGATTTAGTAAGAAACAAAATTGTGTCTCACTTTCAGCCTGTGAAGCGGAATATATATCTGCCGCATTAGATTGTACCCAAGTCATATATATGCAACAAATACTTAAAGATTTTAATATAAATTTAACAAACTCTACAATATATTGTGATAATACAAGTACAATAAATTTATCTAAAAATCCAGTAAATCACTCTAGTACAAAACATATTGATATTCGTCACCATTTTCTACGTGATAATATCGAAAAAGGAGTTATCAATTTAGAATATATTTCTATCGAAAATCAAATTGCCAATATATTTACTAAACCATTACTAGAAAACTCATTCATAAAATTACGAGAGAATTAGGAATAATTTCTTTCAAGGATATTTAATAATAAGAATTATAATGGCAAGGAACCTAATACATGAATAACATATCTCTTACTTTAGTTCACTTCATTTAAAAGGTAGACATTATTTTTTAACTGTAGGTTTGAAAAACTTAATCATTTATACATTTGAATTAGCTAATATTTCATACACTAAAACATAACCATCCATTTCAAAGCAAATTATTAACCATTAATTTAATTTCTGGTTCTAAATCCTTAATGATTTTACACCACATTTTGTTTATATAACTCCAAACCTATATATACATGTCAAAATTTTAAACAAAATACAAATTCTTTTTCAAAACGATCAATCTCTATAGAAAAATGTCATCGAACAAATCAAACTCTCCCATCATCATAACTTTTTCAACCGATAGCTCAGCTGATTCACCTCAACTTCGTACGCCAACACCAACACCAACACACGAGCCTGTGTATAAATGGGAAAATTACCGAACCGGGTATACACCTGATTCCAAGAAGGCCAAATGTTCGCTATTTATTTCTCCCAACACGAAGAAAAAGATCGACGAAATTCATCATTATCAACAGCAACAACTAGACCTTCAACGAAAATTATATTTTTAACAGAAAGTAACGGCTAAACGCCTAAGCTTTCTTGAACAAATTGGCTTGAAGTTTTGTAGCTCAAAGAAAAAGGGTGTAAGTGAACCTTTACCACGACCAGTTAATCCGTATGATCCATCTTCGTCGTATCGTACATCAAACGACCTAGTACATCCTTGGGTCTCACCTCAAAGGCATCATTATAGTCCAAATTCATGGGACAAAAACTATATGGCGAATGAAAGATATACAACACAAAAGAAGAAGACTCCATCCCCCAAGACTCCAACTCCCAAGAAATGCTATTTTTTAAAGGTTGAAATAATGATATTGTATTGTAATATTATTAAACAATTGTAAAAATTTCATTAAATAAAACATTTAAATATATTTTCAACATAAAACTAAAAAATGCAAAAAATTCAGTCAACTGAATTTTTCTGCTCAGTCAACTGAAATTAACACAGAAACTTTCAGCCAAAGCTTCAGTCGACTACAAATTTCTGCTCAGTCAATTGAACTTTATACAGAAACTCCTCATTCACGAATTCAGTCGACTAAAAACTCTATTCAGTCGACTGAATCTTACCCAGAAAATTTTTGGGTACCTTTTCAGTCGACTGAACAGACAATTCAGTCGATTGAACGTCGTTTCCCAGATTACTTTTCTCTTTTTACCCATCAGTTTTGTCACTTTACCTTTTACTTTTACCATTCTCCAAGCTTCATCACCATTTCTCCTAAAACCCTAGCTCCCAATCTTAACTTTTTATTTCAAATTCTCCTCCATACTTCACAAAAATGCCTCCAAAAAGATCAAGAGCTTCTACTTCAACATCCTCCGAGCCAATTGATGCTCAAATTGCTCAATGGCTTTATGATGGAGTGGCCGTCACTAGATGGAATAAAATGAAGAATTCAAGGATTTTTGAACACTCATTCGTCGATTTCCAGAGTCTTCAAACTTACAAAATTCAAGCCTTGATCGATCAAGCAGGTTTGACATCCCTACTAGATATTAAACGCAATGATCTTGCCATTAATCATATTATGGTAAAATTGTTCTACGCTAATCTAAATCTTGGAGACCAAACTCCACGAAATCCAAACGATAGTGTTTGGAGTATGGTGTGCGGTAAAAAGGTATGGTTTTCTCTAGATCGCATTGCACATATTCTAGGATCTCCTAACATTGGTAGAAAGCTTGAGGAAATAGAATTTAATCCTCATATTCGGGACAACATCAATCATCAATTTTTGGATGATAACATTAATATCCGGGATATCAAATCAACTTCTTTACGACCAATAGCTAGGTTTCTACACAAAGCTCTTATGTGTACCATCACTCCTCGCACAGGCGCATATGAAATCGTATACCCAAATAACTATCGGTCACTTTATGCCATTTGGGGAAATATTAAAGTTAATTTGGTTTAATTAATCCTTGATGAATTTCTTACATTCAATAATGGAAAATTGAGAACAATATACTATGGCGAGTATATCATGCGACTACTCCCCAACGTTGATTCGCCACTACCAGATTCTGAATCTACAACGGTTCACCAAATCAACCAATGGACTATAACCTCATGAAACTCCCGGCAAGACATCGTCGCATCATGTCTCTAGCCGAATGGGAAGCACGTAATCAACAACCTCACCAATCTCCTCAGGCCCAACAAAAAGAACCTCATATTCAAGATGATGATTTTCGTCTTGTTCAACCGGATTATACTACAAATCAGTCATTAGGGATTCTATCAAGAAATCAAAAAATTATTGATAATCGCCTCAAAAAGGTTGATCACAAACTTGATAGAATAAAAGGTTTCTTCAACAAGCTATGAGATGCCATCTCATGCACAAGCTCCACTTCTACTTCGACCTCACGTGGCAAGCGTCCAGCTCCAACATTCACATGGACATCTTCCGAAGAGAATCCAAGCAGTAGCACTAGTGGTAACAGTGGTGGTCAAGGAAGTAGAGCTTTTCAACAACCAACTGGTGGCCTGGTTATTCGAGAATAATAGGGAGGATGTGAAGGATCTTATGATTGGGACAAGGATCAGTGATCATTTCTATTGGTTTGATTTCCAGAAACTTTATTTATTCTCAAACATTTCTGATAAGGCTTGTATAAATATACTTCTTTTATGAAACTCTGTGGTTTGTTTAATTCATACTATGGTTATGTCTGTATGAGATTATTTTTTTGACAATTATATAGATATTACTTCCTTTTTGTCGATGACAAAGGGGGAGAAAGGTCACTAACTTTGTTTTATAGGAAAAATAGTGCATATATTCAGGGGGAGGAACATAAATTACATCTCTACAAACATAGGTTTTGTCATCAATCAAAAAGGGGGAGAATTTTGATCAATGACAATGTGCTTCAACAAAAAGGAAGAGAAATGTGCAAAGCTAAAGGAAGGACTATGAAGACCAAGGATATCATGGGTAATTATTATATATAGGTCTTAGTCTTAGTTTTATTGTTAAAATTTATCCTTAAGAAACTTGCACAAACACAAAAAACACATATCACAACTTCATATTTCAGTTAAGTATTAATTGTGCATAATCTACCAGTTCAGTCGACTGAATAAGATATTTCAGTCGACTGAACCTGTTACATATTTTACAACATGCATAGTTCCAGTCGACTGCAATCCCTGTTCAGTCGACTGAACTTGAACCTGCGAATTTTCCTGAAGAGACACCTTCTTCTTCCCAAGAGTTGCAGCCATTCTCAAATGGAAATGGATGCATCTCTTGCCTGCACCTTTTGCAAATGGTTACACCTCTTCTACACATATAAAAACATGTTTTTATCATTTGCGAAATCACGAATTCTAATAGCTTTAATCTCTCTATTATATTTTCATATTACTCAAGTTTTCAAAAGCATTCACAAACCACTTCAATTGCTTGAATCTCTAATTTATTTTTAATACTCTTTTGATTTATAGCTATTTATATTTCCTAAATCTTCATAATCACATTTCATATTCTTGAGGATTAGATTATAGGAAAGTTGTACTCAATTAGACTCATTAGTGTTATCAAGAACACAACAAGTCAAAAATACTCTTTGTACCTAGTTGAAGCCCTCTTCGGTAGTTGAGGCAAGAAATCCCGTTCGGTTGTTCGGGTAAGTTGTAAACCTATTCCTCCGGGTTAAGTGAGGGTTGTTAGTTAGAATTCCTAGAGGGGCTTAGGAACTGGACGTAGGACAAGAGGTCCGAACCAGTATAAAATCTTGGTGTCCACTTTACTTATTGCTTACTGCATACCATTCCACAATTCCATATTATACGATCCTACCACCTAGCTTCTTTCACCTCGAGTGTCGTAGATCGATGGAAAAATGGAAGGGGGTTTTTCAGATGATTGAAGTGACCTGGGTTCATCGATTTAGGGTTTAAAGCACTGGTTGGGTTGAGGAGGTTGTCGAGGGGATTTCGTCATCGTCGTGGCACTAAAAAGGACCGGACCGAGGGGAAACGTCATGTAGGACTCTTGTGAATGTCTGAACACGGCAGCATGGTTTTAAGAGATCGATGGTGATTGGTGCGAGGCGATTTGGTCAATAGGTTTGATTCCAGGTTGTATCGAGCAGCTAAATTTCGATTTCGGTCGAGATCGTCGGAGCTAGGGTGTCAGGTTCATTGGCGAGGTTTTCGAAGATGTGTAGGTGGACGCGGCGATGGCCGAAGTTGGTCAGATGGTTGGTGCACGTACACAGTGCATGTTTATATCCGATGAATGTTGAATGGTTTAGGGAAGAAGAAGTGGTCTCGGGTTCGGCTTGGGGATTTTTGAGTTTGGCTCGAGTATTTTTTGCTATGGGCTCAGGTTCTTTTTATTTTGAGTTTCCCAGGTTTTAAAATTTTAAAAGAAACAAGTTCTAGGTTTTAAAAATAATGGGTTTTAAAATCTAAAGAAAATTGTACCAGATTTAAAAACAAAAGTAAATTTAGTTAGTGAAGTTTCAAAATATATTAACTAGTATTTCAAATGCAATAGAAAGGGAAGTTTTTAAAACAATGTTTTAAGGTAAATGTTAAATAAAAATACAAAGATGAAATGTTAAGTTAAATGTTTAAAATTGTCTTATTTTAAAATAATTATATAATAAGTTAATTATGTAATTAAGTCCTAAGTGTTTTCAAATGTAATAAAATAATGTGATTTAGGAACTGTTTAACTTTACTTAATTAAAGTCTTGATTAATTAAAGAATCATCGATAAGTAATTAAGTGATAATATTTAATGGAAGTAATCAAATACTCAAAGTGATTAATTAAAAGATTAAATTACTTAATTACTTAAAGGATAATTGATCTATGTGATTAACTAATTAAGGTGATTAATTAAAGGTTAATTTTTAATATGATTAGTTAATTAATGTAATTAATTAAAGGTTAATTATTTAATGATCAAGGGTTAATTAATTAATGATTTAAAGGTGAATTAATTAAATGATTAAAGATTAATTAATTTATAATTAAAAGTAATTACTTAATGTAATTAAGGGTTAATTAATTTTGTAATTTAATTAAGGTTAATTTACTAAGGTGATTTAATTAAGGATAATTAATTAATGATTAAAGTTGATTAATCAAGTAATTAAAGGATAATTACTCAATATAATTAATTTGTGATTTATTAATATAAGTGATTAAGGATAATCACTTATTGTAATTAATTAAGGATAATTAATTAAATGGTAATTAATTAAGGATTAGTTAATTAATGTAATTGATTAAGGATAATCAACTTAAGAATAATTAAATAATTAAGGGTTGATTATTTAATAATTAAAGGTTAATTGATTTATTAATTAAGGTTGATTGATTTATAATTAAAAGGATTAATTAATTTATTAATTATGGCTAATTAATAAATGATTAACGGATAATTAATTAAAGAGGTTTGAAATTAAGTAATGTTAATTAAACAGGATTAGTAATTTATTCATAAGTAATTAATCTGATTAATCAGATGATTACTTAGTCTTACTTATGGATATTTGGATTCTACTGCATATTTAAATTGTTTGATATCCCGGATGTGTGATGTTCAGTGTTTTGATTGGGCTGTGATCTGTGAATTATTTATCTGTTATGAATTTACATATTAATCTATGAATCTGTGAATGAAGATAAGCGTTATAGGATTATAACGCTTATCGATATTGTTATGTTTGGATTGTGATGATTAATGATATTGCACTATGTGTAAAACCCCTGGACTACACCACACACACACAAATATGGATTGTATGAGGAAACCAGTTATGTCACGAATATTTTGAATTTATATTTTTCTTAAATGGTTGAGTTTTGAATTCAAATGATTTTGGAAATGGAATTGGATTGAATATGAAAAGTTCTTGAAAAGGAAATTGGAAATTGAATTTAGTTTGAATAGAATATATCTTGTTTAAGTTTTGAGATTATTTTAGAAACTATGGTTTTGAAAGGGTATACAAGTTATACAATAATATATATATATATGGATTTTAAACCATTTTTAAAGAATTTTAAAAGTATTATTTTGGGAATTTAAATTTAACCCAAGTTTATACTTTAAAGGCTATAACTTATGCATATTCGATCGGATTTTTTCAAAACAAAAAGCATTTTTTTCAAATGATAATGGCTTTCATATAATGCGAAAATTCCCAGTTTTGTTAAAAGGATTTCAAGTTTTTTTGAAATGGAACTTGTTTTGAAAGTTATGAATGAATCTGTGAAAGATTAGTGATCCTTGGTTTCAAATTAAGTGGATTTTAAAAGGCGAATCTTTTATTTAAAAAGATTTGAAAATGGTAATTCGTTTAAACCATTCAAAAAAAAGGTTTTGGGCTAAAGGTTTTGACTTAACTAAGACCCCACTATATCCATATGTTTTTAAAATTTGCGCTCATTATTCGGTTTAGTTGGGGAGGACTTTATGTCATATAACCCATTCCGAATAATGATACGACGAAATGGATGGCATTTGAAGGCCGATGGTGAAGACCGGGTATTTTAATCTTTAATTCACCTTTAAATCATTAATTAATTAACCCTTGATCATTAAATAATTAACCTTTAATTAATTACATTAATTAAGTAATCATATTAACAAATTAACCTCTAATTAATCACTTTAATTATTTAATCACATAAATCAATTATCCTTTAAGAAATTAAGTAATTCAATCTTTTAATTAATCACTTTGAGTAATTATCCTTTTTAATTACTTCCATTAAATAATTATACTTAATTACTTATCGATGATTCTTTAATTAGTCAAGACTTTAATTAAGTAAAGATAAACCCTTGTCTTAATTACTTAATTATCGTTTGAATATTATTAAATTTAAATGCTTGAAAATAATTAGACAAAATCATTTGAGAACCTTTGATTTTAATATACTTCCTAAATCACATTATTTTATTACATTTGAAAACACTTAGACTTAATCACATAATTAACCTATTATATAATTATTTTAAAATTAGACACTTTTAAACATTTAACTTAACATTTCATATTTGAATTTTTATTTATCATTTGCCTTGAATCTTTGTTTTAAAAACTTCCCTTTCTATTGCTTTTGAAAAACTAGTTAATATATTTTGAAACTTCACTAACCAAATTTACTTCTGCTTTTGCTTTTAAATCTGGTACAATTTTCTTCAGATTTTAAAACCTGTTATATTTTAAAACCTGGAACATGTTTCTTTTAAAATTTTAAAACCGGGAAACCTTCAAATAAAAAGAACCCAAGCCCATAGCAAAAAATACTCGAGCCAAACTCGAAAATCCCCGAGCCAAACCCGAGACCACTTCTTCTTCCCCAAACCTTTCAATAGTCATTGGATATAAACGGGCATCGTGTACGTGCACCAGCCATCTGACCTACTTCGGCCATCCCCGCGTCCACCCACACATCTTGGACAACCTCGCCAAGGAACCTGACAACCCAGCTCCGTCGATCTCGGCCGAAATCTAAATTTAGCTGCTCGATACAACCTGGAATCAAACCTATTGATCAAATCGCCTCGCACCGATCACCACCGATCGCCTGAAATCACGCCGCCGTAAGCATTCATTAGAGTCCCACACGACATTTCCCCCTGGTCCGTTCTTTCCGGTGCCACGACGACGATGAAATTCCCTCATCACCTCCTTTACCAGCCAGTGCTTTAAACCCTAAATCGAAGGACCCAGGTCACTCCGATCATCTGAAAAATCACCCTCCATTTTTCCATCGATCTACCACACTCGAGCCACCTTCCACCTTGATCACGATGAATATAAACTTGTCGATCGACGGATTTTGACCAAAATGTCTTTTCCATTCATCTAAGAAATTCTCGACCATTACTTGCTAAAAAATCATGAAACAATTTTCTAAATTCATATTTTTGAAATATGAATTAGTTTATATGATCAAAGCTTGAAAAATTAAAAATCAAATCTTTGGCTTGAATTCATTTTTTACCGACATTCCTATTTTCCAGCAATCCTACCTATCTATTCTACTTAATAATATTTTTAAAATTTATGTTATATTGATACAAACATATCTTCTTTAGAGATTATAGCTTGAATTCGATTAGATGGGAAGATACGAATTTTTTTCTAGTGAGTTTGAACCTTTAGTTATAAATAGAGGAAAACATATACACAGACATTGCTCAGATGTATACATGCATCCACATATATTCATACATGCAGAACATCATTCACTGCTTTACTTCAAGTATCAATCACAAAATCATGACATATGAATAGATTCAGGTCTAGTTTGCTCACCTGACACAAAAACAGAGAGACGAGCTTAGCTTTTAAAATCTGGAACTTGCATTCTTGATTTAGCTGAGATGATGTTGATTTGAATCTGCTACTTTAATTTGAGTTTATATTGGCTTTGTAGCTTGAAGCTGTTTGAATTTGAACTATAAGCTTTTGTTTGAGTTCCCAGGTTGAAGACTTTGAATTGCTTTGCTTGATTGTTGATGATTTTGTTTTGATTTGACTTGTTTTCATTTTCCTAGTTAGCTTTTGATCAGATTTCTTTGATTCTTTGTTTTAGGTTTTCACTTGATCTCAGGTCGTTCTTTCTTTGAAAATGAATGCAAAAGATTTGAGAAGCCTGGTTTCTCACTAACTTTTTTTATTATATATATCTAATTCAAATTAAAAGAAATTAAAAGATATGCCACTTATTAATTTATGTTTATCTCAAGCTTACACTTGTTAACTTCAAATTACATGTCTTACAAATGTTTTAATACATTTTTAAAATATTTACACTTATTAAAATGAGTATTTTTATGTTTTAAACTTAAATATATTTACAACTTAGCTCATAAGTATTTTTTTTAAAAAGAACATTAAATCTTTTTATTAAATTTAAATATTGTATATATATAAATTATACTTACATAATTTTTAAAAGAAAATGATTTCAAATATAATTATACACTAATAAAAATCTTATTTTTATTAAAAATATTTATCTATATACATTTACTTTTATAACTATTTATAACCTTAAGAAAATGATTTTAAAATAAATTATACATTATAAATATTCATATACATTAGTTCTTTGGAAATATAAAGTTAATAAATCTAATTTGTTTCTAAAATATTTATTCTTGAATTTTCAAATTTATATTCTATTAAAAATCAATTTATATATATATATATATATATATATATATATATATATAAACAAACATATATTACTTATTCTGGAAAATTCTAATTCAAATTTCAAATTACAATCTATTTATATAAATAATCAAATTTAATTCACAAATTAATCCAAAATTTTATATTAATTATCAAATTTAATTTTGACTCAAAACCGGGATCGTTATAGATCCCCCCCTTAAGAAAATTTCGTCCCCGAAATTTGCTAGACAAGGAGACAACAAAAAAACAGATGAACACGCAGAGAAATGGTTCACCAGATTAAACTGAACATTTATTCTGCATTTGGCTTACCAAATCAGGATGTCATTAATAAATACGAGAACGATCACATACAAATCTTCACGAAATATTCGAGTCATCTGACCTACGAAATAATCAAGGGCATTAGTTAGTCCGAATGGCAACTAACCATTCGTAGAACATATCTGGACCCTAAAGAATAGACAAACGGATTCAATTCAATTTAACTTTATATTGTATTAACCAATTTTATTCCAATTAAAATTTCAAATTCATTAGAGTTAAAATGGAAAGATTGATAAGAAATCTGATAATTAGAATACGAAATAGAAACCTTTTCTACAACGATTCGTAAAGCCACCACCACACCAAAGCTTCTACTTGTAGCTGCCACGAAGCAATCAAAGAATTAAAATCAAATAATGAACCAAAGAGATTGATAGAGAAAGTAGTTTCCGTTGTTATTACAGGGTATTGACCATTTGTAGTGGTATTTCCTTGTCCCATACCTTGTCCTCTTTTTGCACTCATACTCACTATCAGTGGATAGTAAGAGAATTTACTGAGGCACACAGACGGAATTCGTAGGGATATACTCATTCTAGGGTAATTGTAACCCTGAGTCTAATGAGTCACCTAATGTGTTATACTCCTGAACTAAGAACTAAAGTTCTTGCTCAACCTTCAGCTCTGATACCAATTCTAAGGACGCTGACTTGACCTTCAAAAATCGACATCCAAATACTTGATCCGTATTCGAATGTCGTAAATTCAAACGTCAAATCTGGCTCGTCGAAGTTTATAACACATTAAGTATAACAACACAGCGGAAGAAAAATGAATGATTTCATATATATACAATATTTGATACAACACATTAATACAAATGATTATCAATATCAGAGATACAAGATAACAACAGAAGAATAATTGCGACAACAGAAAAGATTACACCAGCAATGGAACAATATCACCAATATGGTCTTCAAGAGAGAGTGAATCAAACACAATACATCATCGCTCCAAAGTTCTAAAGACGTTCATATCCAAACCAAAAGCTCGAACCACCATCATCACGTTCTATTAAGCAAGATTGGTCACGTAAAACAAATATGATCCCAAATCCAAAGATTGAAGA
The DNA here is from genome assembly GCA_030765085.1 of Allium cepa. Lineage (NCBI taxonomy): Eukaryota > Viridiplantae > Streptophyta > Magnoliopsida > Asparagales > Amaryllidaceae > Allium > Allium cepa. Next base: position 276,210,256 of record CM060937.1, on the reverse strand, counting down.
AGATTGCCAAAGACTGAAGGCTACCGAATCTATATCTATTAGCCGATTATCTGAAAATATGACTCTAGGCTGCCCATGTGGAAAATTGTGGGCACCTAGAGTTTAGAAAAGGAACATTAAACCCCAAGTCAGTCATCGGACTGGTGTGAGCAAACAAAAATAGTTTATCTTGAATAAAAAGAAATCCGTAATGCTTTTTGGAAAATGAAAATAGCATAAGGCCTCAAAAGGTCGAGTCAGGGTCGTTAGACTTATAGAGTTCGAAACTCATAGAAAGGAATACTTGTCTCGACCAAATGAACATGTAAGTGAGCAAATTACGAATGTATTAAGTAGTTGTAAAATTATGTACTTGCATATGTATAGTACACATTAACATGCAAATAGTAGTTAATAGTAAGTATATATTATATTTCTATTTGTTAGTCTTCAATTCAGTTCATTTGTATATCTTAACTAATAAATGTTTTATCGATCATATCAAACGCACAAATTTATTATTGTAGATTATTGTAACATTGCATAGCATATGTTCTTACAATATTAGAGGGGCTAAATGTTATCATTTCATTTTTCTAATAAGTCTCCCACTAGTCTTTTATGTTTCACCAAATCCTAAGTCGAAAAATAGAAATCTTTCGACTTCATTAATGGGTGTTAGGACTCGTCCTTCTTGGAATTCTGATCTTGAGTTTGCTCAGCAAGTCGTAGCTCTATCGATGATGGATAACTCTTTATCAACTATATCACATACAACTCCTAACCCTTGGTACTTTGTTGCTCAACAAATCAAAATAAAATTATTCACTCATACTTATCATATCGTGACGGCCTAAATATATAGTATAGGTACTTTGAGTTTGCTCAACAAATACATATAGATATCTTACTTCATCTATTCGATATATTAATAATACAACAAATAACATTCTTAACTTGAGTTTGTTCAATAGCTAAGAAGTATGCAACCAATATATATATATATATATATATATATATATATATATATATATATATATATGGTAGATGATAACATTATATTCAAGATTCACTATCTTCAATATACTATATGAGTGATATCAACATATGGAATAATGATTTCTTATGAAATACCCTCGTGATTCAAGTGTCGGACACATCGAAAATCATGGTATATGTACATTTACATAAGTATTTATTCCTTAAGTCTATTTAAGTTTAATGTTCCACCTTTAGTTTATACATTCATATTATATAAGTTTTATTATTATGTATCTTTTATATCTCATATTACTTATATAATAGTCTTATATATAATTTTATCTGAATTAAATCTTATTTAATTGATTTTATGTTAGTTAATTATAACATTTATATTAAATATTTATTATATATTATAATCTTTATAGTATAACACATATACTATATATATGTGTGTATTATTTAATTGATCAAATTTATTTAATTAGTTAACCTTTTAATTAAATTTATATTAATTTTGAAATTCATTTTATACGAATACATGTATACTTATGTTAATTTTACATTTTAAAACAACATAACACATATCATAACATGAAATACATGTATATATTTATTAATTAAAATATTTTATTAATCTTATTGATAAATTTAAATTCAAATTAATTTATATTGATTTTGAAACATTTTGAAAATTTTCAATATATTATAACATATATAATATGTGTGTGTATATGTATATTATATTTTAAATTTAACTTCCAAATTAAAAAATCATATATTTCCAATTTTCAAAACAATTCGAAAATTTATAATATAAAATTTATATTATTTTTTATTTAAAATTTTATTTTTAAATTTAAAACTTTTATTTTTAATTTCAAAACAATTTTAAAATTAGCCTAAGGACCAATTCAAATTAGGCCTTTTCTATTAGGGATAACCTTTTGGACTTACTTCATCATTTCTGACCAGGTTAATAGCCAAGTAAGATAGAGTACTTGATTACCCAAACCTAATCTTCGAAACTTATTTTTTGGACACCGTACTATATGGGTAGGCCTTAATTAATTAACCATAACATGACTAATTTAGATCGCATATGTTATTAAGCTCCGATACCATTGTGGGGACTTGGCCAGCCTATAACAAAACTTATGGGTGAATTTCAATATAAATTCCCTCACTGGATCTTTATTGGGCCTATGAAGTCTAATTCGTTTAGAACATTCCTAAATATTAGTTAAATAAAATCTTTTATTTTATTTAAATTTATAAATTATATAATTTTATTTAATATGTATGTATGTATGTTTTATGTATGTATCATACACACATATACGTGTGTGTGTAACATATTAACTCGTGCAAGGCATAACATGTCTGCGTATAGATATTGGGATTTACATAGCAACGGAAACATTAGCTCATTCAATATGCAAGTATATTTCTTCAAAAAAAAAATATGTGTATATAAGCTATTATTTTATATAACTCTTATAAATTGAGTATATATATATATGTATATGATAAGTTAGTTCGACATAATATATATATATATATAATACATTAATAAATATTTGTATGTATATTATCTTATAAATTGAATATTTTAATTATGTATATACATATTAAAACATATATTAATTTATATATATAGGTTATTTTAAATAAATATACATTCATATTTTTTTACAAGGCAAGCAGGGTTGGCTGGGCCCCTACCAGATTTATTCAAAAACATAGACAAACAAATTGGGATTGAACAAGCTCAAACCCAAAAGAAAATTAAAAAAACAAAACACAATAAAGAAAATGCAGAGGAAACAGAAAAGAGTAATAGAAAACTACTGGAAACAAGAAAACAAGATACAAAAGACAAAAGACAGAAACAATATAGGCCTACGACCAAACATGAAGAGATGTGTAATCATGTTTACTTGATCTCATGCCCTGGTCAATTGCTTGCATCAGTCATAACCACAAACTTGCAAAACTGCTCCCCTTGTTATCAAAGCGCCTTAAATTCCTCTCCTTCGACACAAGGCACAAATATTTCTTTATTATGAAAAACAACGCAGCACTTCCTTCATTTTTCCATTTGGGTGCCTTACTAATTATGTCCCACTCAATCGTTGGTACCCCTGACGAGTGAAAACGTCCAACTTTTACCGGTAGGTTGCTCCAGAGGAATAATAACCGAGTGCACTCAAAAAATAGACGCTGCACACTTTTGGTTTGGATTTTACAGAATACACATAAAGGATCCACATTCATACCATAGGCAATCATCTTATCTTTAGTCATTAAACCATTGTTTATGACCTTCCACATCATCAGGCTGTCTTTGTTGAGGGAGTTGCTTCTCTACATCACACCGTGCCAAACATACTTAGATAAACTGTTGTTATTCATGAGTATGCCATATGCCAAAGATATAGAGTGGGGCTTGCCATTCCATAGGAGTGTGTCAGAGATAGTATAAGGATAAGAGTTGCCACTCATTCTATTCCAAAGAGCTCTCAAATCCTGATTGCTAGTATAGGGAAGAATGAGAGACCCGTTATTAATATAGTCAGAGGTTAAAGCACCCCTACTTATGCCAGACTGGAGAATGTGATGCGAAGCAATCAATTTACTCCAAATTAATCCATTATCCAACCATGGACTATCCTAAAGATTCTTATGATTGTCAAATGAGATAGTAAACTTTGAAAATGGAATAAACAAGCTTCTCAATGCTAAAAGCTTTCTCCACACCCAGCTGTAGTGTTAAGGAACCGCCATAGTCTAAAAGGCTTTATTGCTTATGTTATGAGTTTTTGTCCTTGCAATCCATAGACTATCATGTTCACAAAGGAGATCATTAAATAACTAACTGTAGCTTCATTCCATTTTTTTAATGTTAAAGATGCCAAGCCCTCATTTATACATTTATATTTTATAAGCCTTGAATAATATGCGTATATATAATAAAATTATATATATACACAAATACATACATATATATATATATTATATACATATATGTCCTAATTAATAATATTGTTAAAAAATTATTTCCAAGTAATGCACATAGCACAAAAAAATTATTTTTAATTTTAAAATGCATTTTTAACTAAATATTCATTAAGAATTAATAAAAACTAATTTGAAATTTTTATTTCAAAATTCCAAAAAAATCCTAATTTATATTTATGGATTGAAGGATTTTTCCATATTTTTTGGCTTAAATTTAGTTTTAATAATCTATTTATTTATTTATGACCATTTTAAATAATTAAATTGTAAAAACTAGGAAAATAATATCTTTTTTTGGATAAATGATTATATAGTGCTAATATAATTTTATAAAATTTAAAAATAATTTTCATTACATTTTTGAACTAATATAATTTATTACCGAAGTAAGTTGATTTAAATAATGTTAAATAATAATAAAATATTTATCAAAATTATTCTTTTACTGTCGAAAATTAATATCACTATAATACTTTATAAATAAAATTATATGACTAATTTTAACAATGGTATGTTGCAACTAATTATAAGATATATATATATATATATATATATATATATTATATTAACTTAATATATAGTATAATAATTATATTACTTTATATTGCTGCCCTAACCTGACATATATGATTAGTTGTTATTTTATTTTACTAAGCATAATATATACATGCATGTAAGCTAACTAATTTGTGAAAACATTTGTTGCATATAAGAATCGTCATTGAGCTAACAATATAATATATTATATACATATGATAAAACATTATACTAATAATACATTATAACACGTATAACATGTGTGTGTGTATTATATTTTAAATTTAAAAAATATATATTTCCAAAGCAATTTGAAAATTTATATTATAACATTTATAATATTTTTCTTGTTTAAAATTTAATTTTAAATTTAAAACTTTTATTTTTACTTTCAAAATAATTTTAAGTTTAGCCTAAAGACCAATTCAAATTAGACCTTTTCTATTAAGGAAAACATTTTAGGCTTACCTTATCATTTCGGACTAGGCTAGTAGCCAAGTATGGTAGAGTATTTGATTATCCAAACCCAACATTTGACACTTCTTTTCTAGACACCGTATTATATGGGTAGGCTTTAATTAGTTAATCATAACATGACTAATTTAGATAGCATAGGCTATTAAGCTCTGATACCATTGTTGAAATTGGGCAAGCCTATAACAAAAGTTATTGGTGAATTTCAAAAATATTCCCTTATTGGATCTTTATTGGGCCAATGAAGTCTAATTCATTTAAAATATTTCTAAATATTATTTAAATAAAATATTTTATTTTATTTAAATTTATGTATTATATAATTTTATTTTTTATATAGCTTATTAATAGTTGGAATAGAAGCACAATCTTTTGGTCCGACCGTGAACTTTCCAAAATACCTTATCTATAACGTTTTAAATATTAAATTGTTATTTTGTATGATCTCTCCAATAATTTAGGAGAAAAAAATGTCCCAACATTTACTTCTGACTATTCAAACCTAGATGTTGATTCCAATTATTCATAAAATAAAATTGTTCAAATGTTATCATAATTATACTTCCGAAAGCGAGTCAAATATATATAGCTGCATTAAAATAGGTAATACAAGATGTTTCTAGATAAATCAAACAATATATAAATCTTTATCAATCTTTTTTAGCAGTTGAAATAAACACACAATGTTTTGGTCCGATTGTGAAATTTCAAAAATACCCTTCCATGTGACAAAATGTCATGAATTCGAATCTCACCTTGAACAAATTTTAGCATCGATCTTCAAATGGAAAATTTAAAATATAAGCAATGTTACAAGTTCAAATCCTATTCCATTGGAAAAAATACATTCTTTCTTTATATTTTTCAGTTTATTTTTATCAAACCACGTATAAATTTCAAATTTAAAAATTTAATAAAGAGCTTATATACACATGCCAAAATATCTTGTGCATATATATATATATATATATATATATATATATATATATATATATGTAACGACTCGCCTTTTTGGACAGTTTAAACCGACGATCAAATACACATGTCGATTCCAAACCATTCAAAAGGGCAGATGGTTATTGGGGTAAATAAGAAAATAAAAGGAAAAGAAATAAAGGAAATGAAACAACATAGAATCTCGCAGCGGAACGATAAAATAAAATAGTCAAATAAACAGTTCATGAAGCTGTCTACTATACTTTGACAATTATTTATACAACATTTATCAAAGTTATACATATACAACAGAACAATTTAAATAATGCAGCAGATAGCATGATGCACAGATAATAATAGTAATAGTATACCAAATCTTCGTCTCCATCCTCCAGAATAGATCTTCAAAATCTGAAAAACTCAGGACTGACCCGAGCGTAATGAAAAGACAAAACACTCGAGTCAGGACTAAAATATCCTTATGAAAGTTAAATCAATCGTAAATAAATATGAGTGTAACGGCGTCAAAGATGTTTACGGGTTTTGACATCCCTTATCCAGTGTCAACGTGCGTGCAATAACTCAAGAGACGTTACGGGATTTTCCATCTCTCAAGGATTCGTGAAACTATATACTATGTAGTAATATACGCTAAGTAGATAATGACTATCAGTAATATAAAGTATCAAAATAGCGTTAAGGCGTTACCATAATCCCCCTTAACACATTTTTATATTCCCAAAAGCATATACAAGACCGTAGTTTCCCCAAAACCGGAAGTCACCAGAGGGCAATCCATATACTCAAGGTACAAATCAAAACGTAGTGGTCGCGAATAGGATAATCAGTATGACAAGGTACATGAGGCGATACCAACTAGGATACTAGTAGTTGCGTGATCCGGACTGATGTTGGGCATAGCCAGCAGCTACCCCAACACCGCGAAACAACACTTCGAAATCAAGGGGTGCACCCAAATCGCATCACAAATGTAATAGATATGGTATCGAAGAAGTGTGTCCGCTAGAGGTGACGAACCTCAATGGCCCGGCGCGACTCCTGTTTTAGTCATGTCAGGGGTCATCCAATATCGTTCTCTTTCTTCAGTCAACGCGTTCACCAAACCATCCACTTCATTCTGGATCAACACTCCGCGTATAATAGTTATTAAAGTGGTTTTCGGTATCGACAGAGAGTATGTCCATATCTGATCCCGGTCTCTTTAATAACTACGGGTTATTACACCGTTGGCTCTTTTACATTTCAAATCGATCATAATTGATATCAAAATACCATGTTCGCTTCAAAAATCAAATCCATTTCAAAATATCATCGTATCTATTCAAATGTAAGATTCGTTTCAAACATAAATTTTCGCATCAATATCTCATTTAGATTTCAAAATCATTTCGAATTTCAATTTAGGTTGCAACTTCATTTAACTCAATTCGTATTTAAATTCAAGTTTTAAATATAAACATTTCACCTTATTGACCAACTTAGGATTTTAGAAAAAAAATAGCTTTAAGTAGTTTAAAATAATTAAAATAGTTAAAATACTTTAAAATCTTAAAACGGATTTGAAATAGATAAATTTAGTTTAAAATAATTTAAATTGGGTTAAGTAGATTTAAAATAGATTAAAATAGTTTATGTATTCAAAAATGGTTTATATAACTGAGAAATTTGGAAACAAAATAAACAGCTTCAAAACCAAACCATTTCAATTATAACTTCTCAATTCAAAACAATTTCAATTTCCCTTCTACCGATTCAATTTCGATTTCAATTCAACTCAATGTCAACTTTGACTTCAAATTTATTCAATTTTATATTCACTTTCAATTAATTCAATTTTAATTTATATCGATTTAGAGCTTGGTTTTCAAAATATCCATTTATAACACTTAACAAAATTATCCATCAATTTTCGAGTTTTAAATCCAAATTTCAAATATGATTCAATTCCAAGCTCGATTTCAAAATATCATTTTTATACCACTTTTACTTAGTAATATTCAAAGCTCGAATTAAGGTTAAATCTTTAAACAAATCAATTTTCAAAATTCAATCAAATCCCCATTTTTAAATTTCAAAGCCTCGACTTATATTATTTAACAATTTCTTTTAACCAAAATTATTTCAACATTCCAAACTCAATTTTTGATAAATTCGATTTCTATAAATTGATTTCTATTTATAATTTTAAATCAAAGCATTTAAATAAATTTCAAATCGACGATTTCAAAAATTATTAATTTAGCCAATTCGGTGTCCGTATATAATTTTCTATCCTATGGCCAAGTAATTATTTATTTCAATTAAATGTCCGGGATGGGTACATATTACTTAAATTAAATCACAGTATCATATGTATGCATAACAGGATCTATATAAGCAAATAAACATCCAAACATTCAATTATCAACCAATAGCATCCATCAAAATACATCATCCAATAAACAATACAATTCATGGCAGTTTCATAGTTATCAATGTCAGGTAAGTTAATCGCAATTCAATTTCAATTTCAATTTAACTGTCAATTTAATTTTCAATGGTTAATTCAATGACAATCTATATGACAATTAAATTCTATCAAACAACGACAAATAAAATCATAACACTTCATAATGTCAAATTTAACTAGCATAAAGATATTTAGTACGGTGTGAGCATTATAAAACACTCACCTTGATTTTTACGATTTTAAATCAAATCGAACGACGTTCGATTTAACTCAAAATTTTCTCAAGCTTCAAATGACTCCAATCCAGCTCCATTGCATAGTGCTCGTCGATACGATCCCATCGCACTTCGTCTCGTCCAAAACGGACCTTGTATGAGAGAGTTATGATAATTTGAAGTTAACACACATTTTAATATAAATAAATTTACATTTTCATTTTAACCTTAAGCCCCACTGAATCTAGGCCGTTGATTTTTGGTTATGAAGAATCATAGCCGCCTCCTTTTACTTCCTCCTTTCCCTCACGCGTGCATCCGAGGTCGTTCACGAAACCCATCTCTCACGTAACAAAACCCAATGGCCGTGCCTCCAAACATCGACCGGAGGTTGATCAGTGGGCTCCATCCTTTAGCCCATCACGCGACACGGCGTCGGCCTGAACGATGGCCAACTCGGCCACCCATAGCACCAGGAAAACGTGCTTGGACGTGTTGCGTTCAAAAGAGAATTGCCGCCGATTCGTTTCGTTGTTTACGATCATTACCGTTGGATATGTAGTTCGAGATGTACTCTACATCTTTCTTGTTGACAACTTCGCGAATTGATGAGTGGATTTGGAGATTTTGAGGGGAGAGTAAGATGAAATTTCAGCCATTAATATCTTAGTGGCGGCCTGTAAGTAGGGTTAGGTTTTTTTTTTTTTTTTTTTATAAATTTGTGAATAAATGATCCTTTTATAGAAAACGATGAACACTATTCATTCCGGATTTCCGAACTTCGAATTTCGCACGGCAACTGACGTTTCTAGGGTTTATCCCGCGTTCCGGACACAATGGAATAGGTTTCGGAAGCTAATTCGATCGTATGTGTGAGTTACGGAATTAAACGATCAATTTTAAATTAAACCGATTAAACGATTTTCTAGGCGTTTTGGCTTGCCCCGGACAAACGATAAATCCAATTGACACGAAATTTGAAATATTACAATAGTATCACATTACAGATCCGATGAAACTAGTTTCGTCGAAATCCGAGACCGTTTGAAAAATGACTATTTTAACTCGCCAAATTAATATTAAAACAATTTCAACGCGTTTCGAGCTGCCACGGTCAAACGACAACTCCGATTGCTACGAAAATTGAAATCCGATAATAACAAACTATTACGGATCCAATGGAACTAGTTTCGTCCAATTCTGAGACTGTTCGAAAATTGGCTATTTTTCAGTCGCTAATTAAATATTAAAATATTCAATTTTCACAAATAAATTTTAAATTCAGTTTTAAAAGTTCTATAACATCACTATAACTCTAATATGATAAAATAAAATTTTACAAATTATTTTTAATTATATTAAACCCGTTATTCAATTTATCCAATAAATTCCAATTTTAAAATCTTATTAACTCTATTAAAATCCAAATATAACTTACATTCACTTTGGAAACCAATTTGAATCATATTAAATCAAATTTCAAATATTCACTCTATTTTCATATATTAAATTTCAATATCAAATTATTCATATCAATTCGAAATTTAATTTATTCAAACATTCGTAATATTAAATTTAACAAATTTGATTATTCTTAAATCTCTATCTTTTGAAATATTCAAAACTAACTTATAAAATTTAACTTTTGAAACGAATTAAAATTATAAAACAACTATTTCCATTATACGGTTATTCAATTCCCATTATTAAATTATTCAATAAATTTTAAATATTAAATATAAACAATTTACCTGTTCAATATTCAATATTTGATTTTAAATCTATTTTACTTATCAATCAGTTACTCTATTTTACCCAATGAATTCAACATTTATTATCCTATTCAACTTTTGATTTCAAAGGCATTCACTAAGTAGCTTTTATTTTTCATTACTTTGATAATTGTTGTTGCAATTCATTCCAGTTATAATTGTTCTAAACGAATTACAATTTTTTTTTCTAACACTAAATCACGAAATCTTATTAAATTAGCTATTTTAATTATCGAAAATTTTCGGGTCGTTACAATATATGTATGTGTGTGTGTATATATATATATATGTGTGTGTGTGTGTGTGTGTGTGTGTGTGTGTATCTTTGTGTGTGCGTGTGTATGCATTCATGCATGTGTGTTTGTATGTATGTATGTATTATATACACATATACATGTATGTGCATTTGTAACATATCAAATCATGCTAGGCATAACATGTCCGTATATAGATGTTAGGATTTACATAGCAAAGGACATTTTAGCTCATTCAATATGCAAGTATATGTTGTCCAAATATATGTATGTATATAAGCTATTATTTTGTACAATTATTACAAATTGAATATATGTATGTGTGTATATATATATATGTTAAGTTAGACTAAATAATTATAATTATATATATATTTAAAATACATTAATAAATATTTTTATATTATCTTAAAAATAATATATTTATATTATGTACATACAAATTATTATAAGTAGAAAATAGGCACAAGGACAAGCTTTGAAAAAAAAATTAAGCCGAAGGACAACAAGTTTCATTTTTAGGCTGAAGGACAAACTTTGAAAAAATTAGGGTGAAGTACAATGCTAAAATAGCTAACATTTTGTACAGTGTAAAACAATATATAATGTTAGTTATAACTGTCATTTTGTATAGTGTAAAAACTAAATATAATGCTAGTTATAACTAACGTTTCCCTTCAATCAAATTTTCTTTCAAAGTTGTCCTTCAGCCCAAAAATGAAACATGATGACCTTCAGCCTAAACATTTTTCAAAGTTTGTCCTTATGCCTAATTCCCTCTTATTATAATATATTAATTCAATATATATATATATATATATATATAAGTTAGTTTAAATATTAATTTATACATTTATATTTTAAAAGCCCTAAATAACGTGTATATAATAAAATTATATATACACACACATAATTATATATTTATAATGCAAACATACATACACATATACATTAATTAAAAACATTATTAAAAAAATTATTTTTAAGTTATGTGCACAACATAAAAATGTTTATTTTAAATTTTAAATTGCATTTTTAATTAAGTATTCATTCAAAATTAATAAAAATTATTTTTGAAATTTTATTTCGAATTTTAAATTCCAAAAAATCCTAGTTGATATTTATGGTTTGAAGGATTTTCCATATCTTTTGCCTTAAATTTGTTTTAATAATTTATTTATTTATAGTCATTTTAAATAATTAAATTTTAAAAACAGGAAAAATAATATTTTTTTTGGCTAAAAGCTTATATGGTGGTAGTATAATTTTACGAAATTTAAAATTGATTTTCTTTACATTTTTGAAATTAATATAATTTATTTATGAAGTAAATTGATCAAAATAAGGTTAAATAATAATAAAGTATTTACAATAATTATGTTTTTATAAATTGATATCACCATAACACATTATAAATATAATTATATGACTAATTTTAACAATGGTATAATGTTGCAACTAATTATAAGATATGTATATATATATATATATGTGTGTGTGTGTGTGTGTGTGTGTGTGTATGTATGTATGTATGTATGTTTGTGTGTATGTATGTGTGTGTGTACGTATATGTATATGTATATAATTATATATATATATATATAAACTTAATAAAGTATAATAATTATATTACTTTATATTGCTGCACTGACCTAACATATATGAGTAATTTTTATTTTATTTTATTAAGCATAAATATATACATGCATATATAAACTAATTTATGAAAACATTGCTTGCATATAAGAATCTTCACTTAACTAACAATATAATATACGTTCTCATATATGATACAACATTATACTAATAATTATTAACTATAAAATCATACTTTAATCCCAAAGCCTTGAAGTACACCTTGAAAAGATAAACTCTCCTAATTGAAACCTTTTCAGATTCTGTAGATTGTTAGTACTTAAACCGTTGACCTTTAGCTATCATTCCAATCTGACTTGATTTGAGTTTTTATTAATGGAAAGGCTAGGGTCCGTTAGATGATAAAGGAAGAAGAGGCAACTAAAGATCATAACCAACTAGGGTTAAGGCTACTTATATAATGGATAAAAAGGAGAGAAAATGGATCTAATTATACTCTTTCTCCTTCAATCCGAGCCATCCAAAATCAAGTCCTCCTATACCATGATTGAGCCTCCTATTCTATCTTCAGCCAAAATACTTAGCCATAGAACGGGCCTTAAACCCATTTTGTCCCATAACAAAATATTATGCAATTAAATCAAATTTAATTGCTTATCGATATCGTATATCGATTTATATATTTATGACTATTATAAATATATTTTGTGATATTTATGTCTCAAATCATAATCAAAATTTCTAATTAATATTTCATTAATATTAATTAATTTGATTAATTTATAACAATTATAAACTAATTAAATTGTTCGGTCAAAAGAATTCATTATTTTAGTTATGTGACTCGTTGTGCCTAAATTTGGTCAACAGTTAGTATCAAACTATTCGAATATTAACATTCACATGTCACTTAGCACATAGTTTGACATTTTAGCCAAATTTATCGCTCATTTGGTTTCGATAAAATCTAATTTCACTTTTATAAGCATTACTCGGTTTTGACTTTTGTTTACATCAATTCTCTTCATCAAAACTATATCACTTTGAACGTATGGAATTTGATAATGGTCAAAATTCTAAGATCATTCATATTCAACTCTATAGTCCAAATACAAAGTCCTTAATTCAATAATAATAATTATTATTGATTGAAATGCTCTGGTCAGAGACTTTGACTCTGAGTTGACTTAAGTTGAATGTGATACTAACCCTGTATAAGTGAGGAGACGAATCCTCTCTTGAATAGTGCTTAACTTCCAATACTTCCACTCGACCCAACTATAGTCACTCGATGAACGCCATGCGTTGATTTGAATATAATCAAAGTGGAGATTTCATATTGAAGATCGATAGTATTCTCAAGCCGAGAGAGCTGCGTAAATCAGTCATATCAAAATTTTCTCTAATCTTAGTTATATTAACGAACAGAAAACTATCTAGTGAGTCAGTCCATGGTTATATGATAACTATCAGTATGTAACCCCTTGCTATCCCCAGCACCTACACCATCTAACATTTAGAGAGTGTTACTTACTCTAGTCTCAACGGATGTATTGATATCCATTCTCAAAACATCTTGCTTAGGAATATCTAAAATGGCATATTTACTTTCATTGTGATAAATTACTCATGGTTATAACACTTTGTAGCTACTATCACATAACATATCATTTACGGATTTTCGATTAATTATTAATATAACACATTATTTAAGTATATAACAGAAAGAAAACGCCTTTATTTTGAGCAAGACTGGTCGATGCATTAGATATACAAATTACATAATTGCCTTTAGCCATACCCCTAACTCTATCAAATACTATGGGCGTGCCCTACTCATATAAACGCATGCGAATGAACCTTCATCTTAATAGGCCATTCACATGAACCTCTAACTCCTTTTACTCTTTAGTGCCATACGCCTCAAGGGCATAGCTACTGGTCTAACATCATTTCCTAAGAATATGAAAAACTCGGTCTCTCGATGTAGTGGTAATTCCTTAACCTCCTCGAACATGTTTGAATATTCACCAATGATAGGCACATATGACAACTCATCATGTGGAACCTCCAACGAATATCAAAAACTAACCATAATCTCCCACTGGTAGGCAACCAGCCTCTACTTCTGCCTTTCCTTAGCTCCAACTGTCACCAACAACTTCTCACTGTCCAGCACTATCTCACACTTCCTCAGCGGTCCATCCCCAAAATAATCCCAAACACAAAAAACTCAAAATAAAGCAGAAAACAAAAGAGCATCTATAACCTGAAAAAACCAAACCACAATAAACCATACAAAGATTAGTATAGTCTCCAACAACGTTTGTCACTATTAAAGGTTAGTCAACTATTTTGAGTCTCAATCCAAATTTATCTGGCAGGTCACTAGATATAATGGAACGTGAAGCCCCGGTATCAAACAAAACACTTATGGATACACCATAAATAAAAAGCATACCTTGAATGATGACACCCTTCCTCTTCTCTTTTTTCAAGGGAGCACTTGATGAAGTTGGAACAACATCTAAAGCATATGCCTTCATTATTAACCCACCTTTGGCAAGGAAATACATCGGTGGATTTAACCCAATCAACTACACAAGACATAGCATAGTCGACAAAAACAGCATGAGACATTTGAAATATGGTTTCAACAATGATTGAGTCACTTCAAGTTGCTTGGAGTTTGCTTCGGGTCATCCCTGAGTTTGCTTTGGGTTTCTAGGTATGCTGCTTCGGGTCAGAGAAGGGTCTGCTTTGAGTCTTCGATGGATTAGCACATTTACAAGCTACTTCGAGTCACTACAGCACTTGCTCTGAGTTAGTAGCAAGGTTACTTCAGGTCAAGGATGCTACCGCTTCAAGTCAAAGAAATGAATCGATCAAAACCAAGAGGGAAGTCCCTGGTTCGTATCTGTTAAATCCATTCCCATTCGTATCCATTCGATGCCACTCCTTTTTGTATCCATCAAACACCTTTACTTCGTATCCATCCAAGACAGCCTCCTTCATATCCTTCGCCAATTACTTATGCATCCAATTCGTATCAATCGATTTCGTTAAATCGTTCGTATCGATCGGCCACAGATCGATACAAAATCCATCTCTAAATGATCGATACGAACAACATGTTCCAACTTTGATCGATACGAAGAGGCATGTAAGCATGGATACGAAAACAACCCTAAATATCGATACGAAATCCACTACTAA
Organism: Allium cepa; assembly: GCA_030765085.1. Lineage (NCBI taxonomy): Eukaryota > Viridiplantae > Streptophyta > Magnoliopsida > Asparagales > Amaryllidaceae > Allium > Allium cepa. The sequence continues at coordinate 276,194,805 of CM060937.1, read as the reverse complement.
AAGGATCGATACGAAAACCATGTGTCAGCATTGATCCATACGAAACGGTCTATGGGTATGGATATGAAAATACCTCCAGACAATCGATACAAAATGATACACACTAGATGGATACGAACGAGGTAACATCAATTAATAGGAATGAAGCCTAGAAGAGAGTTGCACTCATCACTCGACATAAAATGAGGGTCGATCCTAGAAGATAGCGCCACGTTATCCGGTCAACACATGCTAGCATGGATACAAAGATATCAATGCGAACGGCATCGATACGGGCTCGATAATGCCTTGCAAATCCAAACTTGCATCGATCGTATCTCACAATCTACAAGTCCGAATGCCATCAAGAATGTCAATGATCGATCCCAACCCGAAAAGAGCTATTTTAGATCTATACGAATTTGTTACATATCGATCATGGATTGAGTCGAAGTGTTAGGGGATCGATATATGTGCCTACCTACGTGAGAGAAAGAGTCTTCTGAGATCTGGACGAGATATTGGCAGCCTACACCTATAAATAGCAGTCCAAGAGCTTCGAAAAAGGGCATTTTGGTTCTTCTATGCTAGTAATCTACATAACTCCATTGTGACTTGATTATTATCATCTATACTCTTGTAACCAGCGAGTGATAATCAATACAACAATAGTTCTTCAAAGTGGATGTAGGCTACAATGTCGAACCACTATAAATCGTGTGTCTCTACTGCTTTCCTTTTTAATTTTGAGTGTTCTTCATATTTAACTTCTACATATAATCTATCTATGATCTGTGACTGTGATTTGGTGCTCTCATCAACAATTGGGTGTTTGTGACCAATTTTGGCGCAAACATTTTGGTGCTTTCACTGAGAAGGCTAGCATTCAGGGATTCTACAACTTGGACTTTGGACCTGAAAGCTTAAATACTTGGTTCTGGAAAGCTATGATGAAACAATCAATAAGGAGACAAAGAGCGAAGAGAATTCAGCATGAAGGAAGTCAGGAGGCTTCCTCAAGAGCGAATCGGACCTCGGTCTTCATCACCCAAGATGAGATGGAGATGATGATGGAAGCTATGCAAGAGGGAATGCTGAATAGGCAAGAAGAGATGATGCAGAACCTACTCCAGCAGATTGGAAAAGCTAGAGTGAAAAATCAAGGAAACGCAACTACAAGAAGCGCTGGAAACAGGGATCAAGATCATAGAGCGACCAGGATTCAGAATGGAGTGGGACCATCTGAAGTAGTCAACGAGTTAGGGTGCATGCCCCCGGAGCATATAGATCCAATCTCTGGAAGGATACCAAGAAGAACTATGCAACACGGCATTGATAGAGGAATGGATGCTCATCTAGGAGAGCTGATCATAAGATTCCTTCGTGAACCCCGAGGGTAAATTGGAGGCAATAAACAAGGACCCCCATTTGACAACAGTGATAGATTGGTGGAGATGGTCATATGAGCCATAAGAGGTGGATTAGTGAATAGAGATCTGAAAGATATTAACAGGAGCCCCTTTTCTTCTGCAATTAGGCAGGCTGGGAATCCCCCAGAATTCAAGCTATGGACATTGGAGATGTATGATGGAAGGACAGACCCTGCTGTTCATCTGACGAGGTATATGCGGCATATGGAAGTACTGGGGGGCATCAGAGGAGATCATGGTCTGATGTTTCCTACTGTATCTGACGGACATAGCAGCATTATGGTTTAGACAATTGGAGAGCAGTTCAATTGGAACGTGGACGGAGTTGACTGAAAAGTTTATGAGGCAATTCAGTGTTCACATCTCAAGGTCCTAGAATGTGACGAGTCTGATGACACTGAAGTAGAAGACCAAAGAGTCTTTGAGGAACTTCTAAGCATGATTCAATGTAGCAGCGGCATCAATGGATCGGCCGGATCCATCCATGGTTTTGATGGCAGCTGTATTTGGCATAGCTAATGGCATAGAATTCAAGAACTCATTGATAAGGGATCCACACATGGATCTATAAGAGTTTCACCATGAGGAAGAAAGGTTTTTGCAACAAGAGGATGCAAATGCTAAGAGAGAGGAAGGAGAGGGAGTTGATGTTTATGCAGTCAAAAGCGGAGACCCGCTCAGAAAGGATTCAGATAAAGATAAAGGGAAACAAAATGTAGATAATAGCGATGATGAACCAAAGCGGCCACCAAAAGGAATCGAGATTCACCTCTTACATGGAGTTGAAAGAGACTTTGGAATGAACTTACCAAGACACTAGGGGGAATGTTCCCTACTGGAGGCCAATGAGGAGGGATCCGATCAACAATGGGAGAAAGTCAGACAAGTACTTCTTATTCCACAAACTAAGTGGCCATAGTACAAATGATTATAGGGACTTGAGAGATGGAATAGAAGGACATATCCGGAACGACATGCTATTGCAATACATGAGGAGGCGAGCAACAATGGTGGAGCAAGAATGACCACCATTTGCATCAACTGGGGAGGCTCAGGATCGAGGAATCAATTTGTCATCAATTGATTGAAATAATGACGAACAAGTGGCAAACTCCACACTAGTGCGGTTAAGTCGCTTACACATATACATGATTACGAACGGTCCTTAAGCATGCTTTGAGATGACTATCAATCGCATTAGTGTTAGTGTCTGCACTTTGACGTCTCTTCTTTTCTTTTGTTTTCTAATTTTTGCATCTGGATTTGATTTGGTTGGACATTTTGGTTGTAAGTCTCATTTTGAATGTAAATTTGGTATTTGTAATTCCATAACGGTTAAGTCACTTACACATGTACGGGATCGCAAATGGTCCTCAAGCATGCTCTGAGATGGCGATAAACCACCATAACAAACGATTAGGAAACTCATTCGAACTGAAATCTGAAATTAATGATACTAAGTCCCTCCGAGTATACATAGCTCGCCTCAAACGACACCTGACAGCGAATGGTCACAATTTGCCTCGAACGGCATCCGACCGCGAGAGTTCATCATTCGCCACGAACGGCACCCGACCTCGAACGGTCACATACCACCCTAAACGGCATATGATCTCAAACGATCACCATTTATAGTCTGGTAAGATTATCAATCCCTATACAAGTCATTAACAGGAGATGAACATCCAGCTTATGCCACTACAAAACATGCCTTCCTATTGTAAGGCAAGTTTTGGGGGAAAAAGTGTTAACCCACCTTTTGGCAAGGCAATATATCGACGGATTTAACCCAATCAACTACACAAGACATAGCATAGTCGAAAAACAAACCAAACGAAACGTTTGAAATATGGCTTCAACAAAGATTAAGTAGCTTCAAGTTTCTTGGAATTTGCTTCATGTCATCCCTGTGTTTGCTTTCGAGTTTTTAGGCATGCTGCTTCGGGTCCGAGAAGGGTCTGCTTCGAGTCTTCGATGGATTAGCATATTTACAAGCTACTTCAAGTCACTACAGCACTTGCTCCGAGTTAGTAGCAAGGTTACTTCGGGTCAAGAAGGCCGCTGCTTTGAGTCAAAGCAATGAATCGATCAAAACCAAGAGGGAAGGCCCTAGTTCGTATTCGTTAAATCCATTCCCATTCGTATCCATTAGATGCTACTCCTATTCGTATCCATCAAAAACCTCTGCTTCGTATCCATTCAAGATAGCCTCCTTTGTATCCATCGGCAATTACTCGTGTTTCTAGTTCGTATCGATTGATTGCCTTGAACCTTTCGTATCGATCGGCCTAGATCAATACGAAATCCATCTCTAAATGATCGAGACAAACAACATGTTCCAACTTTGATCAATATGAAGCGGCATGTAAGCATGGATACGAAAAAGAACCCAAATATCGATACGAAATACACCACTAAAAAGATTGATATGAAATACATGTGCCAACATTGATCGGTATGAAACAGTCCACGGGTATGGATATGAAAAGCCTCCAGACAATCGATACAAAATGATGCACACTAGATGGATACGAACGAGGTAACACCAATGGATGCGAATGAAGCCTAGAAGAGAGTTGGACTCGGTCACTCGGCATAAAAAGTGGGTCGATCGTAGAAGATAGCGCCATGTCATCCGGTCAACACGTGCTAGCATGGATACGAAGATATTGATGTGAATGGTATGATAATGCCTTGCAAATCCAAACTTGCATCAATCATATCTCACAAACTACATTCCACATGCCACCAAATTTTCACGAGTTCTTGTGTACAACCTCAAGAATGTCCATGATCGATCCAAACCCAAAAAGAGCAATTTTATATTGATACGACTTTGGTATGTATCGATCATGGATCCAATCAAAGTGTAGGAGATCGATCACGTGGGCCTACCTATATGAGAGAAGGAGTCTTCCGAGATCTATGTGAGATATTTGAACCATACACCTATAAATAGCAGTCCAAGAGCTTCAAAAAGGGCGCCTTTGGTTCTTCTATGCCGGTACTCTACAGAACTCCATTGTGACTTGATTATTATCATCTATACTCTTATAACCAGCGAGCGATAATGAATAAAACCAAAATTCTTCAAAGTAGACGTAGGCTACAACGCCAAACCACAATAAATCGTGTGTTTCTACTGCTTTCCATATTAATTTTTAGCGTTCTTCATATTTAACTCTATTACATATAATCTATCTGTGACTGTGATTTGGTGCTCTCATCGATAATTTGGTGCTTTTGACCAATTTTGGCACAAATATTCATCACCTAATTTAGCTTTAACAGTTTAGGGAAATCCTTTTGCACATTCCAAAACTATTGCATTTCTCTTGCATTCGACCTTATCGTCTTTAGCAAAATGCCCTTCCCCTCACAACATAGCAAATAGGCTTTGATTTTATCTTTTATGGACAATTCTTCATTTGGGGTTGTGCCTCCTTAACTTGCTCTGGACAATCTATCTTAACATGCCTAGTCCAACCACAATTGAAGCACTTCCTCTTACCACCATTTGGGTCCTTACAATCCGTACTAATATGAAACCTCTCATTGTAATTAAAGAACATCAACTTCCACATTCCTTTCTTTTAGTCACCTTTCTTTTGGGATTATTTCCCACCTTCGTTGTCCATCATTCTCCTTCTACTTCCACCTTCTTGTAGTTTGGCTTCTTCTACAGGAATAATAAATTGTTGCTCTTGCATTTAAGCATGATTATATACTATCCCGGTTGGTCCACTTTGGGCTGCTCGCATTACGCTCACCATCATATGAATGAATGCCGCTTACACTTGTGGGTCATTTGCTATCCCGATGACCCTTCCATCCTTCCAGTGTAGAATTCCTAGTCTAATCCATTTTTACAAACTGTAATAAGACTAATCAGTCTCCCATAAAAGAGAACTGCATCAATGGTAGCAATTCGACTTATTATCATATACTACTATATAGTTTTGAAAACCAAAAAAAATATATAATAAGTAGGCTATCTCTCGTATATATACTCTAGATCCAATCTAGTATGATAACTCCTTCTCTATCTCTACAACATCACAATATCAACTCAGGTTAACTATGCAACCCAAGCTCTACTACCAGATGTGACGACTGCCCTACATCATCGGCACCCAATATGAATGGAAAGTGCGCTTCTATGGTGCCCGACTGACGCCAGATGGTTGACAAGGGTTGTAGAGCAAATAAAACATTGCAGAACCTGTCGTTAGTCTTATAGCACAGTGAATAAAATATAATAGCCATCATTGATATAAAATAGGATAGACAGTAATAACTAAGTGGACCAAATATCAAACTATAGATCCATAGAATTATACAACATTGTAATAGAGTTTATACAACTGAAAATGAACTCAAATAAAATTGTCTCATAATATATCAAACATAGTATAAGATACATAGTGTTGCATAGAGGAATAAGCATAAGTAAGCACATATAGATAAGAGAATGCATAATCATGCTTATCCTATACACAACCACTTTGTACCACCTAAACCTGCAATCGAGTCTACTCGTTCAAGAGCACCCAAGATAATAAGAAGCAAAGCATACAGCCTTGAGTCAAACAATAGTCTTGTGTAAGCGATAAAAGATCCCAAAATACTATAAAAGTCGGTATAGTAAGGAATAAAGGTATAAGACTTATATCCGACCCGTCTCTGTATCCAAAGAGTTAACATATAACGTCTATAATACGCAACTATACTACCATCATAAATGTGTACTACATCCTAAGTACAATGTTGGGTGTCTAACAATCCATATCCACAATATGTAGATCATGTGACATCACTAGAGCAACAAACAGCAAGAAAAGCAACCATAGAAAAAATAGCATCCATCGAGCAATCCTCATAGTCACTCAACATGCTTAGATATAAGACGACTCAAACGACATCTACATAAGCCAAAGACCAATGGAAAAGTCTCAATTTCTTAATAATCGCCTCCCACCACTCCATACCATCAGTGAATGGACCACCTGCATATGATCCATGGTAATCTATACATGTAAGGATCCAGATCCCACATAAATTGTAACACCCCATACCCCTTAGTGTACCAAAAGGGACACATTAAAATTTATAGAGCGCTATTAGTATAACTAAAACTAACAGTGACTAAGATTCACTAGAAAAAAAAATATAAACAACGGAAACAATTATAATAATAATAATTTATTTAAAACAAAACCTCAAAATTACTTTATAAATCAAATAAGTCGCCAAGTACCAAATACATCATATGTCTCAAAATATACATATTTCTCTTGTGAAATTAAAAACCATAGTCTCAATAAAATCAGAGTACAAATCATCCCTCAAATAGTGCCAATACAACATAAGAACTAAAAGCTGAAAATAAAGAAGAGAAATACATAGGAAAAATCTCAACTGCTGCAACCTCCCTAAATCCACTAATCTACCCGCTCTCCCTTGATGGCCTATGAGGGGGTGTAAGGGGAAAATAGAGGAGTGGGTCAGACTAAAAATCTGGTGACTGATAGTAATTACTAGTATTTTTAAACAAAGTAAAAGTAATGGGCTTTACAAAAGTTATAGTTTTAAGAAGGAAACACAGGAAATAGGAATGAGGAACAAGATGGAAATAAATACGAATTAATTCGATTAATAAGATTGATTAACTTTGATTGTTTACACTTGTCTTTGATTGCTGCTCAGATAATGCTGAATTTCTAATCCTATAGTTAGGCTGAAATCCTAATTCTACCCTTTGATCGGCCTGCTACTCCATAGACCTACTGCGAAATAGACGCTATATGGCTCCCTGTATCGAAGGCAATGGTGTATATGAATGACACACAAAGTATCTACTATGGACTAGACGTTATATAGCTCCCTACATAAAAGGCAATGGTGTCTATGAGAGACACACATACTAAGCGCTTGGAGGTCATAGCGATTTATGAGCCATCATTGGAAGTCGCATGCATGACCACCACTAAGCTCGCGTTACCTATTGTTCCACCTATTGGTTCTTCTTATTGCCTCAAATCCCAGCATAAGCATGCCCCTCGTCTCACTTTAGGATTATGTGAAATATCATGTCCATAGAAATAACAAGGGAAATGCTGTTGGTATTGGCCTGTCATCTAAACAATATCTATTTGCGCCCCTTTGCCCAACTCCCGATGATTTGGACTTCTAGTTATTGACCAATTACTACCGTTATTAGCATAAGTGCGCCCCTCGACTCACTTTAGGATTATGTGAAACACCGTGTGTATAGAAATAATAGGGAAATGCTATTTGGTACAGGTCCTACTTTACTTCTTTGCTTATTAACTTAGATAAGTTATTCGAATAAGCCTTTATTACTATTCTTACTATCTGTGCTTATTTATTTTTCCTAAGTCTTAAAATAAGCCTCATTCTATTCTGTTTTCTTTTTATAACCTACATTATTATCATGTATTACTTAACCCAAAGTCTAAGTGTGAAAATAGGCTTCTTTCATCTTTTATTCTTTTTAGTTATAATTCTAAGTTATAACTAGGCCAATTTCTTTAATTTAGTCCAATTCTAATATTTACATCACAATTTAAGTCCAACTCCATTTCTTATTACAGTCATTTCATTTTACATCTTATCTTCCGTTAATTTAGTATTCTTATAATTTTATTCCACATTTGCGTTTAATCCATTCTAATTCATATGCGACGAAGAAGGAGAAACAAAAGAAAACTAAAAATAGAAGAAAATCCAAAGGGTATGAAATGATGTAAATAATGCATAAATAGCAGTAAATAAATCTAAAATACTGTAAGTAATTGTAATTAAATGGAAAAGCTATAGTTAATAGAAATTAACTACAAATAACTAAAAAGAATTGGTAAAAAGAAATAGATTGAAAATAAATCTAAAATTGAAAATAACCGATAAAAGGTATTTCCGAAACCGTAGAAAAACTACAACTATTGGAAACCCTATTATCTTAGATTGCCAAAAAATCTAAATAATTACAATCACTCGTTTGTGGTCCTATGTTCTTCCCATTTTGTCTTCCCGGATCCTAAAATATTTTTATTAAAAATATTCTCTTCTTAGAAAATTATTCCTTTTAAGGTCCTTCCTAAAATGGTGAACCCAAGTGGAGAAAATCTAGAATGAGAAAAAGTGTTAGGCATAGGGTCTTATTTATAGGAGTAGAAGTGCATCTCAGACCGTTGGATTTGGAGATTGAATAAGATGCAACCACGTCATAGGCTGAATGGAAGCCATTGGATGGCAGCAAAGAGGGACCAGATGAGCTAAAATGATGATACCAACGTGTAAAAAAACTTGCTGGAACCAACAGGAACGAAGGAAATTTCCTTCGCTTCCCATTCGTAAGCGAGTCGAGCTACAGGTCAACCACCCTTGGAGCTAGGTCGACCGGCCGGTCGACCTAGACCTTGGGATGGTCGACTTCCCTATATATATATATATTCATTTATTGTTAAATTCATAACTTTCTCATATAGATCAGATTCTGATGTTCTATATATGGAAATTGACACAAAAATTACCATGACTCAATGGTGCAACTCTCGTGGCTCAATTCTGATGATTTCACAAAGTTATTTTATCATTTGATTAATTTGTTAATTAATTATTGTAGTTTAAATCTCGGGCTGTTACTTCTCTCCTCCTTAAGGGATTTCATCCCTGAAATCTCTAAGGATAAAAGAATGAACTTGATATCTTCATCTAATATCTACAACCAACTAGTCAATCATCAACCATTCATCTATTGTCCTTAAGTTTCTCTAATGCATATTTATAATGCTTATGCAATAAGTGTAGAGTCAATGTCCCTAACTAATGCAAAAAATTAGGTGGTCCACCGATTCAGTTGGCCTCCTTATATGCAATCATGTTCATGCTATGCATCCAAATGGATGCAAAAACCCCTAATGAATATTGATAGTTCTATATGCGTGCTATAATCATCGTCCAAATGCAACAAACATGTGATAAACATACATTTATAGCGACCATGAAAATGAAGAAAAATGTAAATGCGCATACATCCATCTGCATATGCTCTAGTGTCCTAATTAGTCCAATTCCTAAGAGATAATAGTGCCTAGTGTAAGTATATGCGTCCATTAGCATCCACTAGTAAACACTTGCAAACACTTGCATCCATCATTCTTAACATGCTCCAATAACATGTTTACATCCAATCCTACCACCAATAGGTTAAGTCTTAAGTTCCACCCTCCTAAAGGATAATAAAGGAAAGAACCTTATTCAAAAATAGAGATGGAAAATAGGAAACTCAAAAAATTACTATCGAAGAAATGCGTAAATGAGATACGAATTTTTTTCTAATCAAACTAATCTTCTTCGAAGTCTCCTTAACCATGTCATAACCAAGGCAATTCCTCTATAGACTCAATCTAACACGAAAGTGGCTTGCATGGTCTTTCATAAAGAGCTTTGGAAGGTGCCATCCTAATGCTAGCTTGAGAACTACTATCTTATGTGGATTCCTCTAAAGAAAGATGCTTCTCCTAAGTTCTTCCAAAATCAAGGATACTCATTCCCAACCATGCATGACTTACTATTCTTCTTAGTCTGCTCACATGAATCAACATTCCTAGGTTCTCTCTAGGGTCCTATATACTTTATGGAAACTCTATTATTGCTTCTAAAAGTAATTTCTACTGTCTTATTTGTAGCTTTGCACCTTTTCCGTTACACCTAGGAAATGATTCCTATCTACTTCACATTTAAGAGTTTAGTTCGGTGTTTATAATTCCATTTTAAAAATTAAGGTTTATAAATTTTTAAAACATCAAATCCCAAAATGTTTGTCTTTAAAAGTGTTATCTTTAAGTTTCTATTAAATTCAAAAATACTAGGTTTTCCAGCCTTACATCTTCCCAACCTTTTGAATTCACGTTATTTTCCCAAACCTAGAGGGAAAAACTTATAAATTCTAAGTCCAAAACTTATTCCTCATTTTCTTTTAAAGACCTTTTTAGTTTTCTGTAAAAAAATTAAATTTTCAAATTTTACTTTTATTAAGTTTTCCAAACACTTATTTACTTTTTCACTAAACTATTTTCTTTTACAATATCTTTAAGATGTCCTTATATGTTTTCAAAACATCTTCTTATTACACCTAACGGTCTCCTACCTTAATGTATTGGAACTACTTTCTCCTATGAGAAATTATTAACGCTTAAATCTTCTATAAACCTTTCAAAAGAAGACTTCATGTTTATGTGAAGGCTATACAAAATATGATGCTTCCAAATCTTGTATATCTCTTTCATGCATTCCATGTTACTTGCACAAAACATTTTTATTGGTTTCATAGAAAATCATAGCATTACTCTTTTCATTCCAATAGATTAAAGCATGTTTAATTTATATTCTCTTATGATAGACATCTTCTAATATCTAACTTACTCTTTTCTTTTCAAGAAAACTCATTTTTAAAAATGTTTTAATATATCCATAGCCAGAAAACATTTTCTTATACTTATTTAAATAATAATTGTATTTTACAAATCACTTTCATTTCTACTCTCAGAAATGATCTTTTAAAATTCATTTTTAGTTGGGTTGAAAACCGATGTTGTGTAAAATACTATTACTACAACCCAAAAAATACTAGTGTATGAATTTTGTTAAAAATAAATACTAATAACCTACTATAACTGTAGCGTTATAGTCTATGCTACCTTTATTTTCATGAAAACATTTATGCAACAATAAATGTTATAATCTACATTTTCGATACTTAATACTTTTTAGGTTTTTTATATTTCAAATTTTTGTTTACTTACAAAGAAACTAGTGAACTATATACATTATGTAATTCTTTAAAAAAATATCACTTTTAACAAAATTTATATCATATAAAAACCAATTTAAATTTCTTACCATATTCCCAAAAACCCAGTAATTACTTTTAAAAATATTGACAGTTCTTCTTTTCAATTCTAGTAATTTCGTTTTATTGGGTTAGACATAAGGTGCATTTTCCTACTTATTATCCCACGAGTATCCTTTCTAAACCTTGGAAATCTCATTTCCTTACTTAAAGTCTCATATTCTTGTTCTTCTTGTTTGCCTATATTTATCTTATGGCATAACCATTAAATCCACTTTTCTGCGGCAATTTTAATTTCTGCAATTATCTACACATGGCTTTTCTCTTTTTCAATGATACATCTCCAACCTTTGCCTAACACTCTTTGGATTTTCACAATCCGAACCTAAGTGTGCAAAATGGTTTCTCAAACTCTTTCCATCTGTAGACCTTCTCTATGCCCCAAGAAACATGCTTCCTTAAAAGTGATACTTCAAGAACTTTGCTTTCAACTAAAGAAAGCAAAGTATATGAAGATCTACCTCTAGATGAATAGCATGCTCCTCCATACTCTTGTTAATCACCAAAATGTCGTCTACGAATACCGCCACAACTTATTTAGGACGCCTCTAAAAACATGGCTCATCAAATCAACAAAATAGGCTGGGGCATTGGTTAGCCCAAAAGGCCTAAGCAACCACTCAAAGAATCCATCGGGTGTCCTAAATGCGCTTTTATTAATGCTGTCATCAACGACCCTAAGCTGATGAAATCATACGGCTAAATCAACTAGGAGAATACCGAAGAGCCAACTAACTGGTCAAAAAGATCATCAATCCTAAGGAGTGGATATCAATTCTTCTTTGTGAGCTATTTAATTCTCTATAATCAACGGAACCATCCACCTTCATAGCAAAGATGACTGGGAAATCTCTGATGATAGGAATCGAATCTAACTCTAATGATGATGAATCGAGGGAATAAAGGAAGCTCAACATAAATGACCCTTGTGGGTCGCAAGAAACCTTGAGAGTCCTATCGCTAAATGTCTCTAACCTAATGACACTCCTCTCGTAATCTAATATAACTCCATATGTGGATAGCTAATCCATTCCCAAAATCATCCTATACCCCGAAAATCCCAAAACTTAGGCGTCGCAGTCAAATTCTACGCCTAAGATAAAAATTTTCAAACCCTTACAAACCATAGACAAGTGTGCCGATCCACCTATGTGGTTTGAAACAAAAATGGGGTCTACTAAAAGAGATGTCTAAGTGCAAACAATCTACTAGAGAACTGGAGATGAGAGAGTGAGATGCTCCAAAATAAAAAAAGAGTCCAAATGGGAAAAATCAAAAATAGAAATCAAATTTTCCTACCTCGATTTGGTCTACTGATGGAGGGTGCTGCCTCAAAAGCCTAAATCTATACTATTGGATGCCTCAAAAGCCTAAATCTATGCCATTGGTGCACCCGCTCCTTTCCCCGTCTTTTGGAGACAATACGTACTAATGTGATCGGGTTGTCCATAATTATATCACTTTACCTTCATCTTCCCTCTCTTGCACTCCTTGGCTAAATGACCAGCCATCCTACAACTTTTGCACCTTTTCTTGATCCATTTCTGAGGGCCTTCTTCTTTCCTCTTAGAACCTTTCGACTTCACGGCTTCTTTAGTCTCCCTCTCCTTAGCTGCATCATACATAAGCGCCATCTCTACCAGTGACTCACAAATAGCTCCCATTGATACGCGAGTCAACAAAACCCCATGAAGGGGCGAATTTAATCCCTTCACGAACTTCATAGCCTTCCTGTGAGGTGTATTTACTAACTCCATTCCAAACCGCGATAACTTATTAAATAGATTGATGTACTCCTTCACAGAAAAATTCCTTTGCTTCAAATTAATGAATCGCCCCAATTGAACACTCGCTTCTGCTTGAGATAAAAAATTCTAACAAATTGCTTTCTAAATCTATTCCAAGTAACCTCTCTTCCTTCCAACTCAATAACTTCCCACCAATAAGAAGCCTCTTCTTTCACCTGCCAAGATGCTAGTTGAACTCACTGTTGTTCATCCAATCCCAATAGCCCGAATATCCTCTATGTGTTCCTTAACCAAGCCTCGCCTCCACAAAAGTCTCCGTACCAGAAAAAGTCTTTCCACCCAAATTTGTAAAATCCTTACAAAGCCTTGAGAAACCGATGGCTGCGAGTGGGTTAAAGGGATTCCCACTCGCTGGTGCAGGAATGGGCACTTTCCCTTGTACCACTGGAGTCGTGACTTGTAAATACCTACAAAACCAGGCTTGGACCGGAATGCCCTCGCGAAGATTAGGGGCATCCGCTATTCTACGCAAAGAAAAAGAGAGTTTTTAGGAAAGAGTCGAAGGGAGATTGAACTGGACTTTTGAGAGGATATTTAAATAAAATCTTTAATACTTAAAAACTATTTCTAAGTGTTATTTTCTGAAAATTACCTTTTAAAACAAGTTATTTTGAAAAATACTTTACCTTTAAGATAAATTTTTAAGCATCCTGTAACCCTATGCTCTGATACCATATGTAACACCCCACACCCCTTCCAAGGGACACAATAAAAGGCGTGGAGCGTTATCGGTATAAATAAATCTAGCAAAGACTAAAATTCACAAGACAAAAATATATATAAACAGTGGAAACAATTATAATAGTAATAATTTATTTAAATAAAATCTCAAAATTACTTTATAAATCAAATAAGTCGTTAAGTACCAAATACATCATATGTCTCAAAATATCCATACTTGTCTTGCAAAATTAAAAACCATAGTCTTAATGAAATCAGAGTACAAATCATCCCTCAAATAGTGCCAATACAACATAAGAACTAAAAGCTGAAAATAAAGAAGAGAAATACATTGGTAGAGTCTCAACTGCTCCAACCTCCCTGAATCCACAAATCTACCTCGCTCGCCCTTGATGGCATATCCGAGGAGAGGGAGAAGGGGAAAATAGAGGAGTTGTTCAGACTAAAAGTTCGATGACTGATAGTAATTACTAGTATTTTTAAACAAAATAAAGGTAATAGGCTTTACAACAGTTCTAGCATTAAAAAAACAAAGAAAATGGGAAGGAGGGACAAGCTAGAAATAAATACGAATTAATTCGATTAATATGATTGATTAACTCTGATTGTTTGCACTTGTCTTTGATCGCTACTTTGATTAGGCTGAATTCCTAATCCTATAATTAGGCGGAAATCCTTATTCCACCCTTTGATCGGCCTGCTACTCCATAGACCTACTACGGACTAGACGCTATATAGCTCCTTACACAGAAGGCAATGTTGTCTATGAATGACACACCAAGTATCTACTATGGACTAGACATTATATAGCTCCCTATACAGAACGAAATGGTGTCTAGGAAAGACACACATATTAAGTGCTTGGAACTCATGATGATTTATGAGCCATCACTGGAAGTCGCACGCATGACCACCGCTAAGCTCACATTACCTGTTGTTCCACCTATTAGGTCTTCTTATTATCTCAAGCTCCAGCATAAGCATGCCCTTCGTCTCACTTAAGGATTATGTGAAACACCGTGTCCATAGAAATAACAGGGAAAATGCTGTTGGTATTGGCCCGTCATCAATACAATATCTAGTTGCGGCCCTTTGCCCCAATTCCCATGATTTGGACTTCTACTTATTGACCAATTACTACCATTATTAGCATAAGCGTGCCCCCCGTCTCATCTTAGGATTATGTGAAACACCGTCTCTATAGAAATAATAGGGGAATGCTATTTGGTATAGGTCCCACTTTGCTTCTTTGCTTATTAACTTAGATAAATTATTCAAATAAGCCTTTATTATTTTTCTTACTATCTATGCTTATTAATTTATCCTAGTCTTAAAATAAGGCTCCTTCTGTTTTATTTTCTTAATGTAACCTACGTTATAATCATGCTTATTACTTAACCCAAGGTCTAAGCATGAAAATAAGGTTCTTTCGTATTTTACTCTTTTTAGTTATAATTCTAAGTTATAACCAGGCCAGCTTCTTTAATTTAGTCCAATTCTAATATTTACATCACAATATCAGTCCAATTCCATTTCTTATTACAATCGTTTTATTTTACATCTTATCTTCCGTTGTTTCAGTATTCTTATAATTTTAGTTCATAATTGCATTTAACCATATGCAAAGAAGAAGGAGAAACAAAAGAAAACTGAAAATAGAAGAAAATCCAAAGCATATAAAAAATATGTAAATAACGCATAAATAACAATAAATAAATTTAAAATACTATAAGTAACTATAATTAAACAGAAAGGCTATAATTAACAAAAATTAAATATAAATAACTGAAAGGAATAGCTAAATACAAATAGACTGAAAATAAATCTAAAAATGAAAATAACTAATAAAAAGGTATTTCCAAAATTGTAGAAAAACTTCAAGTATTGGAAACCCTATTATTTTAGATTGCTTAAAAATCTAAAAAATTACAATCACACACATGTGGTCCTAAGTTACTCCCTTTTGGTCTTTTCAGATCCACTTGAGGGTATTAAAATATTTTTATTAAAAAGATTCTCTCCTTGAAAAATTATTCCTTTTAGGGTCCTTCCTGCAAAGGTGAACCCAAGCGGAAAAAATATAGAATGAGAAAAAGTGTTAGGCACAGGGTCTTATTTATAGGTGTAGAAGTGGATCTTAGACCATTGGATTTGGAGAATGAATAGGATGCAACCATGTCATAGGCTGAATGGGAGTCGTCGAATAGTAGCGGAGAGGGACCGCATGAGCCAAAATGACAAAAAAAAAACGTACAAAAAAATTTGCTGGAACCAACAGGAATGAAGGAAATTTCCTTCGCTTCTCATTCGTAGGTCGGTCGACCTACAAGTCGACCGCCCTTGAAGCCAGGTCGACCGGTCAATCGACCTAGGCCTTAGGATGGTTGACCTTTAGGTCGACCTCCATATATATATATATATATTCCGTTTTCTTGTTCAATTCGTAACTTTCTGATATTAGTTCGGATTCTGATGTTCTATATATGGTAATTGAACAAAAAATTACCACGGACACAATGGTGCAACTCCTATGGCTCAATTTTGATAATTTCACAAAGTTAAATTATCATTTTATTAATTCATTAATTAATTTAATAACTTAAATATCGTGTTGTTACATAAATTCGAGTGGGCGTCCCTACGTACCCCTGTTGTACGAGTACCCTCAAAAACCTCCAAGTGTTAAAAATCCCTTCGCACATGTCTTCGAACCCATCGTTGTTCTATCACTTCTATTTTTCCATAGCAGAACTCCTCTTTTGTTCCACTTACGATCCCTCCTTATTTGAATTCACCTTTCTGAACCCCCATGACCCTCATCCTTTAAATAATCCTCATCGAAACCTCCTTAGACATGATGCATACGTCATAGGATCGGCATTTCTATGTCCTGAAGTCATCTCATTAAACTACCTCAACATTTCTTCATCCTTTAGTTAGCATCCATCATCATGCTACCACGTTGCAACCAAATGTCGAATGAATGAACACTTTCAGAATGACCACTACGGCCTCACAATCATACCCCAGAAGTCTTCAATAACTTCCATAAGCCTCAAAGGGAGGTTGATATCGATATGTATATCATCCCTAAATTTTTGGGTTAAGTCCCTGCTACCAATTTTTTCCACAAAGTCTTTCCTGAAGTTTCATAGCCCAAGTCCTTAAATAACCACTTCTACCAACCAAATCTACAAATTTTATTGACCTAAATTCGAGCAATCAAATCACTCTAATCGAACTATACTAAACTACAAACTCTTCTCAACAACATCTCCAAATTCCATTCGATCCAGAACTCGTTTGACCTAGTTTTACCCAAATTAACAACCATATCCAACTATATTAAAAAGCGCTAATAAACACATCAAAGTAATACATTTAAGTGCAAATATCAATCACTAACATCTGTATAACATTTATAAACCTATATTTAAGGTTAGGTTAGAGTTTTAAGATGTTTTTGAATAGAAATGATCTTAAAACATCATTTCTAACTATATAAACATGTATTAGATAATGGAAGATCATAAACCACTCATGTGATACTTAAATTAATAATTTTAATGCCAAGATCTAAAATGGACAGCAAGAAAAAAAGCCCAAAGCACAAAATGATAGATCTTCAACCGTTTTGCTAATAACCATTCTAATTGTGTTTTAGGCTAAGATGACTATAAAAAGGATGAACTTTTTGATGAAATCTAGGCTAATTGAGGTTTAGAACTATTTCTAAGAAATGGAAAATGAACTAGATCTGTCACATTAATCTCATTTAGGTACAAATCTTAAAATGAGTTATTAGGCTTAAGTTTGGGGTTACTATTATCCAATAATCTGGCCAATAGCAATCTAAAATTAAGATGACCATCTCCTAAATAGTGAGTCCGTTTTTCCAATTATGACCACTCTGTAGAAAGTGAAACCATCATCCTAATCTAATGAAAGTAGTTTCGGACTATAATTCAGTCCTTTTCAAAATTTATAGGCTTTACAAGAATTTCTATGTCCAAACCCTCCGTTAAAATTTTTAAGGTGGAAAATTCCCCTAGTAGTCATTTCCAAAAGTTTTAGAGTCATATACTTAAATAAAAAATATATTTACCGTCCTCCTATATGTATAATACAGCTCATTACACTCTCTCACAGTTTAGGAATTTCGCCCCCTAAAATGCCTAAATAATTTAAAGTATAGTGAACCATAGTTACCCTATAGGCCTAACAACTAATATGTGACCATCAAACATATCAAACAGGAAGCCATGCAATCAATAGTAAAGATAAACATATCTCATCATAGGAGACAATTATCCTACATGATACCAAAAGTGAAAGTAAATATAATAAACAATAAGCCTTACCATATAAAGGGTTATGAATATGAACCCTCATGCATGTAAAATCGCCTTCACTTCCACTCCAATTAACTAATCCACCGCCTTCCACCTAAGTTACTTTGTATTACGTCAGACTATATGATTCACTATAAGGACTATCCAAAATAGTATACATATAAAATAGAGGGAAGCAAAAAGCCGATAATGGCTTTGGAGGATTGAAGCGACAATGAAGCGAGTCATTATTATCTTCTTATACAACTAATGGAGATCCCGAAGAGGATCTACCTTGATACCAATGGGTAGATTCCTTATCGAAAACTAGCAAAAAGAGAGCATGTAGATTGGGAGATGAATTTAGAAAAGCACTGCCTATTCAATGAGCCTTATAAGCATGGAACGAAAGAGTATAAGCAGCTGCGTGACTTAATAGTGGAATAGGTTCGGAGTATCCACTTCCAAAAATATGTGAGGAATTAACCCATAATCGTGCACCGAAAACAACCACCATCTATGGCAGATGTATCTAGATCTGACCAAGGATCTAGTCCAAAGGATGATTATCCCATAATCGCGATGAATTAGGGTTAGGTACTATCTTTGTACTTTTGTTTCCTTTGAATAAGATTCGAGAAATTTCAACCGAACCATATACATATGCATACGATCTCGATCAGTCCTCAAACACAACTTAAGTTTGGATCCGAAAGTAATCCTTGATTAGATTGAATGCTTTGATGTTTGTCTGATATGTTGGTTTGAATTCCATAAATGGATGACCAATGGATTTGTGGGGTTAAAAGTAACTCAAACGTGATGGTTAATATTGATTTTATGATGGAAGGACAATAGAGTTTGGTTATTCCTTAAACCTAAGATAATGAAATGATAGAATACGAGTCCTTTCGTTGGAGAGTGAGCGGATGGACTCATACAGGATAGCAAGCCCCTTCGCTAGAAAGTGAATGGATGGGAATGCTTCAATAGCAAGCCCCCTTTTTGAAGAGTGAGTATATGGGTGTGTCAGGATAGCAGCACTTTCCTCGAAGGGTGAATGGATAGGCATGCTCATATAACAAGCCCCTTCGTCGGTATGTGAATGGATGGGTGCGCTTGGATAGCAAGTCCCCTTACCAAAGAGTAAGTGGATAAGTGCACTTGAATTGTAAGCCCCCTCATCAAAAATTGAGTGGTGGATGGATATTGGGACTCCTCGTAGAAGAGTGAGTGGATTGGGCTCAATTTTAATATATGCAATCCGAAGAGAACGAGCATTGAAAGAGGTATCTATTGCATCATCCGAAAAGACTAGAAATTGTATTAGATATATGATTATGTAATTCAGAGAGATTAGAAACCAAACTGGAAATTGATTATGTGATCCGAAGAGGTTGGGAATTGGACTTGGGGATTTGAACGCCTCTTTACTACAAAATGATGTGACGATTTATAGATCGTATCGCTATCTCGATCGATTGGACACACATATAATGGAATGTCAGATGATACCAGATGATCTATAAGTAGTGTTCCAATCAATGGCATTGTACCCTAGTGATCAATGATTCATGATAACCAGATATATGTTATAATAATTCAATCTCGAATGAACATGAGACGGCATTGATATATGATAGTTAGCTCATAGGAGAATACATGATAACTAGACGAACATGCAATGGTCGTGATTTGTGGCTAACACTTAGGTGAGGACTTGAGTCCTTAGTTGTAATAAGTTCAGTGCAACCTTTGATTTATAGGTTAGTCAAAAGGAACAAGATGATTTTCCCCAATTAGTTTAGTAGATAGCCTAAGACTTGACTACCAATGATTAAGCATTCATGATACCTATTCTTAAGCAAAGCATGCCTTATATTCATAAAGCGTACTTCTGAGGGGCAAGTGTTATGACTAAATTTTCCATGGTCTCCAAACAAGTTTGAATGATTGAACTAGACAAAAGGATGATTGAAAAATGGATAGACATTATGAAATAATTATTTAAAATAAGTACAAAGAAGATATCAAAAACTTGACAAGATGATTCAACTCAATATCCTCAAATCGACATGTACAACTCTAGTATGAGTTAAGGGCTGTAATAACCTGATATTTTCAACCATTAGCATCCAAACATGCCGGAATTGAATTGCTCAAAATACTAGATTGTAAGTTTATAATTTGGCCAAACTCAGCATATACAGTAATAAATAATCAAAGATCACAAAAACAGAGTAGTATAACAATATGCAGCGGAAACAAATGAATAGTAGTTCATGAAGCTACTAAATATATAACAGAGTTAAATATATTACAACAGAATTCTCGAATACAATAGTCAAATACAAAAATCAGAAGACATCACTAGAATCAACCGAATATCAGAAAGCTGGATAGATAGCTGGATCTCCAAGCGAAGCTCCAACTCCGAAGGTGAGTCTCGAATACTGGTACACTCAGTCTGACCCGAGCGTAAAGCAAAACACAAAACACTCGAGTCAGGATTAACATTCTTATATCAATAAATCCAACTCAAGTGAAATAACAACTGAAATACAAGTAACTCAGAAGATGTTCGGGATAACCATCCTCTAAGGATCCGTTTAACTATCTACTATGTACTAGTGTACGTTAAGTAGATAATGCCTATCAGTAATATAAAGTATCAAAATAGCGTTAAGGCGTTACCATTATTCCCCTTAACACATTTATATAAGCTTCATAGTCTATACAGCACTGTAAACTCCACCGTAAACTGGTGGGCTATCAGGGAATACTCCATAGGTATAAAACAAACAAATCGTAGTGGTCGCGCATAGGGATGCAAGTATGACAAGGCACATGAGGCAATACCCAAGGTAGTGAAACTACCATTTGCCTGATCTGGATTGGTGAGAACGCATCGCCGTAACGATCGCAACACCGCGAAACAACACTCCCAATTCAAGGGTGCGCACCAATCAAAAACAAGTAATGAGTAGTCTATGAAGAAGTGTGTTCGCTAGAGGCAGCTAACCTCATTGGCCCGGCATGGCTCCTGTTTTAGTCATTTCAAATTTGAAACAAGTGTCAAGGCTATCCATTATCGTTCTCTTTCTTCAAATCCAACAACATCATCATTCCAACCACTTAATTCTGGATCACACTCCGCGTATAATATTTATTAAAGTGGTTTCCGGTTTAGACAGAGAGTATGTCACTAACCGATCCTGGACTCTTCAGTAACTATGTAATTATTACACCGATTGGTCATTTAATAAACTTTCAAAATAGTTTATATTTTAAAAACCAAAATACCATTGCCATATCAATATGATATCACTTCCATTTCAAAATCAAATACGGTATCATTTCAATTTTAAATATATCCATCTCAAATATATCCATTTACAAAATCTTAGTACTTTAAATTATAACACTTTGGAAATCATAATACTTTGGAAATCAAAATTTAGAAATCATAATTCTTTGGAATCATAACACTTCCCATTAACTGTTTAAATATAAATAATAGTATATATAATAAAATAGTTTATAATTTAAAATAGTTTATATAAAAATAGTTATAATTTAAAATAGTTTATATTAAAAATAATTTATATTAAAATAGTTTATATGAAATAAATTTATAAAGTAACCTATATAAATAGTTGTAAATATAACTTAAAAATACTTTATATAATAAAAGCTTTCTCAAATTTCATAAATCGATTCAAATCAACTCAAATTCCAAAATTCAAATTTAACCAAACCTCAAAACATCAATATAAATATATTTCAGTTTATCAATAAACTATTTCAAATTATATCGATTTCAGATATAGATTTTTAACCTACAAATAAAACATTTCAATTTCAATATTTTCAAAGCTTTAAATATTCAAATACTTCAAAACTAGATTTGATAATTCCATATATATATATATATATATATCAAATTCACATTACCATTATTTATTTTGAAATATTTACTTACTAAATCCATTATCATCTAAATAAAACCCCAAATTTCAAATGACTAAATATTTCCTTTAATTCATTTAAACTTGAAATATTCGTTAAATCACCTTAAACCAAATTAAGTTATAAAAATCATATCCTTCCAAATCTCAAATTCCATAAGTTCCAAATCAATTTCTAATTAAATATATTTCTTAATTAAATACAATTTCAAATCAATTTCAAATCTATCTTCTTAATCTTAATTTATTAAATCATTATAAACTCTCTATTAAAATATAATTTAAATTCTTACTTAGCCATATTATATTTTAATAAAATCAAACTTTATTATTAAACGTATTTTATATTTAACAAATTTAGCTCAAAAAATCAAGAATTTAACTATATATAAAATAACCTTTATATAATATCAAAAATCAATGTTTAGATAAAACCATATATTTCCTTTCAAATCATAGTAATCATTTTAAATTATTTATATATAGACCAACGGTGTCTATATATAATTTTCTATGTTATGGTCAAGTGATACGGATATTTATCATTTCAATCCATAAATTAAACATATACGGGTATATATATCATTTCAACGTGTAATCCCAAATTCAATTCAATGAAAACTGCTTGGGTTTATTATTTCAACCTATAACGATTTTCTCCTGTTCTACATATCGTTTGGGTATGTATCATTTCAACCCATAGTGATTCTATACTGATAGGGAACTTGCAGAGTGATAACAGATATGATAAAATATAACAGGCATATATCATTAATAAATAACAGATAATGGTGTCAGATGTCACATGTGAACTGATATAAGTAATAGCATATAAAACAGTGTAAATAAATAACAGCAGCATATTTCAATTGTTGTTTCAATTGAAATCAAATTTAATAAATAAAAGAACATTAATCGTGATTGATTGCTCACCTTTTGAGGCTAGAGAATACAGAAGATGACACGGATGCGCTCACTGACACAGATATTGAAATTGAATTTCGAATCCAAGCAAAGCAAAATCGGCACGAAGTCAACGATCAAAGCTGATTGGCACGAATGGATGAAAACAGATTATATCAGAACTGTAACAATGAAGATAAATGGTATAAGCGAACTTATATCTATGTATGTGCATAACTATGTATATAACTATCTACGTATATCAAAATCATATTCTGTATTCAACGCAAATTAAATTTTAATATATATGTATATTTTTCAAAAACATTGTTTAAAAATATACATATATAATGAAACAAACACGTCCATATATAATTTGAAGTAAATATATATATATATATATATATATATATATGTATGTATACTTACTTTATTATTATATTATATATGTACATTCAAAATCAAAATAAATTTGCTTTATTTTTAATATATGTACTACCACCTTATATAATAAACCCACACATTAAAATAGAAATTTGCAGCATCATATATACCTCTTATATATATGTGTGTGTCATTTCTAACTATATGGAAACAATATATGCAGATGAATACATTTAAAATATGACTAAACATGTGTATCTCTACACATCTAGGAAAATATGCAGACCATATATTTTCAAAAATGAATATTATTATGTCATACATATAATACAAAAATCGACACACTTTTTTTTGTACAGAAGAGGAGACTGTAAAGGTATCCAGCCTTGATTCCCGAGGTATGCACACTTGAATCATCCGGACACCTTAAAATATATATACAATAAAATACATATGCATGCATAACCTAAATTATTATATAAATATAAACCGCTATATTGACTATATTTATATACAAGTACTTTTTTTTTAACACAACAGTTCATACCTAAGCTGGTAAGACTTATAAGCATAACGAATAGTTTATACAAATCTTATATAAAATTATTATATATTTTTTTTTCGCAACATAGTATATAATTTATATAACATAAACAACCAAACTTATACATTATTATTTTTACATGTAACTAATCTTATATATGTGAGTTATTGGGAATATCAACAAAATCTCGGTCTGGGCTCAATATTCATTCTATATATATAAAAACTTTCGACTGACATATATACTGACTCATATTAGTAACTTTGTATAACTAAAACATTACTTATATAATTTTGCAACCATCAAATTTTGTAAACTAAACCATCCCATAGCAAAGACAAAGTACGAACATATTATGACCCAGTACACTAACTAATGCAACCAACAGTTTATAAAGCTTCAGATAGAAAGAGGAAGGAAAGAATAACGCAAAAGCTTAGATTTAAACAAGCTAATATACACTAAAGAAAGAACAAGTAATATATATAACTACTTACTAATTTTTTATAGAGACAGCGCACTCGGTGAAGGAGGCAAAGAGTTTGGGCGGTCGGTTGTGGGGTGCTGCACCATGGAGTTGATGGCGGTGGAAACGGTGGTGAGAGGAAAGAGATGAGGCAGCCAATGGTGGGTCGGCTTCCATAGGTGAGGCCAAGTAGGTTGGTGATGAGGCCAAGGTCGACGGTGTATGTTTGAAAGGTGGAATACAGATGCGGTGGATGCGGAAAGCATGCGTGGGAGAGGGGTGGAGATGCTGAGTGCCGAGGTTGTACAGGGAGGCGGAGGGGTGATGGTGGCTGTGAATGGTCTCGGTTGGTCGAGCTTGGCTTGCATTCCAAGAGACAGGCAGATCAAAGGCGGCTACGGTGAATGGGTGCGGTTGCTCGTGAGGAGGGGGTGGATGCGATGAGGTTGATGGCGTTCAGACAGGGGCGAAGCGAGGCGGTGGACGAGAGCAAGGTGACTTAGTAATGGCAGAGTTTGGGAAATGAGGTGGTTGTGGGTTCGATGAAGTTCTCAGCCATGTTTAAAAATGAAGAGGAAGGTAGTACATGACAATCTAACAGAGAATATAGATATATTATTTTTCCCAAGCTTGAAAAATAAATGGACAAAAAAAATCAAAACTAGAAAAACAAAAGTCATCAATTGAATGGCTTCCAGCTAATACTTCGAATTCAAGAAATAATTAAAGCTAGGTGTTGCTTGGATTACACGGCTGGCATTTGAAAGGACAAGAAACAAAAGGACTCAAAATGGTACTGATACGGTTGTCCGTTACACGGATTCTACTGCGTATCGGACTTCAAAACATAGAGTGGGATATACCGCAAAGATCAGTACAACGAGACAATCAAAATGGCATATAGATATCAATGGTATGATTAACTTAAAAAAATTCGAATTTTCTACTAGCGAAAAATGCAGCAAAAACGCGGAAAAGTAAGATCGACGGAGCTAAAGAAGTCCAAATTTGGAAAAACGAAAAATCACATCACAGATAGAAGATGATTTAGAATTTTTCTAAGTAAAATTATTCAGGTTTGAAAAATATTTTATTATCAACAATTATTAACTGACTTGAATTAAATAGAATTTCACAATGAAATAAACTTCCATAAAATCAGATGAAAATTTACCATCTTCTATATTTAAATATACGTATTCCAAATATCAAATTTTTTTCACAAAATTCAATTAAACACGTAAATAAAATCTTTAAAATTTATTAAAATTTACCGGTCGTTACAAGGGCTATGTTGAGTTGAGTTTCCAACATGATGACAAACATAAATAAAAGCAAAGACAAACTACAAGATGGAAGAGCAAGACGTGATAGAGTATACTGTAAGTGTCAATTTGGTTCTATTCAAGTTGAAACCAAGCCAAGCATCCGTACGACCTTGAGAAAATGAAAATAACTCGTAGGAAGGGATGTATAAACATAGAAGTAAAGCGAATTTAAGAAGGACTCAAGGTAAGAACGTGCTGGGGCTTTTTCAAGAGCTTATCTTAAGTGTTTTCGTCTATAAATAGGAGTTGAGATCACTTCAAAAAGGACTTTAAACTTCTTCATTTTTAACTCCTGATTTCGATGAATGAATTACACTATGTTGGATCTATAGCAAATTCTAAGAAACCGAGTTATAAGAGTGGTTTTGTAAAAATAAAGGATAATCAATCGATGTTGAATAATTGGATGTAAGCTAGATAACTTGTCAAACCACTATAAAAATTGTGTGTTCTTTTATTGTTTTTAGTCTCTTTTCTTTTCTAATTTTCCTATTTGATATTTCATTGGATTTTTGTACTATTTTTGGTCTAAACATCATGTATTTTTTGTTGAAAATAACAATGCACCTAAATAAATGATTGTTTCTTTTGCTATTGTAGATTAGGCCATATAATTAAGAAACGACTGGACAAGTTAAGAAACTAAGGGTTTTTACCATGATTTGATTTCAAATCATCTAATACTTGTACATCATGTCTTAAAGGAAAAATGGTCAAGAACCCATTCAGTGGAAACAATGAACGAGTTACCGAACTCTTTGGACTAGTACATACTGATATATGGTACTATATCTACAACTACCAATGATGGAACCTCTTACTTTGTTATATTTACTGATGATTTATCTAGATATGGACATGCGTATCTTATGAAACACAAATACAAGGTCTATGATAAATTTATTGAACATAATGAAGTTGAAAATCAAACAAGTAAAAAAGTCAAAATACTTTGATTTTATTGAGGCGGCGAGTACATTGGATATAAGCTTCAAGAGTACCAAAAAGAGAATGAAATTATCTCCCAAGTCACTTCTCCCTATACCCGTTAATATAACTCAAAAAAGAAAAATCAGACTCTGTTAGACATGTTTCTATTGATGATGAACGATACTGAGTTGCTTCTTTCCTTTTGGGGATACACACTTAAAACCATGGCACTGGCATATTTATTGAGTTTCTTAACGTCTAAATCTGTACCTTAGACCCCGTACGAGATATAGGATAGTAAGAAACGCTACCTTGATCGTTTGAAGGTATAAGGTTGCTCAACGTATGTAAAGAATGTAAACCACTGTAAACTTGAGTCAAGATCAGTTTTATGTAAGTTTATAAAGTATTCTGGAAATTCTCGTGGATACTTATTCAATTATATCATGGAACAAAATGTGTTTATTTTGAGACATGGCACCTTTTCAGAAAAGGAATTTCTCTTTGGAGAAATTAGTGGCAGTACGATAGACTTAGATGAGATCCAAGAAACATCTATGAAAACTGAATATTCAGATAGTGTTCCACACCCGAGAAGGTACACAACCTATTAGAAGATCTTGTAGGAAATCTCGTGCAGTAGGGAGATACTATTGTTTTTGTACCGATGATGATAATGTGGACTACATCATTCATAACGATGATCCCTTCATATATTGACAAGTCTTAAAGAGTAAAGACTCCGTCGTTTGACTTTATGTGATGAAATCTGAAGTGGATTCCATGTATAAGAACAAAGTTTGTACATTGGAGAATATACTAGAGGAGTGTGTTACATCATCTATTTTAAGACTTAAAAATAGACACTAATGGTGCTCATATCCATTATTATATTTTGGTTACAAAATGAGATTAGTTATTATATCATTGAAATCAATAGCACATACATTGAAAACTTTATAATACCATTTTAATCTTTCATTACGTCTTCCAATGCATAACCCCACGATTATAACTTTTGGATAAAGTATAATAATTACAAGATATAATTTCAAGAGCGATATGTGATGATGCCCCACTTAACTGATCAGAGTTGTAACTACGGACGATTATAGAATTCATCACACATACAAATTCGTTGCTATGTTGTATAGAAGATTAAAATCTACATTGATATTAGCTTCTCTCTTGTATGTCTTCGGAAATCTTTATTTGTGGAAAACCTGAAAATCCTTACTCTGGACCTACTCAAATAACTTCCCAAGAGTTCGGTAAATCAAAATCTTGAGTCAGATAAAAAGTTTAGTGTGAATAATATTGTCATCCCAAATCAAATTAGATACATGCTAAGACCATGCCATTGAGCAGAATGGGTTTTCTCCTTACCAATACATTACTAATTGAAATGTCAACCTCACATTTATTGGATAAGATGAGACAAACTTAATTATATGTGCTCTCTTGATTCATTTACAACTACAAAGGTAAGAACATAGTAGATATACAAAATGGGTTGAAGAGGAATAGGTCAATATTGAGTTGGGGGGTTATAGATTCCCTGCATACCCATCATATTAAGTGTTAAAACATCAATATATTTCTATAGGGTCATTACAAACATATTAATTTTCCCAGGCCAACAAAAAACCTGTCAGGTTGACTCGGACCAAAACCATGTAAAACAACGACTCTTATTCCCATAAAGACATCAAGGTAACCCTATAAAAAAGAAAACTAATAGTGACGTCCCTACTCCATTTCCAGATATGCACATAATAAAATTTCCTTAATGTTGGTAAAAGCCTATGCATTAGAATTGTTGACCTTAGTAACCAAGGGGCGTAATAAGTTATAGCAAGGGATGTTACCTTGACACCAGCCCCATAAAACTTGACATGATTTTCTACATGTTAAATAAGTCATTTCTCTTGATCAATTTTATGCATCCTAGCTTGTTTAGATCTTCATATTCACATAGATGCAATTTACCCACATGGGGATTTAGCCTGACCGTACACACTAATGGAACTGTTATTCGATTTTTAAACCAAATGTCATTTTAATGGACCTAGACTATGAAATAATGAAGGAATGAATCAAGAGCTTAGAGGATATCAAGGATGAAGATTGAAAGAATTTGGCTAAGTATGGAGAAACTCTCATCAATCGACACCGATCGATCTCATGACCAAGTGGTACCTACTCTACTCTTGTGTAAATCTACAATTGAAGTTGATGAAAGTATAGGTAGAAAGGTGTGACATCGGTTGAAACCAATCCGCATGGATCGACGTTGAACGATGATGCTTTGAAGACTTAATTGTTCAAGCTAGAAGACTTATACTATATCAACGAAGACTCAAAAACATCGGTTGGTATTTGAAAACATATTTTTGGGAGAAAATATACAATAGAATATTTAGTTTTGAAATACTTTGAGAAAACATTTTATAAATATGGAAATGATTTGATTTAGAAGTTAATAATTAAAAGTAAATATTTTGTCTAAATCAAAAAGTTTGGAGGTGTTTTGTTATAAAAAATTTTATTAGGAAAACTCCTTTTGAAGATTATAAGACTAAACTACGTAACATACGGTGTGAGACACTAGGACAAGATGAGTTTGGTTTCGCTCAATACCCATTATAACGATGTTACCTTTATGATTGCTATGTGTGACTTTCCCAAAAAAGTTATAGGGTTGCCAAGTTATTCCCTTCCATGGAGAGGGTTCAAATATTATGTAAGGACTCCCATTTTGATGCATGGGACAGTGACTTTTTACTTATATTGTCTTGCTTTTGTCAAACTGTATGTGTTGTTGTGTTTGCTAATTAATTTATGTCATGCTTGTTTGAATTAATTTCTTTTGAGTGCATTATGTTATTGGTTACTTGTCTTACTGTGATAGATTTTAGTTATTAATTTATTTGCATATTATTGGCTGTTTGATTGGTTGCTTTTTTGTTCAACATATTATGGTTGTTTATACCGTATAGTAGGCTAAATTGCTTGCTATATATTGATATTTTGCGATGAATTAGTTATCCAAAGTTAACTTTTATTGGGATGAACATTGTAAAACTAGTTAGATGTTTAGGGACATGTTTGCTTCAGTTATAGTGAGATCATGTAGTTTCCTAAGCCGAGAAAGAAAATATATTTGGACTGACTAAGCGATGTGAAGATGTTACCTGAAGATGAGTAATAATGGTTGAAGAATTTCGATGACTAAAGACATGATGGGTAGCATTAGAAATCAAAATAATGGATGGGAGGATTAACATACATTTACCAAAATTAGGAGTTTTAAAAGATGTGTTTCTAATTATTATTTTATACAAATAATTACTGGCTTCCATAAATATCTTAAGATAAAAAGTTTTTATTTTGAACATATTTTCACAGTCTGAAGTTTTTAAAAAACGATGTTTTTCAAAACTACTTTAAATTGATTTTAAAATGGTGAAAATATTTGGAATCTTTTTTACAAAAAAGTGATAATGAAGATGGAATCTTTGATTTGAAAATAAAAATGTTTTGTTAAATGTTTTGCTTTGTAGTTGCATTGGAACTTTCCCCACCAGCAGATCCTTCTTTAGTATTTTAGGCGAGTCATCCATTTCACAGGATGTAATAATCACTATAAGAGGACTTTTGAATCAGATTTTCTTACGTTGTTTGAAAATCGCAATATGACAGAGGATACTAGAATTAGATTTTTCAAAGTGATCTGAAGGTTGAAACAAGATAGGTTTCGATGTGAATGCATAACAAGGGATTTTTGTGAAGTCATTGGAAATGTTCAAAACTTTGAGGAGGCAAGTTTGCTGATATGAACTTGCGAAGTAGGGCATACGACATGTTTTGCTAAATATGTGCTAAGGGAATGTTAATAACTCAAAGATTTCAATGTGTGCTTGTAAAGAAGAGGTTTTGTGAGGATGCTTACTTGAGTTGCATAACATGACTTTGGATCTTATGACATGATCTTCCATTAACCCAGACGATGTGAATCTAATATCATGGCCTTACGAAGTTGCATGGATTTGAGCATAAGGGAAACCAAGACTGATTTTCGATTGTATGTTATGGTCATACGAGTTATCAAATATCTCAAAGTTCAATAATCTTATAACTTATGATTGTAAGGAGACCTTACGTGGTTTAGGAATTGAGGATGGATGTAGCTATAATATGAGTTGATAGCCATGTTATTTTGAGGATGTAGTCATGAGTAAGCACATACTATTTTGAAGATGTAGCCATGAGTGGGCACTTGGAAGGTGTAAAAATGAGATTGTAACAACCCAGAAATTTTTCGAAATAAAAAAAGAAAATATAATTAAAATTCAGAGAATGAATTTAAAAATAAAGTTTCCACAAACATCCGAATATGGCTACGAGACCTGCACCATAGTGTCCGTAGCAATTTTCTAGACAATTTTCATATATATAACTTGTCGAAATTCGTGGTAGTATAAGGGAGTTACTAGTGTTGGAAATATAAGTAAGAAACTAGAATAGAAAAAAGATAAAAAATAATAATAAGGGCCAGATCGAACCTTACTTGGCCTAGGTTAACCAGGGGTGGTCAACCTAAACCTAGGGGCGGTCGGCTTGACCCATGTTAAACCTATGGTAGCGAGCCTAGGTAGCATCGCTTTCCAATCAAGATTAGTGTGTGCGGGCCAAGTAACTAGTGAAGGGAGAGTATTTGATCTAGTGTTGACTTGATTGTAAAAATTATTTAAGTCCCCCTATAAATAAACATTTAGGGTTAACATAAATCCTTAGTTTTCTCCATTGTAGGGAAGCACTGCCAAATTGAAAAAAAAAACCCTAATTCCCAAATCAACTTCTAATCCCTAAATCAAACCCAAATTCTAATCTAAGCCAAAATTAGAAAGAGGGGTCATGCAATTGGCAGAAAGGTAAGCAGATCTAGAGGAAACAGGTGGAATTAGAACTAGATCTAGAGCTAAGGACAGAGGTGAATGGGCACATATCCAATATAATAATTAAACCATCTAATTTTAATTCTATTTTATGTTGATTAGATTTTGATCACCTAAACCTAAACTGTTAATCAATTAAATTGGAATTAGAGAGTTGTAAAGATTTATATTAAATTGCAATCAGATGTTAGAGATTGTTAAACCCTAAATTAGGTCCTAAATTGCACCTTAAATTGAATCGAGTTTTAATTGAATTTGAGAATTTAAACTATGAACTAGGTTAACTACCTGCTCAATGAAACTGACCTAAGTTTAACAAATGAATGAATTAAAAAAGTTGCAGTAATTGAATTAAATAAAAAGGCATAATCTTAGAAAAAATTATACAACGATGGTCGACCGTACTTCCCGTAGGTCGACTGTAAGCAGTAGACCTAGTGGTAGCCAAGTCCTCTATCTCCAAGTAAAAATGGGCGTATTGATTATTTTGGGCCTCAAGCCCAATAAATGAATGAAAACTTTGAATTTCTGGACCTAGTTGAATTATTAAGGCATCCCGTTATGTGCTAGAGAGATGATAAGGAAATAGATTCCTATAAGGATCATTTAGTGAATCTCATTCTCATTTCTATGTTCGCATGTTGGGCATGGAGAGTTATTAAAAGACAAGCGATTTATTTCACAAAGGCTCAAGGTGTTACGATCGAGTGGGCAAAACAATAGTTAAGGGCATCTTTAAGAGTCTGGTTTTAACAAGAAATCTACATGCTGCATGTTTTCTGGCATAAGCATGGCACAAGTGGATGTTGGCTAAGATGATAAGAGGCTATAGGTTGAGCGAAACTGAGTGGGGCCTAGTACTAATGGTAGTGCAATGCATGGTCACTCTAAGATGGTACTTAAGAGGTATTTTGCTGTTACAGGATAAGCATCGGTGCATTCGATGAGTCATTTGCGAGAGTGCATTTCATGTTCTTCCTCTCTAAGCTTTGTGTGAGCTAGAATGGGTAGTAGATACCTAATTTTTCGGGCGTTAGGATGAGGTTTGTTTGAGATGAATTGATTGTAATAGACTTATAACCTTAGGTATGTGACCTTAGGTGTGCACGGACATGATACACACTCTACATCACTTAGAGTAGATTTGGAATCAACTACATTTGATTATAGAATTAGTCTTGTTCTCATTTACTAGACATATGTCTGACCATTCCAATTTTTCCCTTTTTCCTCACCATAGGTGGACAAGGCAACAACTGACTAATCCATCGCTGCATTCAGATTGTCGTGCTTGGAGTCTGGCTTGATCCTCTATCCTTAACCATGTATTTTCTAGTAGTATATTTATTTTAGTATTTTGCTTCTAAGGGATTACTTTTATGATATACTCTGATTTTTGGATTATGTGTTGATATTTTATGAGACTATGATATTATTACACTTGAGTCTATTATTACTGTTTTTGAGATAATTTACATATATTTGATAGTATGTTTCCACTGTGATGACTTTCCGATTAGATAATTTATATTATATTGATATCTTAGTCTCTGTAATACTATTTTTTTTACAAAATCGATAATCTACGTTTCTCGATGTGACGGTTTTTGGGTATGTCAAGAGACGTTGGTTGTCACATTTGGTATCAGAGCATGGGTTCAATATTCCTAGGATTAGGAGCATAATTGACCTTTATGTTTGTATGTGTCTATATATATGTATGATTTTGATAAAAAGAAATGATTTTTGAAAATATTTGCAAAATGGAATTTTTGAATGTATATATAAGTATTTTCAAATAAAATAAAAATAATCCCACAATTCATGCCTATGTTTATTCTAACTCTTGCATGTCTTATCTCTTGTCTCCTAATCTTGTTCTAACTATCTGTGGAAGTAGTTAATTGAATCTATACTATCCAAAGATAGAGATGGCTGATCCTGTAGAGTCAGCTCTACCAACATCCCTGAGATTTTGGGTATGAACATGCCTGCTTGGATCCGCTATTACTTACAGGCCACGGGATGGGTTGAGCATCCCATTAGAGAGCCTGCGAATGTAGCAATAGGTAGGGTTCCTCCCCCAACCTATCAATTTTAACTTTGCAAATCTATGTAAGTGATTTTCCAGTTCGGGTGGCAAGCCATTATTGGGTATAGAGTCTTATATTGATTCCCAAGCTTGGATCCCCAATTATAAGCGGGTATTAGGACTTATGGGTTTAGCAGATGGAGTTAGGAGGCATCATGCTACTTGGCAGCTACATTGCGAGGCCCTTTGTTGGTGGAAGGTTCTATGAAATGCGGATTACAGATCTTGAGGATAGAAGTAACACTAGAGGGGGGGTGAATAGTGTTTTAAGGAATTACTAATTCTTTTGAGTTTATAGTAATTTGAACACAAATGTATGCAATATTCAAACACAGATACGATCACAGAATCAAACACAGATGCAGATATAAAGTAAAAGCAATAAAGGAAAGAACACACCGGATTTTATATTGGTTCAGAGATACTCTACATCCAGTCCCGCAACACAAGTACGAATTTCCTTTCAAAATCAATTCTTACAATTACACCCTCGATTTCAAGGCCATGAGACACACCACTCCAGATTCACAATCCTCTGGGTAGAGATACTTGATTTTACGGGTAACAAGTTCACCGAATTGATTTCCCAGGATAGAATCACACCTTTTCTCGCTTGATTGATTTTACAGGCTACAATCATACATTTTCTCACTCAATTAATTACAAAGAAGTCTATAACTCTGAATAGCACTGGGATCTTGTTCAGATAGTGATAGAGAATCAAACCAGAAATGATCTAATTAGATTCAATGGTGATTTCAACAGAGTAATGGTAAAAATGCATATAAAGAAATGTAGAAGAAGAGGAGTGAAATCAAAGAAAATATGAATATAAATTCGTTTAAAACAACCCTTATTTATAGTAGAACAACAGTCATGCCCATTTGTGAAAGGATATGACGAATAGACACTTCCTTTGAAGACGAATAAACACTTCCTTTGAAATTCAAGTTTCTGAAATAAAATGTCACCTTGTCGACAAGGGTATCTTTGGGTTGTCGATTGGCCTAAGTAATTTTTGGTAATTTGTTTTTATTTGAAAATATCTTCTATCTTGTATTAAAACAATTTTAAACTTTATAAATATACTTAACTATAGTTAAAATACATAAATAAGTATAGAGAATAATATATATATATAATTTTACTATAATTTTATATTTAATACCAAGTATAAATATTAAATGTAAAATATATTATAATTAAAAGATAGTTTAAAACCAAGGATAATTTGATTTTGAAAATAAAGATTATTTGAGGCTAAAAGTATTTTAAAACTAGGATAGATGTTTTTGATTCTTTTAAAAGGAAGATTTTGAAAACATTTTAAAAACAAGATATAATTTTATAAAACATTCGAATAAAAGTTAGTGGATACAAAACAATGTTCCACTAGATTTTTCGTAGGTTCCATCCTACTTAGGATTCCATCCCTTTAACGGGCTCAAAGTGGATTCCATTCCACGAATAAAATGGATTTTAAGATGTCAGTGCTTTTTTAGGAGTTTTAACAAAATTCCTAATTAAATTACTTATATTGAAATCTTGAACTCTTGATAATCTTGATACTCATGAGTCCTCAATCTTGATATCTTCAGTCTTGAATCTCTATACTGTACAGTCTTCATTCTTTGGTACCTGCATGGTGAAATCATGCATATACATATATATCTAAACTATAATGTTAGTATTTGAACTTTATAACAATTCCTAAGGTTGTTGCCATCAAAACCGACTTCTCAGGGACTAACAATCTCCCCCTTTTTGATGATGAAAATCTTTGTTTATAAAATACTACTTCTATCCTAATAACTCCCCCTAAAACTAATAACTACCCCTTAATCTATGCCTAACTATCCTATTTTATACTTCTCCCCTTTGTCATCAACAAAAACTAACTCCAAACCATATAACTCCCCCTTAATCTAATACTATATGGCATCTGATTATAATGATAGTGTTATCATAAATAATCAACACTTAATTGAAAAACTAAAACTTAGTCCTTAATTACTAACTATCCTAACTAAGAACCCATATATGTTAATACTTATAATAGTGATAATGTGAGAATTCAAATATAAGAACACATATCAATTATATATTGTTATATTTACATTTGCGTAAAAAACATAAGTAAGATCATATAACGATAAGAAAGAGAAGAAAGAAACTAATGTGCATTTATACATATTATGTTTTGCACACCAAACCAAATCAAATCAAATCAATCCAAGCAATCAATTCAAATAAAACAAAGTAATCAAATAAAATTAAACATTACAAGGAACCTCCACCCATCATTCTTCTCTAAATATAGGGTCTGCTTTAATGGCATCCCAATTTTCATTTTCATTGGTGAGAGAGACTGGAGGATGTGCTTCGTTATCATTTTTGTGTAGAGAAGAAATCATCCATCGTATCGTATCGAAATTCTTTTCTTGTTCCTTGATCATCTGCATTTGACTCAACTCTAAGTGTCGCTGATTACGAAGAATGAAAGAAAGAATATTTCTGAAAGAGTTAAGTTTTACTTCAAGATTCTCGGTCAAACTATGAATTGGAATGGCCATATTTGAGTTTGTGAGAAGAAATAGAGATAAAGTAGATAAGAAATAATTTTGAGTGATGAATTCTGGAAGAAATATGTATTTATAGGTATAGAAATTCGTTTGATGTGAATAGACACAAGGTAGTTATTCAAATTTCAAATTTAAAGTGAAAAGTTATTTCTGACCAGTACTTGTCAACATGGTCTATGAGGGGTTGTTGACAGGGGTCAGTTAATTTTTATGACTCATTTTGATTTTGTGAATAATTGTGTGTATATGTATATATTTATATGATATACTAACATTTATTATAGAGATAGGATAAGCTAGATAACAGAAAAGTAATTCAATTTCATTTCATAATATAACGATACAATGATTAAACATTAAGAACTACACGAACATTCAAATCAAAACAAACTAAAACCAATACAACATGACATTAAAAGGAAAAAAATAGTTAGACGATGACGAAGATGAAGATAATCCAAGCTTCTTGTTGACTTTGGAGAAAATCCTGTTCATCTTGGATGACATTTTATCCAATTTTTTACCGACGGACCATTTAAGTGTCCGTTGATTCTCAACAATGATCTTTTGTTTTTTGAGTAAGGTTTTGTTGGTTGGATTAGAGGGATAATCAATAATTTCCAAGGATGTTTCACTTTCTTCTTCTTCTATTTCCATTTCATCCCTTCTTCTTCCTCCTCTTCCATCTCCTCATGAGCCATACTCTTTTCCTTTTCGGCAAGAGTTCCATATGGTTGAAAAACATATGGAATTTTCATAAGAGAAATGTTTGAATGATTAAAAAAATTTCTTGAAACAAATTCTTCTTCTTTGAAATCTACTCCAAAATAATTAAAAATTCGAGTGAGACAGATTCCATGATACAAAGTGTTTTCATCCATTTCAAGATTTTTGGGACGAAATTCATCCAAAATAACGTACGCCCAATTAATATCATAATTTCCAAAAATAGCAAAAAGTGCTTTGCAAACTTTTGAAGTTGGATTGTTAAAATTCCCCGATCTTGGGGTCAAAGTATGTAGTAAAAGAAGATTAACAATTCTAACTTTTGGTCGAAAGTTTCGATTTATGAATTCAAAGTTATCATTTCCTTCGAAAATGTGATGAAATGTCTCACGATCATTTTCATCGATATTAAAATTAGAAAGATCCATTCCCCTGCTCTTGCAATTGAGAACGGTACCCAAAAGTTCACAATTTCAGATGATTCTAGTGCCTTTGACACTACTCCAAATTCCATTACCATTTCCATTATAAAATCGACGGTTGAGATTTGCATAAATTTTTTTTAACAAGATTTGGATAACAAACAAAGTCATTTTGTGAAACATCAACAAGACTAAGAACTTGGTTGTTTGCAAATAGAGAGTTGAAATAAAGCAAACTTCCCGGGATGGACTTCTCCATAGTTAGCATAGTTGATATATGCTTTTATAGCCTTCGGGTCATTGAAAAGTGCTATTTTATCATTCTGGAAATTCTCATTGTGGAAGGGTTTCTTGAAGAAGCCAATAGAGTAGAGAGTAGAGAGCTTGATGTTTTGAAATAAGAGTGAATTTGAAAATGAAAGTGAAAAGTTGTGATAAGAGATAGTAAATAAGTAGATTCTCAAAGGACACGTTCTTTGGTCAAAAGGTGACTTTTCAAAGTTTTGAATGAAGTGAAAAGATAGAGGGAAATTCAACTTTTGAATTCAAAATTTGAATTTCAAATTTCTGTACCATTGTCGACAACGTGGGGGGGCCTTGTCGACAGGTGTCTTTGAATTTTCATGATTTATTTCTCTCAAGTATTCTAATATACACATACATACATACATACATATGTGTGTGTGTGTGTGTATATATATATATTATTTTTAATGTCTATATATATCTGGAATATTACTAAATTTATAGTATATTCCATAAAATATTATGCTACTATTAAAAAAATAATAATAAAATAATCGTAAAAACATATAAAAAATTAAAATTCAAACAGCACACCAATTCAAAATCAACCAATCAAGCATCCAATCCTAAGCATGCAATTTCAACCAATGTATTGTAAACGTGTACCTTTTTCTGAGTCCTTTTTCTAAATTCGTCTGAGTCGTGAACTACCATGAAACACATATTTGAATTATCTGTCTTCTGTTCATCATCTCTTGAGGACGAGTCCGAGTCATCTAGAGTAGCAATAAATGCACGTTTTCATTTCTTTGTGGAATCATTGTTTATAGGAAGATTTTGCCTATTTGGATGCAGACAGTCTCTTTTGATATGGCCTGTTTCGTCACAGTTGAAACATTTGATATAGTTTGGCACTACATTCTGATTACCAGAGTTCTTATAGTTGTTTCTCTTGAGATTATTTATCTTTCTGTATTTCAGAAATTTTCGAAAGTTCTTGGTCATAAAGGTTATCTCTTTATCATTATCGCTGTTTGATTCTGATATATCGGTCAACGCATTGAAAGCAATTTATTTTTTTCAGATGCTTTACTTTCCCTTCTCTCGATCATTTGGACTTCAAACAACATTAGGTTTCCAATTAATTCTTCTATCTTTAAGGTACCGATGTCATTTGCCTCTTCGATCGCAAGTGTCTTTTGATCCCATTCTAGAGTAAGAGAAATTAAGATTTTTCTGACTTGATCTTCTTTCGAAAATTCCTTTTCCAAGGATATTAGAGAATACACGATATTCTGAAATCTACTATACATAACTGAAATAGACTCGTTAGAATTCATTTTAAATAATTGAAACTAATTTGTGAGTATGGAAATTTTGGTCTGTTTAACTTTGATTGTTCCTTCGTGAGTAACTTGCAAAGTTTTCTAGATTACATATGCAGACTTACAAACTAACACTCTATTAAATTCATTCATATCAAGTGAACAAAACAAAATATTCATAGCTTTAGAGTTGTTTTTTGCAATAGTCTTTTGCTTAGCAGTCCACTGTGCAAAATCAGTTGTTGGTTCAAAATATTCAGTCTACGTGATATTCCAAGTGTCTAGTCCTAAGATTGTAAATATATGTTCATCCTACATACCCGATATGCATAGTTACTGCCATTAAAAGTGGTGATCTGATAGTAGACTGATCTTCTGCAATTGAACCAGTGATAGGGATAATAGAACCAGTGTTGGTAGTAGTAACAGTACCAATGTTGGTAACCATTTTGAAAATTTTTCAAAATTCAGATT
The DNA here is from genome assembly GCA_030765085.1 of Allium cepa. NCBI lineage: Eukaryota > Viridiplantae > Streptophyta > Magnoliopsida > Asparagales > Amaryllidaceae > Allium > Allium cepa. Next base: position 276,155,294 of record CM060937.1, on the reverse strand, counting down.
ATGAAACTTTGAAAACCTTGCTCTGATACCAAATGTGAAAAATACGGATTACGGATCTTAAGGCTAGAATTAACACTAGAGGGGGTAAATAGTGTTTTAAGGAGTTACTAATTCTTTTTGATTTTATATTAATTTGAACACAAATGTATGCAATACTCAGACACAAATATGATCACAGAATCAAACACAGATGCAGATATAAAGTAAAAGCAATAAAGGAAAGAACACATCGGATTTTATACTGGTTCGAAGTTATCCTACATCTAGTCCCTCAACACAAATACAGATTTCCTTTCCAAATCAATTCTTACAATTACACCCTTGATTTCAAGGCCAAGAGGTACACCACTCCAGATTTGCAATCCTCTGGGTAGAGATACGTGATTTTACGGACAATAAGTTCACCCAATTGATTTCCTAGACTACAATCACACCTTTTCTCGCTTGATTGATTTTACAGGCTACAATCACACCTTTTCTCACTCAATTAATTACAAAGAAGTCTATAACTATGAATAGCACTGGGATCTTGTTGAGATAGTTATAGAGAATCAAACAAAAAATGATCTTATTAGATTCAATGGTAATTTCGGCAGAGTAATGTTAAAAAAGCATATATAGAAATGTGGAAGAAGAAGTGGAGTGAAATCAGAGAATATATGAATATAAGCTCGTTTAAAACAGCCCCTATTTATAGTAGAACAATAGCCATGTCCATTCATAAAAGGATATGACGAATAGACACTTCTTTTGAGATTCAAATGTTTGAAATAAATTATCACCGTGTCGACAAGGGTATCTTGGGGCTGTCGACAGGCCTAAGTAATTTTTGGTAATTTTTTTTTGAAATAACTTCTATCTTGTATGAAAACAATTTTAAACTTTGTAAATATACTTAACTATAGTTAAAATACATAAATAAGTATAGAGAATAATATATATATATATATATAATTTTACTATAATTTTATATTTAAATCTAAGTATAAATATTAAAAGTTAAATATATTATAATTCAAAGATAGTTTAAAACCAAGGATAATTTGATTTTGAAAATAAAGATTATTTTGAGGCTAAAAGTATTTTAAAACCAGGATAGATGTTTTTGATTCTTTTAAAAGGAAGATTTTGAAATCATTTTGAAAATATGATATAATTTTATAAAATATTTGAATAAAAGTTAGTAGATACAAAACAATGTTCCACTAGATTTTTCGTAGGTTCTTTCCTACTTAGGGTTCCATCCCTTTAACGGGCTCGAAGTGGATTCCATTCCACGAATAAAATGGATTTTAATACGTTAGTGCTTTTCTAGGAGTTTTAACAAAATTCCTAATTAAATTACTTATATTGAAAATCTTGAACTCTTGATAATCGTGACAATAATGAGTCTTCAATCTTGATATCTTCATTCTTGAATCTCTATACTACGGTCTTCATTCTTTGGTACCTTCATGGTTAAATCCTGCATATACATATATATCTAAACTATAATGTTAGTATTTATATTTTATAACAATTCCCAAGGTTGTTGTGATCAAAACCAACTTCTCAGGTACTAACAGGTTCTTGAGGCTAAGACTGGCGGGGATGTTATGAATTAGGAAGCGTTTCGAAGGGGATTTGAGATGAAGTTCTTGTCATAGACTGAGGAGTGGACTATGTTGGAGAAGTTTATTAATATCAAGCAGGATGATTTGTCTGTCAAAGATTATGCCATTCGGTTTAATGAGCTTACAAGGTTCGGAATGAAATTCACCGGTATAAAAGTAACTATGTGATCGTGTAATATGAAAGTTAACTAAATTACTTTCTTGAGCGAAATATGAACATAAAAATATAAGCAATAATAAAAGACATCGGAGATTTTTGTACTGGTTCGAACTTAATGTTCTACATCTGTTAGCGCCAAAATTAGTCACGAACGTCCAAATTCTAATGAAAGCACCAAACGACAGTCATAGATCACAGATAGAATGTATGTAGAGAGTATATATATGATGATCAGTAAAAATTAAAATGAAAGCAATAAAGAACAACAGATTTTATAGTGGTTCGGCTAACTTCGGCCCACGTCCACTTAGAAATTTCCTTTTTGTTGTTGTAATAATCGATTACAGTTACAAAATGGCAAAGTAGCCTTAGCATTGGAAAAGAGAAAGTAAGAGAGAAGAAAGAAGATCCCTTTTCTAATGCCGCGCATGCTGTATTTATAGGCAAACACCGAGTTACTGGGCTTCCTGAGTGGTCTTGGCCCACCAAGACTATAGCCAATCTAGACTCAACACCACGACCAATCCTAAGTCTAGAATACGCTGATCTAACATTTCCTAGGTTATGACCCGAAGCATGCCTACTGCGACTTAAAGTAAATAAAGCTCGGAGTTGAAGCCACAAGCACGTCGATCCACTATGTCCCACCTGGCTACACCGTCCTGCCGAGCCATACTACTCTGGCCGACTCATACATAACTGATCCACCACTGCCGATCCCATCGAGGCTGACCCGTCAGTGCCAATCCACTCCAAAGCCAAACCATATCTGGCTGACCTTACATGACCAAATGACATGCCTTCCTTCCATTGCCTACCGATTGTTCTCAACCGATCCACTTCGACCCGTCTACCCTGACTGACCCTACATGACCGAACCACTCCACTACCGATCCACTTCAGCAGGCCCCATCGAGGCCGAACGACACCCTCTTGACCGAACCATGCCTCTCAGGCCGAACGACATCGCCAAGGCCGAACCATGCCATTATGCCGACCCAATTAACATCTGAGCCACTGATACAACTGAGCCACCCACGTCGAGCCACCTTGTCGAGCCACTTATGTCGAGCGACCTAGAAGAATCGAAGAAGTCATCCAAACGACTCGAAGCTTGACTCCATATGACTCGAAGCAAATCCAGGGCGACTTGCGACTCGTCGAAACCCAAGTTTCAAGTATCTAATAACCTTCCTCCATCGACTATGCCGAATCCCGATTGTAAATCCATGATTATTATCCATGCTTGACTGTCCATCCATCCAATCGACTAAATCCATCGTAACCCAGCCTCGACGAACGAGTAGTCGATTTAGTTGAATCCTCCTGTCTGCGGCCTTGCCAAAAGATGGGTTAACAACGTCCAGTCCCAGAGTCCTTATGGAATTCAATTGATACCCTTATTTCACCCAGAGGAATAGGTATTACACCGTTTGAACAACCGAACAGGACTTTCCCGCCTAGACAACCGAATAGGACTTCTACTGCCTGAGGATACTACAACAGGACTTCAAATACAAGTGGAAATGTTTCTGACTGAATATGCTCTGTAATAGCACTGATGAGTCAATATAAGTGCATCCTTCCTATAACCTTCTCCTTTATGTTATATAGTGAAATTCGTGAAGAAAGGAAGACTAAGTGATCGCATAAGAATATGCTTGAGTGTTAGTGAACAATTAGTTTGATTTGAGAATCTTTAAATTAAATTGCAAGTGTATAGAATTTAGAAATCAAAAATATGAATTCATTAATAATAGTGTTGAAATTGTGCTATTTATAGTTGTTAAAAGGTTGCAATGCTTCATGAAGAGTAGCCATGAATTAGAAAGAAGCAACTGTTGAATTGAGCGTTGTTTCTGTTCAGGGATGAGAAGCAACCTTTCGAAAAACTAGCCATTATTTTTAACTCAGAAGTCTGAATAAACTTCAGCCTTCTCAATGTAGCGAAACAACAAACCAGCGCCGAAACAGTGCAAAACAGGTTGAATTCAGACGTTTGAATATTAAGGTCAGATGTCTGAATGCGCCTTAAAATTTATGTTGCACTTCAGCATTCAGACGTCTGAATCAATGATTCAGACGTCTGAATCCTATGTTTCAGACGTATAAAAGCTTTTCTTTGAAAACAAGTGTTTGTATTCAATAGCTAGTGCACGCATACCAATTAGGAGAGATTTTAACATATATCACTAACTATACACAGACTCTAACAATATAAAAGATTACGCTCATCAATCCAGAGTTTGATCATCAATATTTTCCTACAAAACATGGTTAGATAAACTCATATAATTGTTATTATCCAAATATCAGGAACTGAGGTTCCAACATAGTACTCCTCATAAGAAGGCACTTAAGTTTGCTTAAGGCTTGAATCAACCACTACAGAACTTTGGCAGTGAGTCATATTCCAATGGGAGCTACTTTTGAAGGACTAGTTGAGTTGCTTATTATCGTTAAGGAAGAGGCTCCAAAGATTGAGGGGAAGAATTTCAGAAGGTTAAGAAGAAGAGTGGATTTTGGCCTAAGGGAAAAGTTCAGAAGAAGGATTTGAAATGTCACAGGCGTGGAAAGCCAGGGCACTTTATTAATAAATGCCCTTAAGGTAACTCAATTTCTAAGTTAAAGTGCTTCAATTGTGATTAGGTTGGGCATCCTAAGCGAGCTTGTCCAGTTCCACCTAGAGTTTCTCCTCAGACTTCTACTTAGGTGGCCTAGGCTTATGCTCTCGATGATGTTCCTACATCCAGTGTGCAATAAGCATTGGATAAAGGGAAGAAGGTGGTGTGGAAGATATGTTATACCTTTTAGATCTTTTCGTTCATCTTTATTCGAAACTTAGGCTTCTCATTCTTTTATCTCCAGTAGATTATTGATGACTTGCACCTAGACATAAGTATTGTAACAGACCCCACAGGTGTGTCAATCTCGCCGGAGGATCAATTGATTTGTCTATGATATATGGGGTTTGAAGTTGATGATTTTAGGGGTCGATTTTGAGTGCGATGCTTATGTCTGGGGATTCTTTGGTTTTGGGTTGATCTTAGGCTTGGATTTGATGTCCTTGTATGGGGCTATACTAGACTGTGATAGGAAGACTATTTGATTGGGCACATATAGTGTGCTTAGCTTAAGGGTTTTCTATGATCCACAAGGATTGATTATGTTGAGCTACCTTTATTCCCTAGACCTACTATAGGATGAGCATATTGCTGTTCTAGTAGTTAGAGAATTTTCAGATGTATTTGGTAAGGTTATCGATCTCTCGCCTCAGAGAGAGTTTTATTTTATGATCTACTTTATTGAGAATGCTTGACCAGTTGCCTTACCTTTGAGGTATATGGTTCCAAGGGAAAGACGTGAATTGAACAAGAAAGTGAATGAGTTGTTGGAGAAAGGCTTTATTTGGAGGAGTATTTCTGAGTGGGAGCTTTGGTCGTCTTTACCACTAAGGCAGATGGTTCCTTAGACTATGTGTCGACTAAAGGGAGCCGAATAAACTAAAAAAGAAGAATCACCATCCTTTTCCCCACATAGATGATCACTTCGATCAGTTGGTTGGAGCTAGAGTTTTTCCAACTTGATTTAGCCATAGGTTTCCATCGGTTCAGTGTGGTTGAGCATAGTATTCAGAAGACAGCATGTAGAACTCCTAACAGGTTAAATAAGTAGTTAGTCATTCCCTTTGGACTAACCAATGAACTTTCCTATTTTGTTGATTTGATGAGCTGAGTATTTAAGGAGTTGCTAAATAAGTTTATGGTGGTATTTATGGATTATATCTTGGTGTATTTGAGCAGTAGGGAGGAGCATGCTTTGCATTTGGAGGAGGTTCTTAGCACACTCCATGCATATAAGCTTAAGGCTAAGTTTACTAAGTGCCATTTTCAGAGAGAGGAGGTTTACCTTTCGAGCCATATTGTTTCAGAGAGTAGTTTGGCTACAGAACCGAGTAAGGTACCGGCAATCCAGGATTGGTATGTTTCGAAGAATGCTATGCCGGTGCGGAGCTTTCTTGGTCTTTCAGGTTATTATAAGAAGTTCATCAACGATTTCGCTAAGATTTCTACTCCATTAACTCGCGTTAACAAGACGAATCTTGTATTTTCGTGGCATGCTAGTGGTGAGGATGCTTTTATTAAGTTGAATGAAGCTTTGATTGATGCAATGGTGTTAGTGTTTTTGGATGGGACTAAGCCCATTATAGTTTACACTAGTTCTTGTTGTATGGGATTAGGAGCAGTCCTGATGTAGGAGGGTAGGGTAGTGTGCTATGCGAGTAGGAAGTTGAAAACTCATCCTAGAAACTACCCGAGCTTGAGTTGGCAGCTATAGTATTTACACTTAAGTCTTGGAGACATTATCCTTTAGGGGAGAGATTTGACATTTCACTAATCATAGGTCCTTGAAATACTTGTTCTCCTAGGAGGACTCGAACTTGAGACGACACAGATTGATGGAGTTCTTGGCATATTACGATTTTGAGATTTCTTATTCCCTGGGCAAGAGTAATGTAGTAGTGGATGCTTTGAATAGACAAAGAGCAGTATTGAGTACTCTATTCTTGGAGTGGAAACATTTGTAGTATATTTCTACTTTTGACTTTGGACCATCATTGGATATTACCCCTAGATTACTGGCACCCTTAGAGGTTTAGCAGACTTTGTTTGAGCAGATTGGGTCTAGGTAGAGAGAGGTTTGTTAAGCTAGCTGATACCTTAGATAGGATGGGCAGAGGAGAATCATCGAGTCATCTGAGGCATTATGATATAGACTTGAGAAAATGGTTGCGGAGAGATGGTAGGATTTGTGTTTCTCATAGTACAGAGTTGATCGATGCAGTGCTAGCAGAGTCTCACCATTCTAGGATGACTATTCATATCGGTGGAGAAAAGATTGTATCGTGATATGTAGAGAGTTTTCTTTTGGTCTAGCATGAAGAAGCAAGTGGCATAGCATATGATTAATTGTCTGACTTGCTAAAGGGTGAAGGCAGTGCAGAAGAAGTCTGGAGGGTTATTGTAGCCTTTGGATATCCCTCAATAGAAGTGAGAGAGCATCTTTATGGATTTTGTTGATTGATTACCCAAGTTTAGGAGAGGGAATAAGAGTATTTGGCTCATCATTTATAAATTGAACAAGTGCACTCATTTTATATTAGTAAAGAGCACTAGGACAACTGCATCAATGACAGCTTTGTATGTGAAAGAGCTTTGTATTTGAGTGAGTTCTGGAGGAGTCTTCAGGAGGCTTTAGGGACTGGGTTAAATTTGAGTACAACATACCATCCACACACACAGAGACAGACAAAGAGGGTAACTCAGATTTGGATGATTTTCTTAGGATGTGTATCATCGATTTTGGAGGTTCTTGTGAGGATCACTTGCCGCTGGTTGAGTTTGCCTACAATAACAGTAACCATGCTACCATAGGGATGACACTATTTGAGGCTTTTTAGGCAGACGACATAGATCACCATCGTGCTGGTGGGACATGATGGATAAGATCATTTTGGAGCCATTGTGATTAGGGAGACACTGTGCAGTTAAAGCGCTCGGCAGATTCAAAGCGGTGGATGTGCAAAAAGTCGTTGCGGGGATACAACGAGGATATAGCGGGATATAGTGGATAGCTCTAAAATAGCATATAAAACTCATATTTAAGTTTTTACAAATATATAAATGGTAATTAAATGAAAAATTATCATTCAATTGAATTATAATTAATACATAAATGATTTAAAAACATGTGCGAATATACTTTAAATAAACGTAAAACTTTTATTTAACATAATTGAATTTTGTAGAATATTATAGTATTTTCATTTCTTAAAATATATTAAAAATTAAATCAAATAAATTAGTTTCATAATTTTTATAATGTATAAATGCAATTTTTTAATTCATTTTATTAAAGAAGATATAGCGGAAATACAAAATATAGCGGGAATAACGGGATATAGCAGAAATAGCGGGGATTAAAGCGGAAAGACTATATTTTGGGGCTATATGGAAAAATCGTAGCGATAACTATGAGATATTGCGGGGTTATAACGGGGCATTAACTGCACAGGGGAGACATTAGATAGAGTGGATTTAATTCAAAGAAGGATGAAGACAGATCAGGATAGGCAGCAGTCTTATGCGGATAGTAGGAGTTCTAAATTAGAGTTTGCAGTGAAAGATATAATGTTTGTGAAGGTTTCTCCCATGAGGCATGTAACGAGTTTTGGGAGTTCCAGTAAGTTAGCACCGAGACTTGTTGGACCCTTCCCCATTATGGCTAGATTGGGAAGTTGGCTTATAGGGTTGAGCTTCCGCAAAAGTTAGCTTGAGTGAATGATGTTTTCCATGTTTCGCACTTGCGAAAGTGCCTACATGATTCAGCATTTGTAGTTGAGCCTAGTTGGTTGAAGGAGGTTTAGATGGATCATGATTCACTCATCCTTTATGCACCTACCCTTATCTTGGAGCATGGCTCTAAGTGACTCTTAATAAGGAGATTAGATTAGTTAAATTTCAGTGGGCGGAGAACCCAACAGAAATTACATGGGAACCCCAGGAGAAGATTCGAGCTTACCACCCACAACTCTTCTCTAGTACATTTTATTCTCAATCTTTCTATAGTTAGAACCCTTAGGTAGAGCTTATAAGGAGGGTAAACGGTCTTAATTAGAGACCTTTGGATGATAGATATGTTTGTAAACGTTTCAATAGGACATGTTATGGATGATGGATGCTAATGGATGTATATGGAAATTTATGGATGCAAATGGTTGCATTTCTATACATTAGGATATTGAGTCCTTTAGGCACACGCTCATATCATATGCATAATATTTTATAATTATTGATTATTGTCCATGGATATTATGCATATGGATGTTCCATTAGAACATATGGCTAAGTATACATGTAGAATTATCAGTTTACTTTAGGATCTTGCATACATTTGGATGCATGGCATGAGCTTTCTTGCATCAACAGTTGGTCAACTGAATCCGTAGACCGACTACTCTTTTGCACTAGTTTAGGTTCATATGCATTCCAAATTGCATAATTACATAATTTCATTAGGACGGTTAAGGATTATAGTAGCTATGGATGATAGATGAGTAGTTGGTTGCTTGTTGTAAGTTGTATTTTTCTATCCTTGGAGATTTTGGGGACGAACTCCTTTAAGGGGGAGAATGTAACATCGAAGAAATTTTCCAAAATAAATAAGAAAATGCATTTAAAATTTAAAAAATGAATTTAAAAGTAAAATTTTCACAAACGTTCGAATTTGGCCATGAAACTTGCATCGCTGTGTTTGTAGCAATTTTCTAGACAATTTTCATATATACAACTTATCAAAATCCAAGTTAGAATGAGAGAGTTACGAGTGTCAGAAACATAAATAAGAAATTAAATAAGAAAAAAAAGGAGAAAAATAAAAATAATAAGGTGGCTAGGTCAACCCTTATTAGGCCCAGGTAAACTAGGGGCGGGTGACCTGGACCTAAGGGCGGTCAACTTAATCCCATGTTAATCGTAGGGTAGCAAAAACCTGCATCACTTCGATTTTTACGATCGAGATTAGTGCGTGCGAGCCAAGTAACTAGGGAAGGAAGAGGATCTGCTCGTGCTGATCTGATGGCTAATATTAGTTAAGTTCCTCTATAAATAAGCACCTAGTGTTAAACTAAATCTTTAATTTTTGCCATTACAGCGAAACTCTACCAGATTGAAAACCAAAACCCTAATTCCAATATCAATTTCTAATCCCCAGATCCAACCCAAATTCCAATTTAAACCAAATTAAAAGGAGAGATCAAGTAATTGGAAGGAAGGCTAAGTAGATCTAGAGAAAACAAGAGGAGTTGGAACCAGATCTAGAGCTAAGGACAGAGGTGAGTGGCCAAAAATCAATAAGATAATTGATTCGGTTAATTTAAATTCTATTTTTTGTTGATTAATTGTGATCGCCTAAACCAAAACTGTTAATCAAATAAATTGGAATTAGAGAATTGTAAACCTTTTTTTAAATTGCAATCGGATGTTAGAAATTGATAAACCCTAAATTAGGTCCAAAATTACGCCTTAAATTGAATTGAATTTAGAATTTGAATTATGGATTTGGGTTAATTGCCTGCTTAATGAAATGAACCTATGTTTCACGAATGAATGAATTGAAAATTAAGTGCAGTGATTGAATTAAATTATTCGCTCTTTCGTACACCTTGGGTTGAACGAGGAAGAATTATTATCAACTCATGGGGTACGGAACTGTGGGTTGTTACATTGTGGCATCAGAACTGAAGGTTAAGCGAGAACCTTAGCTCTGGTGGGGATTACTCATTAGAGATAGAGTCAGCAGTACTCTAGAATGAGTTGAGTGTAATAATAGACATGAGTGTGTATTTGTTAGTAAATATAAAATGATTTTATATTGTATTAACTTATTGGTTGAGTGGAATATAAATTCCTATCGAGTAGTGGGACACCACTAATTCGATTGGAATTGTTAAACACTTGAACGCGATAAATTGACACCATATTGTTTGAAGCGGGTAAATGAAATAATTTTACCCAAGTTATATTTTCATACGAAAGGAATAATTTTCTAAAATTATTATGGTATGATGAGTGTGCTTGGATGATAATATTATAACCAAAACAAGATTTTAAATAGTTTATATAACCTAATAGACATTGTATAAATATGGATTATACAATTGATTAAAAAACCAGAGTTTGAGAAATTAAGTCCCGGAAATTTTTGAATGTTTTCCAAAGTAATTAGGGATAAATAATATAAATATAATTTGGGGATGTTTTTGAATAGAAAATGGTTTTAAATGGATTTTGAAAATGTTATAGCACTGAAATCGCTTCGATCGCTGGAAAATAATTCCGTTGATGATCGCGACATCATCGGTGTTCATTTTCTAGTTTCTAAGTGATGGATTGCTGCCATGGTAGCTATTTTGAATTGTTTTGAGGAAAAAAGTTTGTTTGTGGAATTTCCGAAGGGAATTGGGTCTGGATAAAAACCAGTACTGGGTTAAGATTATGATTTGGGATGTTTGTGATTTCGGAATGATTCGGAATAAATACTGGGTGTTTAAAAATTCTGAAAATCTTATATAAATAATTTAAAAATCATCAGAAGATAAGTTATAAACTTAAAAATGGTGAATGATTTTGAAGAAAAAGATGGGAGTGGATTTTGAAATTAAAATTAAAAAACGTGGAAAAGTTAAAATGAAATTTAACTTAGATTAAGTAGAGAAATTAAATTTTTGGAATCTACTTGATGGTGATTTGAATGAAATGAACTATTGAACTAGACGAGTTAAATGGATTAAATTGGGATGTGAAAGAATTAAATTAGGAAATAAATTTTAAATTGAAGTGAGAAATAAAATTGAATCAAATTGAAACTAAATGAAGTTGAGTTGAAAGTAGAATTGGATAGAATTGAGTTGTATACGATATTGAATGAATTAAATTCTTACCTAAATAAATTCAAAAGAATGGAATGGAATTTAACGCAAGCTAAGTTAAGTAACAATTGAATTGGAATAAATAAGCTTCGATAGCTTATCAAAGAGTTAAAATGCATGAAGTAAAAGTATACTTAGCTAAGTAAGGTATGGTCTTGAGTTAAAAAAAGTAAATGTGAAGAGTAATCGATTATAAATAGGCGGAAAAGATGAAAATGTAACTATGGGACTTGTAAAAATTTGAAGACTAATATAAGAAACCTAAAATAAAATGTGTTTTAAATTTTGGAAAATGAAGGAAAACCCAAACTTGAATTATAAAATAAACGTGAAGTCAACAAAATTAAATAAAGTGATTTTGGAAATCAAATTTTAAATATGACTGAAATACTGTTGAACGAAATGGAATAGGATTAAAGTAGAAATGGTTTGAATTGCAAATAAAATCCATGTGCATATAAGTAAATTAAATTGACCTTGTACTAATAAAATAAATTCAAAAATTAATTGAGAATGTGAATTAAAATTTAAAATTGAAGTGGAATATCGTTATTAGAAGAAGAAGAAATAAAACTTAAGTTATGAGGTAGAAATAACTTGAAGAAAATGAGTAACTTAAGTAAAAATTTGAATGGAAGCTCGGCTCAAGTGAACATGTGAAATGTCCATAGCATGGAATGTTTTCAAGCTTAATAAAATGGTCTTGAATAACACAAATGCGAATATGGAATAAAAAGCAATGAATGGATTATGAATAAAATTAAAATGGAATGGGATTAAATATAAATTGAGTTGGAATCAATTTAAATGAGCTATAAGCTTAACTGGTTATTTACTTGAATGAATATCGTCGAATTGCATAGGAAAATTGGTCGTTCGACATAACAGAAGTAAATAAAAATTCTATAAATTGATAGAAGCAAATAAAATTGATTTTGAAATCAGTTGGAATGAATATAAGTTCGTTTGGAAGTGAATTGAATGTAAGCAAGTGAATCATAACCCATTCAAACTAAAAGAAAAGGATACGTGATTTTTTGGAAGCAATTAAAATTAAAGTTGGAATCTTATAATTGCTTATAAATACTGCTTAGTATGCATTTCTTATAGAACCCATGTGTTTAGCTATCCAAATAAGTGAAATGGTTGTGAATTTCATATATTTAGTATTTATGTGTTTAAATTGAGTAAGTACAGGTACTGGGAGACCGTTTGGCTGGATTTTGGTTGTGCTAATTACTAAATAAATAAGCTGCTTGCTTAAAATGCTACATAAAGGTACACCTACGCAATAAAAACAAAGAAAATATGAAATATTGTTATATTTTTGTTTTTCCGACCATGTGGGTCGATGTATATATATTTATCTCTTTTGTCAAATTGCAAAAGCTCCTCCGTACAAAGGAGACTCTGCCAAAAAATTCGAAAATTTTGGGAGTTTGAAAATTTTTGAAAATTTTTTGTTAACGAAAAGTTGATTTTCAATTTATAATGAAAATGTAGGATTTAAACTAGAAGATGAAAGCAAATTGTTTTGCGTGGAAGTTAAAAGGATTAGAAAAGTGAATATCGAGTTTTCACCAAGTGGGTTTTAATAAGTTAATGGGTTTGGGGAATTTTTTTACCTTAGCAATTTCGGGGACGAAATTCTTTTAATGGGGGACAAATGTTACGACTTGGAAATTTTAGATATTTGAAATTGGAATATTTAATTGGTTTTAAATATTCAGCTGTTGGTTTTTAACTTGAATTTCAAATATAACTATTTATTGGGTAATTGAATTATTGAATGAAGATTAATTGGAAATTGGGTAAAATAGTGAATGTGGAGTTTTAAGCTTGTTGAAAATATTTTAAAGGCTTTAAAATTCATATTGATAGTAGTAAAGGTAATAAAAGTTTTAAAATTGAATTTAAAAGTGATTTGTTCAGTTTTAAAAATATATCGTTTAAACTGACATTTAAAAATAGCCTTCCGAGGCATCGTCTCGGAATTCGACGAAACCAGTTCCATTGGATTCATAATAATGTTTTATTATTGGAATTTGAATTTTGTAGCTTTCGGAATTATCATGTTGTAATATGGAATATAAACGCGCTGAAATTAAAATCGAGATTTAATATAATAACTGGGTCTAAAAAGCTATCTTCTCCATTCGATCGAATTAGGACTCAAAACCTTTTCCATTACATTCGGAATAAGCATATAACATTATAAATGCCTATCTCTACGCCTCGATAGGAGGTCAAGATATTAGGTTACGCTTTCGAGGCGATAAAATTTTAAATAATATATATTTTATATACTAGTCAACTTCAGCTGAAATTCTTTTCACATTAGAGCTTTTTCCCTCTCTTTTTCGATCACTATAACAAAGCAGCTTCCTCACGCAACCCTTCACCTCAAACTCAAAAATCACACCCCCTTTCAGTATCACATCTCCCTCTTCTTCTTTTATTTATAAGCAACCGATCTTTTACCTTGTCTTCAAATCAAAATAGAGATCCACCAAACTTCAAAAAAAGGGAACGGCGACGGCTTCTTTTACCTTTTCCTTACCCATTCCTTTTACGCCTTATTCTTCCTCTTCCTTTTCTGTTCCCAGTTCAGAAAAAAGCGGCATAGGCGAAATCAATCCGAGGCCTGGAACAATAGCCCGGAGCTGCGATTGGGCCATGAGGGGTTTCGGCAACCAAAAGGAGGCTACTCGATGAACTAGAAGGATCCATGATACTTGATAACGTGCCGATGGGAAGAGCGTGCGTGGGAGGTGTCGCGAATGGGAGGCGGAGCAGTGTGCGACATTGAGGGGGATTGTTAGTCGACGGCTTGTGATGGCGGCGCATGGTAAAGGTCTGTGGCACCGCCGTTATCAGAGGCTGTTCGGTTGATTTTGCGATCGTGATGGGAGGTATAACCCTTGTTTTAGCTAAGCATTTAAATTAGTAATTGGATTAAAAGAAAAAAAATTGAACAACAGCAAGGTATGCATACATACAATTTATTTATTTTAATTTGATAACATATATACATATATATAGTAAAACAGAAAAGAGTATATATGAAGATAAGATTTAGGAAAATAGAAACTTTAAATGGTAATACATATTATTTTTATATAAATATATGTGTTTTCAAAAAGAAAACGAAAAGTTTTTAAAGAAAATTGTTATTTTGTTATTTATAGAAAAAGAAAAGAAAAATGTATAAATATAAATATATCTATATAAAAATATACATACCTATTTTCACTAAACTAGTTAATTTTAAAATAATGTAGTTAGGTTGATTAATTTATTTAATAAACTTATTTAATTATTTTAGTTACTAAAAACATTTTATTAAAATAAAATTAGTTTAAAATTAAATTATTAGTTAAATTAAATTATTAGTTAATTAAATTTATTGAATGGTAATTGATTATCTGATTAATTCAAAAATTAATAAACCGTATAAAAGTTTATACAAGGTCAAAAATCGTGAAGAAAACAAGCCGGATTGGAAATGGGTTGCAAATAAAATAAAGTTGAGATCTTCTCACTAATTTGGATTACCTTATTTAAAATTAAATGTTAAATTCGAATAATTAGATGCTTGACTTGATTGATAAATTTTAATTTATCTATTGGAAGTTATATATGTGTAGTAGTGTGTGTATGTATATATATATATATATATATATATATATATATATATATATATATATATTGGAGTGATTGATATTCCGGCATTATATAGCGGATGAGACCCTATGCGCCCTGCATAATAGCGGATGACCCTATATACCGCGATATCCCCCTCGAAGTGGGATTGGTATTTTATTGTTGACTAACATCTGTGGATGCAGTGAAAAATAGGTTGGAGGGATCCAACTGGATTCCTCAATAATATTTATTGTTTTCATATATATATATATATATATATATATATATTGATATATGATAGGATGGATAAATTGATATGGATCGTGCGAATTGAATGGTAAATGTTAAATAGCTTGGGAATTGAATTTTGGTATTTTTTAAATACCACAAATGATAAAAGTGAAGGAATTTAAAAGGAAATTTGAAAGAAATAAATTATAATTTTATTTATTCTAAGGGAATTAGGTAGAATAAAAATATGTGAACTAACTTGGGTTATACTTAATTATTTCTAAACTCGTTTAAATAAAGATTTGAAATTAAAACATATTAAGGGCTTGAAGAGATACTGGAATCGATAATTTAAATAGGTATAAAAAAATGGAATTTTATTAAGGGATAAATTATATAATGAAATTATAAAGTAATTTTGATTTTGTAAATAAATGGAAAACTCAAAGGAGTTTATAAACTTGTAAACAAGATTTATAAATAAGAGAGAATGATATCCGTGGATATATGAAAATTATAAGTTGATGGTGGGAACTTATATCTTGCAATGGGAATTGTTTTGAAAGGAAATAATGGGATATATCTCAAATAAGAGAACTGTTGATTAATTTCAGTAAAGTCGATGTCATACGAATCAAGAGGAATTCATTAATTGAATAGGTGAATATTGGGTTTTCTAAACATAGACTTTTGTTGAGTAAATAGAAATTGTTTTAAAAGGGATTTTTAAAATCTACTATACTATGAAATTTTAAACTATTAATTGAATTTAGAATGTAGTAAAAGTTAGTTAATCAGCTTTGTAAATAAATTAGTAACTGGATATGAATTTTAATACTTTAAGATGTTGATATTTTTAGTTTACCTAAAACCATATTTTGAAAACAAACCATTTTTTTATTTCATATATGATTTTAAATGTTTTAAATTCAATTATGAATCCTCTCGCGAAGGGAAGTAAAAGTGAAACTGAAATTTTAAATAAGCATAAAATGACTTTAGAAATATTAAAGGAAACTGACTAAGGAATTCTAGGAGTTGTAGAGTTCATGTGAAATGAGTTGGGGATTTACAAATAAAGTTGTAAATGATTTGGAAGAAAAGTAATAGAATATAAATGAATATCTTCAGAGTGTTGAAATATGGAATAATATCTTATGAAGATATTTTTGTGGTAAACGATTTGGAGAATTATTTAAGGCTTGATGGTTGTTTGTGAATGTTATTTGACAGCTAAATAATCGACTATCAATATTGGCCAATGCGCTGATCATTTCGAAGAGACCGAGATCGGATTTAGTTATTCAGAAATCACTTCGATCCGGTTTGAACGTAGCGAATGAAGACCGTGAAGATGATAAAGGCGGTGATTCAGTTTGTCCAGACCCAGGGCAACTTGTATGGACGAATGCTATTAAAACATCATTAGGAGAATGATGAGCATTCTAAGTGAAATTCGTTCTAAAAAGGTAACGCATATCTTCAAGCCTCATCAACCGAGAATGGCTAAAATAGGCAAGGTGCAACAAGGCTAAGTGGGTGGCACCAAAGCAGAGTAAGGTTTCCTTTGTCTAGATGTCCCTTTTATTCGGTTGTATGGGTGGTTGTTGGTCCCAACCGCGGGGTGATCTTATTCGGACTATCCAGTAAGTGGTAGCTCTGGTCTTGTGCTGCAGGGGATCGGGAGTGGTCCTCGATACTCTGATTTGGGCCAGTACTATAAAGGGCGGTACCCCAGTAGCCCTGCCATTTTATGGAAATCCAATCTCCAATAAGTGCCTTCGAACTTATTTTTATACCTATTATGCTGGAATTTAATGAATGTAACAATTTTGGCTATTTGAATAAGTATTTGTACATAGACACTATTATAATATCAGAGGATTTTGATTCAAAATGTTTTGGTTATCGTAAGGTAAAAATCCGGCATGTTTATTTGTGGCGCGGCCTTATGAGACACCTTTTCTTTCAAAGGATTTTCAAAATATAATAATCCAATTGGGTGTGTTTTCTCACGCTAGTTTTCCAGACCAACTCGGGTGTTGTTTTATTATGATGCTCGGGTCTGATCTAGTTGAACAGATCCAGGATAATATGCTATGGAGCTCAAGAGGCGAGCTAGACGACAGAGATGTATCTCCGTACTTGAATTACTATTTCCGCTGTGTAAGGACAGATAACAAGTTGTCCAAAGTGATGGATGATTGTTGTACACTGATAATGGTATGTATAAATAACAGTATAGATTTCTTTGTATTTTAAAGCTATTATTATATATTGTATTTTGTTTCGCTACGATTGTGAGATTCTAATGTTGTTTTCTATCTTCTTTTTCTACCTCTTTCTTCTTTTATCCTAGTTATTCGTTCTTTCATACACTTTGGGTTGAACGAGGAATAATTATTATCAACTCAAGGGGGTACGGAACCGCGGGTCGCTACACCGATGGTCCTTTGTACGTCTTCCTCGAGCCCATGCCCAAATGTCAAGTCTTAATAGGTGAATGGAATAGGCTCTCCTTGTTCAATCGAGAATGGTTCTACGTGCGATGTCCTCTCAACTTCGCGAGAACATGGTTGGAAGGACGTAAATACCATCCCCGCCTTTGCCGTTAATTCACTCAAATCACATCTTCTTTCATAATTGTACGAATTCTTTCAACTTTTTCAGGTGCCCGCTCTCAGCTCGAAGGTGTTAGATATTGTAGAGAAGTTGTGGCTATCTGTGCTACTCCGGTGGAAATTAGAGAGATCAAACTCCTCGTCACTGGAGAATTTCTCTGATATTCAAGCTATTAGAAGACGACCGCAGAATTGGTCTCCTAAGGAGTAGAGCAATACCGAAGGTTATCGTCGAGAAAAGGAGAGAACTGAATAACCCAGTGGTGCCCCCGGCCGAGGGAATTCAAGAAGGCACCGAAGAAGAGGAGATAAAGGAAGCAGAAGACACAGAGCCAAAAAACGAAGATGTAGGCCTTGGATAAGCGCGGGTAGCCGATGCGCCGCATATAAGCCAATCGCAACCTCCTCCAAAAAAGGGAAAAAGTTTGGCGTATAGGATTAAGAAAAAGAAAATCGGGGAGACCCCAAAAATTTTCATAACTCCTATCGAAAAGGGTTCATCTTCTCAATAAATAGATAGCACGTTGAAGCAATTTTTTGACATCTCTATTCTAGACGATTTATTGAATTATGACTTCACTACCCTCGGAGTTGAAGGGCTTTACTCTTCCACAAGAAGTAACGAAGGCAGGTAGCCTTCCAACCAAGGAGAAAGAACTTCTATGAGTAAAGAAAATGGTACTGGTTTATCAGGGGAATACACTAGGACACACACAAGCATTTGCACCCCGCCATCCACTTGCATTTAACAGTTTACATAGCAACTACTAAAATTTTCTTGCTTGGTTCTTTTATAGGTGCAATGTCTTATTCGCATACCTTCGATCGCCTTCGTGGCTCTTCCATCTTCCATCGTTCGAGTCAGCATTTCACGTGCAAAAGAAGCAAGACAGTGACGAAGGACAAGAAAAAGATTATCATTCCCAAGAATCATCATCATCCAGAAGGTAGCCCCAAGCACATGCCTTGCGTCAGAGAGACCCAACTAACCCTTCTTCATGCAGTGGACATAATTCCACGCACTAAGGCTCTCAGTATAATGCTCCTTATGGCTAACATTCTGGATCATCAAGCACCAGGCAGTCTTGTGAGAATCGTAAACAAACGCTGGTCACATCTAAACAAATTCCCTTGGTTCCTTCCCACGATCCGACCACGGTGGAGAAACTAGTTGAGTTTAAAGCTACCTTTCCAAAGATTTGTTTTGATGGGCCCAAATTCCTCCCAACCATACATCCTATCCCTAGAACTGCCAAAGAGAGCCCACTAGCGTGTATGAATGATGTGTATGTACAACATGAAGCGTTCATTCATTTAGTCGAAAATGTCTCCGAGTTTTCTATTGAACGTCAACATGAGATCGATCACCTTAAGCTGGAAGCCATCCAAGATAAAGAGATTATTAAATATCAAGATACTGAGTTGCTCACATTCAAAGCTCAACTTGACAAGGAGAATAAGAATGCAAATGAGACGGTGGAAACAGTTGATCGCCTAGAGTCTTCTTATAAGAAAGAACTGAATGATGCATTCCAATGCTACAGCACCTTAGCTTTGGAAAAGGACTCCTTACAAAAAAAGAAAGATATTTTAGCCCACTGCATGGAGGTGTTAGAAAAACTACTGTCCAAGGAGAGGGAGGAGAAAGTCAAGGCACAAGAGGAGTCGCAAAGGTATTGTGAGGAAATTGTTGAAACGAGAAAACTAAAAACGACGCTCGACGAGCAACTCCCCCAAATTGGAGCGTAGAAAGAAGCCGCTCGTGAGGAGGGCCGAGTTCAATGCACAAGTTCTCCTTTACCACGAGTTGACTTTTCTAGGCGAGGGCTATCTTGAGTCGCTTTTCGAAGCTTGAGAGAGTGTCATAAGGATCAATAAAGAGGAGTTGGGAGTGGCAGAGTTTAATGAGGGAGCACTTGTGCAGGATGTACTCTAAGGAACTGAGACATCTGACTTAGCTGCCACTAAACTCTAATTTGGCAAGACCCCCACACTGGTCCAAGAGAAAGATGATGTTGCAGGGTCTCTTGGAACCAAAACCAAGGGTCCTCCACCTCATACACAGCTGGATAGAATGTTATCTTCTCATATCGCAGAGGAGCACGTCGGTTATGATTTAGAAAAACCGAACTTGACCCATATATGTTGTCTTATATCATCAAAGGAGTACTCCGTTGACTACCGAGAGTCAACCAGATGCTGGTACCATATCGAGCCCTTTTAATTTAAAAGGTAGTTATTCTCGATGAATAATAGTTCAAGTCTAACATTTTCTTTTTATGAAACTCTATAGGTCATCCTGGTCCTGAGCATGAAGGACAAGTTGCTGAGGCTCCGACTGCCATAGATATCCTAGGGCCCGATGCTCAGGTGATTAAGGTGCTTGATGAGGAAAAACTTGAAGACCCATCAACTATGGAGGAGCATGATGATGTTATAGTTACGGATGCTTCTGAGCACACTGCTAAGTTCAGCCTGAAGAAGTGGATTGAAAAAGGGGATAAATCAAAGCTTGAAGTTAGGGGTAAACACGATTCGATGGTGGTAGATGATCCTCTCTATAGGCCTTTACAATTCATCCCTTCCAATGGGTCCACTTCTATTGCGGTTCCTCCTCCTTTCTCAAGTATTTCTACTCAAGGTGGCAAAGGGTCTCGAAAAAGATGTTCAACCGAATTGACCACCGAAAAGCTGAAGAAGGAGTGGAAGTCAAAGAAATAGTCGGGATCTTGTAATATTTTACTTAGTCCAAATAAGTTAGAATTGTGTTGTTGTTTTTCCCTCTTTCTTTTTCTTTTTGGTAGCATATGTACGGCCATGGATCTCGGCCTCTCGAATGGTTTGTAAAGAATTCCAAGAATTGTAGATAAAACTTTGTTCCTTAATCAATCATCGAGTGTATTATTATTTCATAAAGTAACTTCTCCTGTTCCAAGTGCTTATGATAATTTTTCAAAGTTTCATTGATAATTGATTATCTTAATATCAAAGCTCCTCCACAGGTTCCATCTTAAGTCACAAATGATTCCAAGCCGGAATCGTAACCATTGGTCGCACTCTACCACTAATAG
The DNA here is from genome assembly GCA_030765085.1 of Allium cepa. Classification (NCBI taxonomy): domain Eukaryota; kingdom Viridiplantae; phylum Streptophyta; class Magnoliopsida; order Asparagales; family Amaryllidaceae; genus Allium; species Allium cepa. Next base: position 276,134,463 of record CM060937.1, on the reverse strand, counting down.
TTTAAGCATCTTCCGTTGATATGAGATCGGAGTTCATGAGACAGGGAATAGTTGACATCTCTCTTGTTTATCGTCGGTTTGGATACTTAGAATTTTTAAGTCCGCTTCATGGACTTAAAACATATTTTTATGTAGTTTACACTCTAGTCCGTGCTTCAGGGACACGAATATTTTTTCAAGTCGTTTATACTCCAGTCCACCCTCCGAGGACTCAAAGTACTCTAATCACATTCTGAGGACTTAGAGTTTTTTGGAGTCTTTTATACCCTAGTCCGTGCTCCGAGGAATTAGAGTAATCTAATCTGCACTTTGGGGACTTAGAGATTTTTTTCAAGCTGTTTATACTCTAGCCCATGCTCCGGGGACTCAGAGTCCTTTAATCTGCACTTTGGGAACTTAGAGATTTTTTCAAGTCATTTGTACTCTATTCCGCGCTCTAGAGACTCAGAGTACTCTAATCCGCATTCTGGGGATTTAGAGATTTTTTTTTTCAAGTCATTTATACTCTAATCCACGCTCCAGGACTCGGAGTACTCTAATCTGCACTTTGGGGACTTAGAGATTTTTTCAAGCCGTTTATACTCTAGTTCGCGCTCCGGGGACTCAAAGTACTCAAATCCACACTCTGGGGACTTAAAGATTTTTTTTCAAGTCGTTTATACTCCAGTCCGTACTCCGGGGACTCAGAGTACTCTAATTCGCACTCTAGGGCTTAGAGATAGTTTCAAGTCGTTTATACTCTAGTCCGTGCTCTGGGGACTCAGTGTACTCTAATTCTCACTCTGGGGACTTAGAGATTTTTTCATTACACATCTGTTCATACATTGCATACGTCGATATTAATCAGTTTCAACACATATTTAACATAACATGCAATAACAGTAATTTACACAAAGGAAGCTTCATGCTTTTATTCATCACAAAATAAGGTTAGAATAACTTGCCTTATAACACATCAAAACATCAAATACCAAAGAAAATATTGAAAACAAAAATTACTGAAATATGAAAGAAATAGTCTAGGAGAAATAGCGTCGTTCATGCTCACTATTCCACACTTTTGGAAGCATTATGCCACCAACAGTCGCTAGCTTGAAAGCTCCTTCTTCAAGCCTCTGTTCAATGATGTATGGCCCTTCTCATGTCGGGTACATGTGCGATGGGACTGGAAAGATTCCTTTTAGGATAAGGTCGCACACTTCGAAAGTTCTCGATGGAACATTTATATTATAGTATTAGGAGACTCGGTGTCGATGAGCAGCCACTCTCAAATCGGCTTCCTTACGCTTTTCATCAATAAAGTCCAATGACTCCAATAAAGAGATTTTGGTTTTTTTTGAGATCGTAGTATGTTGCATGATGAGAAGGGACTTCGAGATCTACAAGATTAACTACTTCGGCTCCATAAGCCAGGGCGAATGGGGTGAGGCCAGTCGCAGACTTAGGAGTGGTCCTGTGGGCCCAGAGCGCCGTAGGAATTTCGCCCATCCACTTTCTTGTAGCCTTTTCCAAATGCTTTTTCAAGATGGACTTTATAATCTTGTTTACAGCTTCAACCTGTCCATTCACCTAAGGGTGAGCGACTACTGCAAACCTTTTCTCAATACGATACCTCCGATAAAAGTCCTTGAACTTTACACTATCAAATTGAGTGTCGTTATCAGTTACGTTAGTTCACGAAAGACCGAAGCAGCATACAATATTTTGAACAAAAAATTTAACGACCTTCTTGGTTGTGATCATAGCTAACGGCTCTGCTTTGTCCCATTTGTGAAATAGTCAACCGCGACAACCGCATAACTCGCACCACCCTTAGAAATTGGAAAAGAGCCAATGATATCAATTCCCCAAACCGCAAATGGCCATGGACTAACCATTTGTGTTATTTCTGTTGGTGGTGCTCTTGGTACCTTTGCATATATATGGTATTTGTCATATCGTCTCACATGATTTGCGGCGTCCCGGTTCACAGTCAGCCAGTAGTACCCATAACGGAGCACATTTTTAGCTAACAGCTGCCCCCCAGTATGGTCGTCACTCTCTCCCTCATGGACCTCTTTAAAGACCCGTTTTATCTTGTCATATGCGATACACCTAAGTGAGGGAACAAAGAATCCCTTTTGATACATAATCTCATCTTGTATAATATATCATGAGGCTTTACGAAGGACTTGTCGCTTTTCATTTCTTTTCTCAGGAAAGACTCCACACAACAAGAACTCTTTAAATGGAGACATCCATGAATCCTTCTTGAGCTTTGTTTCTTGTACATGATCAACTTCCATCACATTTATACTCGGGGTATGTAGGGTCTCGACCAGAACCAAGCCTATCTGTTGTTCATCGCCAGTGCTTGCAAACTTTTCCAACGAATCAGCTTCCCCATTCTGCTTACGCGGGATATACCAAATGTCATAGTACTCCATATCCGCTAAAAACTCCCAAACTTGGGTAAGATAATGGGCTAATCCGTTGTCCCTTTTCCTAGTAGTCCCCTCTAACTTGGTACACCACCAGCTGTGAGTTACGAAAGATTTTGATAGATTGCACCCCAAGCTCTCTAACAAGCTTAAGTCAGCAAACAATGCCTCATACTCGGCTTCATTGTTTGTAGCAAGGAAATCAAGCTTCAAGGCATAGCAAATTGACCGGTTCTCGGGGGTTATAAGTACAATGCCTATGCTAGAACAATGATCATTGGATGCTCTATCGGTATATAGCTTCCAACATATAATAGGGATTACACTTCTCTCCAGGGACTAATCCTGCATGGTATACTCCACTATGAAGTCGACCAGTGCTTGTCCTCGGATAGCCCTTCGGGGGAGTTATGTGAAGTCCAACTGACCGGCTCAATGTTCCACTTAAGCGGCCTCCCTGACGTCTCAGATCATTGTAAGACCCGTAAAGGCTGACCGGTGTAAACGTTAATTGGATATGCTTGGAAATATGGGTGAAGTTTGCGCAATGCGATAACTAAGCAGTACGCCAATTTCTCTATCTTTGGGTAGTTTCTCTCTATCCCCATCAAACGTTTACTGACAAAGTGCACCGGTCTCTGTATCTAGTTAACCTCACAAATCAGTGTGTCACTTATGGCATGTGGCGATATAGCAAAGTAAATGTATAACTCCTTATAATCTAACGACTTTGACAAAATAGGGGGTCTCTCCAAGTGCCACTAAAGCTTGAAACACGCCTTCAAAATCATGTGTCCACTCGAAATTCCTCTTCCCCTTCCTTATCAAATCGAAGAAAGGAATGCATTTATTGGTTGCCTTGGAAATGAAACGGTTCAGGGCAGCGACCTTCCTGTTCAGGCTATACACTTACTTAATAGTTTCAGGTGCTTGTATATGCCGAATGGCTTGAATCTTCTCTGGATTCACTTTGATTCCTTACGCATTGATGATAAAGCCCAAGAACTTCCATAAGGCAAGACCAAATGAGCACTTTAAAAGGTTGATTTTCATGTGATAAAAACGAAGGATATTGAACATCTCTGATAAGTCTCGAATGTGGTCGTTTGATTGCTGTGACTTCATGAGCATATCTTCTACATAGACTTCTATTGTTCTCCAAATCTAATCTTTGAACATGCGGTTAACCAAACGCTAATAGGTAGCTACCGCGTTCTTTAATCCGAACAGCATTACTACATAAGAGTATAGTCCAAAATCCATGACAAAACTGGTATGCTTCCGGTCTGGGATGTGCATCGGGATTTGGTTGTACCTCGAGTGTGCATCCATAAATGACAACAATTCATGCCCTACAGTCGAATCAACTAGTTGATCAATTTTAGTCCGGGGAAAAATATACTTAGGGCATGCCTTATTTAGGTCCGAATAGTCATACGCATTCTACACTTCCCATTTGCCTTCTTCATCAACATTGGAACATTGAGTTAGATATCCACTCGGGATAGAGGGCGTCGTGAATAAACCCATTGGCTTTAAGTTTATCCACCTTCTCTTTAGGAGCCATGAACCTCTATAGATCCATACCTCATCTCTTCTGCTTCACAAGGACATAATTTAGATCAATATTCAATACGTAGCTCACGATAGCGCGCGAGATCCCACACATACCCGTATGCATCAAGATTTGCTTAGAGGAAATCTGTAAGTTCTCTCTTCATCGAAGGGCTAAGTTGTGATTCAATCTTCAACACCCGCAATGGGTCACCGCGGCTGATTGAGATATCAATCGTCAGTTCAGTCGGCATTGCCTTGGCCTCCTTAGGTTCCTCCTCCTCATCCCTCAGATCTATATCTTTGTATAACTAATTATGGTGCCCAAACCAAGGCATAGGCGCTAATTGTCAATCTTCCGTGACCTAGATGCAGATAGACTTGTCCACACCCTTTCCCTTCTCTTTCAGTTGAGTCTCTCTTAACTCAGCCACATAACATGCACGACCAGTTGCCTGATCGCCATGCATAACACCCACTCTATTATCAGTTGGGAATTTCAACGTCAGACACCATAGGGCAAGGGATGCCTAAAATTCGACCAGGTTTGGACGGCCCAGAAAGTCATTGTACGGTGAATTAACAACCGTGAAAATGATTCACACCCTCCTACATTCACCATCACCTAACTCAACCGGTAACTTGACATAACCTATCACCTCAGTGGCCACTCCGTTGAAACCATGTATTGAGCTTTAGATGGTTTCAAATCTTAAGCCTCCATGCTCATTTGATCATAAGCATTCTTAAAGATGATGTTCACGGAACTGCCACATTCAATCAGAATTCTTCTCACCAGAGCTGGGTCAATCATGGTAGAGAAAACCATTGGACCAATAGTAGGGTCCTCCACTCTATTAGCATCTCTACTTCTGAACACTTTATCATCCGTCATTGTACGCTGTTGCTTAGCTGGAGTTCCATCCTATGTATTCAAGCAACATTCAAACTCTACATATTTCATTGAACTAGCATAACGTTGCATTTCCTGCCAACTCCTATCCGTAGGATGCGGTTCATTAACTATTGTGTTTATCACCAGCCTCACATCAGTCTGAGCGGGTTCCTTGGGCCGGCATAGAGCTTGTCCTCGATTGGGATCAAATGTTCCGTGTCCGCCATCTTGTGGATTCTTGACAAAGTACTGCAACTTTTTCTAGCGAATAAATTTCTCAATGGCATCATAAAGATGCCAACATTCATCAGTATTGTGCCCGTAACATTCATTAAACCGACAGTACTTCCCGGTCTGCTTTTGTTCCACTATCGATTCTTTCAGACACAAATTCCTATACTAGAGAGTGTTATAGCTCGACAGATATATATTCTCTAGAGATGCATTCAGAGGTGTATAGTCGTTGTAAGTAGGAATTTATGGCTTCCACTTTTCGGGATCCCTTTTCCAATCAAAATTTCCTTCTCCACTCCTTTTCTGTTGACTCGGCTTGTTTTGAACGTTGACCTAAACCTTTCCAGAGCTCGCCAGATTGCTTTACTACAATGTTGCTTTGTATCGCTTCCCTGGTTGGTCATGTAGTGTTTCTCCTTCTGGATAATCTGTCCTCCACCTTTCTTATGAACTAGTTTTCCTTTGAGTAGAAATGCTCTAGCATGGCTATCATTTTTCCAACTAGCCGATCCATAAACTCGGATTCGGGGTCAACCCCCCTCCCCCGTTACAGCCATAAGTATGGCGTGATGAAGTAATGTACTATAACTAGAATAATAATAAAAATGAAAAATTCAGTAAAAATTCAATGATCCCCTTGGAGCCTAGATTACACTAGATAACGTCATCACGTCTTTGGGTTGAGTAGCATGAATTCGGAACTGCTCCATGAATCTCGTTGCTAGCTCGTCAAATCTCCAAATTGATCATAGGGATAACCTTATGAACCACATTGCAGCAATCTCATGTAGAGTTATAAGGAAGCATCTACACTTGATTGCGTCATTCACCCTGGCCGAGTCCATCAACCATTCATACCTCATAACGTATTGTCGGGGGTCAGCCTTCCTTCGTGAGTAAGCATTGTAGGCATGTTATACCTCTTGGGATATTCAGCATGTAAATGTTGTCAGTGAATGGGGTATGACTCCTAGAGACTCACTGATCATCGTTGGTCAAGCCTCAGTTCTCCCTCATCAATTGCATGACCATTACGAACAAGTTCAGGGTCTGGATAGGGGTGCCAGGTAAGGCTCCATCCTAGGTAAATGTTCTGGCCGGTGTCACCGGGGTATCCCATGCCTTCTTGGCCTATTGTCCTCCATATGCGAGTCCTGAGGATTCACTTCATTATCATTCTAGGGAGGTAATTGATTGGAATTCAAGTGTGCTCCAGTGCCTAAGTTCTTGGTACTAGGGCAAGCATAACCCCACAGGTGCAATCGAGGAGCCATCCTCATGGTTGAGGGATCGGTATCGACACTTAGGGAGGGTTTGGCACCAACCCGATTTTATTGCCCATTGTGGTCTATCCCATGCTGCTCCATCGCTCTAGCTCATGTCATTTCAATTCTACAGTGCCTTCTCCTATGGTTCTCATCTGATGAGGTTGAGCTATCTGATGTCGAGTACGAAGCGAGACCTCCTCTGGTGCTTTGGTGTTGTTGTTGAGCAATCTGGTTCTTGGCATTAGCCTGGATTTGTTCATTTAGTTGCCTATAGTTCTCCATTAGCTCCCTTATCAAATCATTTACTTCAACTCTAGTAATGGAATCAGCGAAGTTTTTTTCTACGGCAAGCCCCACTTTCGCATTAGAAGGCTGGTTGTTTGGACCCCATTGTTGGACACTAGCAGTTTCGTTGGCATCAACATTGCAGGAAGTAGATCTAGTGCGCCTTACTATCTTGAATTCCTTTTCTTAGATCTTGAACATCTGAATAGTATTTGCAAGCTTCTAAAAAGTGGTCTTAGATCTCCGTTGAGGGATTTCCTCAATCCAGTAGCAACAAAGGTGATCCTGATATCCTAAGAATCAATTTCTCAGTGAAAACACTGAAATGTTTGCAACCAAATTGGTCACAAATACTCGAGAATAATTTTGGGTCGTAAAATAAATGAAGAAATAAAATGAAAAATGAGGAGAAGCACTAAATATTCAAGAAAAGAATAGCAAAAGGTAAAAATAACAGGATTTATAGTGGTTCGGCGTTGATTGCCTACGTCCACTCTGAACGCTTTCTTTATTGCTTTATCCGTCAACTGATTACAATTACAATTCACAAGAGATAGCTTGATAACAAATTAAAACAAATAGAAAATGATTCCAAAAATGGCAGAGTAATCCCTTGGTAGCCAAAAAGAGGATCCCAAAAATAACACCCTGCTCCTGTATTTACAGATGAAGGTAGCTTACAATCTGATTGATATCTTAGTACCTGGACCCCCTGATCTCTTGGGCCTAGAATTAGGATGGCTTATCCCAATATACTATGCCAATCGTACTAACCTGAGCCATAACATCATGCCATGCCGACCTCACTATAGTATGCCGACCGTTCTCAATGCGTCGATCCATCCCATTACATACTATGTCGAGTCCTTCAGGTATGCCGATCTCTCTTAGAACATCGACCCAATCCACTTTATACACTATGCCGATCTGATGGATATCACACACTATGCCGACCCGATGGATGTCACCCACCATGCCGACCTGATGATCTTTATCTCTATGCCAAGTCAATATTGTGTCGACCCGAAAGTCTTTTTTCCTATGCCGACCCAAATCACCATGAACACCATGCCGATCCAGTGCACCATAAATTCCACACCTAAACCACTCTACGAACTATACCAACCCAATGTATTCTTCTTGCTATGCCGAGCTGATGGAGGCCACACACTCTTCAACCTATCAATCACCTATGCCGACCTGAATCACCAAGCTAACCTTCATAATCCCGACATCCTATTTCGTCCACTCATTAAGCTTATTGACCTTAGGCTAGATATAGCTGCTTGGAAATCACACTCTGGTCACATAGATGTCATCTCGTGGCCATTTTTTCCACTAAAAATCAATTCTAACCTCTGTAATTTCCTTTGTGTAGCCGGGCCAAGGTACCCGGTAACAATTACCGAATCTGGGTTTAAAGTAGTAGTCTTAAAACTATAATAGACATCTAAGTCATCAACCAGAAACTTTAAGATGGTCTTCTTAATATCCAAATCAGGATTATTAGATTGCAACTCTAAATAATGTTCACCAACATATGAATTCAGACCCCTGGATCATTCTTATCTCCAAGAGGAATTTCTAAATACATATTAAGATTTATGGGTTACAAAGACTTATTTCCAGATAATAGCTTATGACCTCCTATTTCCAGAAATTGGATGTTTCCCAAAGAAATTTTGTAAACTATAATTATTATATGCATGGACAATTATTAATTACAGACCTTATATCCTTTATTAAATCAGGATTATGACCAATTAACCATTTAAAAGCACTGCTATGCTGATTTTTTATGAAGTGTGTGTGTGTATATATATATATATATATAAGATAATGAGTTAGCAATAAAAAATGTCACTCGCTTTGAATTCTGCAAGAAAAAAAGTTATTAAGAGCAAAGAAATTTTGAAATTCTTGTCCTAAAGAACAAAAGATTCTTTCACACAAGGGAGGCAAAATGTTAACCATGAAATCCACTTAAGAACTAAGGTGAAAGAAGGTTAATGAAAGTGCTAGGCTCTACCGAAATAACAGACATAGTTTTCGACAAGGATCACAAAAGAACGTTTCGAAGGCATTGATAAGGCTCTCGAAGGAGTCGCAAGCACTAGGTTCCCTCACAAGAGATAGACAGTCCAAAAGCTTTTGAGAAAAGATGAAAAAGAAGGCGGGGCTACCCTTCCGCCTCATTCAAGCCTTTCGATGCAGATAGGTTCATGTATATGGAAAAAGCAAGGGACGATCTCAGAACCCCTTTCGAAGGCAATGAATAATAACCTTTCATTTATGCACCAAGGTTTCGCCTTCATTCAAGTCAATCAAGACAACCCTTTCGAAAGCATAATCGAGCCTTTCGAACCAGTTAAAGCCAATAACGCAGATGAAGGTTCCGCATCAATCCACAAGCATGCATTCTGAAGCTACCTACCACATCAAAACCATCGATACTTCAACATTCTCGAAACCCTAGTGAACAACTTATCGACAGAGTCAGACTCCTATCTGTACCTCTTATAACAACAAAGCAACATGAAAAGAAAAGTGTATTTGTGGCCCTTTTGACGACGTCGACAGTAGTTCAAGGAAAAGCAGAGAGAAGAGACACTCAAAACTTAACAACTGTGAAAGGAGGACAGAGGACCTTTCGACAAGGTCGAAAGGTCTAGAATAAGAAGAGGAGAAGTGCAAGGATTAGTTAGAAAGCTTGATAGGGAAACCTTTCAATAGCATCGAAGGCAGGTAAGGCCTTGCGACCACGTCGAAAGGAATGATGTGGAAGATAAAGAGACCTTTCGACTGGGTCGAAAGTATTGGTACGAAAGTGGTCCGACCTGCATCTATAAATAATACTTAAGGGGCCTAATTATGGGGATCGGAATTTGGGAATCCAAAGCTCATTTCTTTTACTTCTACTTCTTTGCAACAATAAATTCTTTGTAACACTAAATTAATTTGGAGAAAAACTCTCAAACTTGAAACTCATTTTGGATTAAAGGAAATGGAGAAATAAGCGGATTCATTAGGGACTCTAATTATGAGGAAGATCATAACGATCATTAGCTAGACTAATGATCAATTGCACATGATACTATCTTATTTTCTCAACTTCTTTTTACCTATGCAATTCGATAGGATCAACTTGGAAAATATACATGCAAAACACATCATCATCATGTCAAGTGCCATATAATGACCAATAAGGATGATGATCTTTCGACGCTAAAAAGTTTATAGAACTTAAAAATATCCAAGACGATCTTATATCGAGTATACTGAATGGAGCTTGAGCAATTATAAATTAGATCTAATTCAAAAGGACAAAACCCCTTTCAACCTGGTTGAAAGGGATGTCACGAAGGAAATCTGGTTTGTAATTGGCAAACCATCATATAAGAAGGAGTTCATTCGAAAGGAACCAACACTCAACTGCACCGGTAATCCTTTCGAAGGGGTTCCACCATAGAAGAAACAAAACCAATAAAGTCAAAAGTAGCACTTCACTTTAATAGGCAGAACATACTTTTCGATGTGGTTGAAAGGGTTAGAATTGACCTTTTGACATAATCGAAAGGGATGTATATTCATTATGAATAGCTTTTTTTGACTCATTCGAAAGCGGGGTTTCAAGTACATGCTCCTTCCCTTGCCTTCATTTTTAAATTATCTTCCAAAACTTTTTCGACCAAGTCAAACTAGCCGAAAGGAAGGTTTTGAAGGAAGTAATCTTTTTCGAAAGCCTTATTTTATATATCCTTATTTGTCTTTCACATAGCTTTAGGGATGTTAACAAGTTTTCTTGTTAGCAAACCCTATCCTTTAGTGTCTTCTTTTTCCATTGTAAGTTGTACACCACTGCAATGTAATATTTGTTGATCTCAAGCACCGTGACTTTTTCATTCTTTTCATTATTTATGTCGAGTTATTGGCTCGTAATGTCGGAGTTCACCTTGGCTTGATGCGGGTCTTCTGCTTAGATAAATCACTCATATGAGTGTGGGTTGCTTTGACCTGTTTATTGAGCACCTTCATTTTAATCTCCATAGCTCGGAGTTTGTCTTTAGGTTTTCCTCTATATCATTTGCGGCCTTGTCTTTGGTAGTCATCTCTTTCTCAAAATATTCAACTTGCTCAGCGAGGTTTTACTTTATTCTTTCAGCTATTCCTCTCATATGTTGCTATAATTAAGTGATTTTTCATGTTCAGTTGAAACAAGCCTTTGGATACTCTCTTCCATAGGTCAACCATTCCACTACATTTTTGTGATGTGACAATCTCTTATCTAGTCCTTCGACAGGATGTTTTTCTCATTATGCATAAACTATATCCTTATTAATTCTATTTTGAAGTGTATGAGCTTGGGATCTAATAAGGCTTTGGCAGATGAGATATTTAAAGTTGGCAATGAAGCGATAGAGGCAATAGCATGTTCTTTGCCTGATCATTGATGTAGGCTAGAGGTGGAAGATTGAGCGAATTTAGATTTTTGTTGAGTGAAGGCTAAGGCTTGAGAGGTTGAAATGAGGCTTGCGACAAGAGCTTTAGAGATAGGAGGTGGGGATAGAGTTCACCCTTATATAAGACTAGGCCTTTTAAAATAAGGATCTTAAGAGTGGGGCACTATAGATCGCTCTCGGCATGAAGAAACAGATCTTCTTTTAGACCCAGAGCAATCATGAGACCTTTCGCTCTCAAAGTGGAACCTTCTTCCTTTCCTCCTCTTCTATACCCTCTCTTCTCTCTCTCTCTACTTCCACTTGGATCTCTCGTAGTAGGATTCTTGGAAAGGGTCTTATTGAGAGTAAGTTTTAGCTTGATGAAGAGAAGGATGACTAATGTTGGATCTATTGTCTAAGGTGTCAAACCTGCATTTCCGTATTGTACCTAAAATAAAGAGAAAGAATTAAATTAGAACTTGGAATTAGATATCAGTATGTGCAAAGTGAAAGTGCTCATAGCCTTATTATTATATTGTGTATCAATATGTCCTATTAGTTCTATGAACCATGCTCGTTGGGTTGAGCGATCGAAGTAACTTTCCCTATGGAAATAAAAGGCATGTTGCAAAAGGCTTAAAGTCTAGAGTGGGGAAGTTGTCAATGTTGAATTCTTGCCTAGTGAAGTCAGGGACATTCCCAAGGTTGGCCAAGCTACTATATATATCCTTATTGGTTAGAAGAGGAAGTAATCCCCTATCTGGACTCTATTGGGACTTGGCTGCTAGTCTTGTAGTTATGATCTTGAGTTTTAGGTGCCCACTAACGAGTGGAGTAGTCTGTCCCCTTGGACCAGTCTCTCTAGTCAACTCATCCTCATTTCCTTTATTATCATTTCCCCTTCATTTCTTCTCCTTTCTTTATTCCTAGTCCTCATAAATCTTCTTATTTCCTTTATCCTCCTCACTAAGGCCATGGATGTCTTTTGCTACATTTGGAATGTCTTGTTGTGCAAGGGGTTGAGTTCAACCTCGTAGGAAGCTTGGATGGCTTTAGTGCAAAAGGTATATAACCAACTCTTCAATGCAACAGTTGAAAATGGCATAGTCGGAGTTCGATAAAGAGGCTTTTACTTTTTTCTCCTCTTTTGCAATTTCTTTTAGGAGTTGGACTATTTGTGCCAGAGTAGCATTTATGATCCATCGAGGAATGTCTGTAAGAAAATTTATGAATGGAAGTTAGTCGTTTAGTAAAGCAAACTATAGTGGAATACGATGTAAAGAGTTGGAAATTTACATCCGAACAACTACTTCTAGGCAAGCCAGTTAGACTACAAAAGAAGAAGTACTCATCCTTAAAGTGGCTGATTTTTTTTGAGAAGGTCGACGACTTTTTAAAAGACATGGTATGACTCTAGGAAAGTGAGAGATGGGTTGTTGGACCTCTTCTTGAAGTTGTAAGGCGAATTTCATAGGCATCTTACCAAAGTGTCGGATGAAAATCATGTACGTGTAGTTTAGAGATGCATATTCATTTGAATGTAATTATGCTAAAGTAAGTTTCAAGAATTGAAGTGCCAGCCTTAGAGTGATTGATTAGAGGAATGGCTCCAAAGAGGCACTTGTATCTTTTGAAAATTATGCAACTCTCTGGATGTTGTGTCCCCTTTGAGATGGAATTGAAACCAGAGTTTCCTTTAAAGGAATGTCATGGCATTCACAAATTCTTTCGAGATCCTTGACCATTATCCTCAAAGTTGGAAAATCTAAGGGGCTATTGAGGATCATAACGCCCACCAAGCTTGCATCTAGAGCAATTTCATATTCCAAGGGCCTAAAAGGAGCGAGTGGTAATGGTTGCGAAGGTTAGCACCAAGGCTATCGAACTCTCGAATGGGTGAATGTAGAAGCCGAAGCATATGTATAAGATACTTTTTGAGTTGTGGAAGGACCTATAGTAGTAGTAGAGAGATGCCTGGAATGTCTAAATGATTCCATTTTATACTAAAATCTTGAGAGACAAGCATGGTTAGGTATGATTTAAATCTAATGTTTACTATGATTAAGTCCATGTAGTCAATGTAGAGGATCCAATGAATGTCGACATGTGTTGATCAATTGGATTTTGTATATCAAATAGGGCACTGATATATGATTCAAATATATAGCATGTGTCTTGTGTCTTCCGCACCATGAATAATTCACTTTATGTAGACAAATCGTCAACTTGGAAAACAAACTTCGACACGTGATGGAATTGTGTGTCTGATGTTACCTATTGACATAGAATTTACGTTAATGAAACTAGGAGATCTCCATAGAGATATGAGGCTCTTATTTGTAGGACTCTAGGAATGTGGTATTCATATTTGAGTGCCGATTAGATGAATGTCCTATAATGTATTGACTTCTGAATTCGTAGGTGCTGGAAGTAATCAGGATTCTTAAAGTGTCTCGGTTGAAGCCGATCCACCATCAAATCCACGCTACCCACTAAATCTTGATTCACCCTTCATTAATTCCTCCCCTCACATGGTTGTTTTGAAGTTTTTTGAAATTTTACAATCCTCGAAAGAGGGAGAGGATAGTGAAGGGTTGTGGTGGCAACGGTTGCAAAATTATTTGGTACCCACATCAAGGTGTTAAGAACGAGATGGTCGTGTTGGTCTAGGGGTAAGGCAATGCATGTTGATGACAAAAATGGATCAACAACCAAGATTGAATTATAGGGAACTTGTAAGACCTAGATCTGCAGATAGTATTGAAAATAAAAGAAAATAGAGTAAAGAGACATAAGATTTTTATAGTGGTTTGGCAATCTCTGGCCTACATCCACATTCTTTTTTTTATTGATTATGCATTTGTGAGAGCTTGTGTGAGATTACAGAGAATTAGAGTCACAATTTCAAGTGGTTGACAAGTTCTAAGATTAGAATTGCTAAGAATATCCGCCTTGGTGACTATTGTTGGGAGAAAGATGATGAAAAGCAATGGACTTCCTAATCCAGAGTGAAGAAAAAAGAGTAGGGATAAGATCCTGTTTTGGTTGCACTATGGTTTATATTTATAGGAAAACATGTGTGTTGGGTCAAAAGCCTGCTTGTATTGAAGCCCAAAAGATAACCCGAAGTTGTATAAGAGAAAATAGGATGCCATGTGTTAAAATGATAACTCGATACCAACCTATAGGTCCATAATTCAGTACCGAGTTATTTATGTTGGTGTAAATCCAATTTTGCAACTTGCTCTGCTCTTCTATCTTCCACTTGATAGTTTTAACCCATTTTCCATCAGCTTTGAGTTAATTCTTACAATCTTCTCAATGGCATTTGGATTATCCTGCTTCCTTCTCATCACTATTAAAATTGTTCATTCAAACTCTTGGAAAATCACTTGATCACAAGTTGACAGAGTAGGATATGAGTTATATGAAGTTTAGGAGGTGAATATGGGAAGAATTATAAGTCCATGCCAACCTATCTTAACTCAGTGCCAAGTTATGTCCTTAGTCCCATTTTGAGCGAAATTTTTCAAAGTTTCTTCTCTAGCTCTTCTAAGCGTATTTCCAAGTTTTTGAGTCATTTCATCTTTGCCTTGACATCCTAACATCTATTGACTTCAAATGGATTAAAAACCCGTTTAACACTTTCTTGATATTCCTTTCTAACATGAAAAACGACTATTTAGGAGTCACTGTAGATATGAAAAGTTTTTATTCCCAGTCTTTGCAATCTTTAGTCATGTTATTAATGCCTCGTATTCAACCTTGTTAGTGGCAGGAAATTCCAACTTCAATGCATAATAGATTGATCGTCCTTTAGGAGTTTCAAGCACAACTCTCGCTCTTGAGCAGAATTCGCTTAACGCACCTCCAACATACAATTTCCTGTGAGATACTGGGACCGTTGTGTCCTCCTCATTATCCTGAATAGTGAACACAAGGACGAAGTCAGCCAGTGCCTATCCATTAATTGCTCTTCAGGAATGGTAAGTCACATCATATTGGCTCAACTCGATGTTCCACTTTCGAAGTTGCCCTGAAGTCTCAGGTCGGTATAATACCTGCTTCAAGGGTTGATTTGTCAGCACCTTGATTGGGTAAACCTAGAAATGAGATTGTAGTTTCTTAGATGCTATTTGCAAACAATATGCCATATTTTCTAATTTCGGGTAGTTCTGTTCAGCTCTAGTGAACCATTTGCTAATATAGTAGACGACCCGTTGGATCTTAACTTCCTCACACACAAGTGCTACGCTTAATGAATGGGATGACACGGCTAGGTAAATAAATAAGTCCTCATCGGCCATCGGTTTAGACAGAACCGATGGTCTCTCCATATGCCGTAGTAATTCTTCAAATGTTGTTTGGTAGTCCTGATCCCATTCAAGGTTCTTCTTAACCTTATTTAATGTATTAAGAATGGTATACAGTTATCCATCGCTCCAGGGATGAATAAACTCAATGCAGCAATATTTCCATTCATGCTTTGTAACTCCTTCATTTATGGGGCTCTAACATTTCGTAAGACGTCAATTTGCTCTAGATTGGCCTTAATGCCCTTAGCATTCACAATAAAAAAAAAGAAATTTCCCAAAATCAACTCCAAATGAACATTTGAGCAGATTCAAATTCATTCCATGCTTCCTAAGGATCTCAAACATATCCAAGAAATAATTCAGATGGTTTCCAAACATTCATGACTTCGCTAGCATATCGTCTATGTAAACTTCTATCATTTATTCGATCTGGACCTTGAACATTGTATTCACTGTCCCTGGTAAGCAGCTTCGATATTGTAAATCCCAAATGGCATTACGTGGTAGCAATATAGCCCCAAGTCTACAATAAAGCTGGTGTTATCTTGAACTAGTTCATGCGTCCTAATCCAATTGTATCCTTAGTAGGCATCCATAAATGAGAGAATTTCATGACCCGTGGTTCCATCAGCAAGCCGGTCGATCCTAGACAATGGAAAGCTATCCTTCAAGCATGCTATGTTCAAATTTGAGCAGGCAACAAAAGCTCACCACTTCCCGTTTGATTTATGGATCAATTTCACCCAAGAGGAGGGGGAGTGAATAGGATGATGCTATTAATTATAAAAATTATTGCGGAAGCTTATAAAATTATTTCAACACATATATATCAAAATAATAGCAGCATAGATAATAGCAGAATAATAAATGCAGAAATAGAACGACGCAGAATTTACCCAGCTTTGGTAAAACCCTGCCTACGTGTTGCCCTCAAGGTTTCTACTAGAAATTAAGCAGTTAGACGCTTACACACGTAAACTCATGACAACCGCTATCGACTAACCTTAACTCTACGCTCAAAACCCTGCCACAACTCAGCCACTGAGTTGCGAATTCTCAAACTACGCCACGTAGTTTGTCCCCTAGTCACACGACTAGAAATTACAATGTTTTAAAGAAGGAAAATACAATTTAAACACAGTTTAAAAACAAAATAAAAACAAAACCCTAATTATAAGCCCAATACAAAGGTAAAGGTCGGCCCACAACTTTTTCTTAAGTGAAATATTTTGCCCTTTATTTTTATCGGCCTGGTTCCTCTTTTATTTGCTTCGTTCCTTTCTTTTGCGAAAATGCCGGCCGTTCCCCGTTAGTTTCCTCTTTAACAAAAATTAGGGCTTATGAAATTTTGTGAAGCTGTCAACTTTGTTGATCGATTAAGTCGGTATTCACGTGTAGCTTTGACCGATCGTTTCCTCGTTGCTCACTTTGGCTGCTTCGACGAGTTTAATTCGTAAATCTGGTATGTGATCTATGCTTTTGCTTCTTCTGATTTGCTTGCTTGAACTCAATGACTTTTTGCCGATGATGTTGATTGCTTATATAGGGTTCGAATCCCTATTTTTTCATTCGTATATAATAATTTGAATTCGTCAATTTATCTTGCTCGGCCGGTCGATGTTGCTTGGATGCTTGAGATTAATTATGACTTTATCAGTTTCGTATATTTATGATTTCTTGATTGACACGGTGTTGATTTCGATTTCTTGGCTACCACGGTGTTGGTTTTGGTTTGAACTTCGGCTTTGACTTGATTTTGACGATGTTAATTTCATTCGACTTTGGCCATTTCTTTGATATTGACTGTTGACTTCGGTCACTTGACTTTGTTTATGTGATTCCATGACTTGATAATGTATTCGGCCATCACCGTTGCACTGATATTGTTTCTGGTCATTTTACTTGTACCATTCGAATTGTGATATTTTTTATTTTGGTTACATGATGCTGCTATGCAAATTTCTACCGTGACTTTGGCTTGTTTGTTATTTTCTCTTTAAGCATCGGCTCTTTATATTTTTGGGATGACACCACTGTTTCATCGGCCAGTTGAAACAGTGATGATTTTCTGGCTTGACTTTAATTTGTTTCATGTCTTCACCTGACTTCGACTTTGCATTTTCTTTGTGTACTGGCTTCGTCCATTGTGCACTTGATTTACTTGCGGCCTTGACTTTGTTATACTCTGCATATACTCTCTGATACATGTATACTTGTTCGAACTAGCTGTGTCACAGTATCATGTTTGAGATTGCTCATTTGAGCTGTTGTGGCCTTCACTTGATATTGTCACAGAACTGTTGTATCACTTGGTGTTGTAGTTTGCACTATGCATTCATGTGCTTGCTGTGTTTCCATATTAATCCCTCTGGCCTCTTGTTGGTTTAGTGTGTGCACTTGCTTGGCCATTCGACATCTATATTGTTTCGAGCTAGTTCACATTGTACTGGTGGCACTAACTTCATCATGTCTGCACTGCACTATCCTTTGTTCTATATGTTTGCTCCTTCGAGTCAGTGAAACTTGTATATGAATGTTTTCTAGTCTCGAGTTTGTATTCTACTGTCACCATGTCACTGCATACATTGTTTGCATATCAACTTGTTGAAGTCACTTTTTCTTGTATTCACACATCTCTGGTCTTTGCAGCATATATATGTTACTTGTTCATGTACATTTGGGCAGTTTGCATACAGTTTTGGTGTTGTTGCGAACACGGCCATTGCATTGTTGAGGCTGTGTTGCTTTGATCGAGCATTTTCACTTGTCCTTGACAATTTTGTGTTGCACCTGAGTTGAATCCAGCTTAAAGCTCAGGTTTGACCTTGTTCTGATATTGTGACATTATTTTTATTGTACTTGAGTTGAACCCAGAATTTTGGGTTTGACCAATGCTCACCTGTCCCTGTAAATTTACCAAGTGTATATATCGGTGTGCACGGCCTTATGGCATGTACAGTGATACACTGTGCATGTCACAAGCTGTTCGTGTATGATGAATTCAAATTTAAATGATGACGAACAACCTCAATAACTGAGGCAAATATTATTTTCAAAATCACATTTTATTTTATACTGCCAAAATATTTTATTTTCAATTTTACCGCGTCAATGTATATTTTTGCAGATTGCCCAGATGCTGGATTCACATTGGAATGAAGTTGAAGATAAATACGAGTGGGAGTGCTATGTAGTGAGGTGCAAATGTAAATGTGAATTGTGATGTAAACAAACTTGTATTGTAATTGAAGTTGTATATATATAGTGAGAGCTTGAAATTTGTACTATTCAAAAACTGTAATAAATATTTGTTTGAATAAAATATCTGTTTGAGTTCAAATTCTATGTTATTTATTATATTCATCGAATATTTATTTAATCTGTGAAAATAAAATAATATTAAAAAATACATTTAAATGAATATATAGGTTTATTATCATCAAAAAAAAAATCATATAGTCGCATATTCAACAATCTCCCCCTTTTGATGATAACAAACATATATTTAAGATTTTGAATTTGTTAAATGTATTTGATCATTCAATTCGCTCCCCCTATTTGAATGATTCCTCTCTACACAAAGCTCCCCCTTCATATATGCATGTAAATAAAATATGAAAATAAGCCTAGATGTAAATAGAAAATATTTGACCTTTGCTTGATTTTATTTGACAAAATCTTAACTTTGCAAAAGAGTAATAGTGTTAGGAAAATGGAGATAAAGTGATAGTTATTAATACAACATTAAAACTCAATCGAATATAAATATTAAATTTCAATTAAAAATCTAACAAAAATCATAAATACTCTGTTAAGCACATATTCCACTTTTAGAATGATAGGAATGATGTCATCATATAAAACCATATAGTTGTGTCTATTTACGGTATATTTATTCCACGAATTTGAATATCTACTAACCATGCATAACCGTTAGGACTTTTAAATGAGATTAGTAGTATTCCTTTTTTTTTAAAAATGAATTCAAGTATCTTCTAACCAGCATAACCGTGATGACTTTTAAATGGGATTAGAATCAACATGTTCATTTAAATAATTAATTTTGATATGCGTTCCATACATGCATAACCGTGAGGACTTTTAAATGAGCATGGAAGCACATAACAAATTCCAAGTAATTATCCCTTGCATAACCGTGTGGACTTTTAAATGAGAGTGAATACTTTGGATTTTTTTTATTTTTTTTATTTTTTTATTTTAAAAAATATATAATGAAAAACGAATGATTCTTGTTTAAATCACCACGTATTGACATACTATAATGGATTTTGATGAGTGATGGTTGATAGAAATATGATAGAAATAGAGATGGTCATGGAATTTTTACCAACAAAAAGTTTTTATAGCTCTTGTTCAAATTTCTAAAGAAATTTATTAAATATATCGTCTCAAGTTACAATCTATGATAAATATCAACACTCATCACTTTTTCAATCACTATTTATCTTTTTGATAATTAGAAGGGAGTCAGATTAGCGTTATAATTTAAAAATTAAATTCAAAAATAATTATAAAATCAATTTTTCTAAAAATGACCAATCTGAAAACAAGGTCAAAAATGATTTTCTAAAAGGGGTTTTATGAGAAAAATTTCTGCTATTTGAAATGAAAAATATGCAGATATTTTCTTTGAAAAAGGATGTAGTTACTAAATGTCTCATCATATATCACGTTTTACTAGTAATTTTTCTATTAACTAGATTACCATTGTAATCTGCATCTGAATTCCTTTTCACTGAAACTTATTATTAGTTGAATGTTACAGACCAGATCATGAGTTGTGCAACAAAATATCTCAAAATCATTTTTAACAACTTTTTAAATGAAATTCTCTTGAATTTGAATTGAAACCATGTTAACAATCAAAAACCGTGAATATAGAGTCAGCCGTAAAATAACCAAAAGTATTATCATTTACCAATAAAACACTATCATTAATCCAAACTATTACATATGAAGTAGTTCAAAGATTCTAGAGTTTTTTATAGTGTTCTTGGCATAAGAATATAATTGGCCAACAATTTTGAATAAGTCAGAATCAAAATCATCATTTATTTCATCATCACATTATTGGCTGATTTAATTCAGACTACGGTGCAGATGATCACATTTAATAAATCGTTCAAAATATACCATTACCTGTTTTACCTTTACGATAATTTTTCACGGTTGCCCATTGTGATTCTGTCACCTTTGTACCAGGCTAAGGAACTTTGCTTTGTCGCCCGCTGTGTTTCTAGAACAGGCAGAATCCAGATAACACTGTTGTTGTTCCTTAGCCTGCCGCCACTCCTACATGATAAAAGATTTTTGTGACCTATTTATTTTTATAGGTCCATGATTGTTAGTGGTAGAATATTTTGAAAAATAATTTTGTAGAGACCCAAAATTATATATATGTTCCTTTTGGCACCCTGATTTGTTTAACTTTGAGAGACTTTATATTTGTGCCTTTTGGAACCCAAATTGGTATAGTTTTTACGTGTTTAGGTCTATACCAACAATTATTTTGATTGTGTCCAAATTTTCTACAAATTGTGCACATTGAATTGACTTGATTAATTTTATTTCTACCATTTTCAGATTGATTATATCTAAGTTCTTGTCTAACTATATTAACAATTTGTTTCCCTAAGAGCATATTCAATGATTTTTCACTTTTGAAAAATTTATCTAAAGTTGTAGACAGTTGTTGGACTTGTGTTTTGAGAGATTCATTTTTGTTTAATATTTGTGTGCACTTTTTAATAGAATTTTCATTTCTTGTATTTTCACTCTCTTTCAAAATCAAAATTTCATTTTCAAGCGATTTAATTTTGATTTCTGATTTTTTTAATCTCTTCTCCGAAGGTTGGACACTTATCACACTTAGGGCACTTGTTTTGATGGTTTTTAACTAATTGTTCAACCTGTTCATTTACTTCAATCAAACTATCTCTTTGTGATTCAATTTTAGCATATTTCTCCCTAAGTCATTCAAAACAGCCATTTACTTCGTGGAAATAAATAAGTAATTCTGAGCGAGTGAGTTTTGATACCTCGCTTGGCTCATCATCATCGCTATCAGTTATATTACCTTGAAGGCACATATCTGCTTTCTCACTCTTATTGCTAGTACATTGATTATCTTCATTACTTGTATTCCACGTGGCTGCAAAATTTCTCCATTTTGATTTCTTTTCAAAGTCGCGTCGATTTGAGGATAATTAGGCTTGATGTGTCCGGGTTGGTTGCACTTATGACAAATGATCTCCCATTCTTTCGGATTGTATAGTATTTTGTCTATTCTGCTTTTCATTTTCTGATTTAGAGCTTGATTTCTATATTTGCAGTTCCACCTTTTGAATTTCTTCACTATTAACGCCAGCTCAGCTGCTCCATCATCGTCGTCGTCATCATCACTTTCAGTTGTTCCTTTGAGACCTATTGATTTCTTTCGAGTATCTCCTCCTTCACGCTCTTCCTTGAATTTCATTTCTAGCTCATAAGTGGTGAGATTTCCAATGAGTTCTTCAACTTTAATTTGTTTTAAAATTTTTGATTCTTGAATGGCAATCACTTTTGCTTCAAAACTTCGTGGAGGTAATCTGAGGTTTTTTCGGACTATTTCTAGTTCTATGTATGATTTTCCGAGAGTTTTTGATTTGTATACGATGTTGGAAAGTCGTCCATGCATCTCTTTAACATTTTCTTCCTCGGCCATTGTAAAATTCTCGTATTCGCTACTCAGCATGGTAAGGCGAGATTCCTTGACTTGAGATGTTCCTTTGTGAGCCACTTCTAGTGTGTGCGATATTTCCTACGCAGTTAGACAATGTGAGACACGATTAAATTCAAACTGATCTAATGAACAAATAATCGAATCCATAGCTTTTAAATTAGTATTCCGTAGCTTATTTTCTAGATCTTTCCATTGATCCTTCGGTTTATTTATTTCCTGATTATTTACGATTATAGTTGGTGCTTTATACCTTGTCTCAACAATATCCCAAGCGTCAATGGTTTTCAGAAAAATTCTCATCCTATTTTTCCAGTAAGCATATTCACAATTGAACATTGGTGGTCTAACTATTGACTGACCCTCCGCAAAAGCAGTATTAAAAGAAGCCATTTTAAAAAATCAAATTTTTTAAAACAAAAATTGGTTTTTTTGAAAAAAAAATCAATTTCTTTTAAACAAAATAGCTTTTGAACCTTGCTTTGATAACACTTGTAGGATCAATTTCACCCTAGAGGGGGGTGAATAGGGTGATGCTATTAATTATAAAAATTATCGCGGAAGCTTATAAAATTATTTCAACAAAGATATAACAAAATAATAGCAGCATAGATAATAGCAGAATAATAAATGGAGAAACAGAACGACACAGAATTTACCCAGCTTCGGCAAAACCCTGCCTACGTGCTGCCCTCAAGGTTTCTACTAGAAATTAAGCAGTTAGAATTTACAGTGCTTTTTAAAAAAAAACTTGAATTTTAATTATCACTTAAACTCTGTAGCAAGAACAGAGAAGCATTGTTGTACATAATGAATCACCTATACACTCAGGTTTTAAACCATTCATATATTCATATATTCAGGTTAAGACAACAGGCACACATATTTTCTAACATACTTCTTGAGTGTGCTTCAAACACCTTGCATATGTATCCAATTTTTAAGATATTTCATGCTTACGATTACAGCACATAGGCATAAACTACAACAGAGGTGATAAAATCACTGAAATACACATAAGCTTACATACGTACAGATATGAAAAGCAATCATCACTCGGTAATTCACACGCCACACATATTTGTTAAGTTTTAAATTTGAAAGTTTACTCACTGGTATAAAGAAAGAAGAAACTAGTTAGTTTACTCACTTGAAAAAAACAAAGTTTGATCAGAGAGCGGCTTTCTGGTTTTGAAAAGTTATCAGCCTGAACTCCTTTAATCTCCTTGCTTATTGTAAACTTGAGTTGAGTTGTTTATAAAATATTGTCTTCCTTTGAATCTTCCTGCTATTGTTTAATCTAAGTTATTTTAAAGTTTCTAAAATGGTGATGTTTACTTTTCTTTTCTTTTCGGTTTGCTGTGAACTAGAATAAGAAGGATATACATATATAAAGGAGTTTACAAGGTAGCTTCTGGTGCAATCTTATTTTCTAGGAGTCAAAGTTTTTGTCTTGACCAAAAGATTTTTCCTTTCCTTCTTAAAAACTGAAATGATATGTAAGTATCTTGAAATGACAAAATTTGGGCTTGAGCAGATAGCATTAAATGCCTAGTTTTCTTAATATGTTACATATAATAATTATGTTTTTGCTGTGTATAGATATTTGTATATAAAAATATATACTTTTGCAGGTAGATATTGGCTTGTGCACGAAGATATTTTGTATAAAACATTTGTGTTAACTTCTAGCTTGAAAAAATGTTTGCCTGGTTTAACTTTATGCTTTCAAACTTTCAGTGTATGTACACCACTAATTACTTGATCCTTGTCTTCTTTCATTTTTATTTCTATTTGTGTTTTAATTATAAACATTTAAATTATATTCATAAGTTTACTTATATTTTACTTAAATTTATATTGATAGAATTTAATTTTATTTCAACATTATCATTCACATCTATATATTTATCGAATGTTAAAAAAAACAAATAAAGTATTTTAATTTAATTATATAAGAAAGATTTAATGTGAATATTATTAAGAGATTTTATTTTAAATTTTCAAATCAATTTCCTTTCAAAAAATACAAATCCATACAAATAAATGGCAATTATTCTAAAAGTCATATTCATTTTAAAATGATAAGTTTACTTTTTATTTAAATAAGATTAATTATGTATTAAAATAATACTGCTAAAATACCGGGTCGTCACATTCCTCCCCCCTTTGAATCTTTTCGTCCTCGAAAAGGAACGAAACCAGATTTATTAAAATGCTTATAAAAATACCCATTTTCCAAAAATAAATTTAACCCAAACCTTTTATTTAATACCTTCCATCTTAATAACTCAATATCAACTAAAACTTTGATTTAGTTTTTATTCAATCAGGCTTCATCCATTTATTTTGTAATCCCATTAACCCATTTGTTACCCCCATTTTATATTTTTAATTTCACTTACTTACTTCATTTGCGAATTTATTTTATTATACCAAGCCATTCTCAATTTATTTTTCTTCACTTGGGTTTTGTTTGCAATCCAAACCATGACAATTATAATTCACTACCATTAGATGTTATTCATATTACACTCGAATCTTATTTGCAATTCATCCCATCGCTACTTCGAACCCACTCTATTTTATTTTTATTTATATACCATCTCTACTTATTTAATTTATTATCGAATCCAAGTCGAATTCTATTTACAATTCGAATTCATTTCCAAACATCATTAAACATTCTCGATTTCAAATTTATTTTATAATTCCAGTTTGGATTTTCTTTCATCGTTCTAAATTTCCAACATCTTTATTTTAAAATTCTAGAAATGATTTTGAATTCAGCTAATACTATTTAAAATAGCTTTTAATAAAAAATACTTTTATAACTCGATGCCTCAACCAGTCCATCCCTGTTCTCATAGAAATTCAGTCATACGTTGATCAGGCGTAGGACTGAAAATCTATAAGTACTTGGTAAACCCATTTTCAACACCCAGTAAAAATACTTGGAAAATAATTTTATTGGAAATAGGAAACAGTTTTGAAAATAGAGGAAGTATCTTTGGTGAGAATGCTCTGGAAATCATCACCCCCATCCATGGTCACAGTTACATACCAGGGTTACGTTGCAGTCACAACAAAAGTCCATGTAACTGCAGGCTCTCCGCGGCCTCTCAATTACGCTACGGATCCCACACAACAAATCACAGTTACATCCAGGGTTACGTTGCCGTCACAGCAAAAGTCCATGCAACTGCAGGCTCTCCGCGGCCTCTGATTTTCGCTATCAAAATGAAACTTCTCCACTCCTACATAGGTCGCAGTCTTCCGAGATAAAATCAAACGCAGACTGTTGGCTCTCAGCGGCACACACGACTTTCGCTATGTGGTATACCATAGTGTCGCAGTCTACCAATATAAAATCAAACGCAGACTGTTGGCTCTCTGCGGCACACACGACCTCTGCTATGGTATACACTGCTCATAATCCTCAGGAACTAGTTTTGTCCGGACTCCTCACAGGATCAACTTTAGAACCCCCTGGGTTCAAGGCAGCACCACCCGGTGGCACTCCTGAGAAGTTCATTTCAAGGGAGCGCCTTTTTCCCCAGAGCCATCATCAAAACATTTTATACTATATACATATAGTATCTTTAAATCATACACCTAGTATGATCTCATACAAAGCTCATTTATACAAAATCGATTATTCCAAAATCGATAATTCCCAAACTAGGCTTTCCAAATTCTCACATTGATTTTACCCAAAATCAAAAGCGTTTCCAAATCCAAAGGTTCTCAAAACCTTTTCCAAAATCCTCATAAGATCCTTTATATATATACAGATATATATAATAATTTTTTTAAAACTTTGGATCACTTCCAACTTGTATAAAATCCCTGTTATACTTCAAACATCTTCAAAATCATTTTTCTTCTAGCAATAAATTCAACAAGGTGAGATTCATCTCATATAACAAAGATTTACAACTTTGTTTATTCAAAACCAAATATTCAAATCTGACTTTTTTTTTCAATATCAATTTCCTTTCTATTCACACTTCCTTAAATTTCCATTCACTTATTTACAATTGCCTTAACCCCCATTTGGATTATCACTTCAATTCTTATCTCAGTTGGGTATTTAACCAATAACAGTTTGAACTCCGACCAGTTTAGAAAATAGCTAGAATTTTTTTTAAAAATAGATATGTAGGTGAAAAATAATTATTAGTTTGCAAAATAGCTATAAAATAGGTAGCTAACTGTAAAATAGTTAAGAAATAATCGAATAGTTTCAAAAATTGTAGATAATTGCAAAATAGTTGTAAAATAGAAATTAGTTTGTGAAATAGTTAAAAAATAATAATTAGTTTATAAAACAGTTGTAAAATAGTTAAAGAGTTCCAAAAGTAGTAGCAAAACCAGTATAAAATAGTTTAGGTTTTAAAAAGAAAGTTGTATAGTAAATAGATAAGAAAATAGATTTAAAACTATTTATATTAAAACAATTTACATTGAAAATGTCTCGAGTCAAAACTGTTCACTTCCCCAACAATTTAATTTAAATTTCCACTCCATTTAAATTAACCCAATCCCAATTTAAATAATCTTCAATTTCCATTGAAATTGATTTAACTCCAATTCAAGTTGAATCAATCATGATTTCTTTTCCAATCCAAATTAAATTCTATTTGGTCTTTAAACTTGTATAACTTTAATTATAATTTCAATTTTACAGTTACTATTTAAAATCAATTACATTCACATTTTGCTTTTAACTCGGAATTATACATTTTATTTAGTCAATATATTTTTATTATTCCATAAACATTTAATCAAGGTTCCAGAGTTAAACAAATTTCCAAAATTTCAATATCACCTTGGAATTCAACTATATCCAAAATTCTTTGGCAAATTCAATTATCTTTTTTTTTTGAATTTCAAAACCAAACCCAGTTCACAAACAATTCCAATTTTAAAACAATTTGGTAGCAAAATTTCTCTTCTAGAAACTCGAAAACGAACATCGATGATGCTGCAGTCATCACCGACGTTATTTTCTAGTGACCGAAAGAGTTTAATGCTTTTCTCTCTAAAAACACTTCCAATATTTTTGAAATAATGCTATTATTTCTCCAAAACCTTTGGAAACCACTTTCAACCCAAAGGAATTTTAAATTCTCCCAAAAATCCCAAATTCCCAACCCATCCAATTCATAATCAAACATTACTCTGGAATTTTCATCCTACTTTATTTTCAATTATTCTCGAAAATTCTATTCCAAATTATAATCTCATTTATTATGAAGTTTATTTCAGTTTATAATTTACATTCACAATCTATATTTCAAATTCAATTTGGTTATATAAGTTTGTTCTTCAACTTTGGTTATAAGTTTCAATTTGGTCGTATTTTATATTACTTCTTATCTTAGTTTCAATAATTTAACAATCATCCACCTAAATATTCATTAGAAGGAAATATTGCTTTATATCAAAAAATATACTTTTATATATAAAATCTTTATAAGAAAATAACAAGTACGCTCTCATATATATACACTCAACTCATTCTAGAGTACTACAGACTCTATTTAATGAGTAATCCCTAGCAGAGCCAAGGTTCTCGCTTAACCTTCAGCTCTGATACCAAATGTAATGACCCGAAATTTTTCGAACCCGAAAATTCCAGATAGTTATGAAAAAGAAGAAAGAGATAGAAGAAGAAGAAGAAGAACAGAAACATCAACAACTCACATTCGCAGCGGATAAAATATAATAATAAATAATGATAGCTTTCAAAAGAATACTACATATGCTGATTACATTTAATATACATCAGAGTTTCACATTACATACAGTCACTGAATATTTACAATTATCATGATTCAGATTAACAATAATATAAACATAGCGGAATACTCTATACGATATCGCCATCCAGCTCGCCTCCTGAGCTCCAGAACGTACCTACCTAAAAATCTGTAATACTCGGTCTGACCCGAGCATTACACCAAAGTAACACCCGGGTCAGGCTGGAAACCAGCGTGAGTAAACCCATCTAATAAAAAGTACTAATACAAAAGATTTACTTAAAACCCGGGGTAACTCGTCTCAATTTACAAATTCAAAATTTTCCATAGACAATGTTTACTTTCCACATCGATTTCTAAGTACCAAAACATAGATTAAATGGTTCACTTCGCTTAACCCATTCTATTCCAGCCTATTGATTTCACATATCAAGTTTTTATATAGAATCGAAGTGGTTTCAGGTATTAACTAATATCCGACTCCGGTCTCTTCGAATTCAGTACCATCTTAACCCATATTATCCAAGTGAACACAATTCAATCTTTAAATACAAGATGTCACTTTTTATACAACAATTCATCATTAATAGATAACTTCAATATCCTAGTTTGCCTAAGCATATTATATCACAACATTTCATTTAAGAAATAATAATCAGTTCAAGGCATTTAACATCATTAAATTATTATAAGCAAAAATTGATCACTTCCAGAATTAATTCAATTAATATAATTAAATTACTAACCTCAACCACTTAGATCGCCTTTCATTAATTAATTTCAAATCAAATAATTAATCATTTCTCAATTTTTCCATCTTAATTAATCTCCCTGGATTATTATATTAAGTAATAGTCCCCTAATTAATTATACAAATTAATTAAACTTTACCCATTCAATATTAATTACTTTTATCCTTAATTAATTATTCAAATTAATTATTCTATAACTACTTATATTGATAATTATCCTTTTAATTAATCGATTCATTAATTAACCATCCCTTGATTTATTTCCTTAATCAATAAATCCTCTAATTAATTACACTAAGTAATAAATCCCTAAATTACTTCCCTTAAGTAATTTAGCTTCAATTATTTTCACCAAGCAATTATTCCATTGGTTAGTTACCTTCAGTTAATCAATCCTTTAATCATTAATTTAACCCTTAATTACAATTTAAATTAATTAATCCTACACAAATTAATCCTTCAATTAAGTAATTATCATTTAATTAATTAATTAATTAAATTACTCTTTAATTACTTAATCGATTAATTCTTAATTATCAATTATCTTTTAATTAATTAATCTCTTAACTATTCACATTGACTAGTTTTCCTTAAATTACTTATATCAATTATACTTACATTAATTACACATTAATTTCTTAAGGTAATTAATTATCCCTTTTATTAATTAAAGTTCAATACATTTATC
The DNA here is from genome assembly GCA_030765085.1 of Allium cepa. Taxonomy (NCBI): domain Eukaryota; kingdom Viridiplantae; phylum Streptophyta; class Magnoliopsida; order Asparagales; family Amaryllidaceae; genus Allium; species Allium cepa. Next base: position 276,105,108 of record CM060937.1, on the reverse strand, counting down.
TTTAATCACTCACTTAATCACATTCTCTTATTTTGAAACAATTAGAAATTTAAATAAAAATCAACCTAATATTTAATTATTCAATACCAAAACCATTTCCTTAAAACCTTTAAAATTCCAATCTTTAAACCTGATAATTAATGTAAGTATAATTGTTTCTTGTTTAGCTTGAAAACTATGTACTGTTCCTTATGTTTTAAACCTTGTTAACATTTCCTTTACAATCCATTTATATTTAAATTTACCTATTATTATTATTATTATTTTAAAATCTTCGGCCCTAAGATTTCTGGCCAAACCTGGTTCACGCAACACTTCTCTCATCTATTTTCAGTTTATTATCCATTTCCATTATCCTTACTAACGTGAGAAAATTCTCCTGGCCCAACCACTAGTCGGCCCAACTTTCTTTTCTCCTCCCTTTGTTTTCTTTCTTCCCAGTTCTGCTCTCCTCTCTTTCCTTTTCGAAAGTGTTAACGTGCATTGACTTGTACACGTGCACATACATGTTGATGATCGATCACGGCCACCAACTAGCCTCGCAAATCACCAACAACCCCCTCACTCACCCCACCATTTGGATCCCATGACACCTACCTCGTTCAAAAAAATTCAAACTCCAGCCGAACGTTGGACGACTTATTTCCCTTCCAGCAACTCCTTTGGCCACCACTATATAAGATTTTTTCCCCAAATCCACCCTAAGCTCCACCAAGACCTCCTCCTCCTATTCCCCCTATATCGCACCTCCCTAAAAACCCCACTCCGTCGCCATCTCCTCAGAAAACGAACCCAAAGAAAAGCATATTTAAACCCTAAACTCGATTTGACCAAACAATTCATGCAATAGATAAATTTTTTAACATTTTTCCTGGATTCGACAATCATCAAGCCAGCTTTACAACGAATTTCAACATCTAGTATTTGTCGAACCAACAGCAATTGATAAAAAAGCAATTTTTGTTCATTTACAAACTGTGCCTCAAACTCTTATCTAAAAATCATCATCATTGTTTCAAAAATCTTACTTTTGTATGTTTATACAAGATATAAAATCAAATTAACAATTTAAATTATTCGAATTTTACACATTGATTACCTTGTTACTGTAAAATTTGAACATATAGTGTCTAAGTTTCACTGTCAAGTTTTAAAACAAAATTTCAAGTCCTGATTTTAGTTTAAACAAACTTAATTAGTTAAATCCCTAAGTTTTAAAATTTTTATATGAAGAAGTATTAGTTTTTTCTCTATTTTCTTTGCTCAGAAACTTGAAAGTAAAGAAAAACACCACATCTTTAAACAAAGAACATTTCAGAACTACACATTTACAATATATAGCCTGCACAAGATTTACCTGAATTAATTATCAAGAGTTAAACTTCAAAGATAGCATGTTTACTCACTTGGAGAATTTTGTTAAACAAGGAACACTCTGATGATTTGAAACTCTGTAGTTGAATCTACCTTGAATTTCTGTCCTGTTCTTGTTTGAGTAAAATATGTTTTTAGTTTGATTCAAATTTGAGTTTTGTTGTTTCTTTTTTTTTTCATTTTATTTTATTTACTTGGGTTATGATTTAACAAAACTATTTTGTTTTGGATTCAGGTCCTTACAGTGCTTTTTAAAAAAAAATCTTGAATTTTAATTATCACTTAAACTCTGTAGCAAGAACAGAGAAGCATTGTTGTACATAATGAATCACCTATACACTCAAGTTTTAAACCATTCATATATTCATATATTCAGGTTAAGACAACAGGCATACATATTTTCTAACATACTTCTCGAGTGTGCTTCAAACACCTTGCATATGTATCCAATTTTTAAGATATTTCATGCTTATAATTACAGCACATAGGCATAAACTACAACAAAGGTGATAAAATCACTTAAATACACATAAGCTTACATACGTACAGATATGAAAAGCAATCATCACTCGGTAATTCACACGCCACACATATTTGTTAAGTTTTAAATTTGAAAGTTTACTCACTGGTATAAAGAAAGAAGAAACTAGTTAGTTTACTCACTTGAAAAAACAAAGTTTGATCAGAGAGCAGCTTTCTGGTTTTGAAAAGTTATCAGCCCGAACTCCTTTAATCTCCTTGCTTATTGTAAACTTGAGTTGAGTTGTTTATAAAATATTGTCTTCCTTTGAATCTTCCTGCTATTGTTTAATCTAAGTTATTTTAAAGTTTCTAAAATGGTGATGTTTACTTTTCTTTTCTTTTCGGTTTGCTGTGAACTAGAATAAGAAGGATATACATATATAAAGGAGTTTACAGGGTAGCTTCTGGTGCAATCTTATTTTCTAGTAGTCAAAGTTTTTGTCTTGACCAAAAGATTTTTCCTTTCCTTCTTAAAAACTGAAATGATATGTAAGTATCTTGAAATGACAAAATTTAGGCTTGAGCAGATAGCATTAAATGCCTAGTTTTCTTAATATGTTACATATAATAATTATGTTTTTGCTGTGTATAGATATTTGTATATAAAAATATATACTTTTGCAGGTAGATATTGGCTTGTGCACGAAGATATTTTGTATAAAACATTTGTGTTAACTTCTAGCTTGAAAAAATGTTTGCCTGGTTTAACTTTATGCTTTCAAACTTTCAGTGTATGTACACCACTAATTACTTGATCCTTGTCTTCTTTCATTTTTATTTCTATTTGTGTTTTAATTATAAACATTTAAATTATATTCATAAGTTTACTTATATTTTACTTAAATTTATATTGGTAGAATTTTATTTTATTTCAACATTATCATTCACATCTATATATTTATCGAATGTTAAAAAAACAAATAAAATATTTTAATTTAATTATATAAGAAAGATTTAATATGAATATTATTAAGAGATTTTATTTTAAATTTTCAAATCAGTTTCCTTTCAAAAAATACAAATCCATACAAATAAATGGCAATTATTCTAAAAGTCGTATTCATTTTAAAATGATAAGTTTACTTTTTATTTAAATAAGATTAATTATGTATTAAAATAGTACTGCTAAAATACCAGGTCGTCACATTAAATCTAAGCTCAAAATCCTTCCATAACTCAGCACTGAGTTGCGAATTCTCAAAGTACGCCAAGTAGTTTGTCTCCTAGTCATACGACTAGAAATTACAACGTTTTAAAAAAGGAAAATGCAATTTAAACAAAATTTAAAAACAAAAAACAAAATCCTAATTGTAAGCCCAATACAAAGGTAAAGGCGGCCCACAACTTTTTCTTAAGTGAAATATTTTTCCCTTTATTTTTATCGGCCTGGTTCCTCTTTTATTTGCTCCGTTCCTTTCTTTTGTGAAAATGCCGGTCGTTCCTCGTTCGATTCCTCTTTAACAAAAATTAAGGCTTGTGAAATTTTGTGAAGCCGCCGACTTTGTTGATCGATTAAGTGGATATTCGCGTGTAGCTTTGATCGATTGTTTCCTCGTTGCTCACTTTGGCTGCTTCGACGAGTTCAATTCGTAAATCTGCTATGTGATCTTTGCTTTTGCTTCTTCTGATTTGCTTGCTTGAACTCAATGATTTTTTGCCGATGATGTTGATTGCTTATATAGGGTTCGAATCCCTATTTTTTCGTTCGTATATAATCATTTGAATTCGTCAATTTATCTTGCTCGGCCGGTCGATATTTCTTGGATGCTTGAGATTGATTCTGACTTTATTAATTTGATATATTTATGATTTCTTGATTGACATGGTGTTGATTTCGATTTCTTGGCTGCCACGGTGTTGATTTTGGTTTGAACTTCGGCTGTGACTTGATTTTGACGATGTTGATTTCGTTCGACTTTGGCCATTTCTTTGATATTGACTGTTGACTTGTGTAACTTGACTTTCTTTATGCGATTCAATGACTTGATAATGTCTTCGGCCATCACCGTTGCACTGATATTGTTTCTGGTCATTTTACTTGTACCATTCGAATTGAAATATTTCTGATTTTGGTTACATGATGCTGCTATGTAAATTTCTACTGTGACTTTGGCCTGTCTGTTATTTTCTCTGTTTGCATCCGCTCTTGATATTTTTCGGATGACACTGCTGTTTCATCGGCCAGTTGAAAATATGATGATTTTCTGGCTTGACTTTAATTTGTTTCATGTCTTCACCTGACTTCGACTTTGCATTTTATTTTTGTATTGGCTTCGGCCATTATGCACTTGATTTACTTGCGGCCTTGACTTTGTTATACTCTGCATATACTCTCTAATACATGTATACTTGTTCGAACTAGCTGTGTCACAGTATCATGTTTGAGATTGCTCATTTGAGCTGCTGTGGCCAGCACTTGATATTGTCATAGAACTGTTGTATTACTTGGTGTTGTAGTTTGCACTGTGCATTTATGTGCTTGCTGTGTTGCCATATTAATCCATCTGGCCTCTTGTTGGTTTAGTGTGTGCACTTGCTTGGCCATTTGACATCCATATTGTTTCGAGCTAGTTCACATTGTACTGCTCGCACTGACTTCATCATGTCTGCACTTATTATGACATTATTTTTATTGCACTTGAGTTGAACCCGGCGTTTTGGGTTTGACCAGTGCTCACCTGTCCCTATAATTTTATTAAGTGTATATATCGGGGTGTACGGCATTGTGGCATATACAGTGATACACTATGCATGTCATAAGCTATTTGTGTATGATGAATTCAAATTTAAATGATGACGAACAAGAAAATATTATTTTCAAAATCACATTTTATTTTATACTACAAAAATATTTTATTTTCAATTTTACTGCATCAATGTATATTTTTGCAGATTGCTCAAATGCTGGATTCACATTGGAATGAAGTTGAAGTTAAATACGAGTGTGAGTGATATGTAGTGAGGTGCAAATGTAAATATGAATTGTGATGTAATCAAATTTGTATTGTAATTGAAATTGTATATATATAGTTAGAGCTTGAAATTTGTACTATTCAAAAATTGTAATAAATATTTGTTTGAATAAAATATCCGTTTTAATTCAAATTCTGTGTTATTTATTTTATTCATAAAATATTTATTTAATCGGTGAAAATAAAATAGTATATTAACAAATACATTTAAATGAATATATATATATATATATATATATATGTTTATTATCATCAAACAAAAATCATATAGTCGCATATTCAACAATCTCTCCCTTTTGATGATAACAAACATATATTTAAGATTTTGAATTTGTTAAATGTATTTAATCATTCAATTTTCTCTCCCTATTTGAATGCTTCCTCTCTACACAAAGCTCCCCCTTCATATATGCATGTAAATAAAAATATGCAAATAAGCCTAGATGTAAATAGAAAATATTTGACCTTTGCTTGATTTTATTTTACAAAATCTTAACTTTTCTCTCCCCCTTTTGTTATCAGCAAAAGAGTAATAGTGTAAGAAAAATGGAGATAAAGTGATAGATATTAATACAACAGTAAAACTCAATCGAATATAAATATTAAATTTCAATAAAAAATCAAAAAAAAAATCATAAATACTCTGTTAGGCACATATTCCACTTTTAGAATGATGGGAATGATGTCATCATATAAAACCATACAGTTGTGTCTATTTATGGTATATTTATTCCAGGAATTTGAATATCTACTAACCATGCATAACCGTTAGGACTTTTAAATGAGATTAGTAGTATTCCATTTAAAAAAAAGAATTCAAGTATCTTCTAACCACGCATAACCGTGAGGACTTTTGAATGGGATTAGAATCAACTTGTTTATTTAATTAATTAATTTTGATATGTGTTCCATACATGCATAACCGTGAGGACTTTTCAATGAGCATGGAAGCACATAACAAATTCCAAGTAATTCACCCATGCATAACCGTGTGGACTTTTAAATGAGAGTGAATACTTTGGATTTTATTTATTTATTTAATTTTATTTTGAAAAATATAAAATGAAAAACGAATGATTCCTGTTTAAATCACCACATATTGACATACTATAATGGATTTTGATGAGTGATGGTTGATAGAAATATGATAGAAATAGAGATGTTCATGGAATTTTTACCAAAAAAAAGTTTTTATGACTCTTGTTCAAATTTCTAAAGAAATTTACTAAATATATCGTCTCAAGTTGTAATATATGGTAAATATCAACATTCATCGCTTTTTCAATCACTATTTATTTTTTTGATAATAAGTAGGGAGTCAGATTAGTTAATGTTATATTTAAAAATTAAATTCCCAAAAATTATAAAATCCATTTTTTTAAAAATGACCAATCTGAAAACAAGGTCAAAAATGATTTTCTAGAAGGGGTTTTATGAGAAAAATTTCTGCTATTTGAAAATTATTTGAAATGAAAAATATGCAGATATTTTCTTTGAAAAAGGATGCAGTTACTAAATGTCTCATCGTATATCACGTTATACTAGTAATTTTTCTATCAACTAGATTACATATGTAATCTGCATCGAATTTCTTTTCGCTCAAACTTATTATTAGTTGAATTTTACATACCAGATCATGAGTTGTACAACAACATATCTCAAAATCATTTTTAACAACTTTTTAAATGAAATTCTCTTGAATTTGAATTGATACCGTGTGAACAATCAAAAACAATATAGAGTCAGCTGTAAAATAACCAAATGTATTATCATTTACCAGTAAAACACTATCATTAATCCAAACTATTACATATGAAGTAGTTCAAAGATTCTAGAGATTTTTATAGTGTTCTTGGCATAAGAATATAATTGGCCAACAATTTTGAATAAGTCAGAATCAAAATCATCATTTATTCCATCATCACATTATTGGCTGATTTAATTCAGGCTACGGTGTAGATTATCACATTTAATAAATCGTTCAAAATATACCATTACATGTTTTACCTTTATGATAATTTTTCATGGTTGCCCATTGTGATTCTGTCACCTTCGTACTAGGCCAAGGAACTTTGCTTTGTCGCCCGTTGTGTTTTTGGAACAACCAGAATCCAGATAACACTGTTGTTGTTCCTTAGCCTGCCACCACTCCTACACGATAAAAGATTTTTGTGACCTATTTGTTTTTATAGGTCCGTGATTGTTAGTGGCAGAATATTTTGAAAATAATTTTGTGGAGACCTAAAACTATTTATATATGTTCCTTTTGGAACCAAGATTTGTTTTACTTTGAGAGATTTCATATTTGTGCCTTTTGGAACCCAAATTGGTATAGTTTTTACGTGTTTGGGTCTATACCAGCAATTATTTTGATTGTGTCCAAATTTTCTACAAATTGTGCACATTGAATTGACTTGATTAATTTCATTTCTAACATTTTAAGATTGATTATATCCATGTCCTTAGCTAACTGTATTAACAGTTCGTTTCCCTAAGAGCATATTCAACGATTTTTTACTTTTGGAAAATTTATCTTAAGTTGTTGACAGTTGTTGGACTTGTGTTTCGAGAGATTTATTTTTGTTTAATAATTGTGTGCACTTTTTAATAGAATTTTCTCTTCTTGTATTTTCACTCTCTTTCAGAATAAAATTTTCATTTTCAAGCGATTTAATTTTGATTTCTGATTTTTTAATCTCTTCTTCGAATGTTGGACACTTATCACACTTGTTTTGATAGTTTTTAACTAATTGTTCAAGCTGTTCGTTTACTTCAATCAAACTATCTCTTTGTGATTCAATTTTAGCATATTTCTCCCTAAGTCATTCAAAATAGCCATTTAATTCATGGAAATATGTAAGTAATTCTGAGTGAGTGAGTTTTGATACCTCGCTTGGCTCGTCATCGTCGCTATCAGCTATATTACCTTGAAGGCATATACCTGCTTTCTCACTCTTACTGCTAGTACTTTGATTATCTTCATTACTTGTATTCCACGTGGCTGCAAAATTTCTCCTTTTTGATTTCTTTTCAAAGTCGCGTCAATTTTGAGGATAATTGGGCTTGATGTGTCTGGGTTGGTTGCACTTATGACAAATGATCTCCCATTCTTCTGGATTGTCTAGTACTTTATCTATTCTGCTTTTCAATTTCTGATTTAGAGATGGATTTCTATATTTGTGGTTCCACCTTTTGAATTTCTTCATTATTAACTCTAGCTCAGCTACTCCATCATCATCGTCATCATAATCACTTTCAGTTGTTCCTTTGAGAGCTATTGATTTCTTTCGAGTATCTCCTCCTTCACGCTCTTCCTTGAATTTCATTTCTAGCTCATAAGTGGTGAGATTTCCGATGAGTTCTTCAACTTTGATTTGTTTTAAAAAATTTGATTCTTGAATGGCATTCACTTTTGCTTCAAAACTTCGTGGAAGGAATCTGTGGATTTTTCGAACTATTTCCAATTCTAGTTTTCCGAGAGTTTTTTATTTGTATACGATGTTGGAAAGCCGCCCATACATCTCTTTAACATTTTCTTCCTTGGCCATTGTAAAATTCTTGTATTCGCTACTCAGCATGGCATGGCGAGATTCCTTGACTTGAGATGTTCCTTCGTGAGTCACTTCTAGTGTGTGCCATATTTCCTACGCGGTTGGACAATATGAGAGATGATTAAATTCAAACTGATCTAATGAAAAAAAAATCGAATTCATAGCTTTGGAATTAGTATTCTGTAGCTTATTTCTAGATCTTTCCATTGATCCTTCAGTTTATTTATTTCCTGATTATTTACAATTATATTTGGTGCTCTTTACCCCGTCTCAACAATATCCCAAGCGTCAATGGTTTTCAGAAGAATTTCCATCCTATTTTTCCAGTAAGCATATTCACCATTTAACATTGGTGGTCTAACTATTGATTGACCCTCTGCAAAAGCAGTATTAAAAGAAGCCATTTTAAAAATTCAATTTTTTTAATTCAAAAATTGGTTTTTTTGAAAAAAAATCAATTTTTTTTAAAAATAGCTTTTGAACCTTGCTCTGATACCACTTGTAGGATCGATTTCACCCTAGGAGGGGTGAATAGGGTGATGCTATTAATCATAAAAATTATTGCGGAAGCTTATAAAATTATTTCAACACAGAAATATCAAAATAATAGCCGCACGGATAATAGTAGAATAATAAATGCAGAAACGGAACGACACAGAATTTACCCAGCTTCGGCCAAACCCTGCCTACGTGCAGCCCCTAAGGTTTCCACTAGAAATTAAGCAGTCGGAGGCTTACACACGTAAACTCACGACACCCGCTATCGACTAGCCTTAACTCTATGCTCAAAACACTGCCACAACTCAACCACTGAGTTGCGAATTCTCAAACTACGCCATGTAGTTTGTCCCCTAGTCACACGACTAGAAATTACAACGTTTTAAAAAAGGAAAATACAATTTAAACCCAATTTAAAAGCAAAAGAAACAAAACCCTATTTAAAATCCCAATACAAAGGTAAAGGCCGACCCATAACTTTTTCTTAAGTGAAATATTTTTCCCTTTATTTTTATCGGCCTGGTTCCTCTTTTATTTGCTCCATTCCTTTCTTTTGTGAAAATGTCGGTCGTTCCTCGTTCGTTTCATCTTTAACAAAAATTAAGGCTTGTGAAATTTTTTGAAGCCGCCGACTTTTTTGATCGATTAAGTGGATATTCACGTGTAGCTTTGATCGATCATTTCCTCGTTGCTCACTTTGGCTGCTTCGACGAGTATAATTCGTAAATCTGGTATGTGATCTTTTCTTTTGCTGCTACTGATTTGCTTGCTTGAACTCAATGACTTTTTGCCGATGATGTTGATTGCTTAGATAGGGTTCGAATCCTTATTTTTTCGTTCGTATATAATCATTTGAATTCGTCAATTTATCTTGCTCGGTCGGTCGATGTTGCTTGGATGCTTGAGATTGATTCTGACTTTATCAATTTGGTATATTTATGATTTCTTGATTGACACGGTGTTGATTTCGATTTCTTGCCTACCATGGTGTTGATTTTGGTTTTAACTTCGGCTTTGACTTGATTTCGACGATGTTGATTTCGTTCGACTTTGGCCATTTCTTTGATATTGACTGTTGACTTCGGTAACTTGACTTTGTTTATGCGATTCCATGACTCGATAATGTCTTCGGCTATCACCGTTGCACTGATATTATTTCTGGTGATTTTACTTGTACCATTCAAATTGTGATATTCCTTATTTTGGTTACATGATGCTACTATGTGAATTTCTACCTGACTTTGGGTTGTCTGTTATTTTCTCTGTCGGCATCGGCTCTTAATATTTTTAGGATGACACTGTTGTTTCATCGGCCAGTTTAAACTGTGATGATTTTCTGGCTTTACTTTAATTTGTTTCATGTCTTCACCTGACTTCGACTTTGCATTTTCTTTGTATATTGGCTTCGGCCATTATGCACTTGATTTACTTGCGGCCTTGACTTTGTTATACTCTGCATATACTCTCTAGTACATGTATACTTGTTCGAACTAGCTGGGTCACTGTATCATGTTTGAGATTGCTCATTTGAGCTGTTGTGGCCTTCACTTGATATTGTCACAGAACTGTTGTATTACTTGGTGTTGTAGTTTGCACTGTGCATTCATGTGCTTTCTATGTTGCCATATTAATCACTCTGGTCTCTTGTTGGTTTAGTGTGTGCACTTGCTTGGCCATTCGACATCCATATTGTTTCGAGCTAGTTCACATTGTACTGTTGGCACTGACTTCATCATGTCTGCACTGCACTATCCTTTGTTATATATGTTTGCACCTTCGAGTAAGTGAAACTTTTATATGAATGTTTTGTAGTCTCGAGTTTGTATTCTACTGTCACCATGTCACTGCATACGTTGTTTGCATATCAACTTGTTGAAGTCACTTTTTCTTATATCCACACATCTCTGGTCTTTGCAGCAATATATGTTGCTTGTTCATGTACATTTGGGCAGTTTGCATACAGTTTTGGTGTTGTTTTGGACATGGCCATTGCATTGTTGAGGCTGTGTTGCTTTGATCGAGCATTTTCACTTGTACTTGACAATTTTGTATTGCACCTGAGTTGAATCCAGCTTAAAGCTCAGGTTTGACCTTGTGCTGATATTGTGACATTATTTTTATTGCACTTGAGTTGAACCCGGCATTTTGGGTTTGACCTGTGCTTACCTGTCCCTGTAATTTTATCAAGTGTATATATCGGTGTGCACGGCCTTGTGGCATATACAGTGATACACTGTGCATGTCACAAGCAGTTCGTGTATGATGAATTCAAATTTAAATGATGACGAACAACCCAAATAACTGAGGAAAATATTGTTTTCAAAATCACATTTTATTTTATACTGCAAAAATATTTTATTTTCAATTTTACTACGTCAATGTATATTTTTTCAGATTGCTCAGATGCTGGATTCACATTGGAATGAAGTTGAAGATAAATACGAGTGTGAGTGATATGTAGTGAGGTGCAAATGTAAATGTGAATTGTGATGTAATCAAATTTGTATTGTAATTGAAATTGTATATATATAGTGAGAGCTTGAAATTTTTACTATTCAAAAATTGTAATAAATATTTGTTTGAATAAAATATCCGTTTTAATTCAAATTCAGTGTTATTTATTTTATTCATCAAATATTTATTTAATCTGTGAAAATAAAATAGTATATTAACAAATACATTTAAATGAATATATATATGTGTGTGTTTATTATCATCAAACAAAAATCGTATAGTCGCATATTCAACACAATATAGGGTTTGACACCCACTCAGGATATATGGCATTGCGGATGATGCCGTTAGCTAATAGCTTATCTACTTCTTCCTTTGGTGCAGTGGATTGCTTCAGACCCAAACTGCATCTCTCCTAGCTCTTTGGTGTGAACTTGGGATCGATGTTAAGTGCGAGATATGCTACCTCTGGCAATATCATGCACATATCAAAATGGGTCGAAGCGAACATGTCCAGGTTGGCATGAAGAAAGTTTGTTGATTCCTTTTACATCTTAATTCCAAGCTACGATCCTACTTTCAAGACCCATGTTGGGTTGTCCATGTCAATTGGAGCAGCCACCATAGTCTTTGCCAGTGCTGCCCATATTTCCAACTCTTCTTCCTAGGATCTATAGCATTGCCGAAACGGATATGGTCCTCGAACCAGGGGTGGTTCTATAATTGATATGCTTATGATTCCTGATGAGTATAGCCTTCCCTACATTCTTTCCCTTCTCATGGCATATAGCTTCACATAATTCAGCAATATAGCATTCTCTTGCAGCACATAGATTTCCTTTTACTACTCCTACCCCATTCTCTGTTGGGAATTTCATTGTGAGACACCATGGAGCCAAAGCGATTCTAAAGTCGATAAGGGCTAGTCATCCTAAGATAGAATTAAAAGTAGAATACTCATCAACAATCACAAAGGTCTGGATGAGAACCACCCTCCGTTCCCCTTCTTCGTGTTCTACAGGTAGGTCGATCAACCCAATCAGCAATTTAGGTTCACCTATAAATCCCTAAATCTTATTTTTGCAAGTGGTCATAACCTTCATGCTATTCTTCATTTTGTTAAATGTCTTTCGAAATAGGAAGTTGACTGAACTTCCACTGTCAACCAATACTCAATGCACGACTACTGGCGTGATCCCGACCGTTATCACCATCGATTCGAGGGCTGATGCTTTTACACCTTTAGTGTTCCGATTCATGAACATAATGTCATCTGTAATCATCCTTTATTTCTTGGTCGGAACCCCATCATCGACGACATATCAACTCTTTTATGGTGCATGCTTTAAAGAATTAGCATATCATTCTATATCGCCCCAACTCTTCTACGTTGGGTGAGGACCTCCACTAGTGGTGTTGATGATCAGTCTTCTATCTATTTTCTTGGGCCCTTCTCCACTGGGTCCAGGCTGATTTCCTTGAGCAATCTTCCCTTGTGGTCGAGTAGATTATTTAACTTTTTATGGTTTATTCACATACTACTAGAGTTTGTTGTTTCTTATCAATTATTTAATTATATTCTTCAAATGCTGACATTCATTTATGATGCCCATGATTTTGTGGAAGCAACGATAGTTCTCTGACCTCTTCTGTAGATCGGTCGCTTCACTATTGGATAGTTTGTTATACCTTTTAGTTCCTTGAGTGCTAAGATAGATGTTTTCCAAACTATCAGTTAATGGCATATAGTCCTTGGATCTTAGATTCCTGAGACATTTTCTATCCCTCCCACATCTACCAACACTCCGATTCCTCTTTATTGATTTGCAAATTTCCCTATATTTCTTATAGCAGTTTCGGAACCATTTCCATCCTGTTTGACCATATCATTACTCTGAAGTACTTCTTTGGACTGCTCATCGACGGGCTTGCCTTCAACCATATTTGCTTCTTCCATCCTCAGAAATAGATTTGCCTTTCGATGGAATTCCTTTATGGTAGTGGGTTGCTTCATTTTTATCCACCTATCGAAACCTATGTCGAGTGAATGGCCTGAACAAGTGCCATGAAGACATGATCTTCCTATGGATTGCTAAATTCTACAACAGCGATGTTAAATCAGTTCAAGAAAACTTTCAATGGCTTCTTGGGTCCTTATGACAAGCCAGACAATGATGTAACGTCCTTTGGTCATGCCACGTGGAGCCTGAACTGCTCCAAAAACTACTTTTCCAATTTATCGAACATCAATATGGATTTAGGCGCAAGGCTGGTAAACCACATCGAAGCGACTCCTTCTAAAACGATAAGGAAACACCTATAACGAACAAAATCTTTAGCTCTTTCTCCTCCATGTGCCTTTCATATTTGAGTAAGTGTTGTCTGGGATTAGTAGTTATGTTGTGGGATGGCATTATCGGCATGGTGAACTTTTATGAATATTATTCTCTTGTAACATTTCCAGTAAATGGAGTTCAGCTTGGTGCGGAACTCAGTCTTCATCTTTCATGTCTCTTCTCTCCTCCACCAACCATTTGACTATGTCAGCAATGTACTCCTTGCTAGCATGGTAATTCGCAGATCGATAGTCAGGGGTTGCAACTAGTGTTTGCTCCGCAAATGATATCTGCTTGTTGGCTAAAGTCTAAGTTCATCATTCTCTGGCAGAACCACTCCTGTAGAATTCCATTGGCGTCCTATTGGTCTTAACGTGGTAGTTTGAACTCCAGTTCTAGCATTTTGTCCTTTCACACCATTATTCAACCCATCATTACCATCGTGCAGCTGCATGTCATCATTAGAATCAAAAGCCAACAATGCATCTCCCCTATGAGCATTATCAAATGGAGTATTTAGGTATGTACCGAGTTGTCTTGTCTCAGTACCAAGTTGTTTTCTTACAAGAGGAGCGCACCTACTTCCTTTTACAATAGCTCCTGCAACTCCAGCAGTTACTTCTTTCTACTTTTTCTTCTCATCTCTCTTATTTAGACCATAAACTAGAGTGTTATCTTATTCAATTGTAGGAGAAATTTCTCTTATAACTCTCCTAATATTTTGAGGTTAAAGATTGAGCAAAGCATCCATCTTGTCCATGAGAGCTTTTTGGCTATCAGCCATCTTCTGGTTGAGTTCATGGATCATCTTATCAAACTCTCCTCTAGTTACTACTTCGTGATGAATAGAGGATCTTGGAATTTCCTGTTGGTTTCTTATTTCAGTTTGGTGAGCATTCCCTTCATCACCACCAGCCATAGCTCCTGAGTATCTATTGGATCTACTTAATGCCTTGACTTCTTGTTAGCAATTCTTCAAGTTCTTCAAGTAAGTTTTCAAGATCTAACTACTAGATCTTTCTAGATCTACAATAGTAAGCTAGATCTATGCTTGGATTCAGTTTTCTCAATGAGAGCACCAAAATGTTGATTCAAAAAATAGATCAACATCCAAGAATGAGTTTTAGGTAACCTATAGGACCTAGATCTAGCATATAGTATTAAAAAAAAGATAATAGAACAGAGAAACGAAGATTTTAATAGTGGTTCGGTAATCTTTGGCCTAAATCCACTTTATAGTTTTTATTGATTATGTATATGAGAGAGTTTGTGTGAGATTACAGATAACTAGAGTCGTAATTTCAAATGGTTGATAAGTTCAAAGGCATAAAATTGTCAATAGTAGCTGCCTTAGTGATAATTATGGAGAGAAAGACGATGAAGAGCAGTGGAGTTTCAAATCTAGAGTGAAGAAAAAAGAGCAGGGAGAAGATCCTATTTTGATTGCACTATGGTCTGTATTTATAGGAAAACAGGTGTGTTGGATCGGAAGCCCGCTTGTAGTGAAGCCCAAAAGGTAGCCCGAAGCCGTATAAGAGAAATCAAGATAGAGTTAAAATGATAATTCTATACCAACCTACGGGTCCATAACTCAATATCAAGTTATTTATTTTGGTTTAAATCCAACTTTGGAACTTGCTTTGTTTTTATATCTTTTAATTGATGGGTTTTAACCCATTTTCTGTCGACTTTGAGTTAATTCTTGCAATATTCTGTATAGCACTTAGATTATCATGTTTTCTTGGCTTTTTCTCATCAACTTTAAAATTAATCATTCGAACTATAGGAAAACCACATGATCATAAGAAGATTTAGTAGAATATGAGTTATATGAAGTTTGGGAAGTAAATATTGGAAGAATTATAGGTTGGTTCCGATCTATCTTAATTTGATGCCGAGTTAAGGCCTTATCCCTATTTTGAATAAAAAATTTCCAAATTTCTTCTCTATCTCTTCTAACCATACTTCTAAGTTTTCGAGTCGTTTCATCTTTGTTTCGGTGTTTCAACTCCTGTTGACTTTTGATTGGTTTAAACCTCGGTTAACAATGCCCATCTAGGATTTGAGATTCAAATCTAGAACAAGAGCGATGGAGTTGAAATATTAAAGATTGAAGATTAAGTTCTTATACAAAAACATGAGTGGCTTAGTGCTAAGGGCTTGTGCTCTTCTACCAATCCACCTGGGTTCGAGTCCCATGTTATGCTATTTTGAATGTATGTATTTTAATGGTAAATAAATTATGTCTGCGTTAAAAATAAATCTTAGAAATTGAATAAAGTAAGTGTATAATTTTATGAGAAAATTTTTATTTAAAAAGTCAGTATTAAATATATTTAAAATTGTTAATTTATTTAAAGAAATCCAATTTGGGTTTAGAATAATTATTTAAAGATTTGTATAAATTAAAAAAATATTAGAAATATAATCTAATTAACATTCTAAGTATTTTAAAGTATACTTTATAAGTAAATATGCTTAATTGAGAATTATAAAAAAAATGTTTATATATTTAATTAAAGAAAATGTGTATTTAATAAATTAAAGTTTATTTAAATATCTAATTTAATGTTAGAAGTGTTATTATATGTTTTGATATCCTTATATGTTGAGATTTTTAATTGATATGGTTATTTAAGAATTATCAAGTGTGCATTATACATCTGAATATTTCATAAAAAAATTTAATTATGTTTTTGATTTCTCATTATGTGTATCAATGATATGAATGATTCGCTATTGATATTATTTTGATTGGCAGTTTTGATATGATATGATGATGGCATCCTTATATATGATTCCATGATATTTAATTCTGTGTGGCGAGGAATCTGAATAAATGGAGTTATAATACCATCTAGTATGGGACTTTCGGTAATATTTCTCCAGTTATCCATTCGACTCGTTATATAAATTATTATGGAGATTGAGTGTAATTTATTAGCAGTGAATAAATTTTGAGTATCACATAATGGTATGGGACGCTATTTTGATATTTATTCGATTATTCATTGTAAGTAGATATCACTCAAGTGACGTGAATAGTATTTCAAGATTATACTTATGTAAGGTGATGCTCGTAGGTATGATCAAGGCCGGTGCCCTTACGTTTATAGATATTATGTGCCACTATCATGATGTACTCTAAGATTATTGGTCGAAGAGGATAAGATAGCTATATCTACCCTAGCGGCCTGATTGTGGGGTCGCGTCACAGATCCAGGACAACTTGAAAGTATATATTGGGTTATATAACCTATAGGGTAGTCCTTATAGACTTTGTGTCACTTAGGCCATCAGTTTGGTACCTATATGGATAAATGCAGGGTCATGACCGCGTGCTTCATGTGGACATGGGAATGGTGAATATTTTGTATAATGACTGTCGAGGTAACTAAAGCCTGTAGAGTCAGGTTAGATGAACTATATTATGACTCTAGAGTAGGCATGTGGCTATCAGTCTCCCTTTTAGTTCTAACAGAGTGGTAGATTGGCATGTACTATTGATACACCTCATCTATGTATAGATATAGATTAGGCAACCTATATATTGATGTATATATAACTCTACTTGGGACTTCGTGTCTATGTACAGTCATTTCCCGGCACGATATACTTTGACTTATTCATATATGAGATGGTGAGGTTATATCTGGATAGGCATCCAGAGTATAGTGTATTCTTACGTCTTTTATCGTATATGGTTTTTCAGATAGGCGGCTAATATCTTATATTAATGTTGGTATTCTATTACATCATATTAAGAGATATAGTTGTCCATTGCTATTTGCTAGCCTAACTATACTTGATGATATCTCATATTGGATTATTTCTAGACTTTTATTATGATTTTGGATATGGATGATTCATCCATTTGATACTATTTAGATCGGATAGTATTTAATGTGAACTTATATGGGTGTGACACCTTTATACTGGGTTTAAAAGTTATTGTTGTTTTGTTATACTATTATTTGTATGTCATTGGTATTATACTATGCATACTCTGTATCTATATATGTGTTGACATCTATATTCAAGCATAATCTGACCTATATGTTATTTACGTAACAGTTGGGTTAGTCTGAGACATTTTAGGTATACGGACGATGAAACCGACCTATGTTATATAGGCTAGAGGAGACTACTATATTTTATTGTTGTATATCATTTGAGTATATACAATTTCATATATATATATATATATATATATATATATATATATATATATCCTTGTATTGTACATTGGGCATAACTTGCATATTTTTGCATTATATATTATCGCCGCAATTCCGACTCTATATTCTCTGTTATTTACTGTATATTGTGTATTATTCTACCCTAGAGGCACTATATTTCTTGCTTTATGCCAAAACTGTGTACATTTTGAAGTGAGTTACGTTTAGTATTTAAATACGTACCAGTATTAGCCTAAGGGAGTATTCACATGTGCTTTATATAGCCTCATTCTCTGTATTATCTGACAGTATTACCTAGTAATACTCTTGGATAGTATGGGTATAGAGGTAGGGTGTTATAATGGTGGTAGACATTTATCCAAGATTTGATGATGGCGCGACGAGTAGAAGCTTATGATGGTGGCTAGAGTTGTTAAGTTATAGGTTGAAGTCATAAACGAACAAGGGAGACAAAAGCAAATATTGTTCGGCATCGAATAATATTGTTCGATACTGATCGATTTGAGCATTTTCTATTCTTAAAAAGACCAAAACCGATGATTAAATAGAAAAGGAAAAAATAAATCTACCTGGCCAAAGAATGGAATAGCTTTTAGAAATTTCCAGTAGTGAGTGAAGGTTTCAAATGGAAGATATCAACATTTATATCTTCTAAGAGAATACAATTCAGTAATTGTTCGAAATGACGTGTTGATTCTCTCAACGTAGATGCTAAATTTTGTGAAATAGTTCAAATGAAAGAAGCATCTTCGCTGGTTTGATTTGGTCGCTTGTCTCAATCCAAAGCATGCATTGTTATCACCAAAGCATATTCTGCGGCGTAAGTGTTATGAACCAAGTGATATTATGAAGGATCCATACTATGAAAGCATAAAGGAATGGATCAAGAATCTTGGAAGATATCAATGATTAAGACTATAAGAATTTGTCTAAGTATGGAGAAACTCGCGTTGACTGACATCAAACAATATGGTTTGGCACTGATCGATCTCATGGCTAAGTGGGCCAACTATACTCTTGCGTAATTTTATTATTAAAGTTGAAGAAAGGACAAATGTAAAGGTGTGACATCGTTCGACATTGATCCATGTGGATTAATGATGAACAATGGTTCTTTGAAAACATAATCATTCAAGTTGGAAGACTTGTACTGTATCAAAGTAAAGTCAATGGCATCGGTCAATACCGTTCTACATCGGTTTATACCAAATGATAAGGATTATAAGATTGGCTTGTTCATCTTGCTAGAAACTCAAATCTAGAGATATTTACTCATGCAAACTATATCTAGCAATTTCAATGCTTGATTTTATCTATAAATAAAGAACCTACAAAAGCAAGAAAGGAGATTCTGGTCTTTTTCAATTCTTTTGTAAGGAAACACCGTCGAATTCAAAACTCATCAATTTAAGGTTAGTAATCATTGAAGTTTTGTTGTGTAAGCAAGTGTAAATCAGATATAATATTGAATAATATACGTAGGCTCAAGATTTGGTCAAACTACTTTAAAAATCTTACCTTTTTTCTCCTTTTTTTGAATTCTTACTTGTTTATTTTTTTTAATTCGATTAGCAGTGTTTTGCCCATTGTGCAAAATGAGATGTTATAACTTTCTAGTCCCAAATTTCATCATTATCTGATGATCTAATATTAGTGGGCATATCAACGGTATATGAGCACTAATATTGCTGATCAAATTATACAATTGAACATAGAAAATTATCAAAACAACTTTAGTGATATAAATGTGTTCTTAACATGGCCAACTGTCCATAAATCACATTTGAATAAGCATGCAATTAATTACTTATAAAATTGATTAGTTATGGCCAAATTTATCTTCACCATTCTCCTACTCAAACAATCGCATTTATCGTTTCCTTCCCTGTGCTAAATTCATACATACACACTTGAAATTATCAATATTTAACTTTAATATCAAGGAAGCATGACACATAAGTTGACCATGCTATGTGTGCTATCGGCTGTAAAACTATCGAGTTTTACACTTATCATTTTCTTGAATTTTAAGAAAATATGCTATCACGTCTATAGCTATCGAGTGAACTTATGTGCTGTTAAATGTATAGTGTTTGTTATCGAGTTCATGGCTTATAATGCTATCAAATTTATAATTTCATATGCTATTGAATTTATAACTTTTATAGGCTATCGATTTTATAACCTTCATGTACTATTAAGTCTATAGTTCTTATATGTTGTCGAGTCTATAATTCTCACACGCTATCGAGTGAATAGCTCTTATGTGCTATCGATCCTACACCTCTCATATGCTATCGAGATTATAGCTGTTGTGTGTTATCGATCCTACACCTCTCATATGCTGTCGAGTTTCTCACATGCTATCGAGTGAATAGCTCTTATGTGCTATCGATCCTACACCTCTCATATGCTATCGAGCGAATAGCTCTTATATGCTATCGATCCTACACCTCTCATATGCTATCGAGTTTATAGCTCTTATGAATTATCTAGTCTATAATCATTGGGTCTATAGTTGTTGTACCTATGTGTTATCGAATCTGTAGCATTTTCTATCAAGTTCATAGCTTATAATGATATCGAGTTTATAACTTTGCATGTTATCAAGTTTATAACCCTCGTGTACAATCGAGTGTTTAACCCTCATGTGATATTGAGTCTATAATCCTCATGTGCTATCGAGTCTATAACTCTTATGTGTTATCATGTCTGCAGCCCTCACATCTTATCGAATCTACAACTCTCATGTGCTATCTAGTCTATAACTCTATGTTATGTAGTACCCTAGATTTTTAGTAAAAATAATTAATCAACTCAAAAGGGCATTTTGATCGTTTCACACAAAATACAGAAACATAATATTCATCAGTTAAGGAATTTGGGAAATTTAACTTAACCATTGCGTTAAGATTTTCTACCCTAAATTCATATATAAAAGGTCATAAATGGATACTAGATATGTGAGATACAGAGTATATACCAAAACACACTTTCCTAGATGGACGGGTAGGTGGCCCAATTAGGCATGGAGACTAATTTCGAGATTATGGGTTAAAAAGGTGGAAAAAGTACCACCTCTTTATTTTAGCATTCTTCTTCTTTTTACAATAGTAACAACAATTCCTTAAACTTAAATTTTCACTTTTATACATCAAATAACTCCAAATTAATCAAAACGTAGAGGAAGGAAAGAGAAAATCAATCTAATCGATATCAACACAAATTAAAGGAAAAGATTGTTAAGACAAGTCAAATCAGAGGAGAAAGCATGGAGATTTGAACGTAATTCAATCAAATCGGCAATTTTAGGCGAGTGAGGTAATCTACGAAAGATTATGTGGACAGATATGCAATAGATTATGTTTATATATCTTATTAACATTTAATAATATGATTTAGGAATGATTTAATGATTTACTTAACATTTATAAATTGGTAGTTGGAGGACTCCTAGATCATCGCCTTAATAAGGGAAATTGACTTGAATTGGAGGGAGTGTTATTTAAATATTAAAGTCACCTAGAATAGATTAAGAATATGGTTAGACACTCATTTGTGATGAATGAAATTAGTCTAGTAGAAATAGTGATCATGGTATGGCATACATGAGGATATTGACAAATTACATTGAAAATGAATTATAACTGTAGTTAACAAATCAATTATTGTTTGGTGAACTAAAAGATGTTAATGAACATGGATAAATGTAAAAATGACTAATAATATAATAGAAGTCATGCTCAAAGTCAATGAAGATGAAAAATATATGAAACAAGCGAAATTAGATGAACCAATGTAGTGTATGTACTGATTGAAATATAAAAACATGCCGAATGGTCGAATTTCATCGATTTCTAATTTCATATAGCAGAAAGTAGAAGAAAATAGTGGAAAATAATGGTAGAATAGTAGACTAAATTAGGCTTATCGGCCGACTGAACAAGCGAATAGTCGATCGATCCATTTTAATCAATAGATTGATCTATTATTATAGAAAAAAGTTTTAAAAAGGCATACACGATTAGTCGATTGAATGCATATTTTCGTGTAATAGTTCTAAGGTAGACCTTATACTAAGTTTGGGGTTAGTTTCCCTACTTGTACGATGTGTTGGATTTCCACGTGACGTCTTGATGTTATACAACATGCATGACACACAACTTAGGCATGTGGTTGTATCGCATTTAGATTACTCATATCATTACAGTTAGCACCAGGTATTACATAATTCAGTATGTGGATTGTTGGGAGAATGAAGATATGTGACATCCCCTATTTGGAGGCCTGAAGCTAAGCGCTCCATATGCTACATTCATCCTTTTATTAATTTCTAGTGACAAAATACGATAATGTTAATGTTATCCATAATATCAGAAGCACTTGAATATGAAATAAAGTCACAGATTCAAAATAAATTTTTATTGATTATAATCCCAAACGTTTCCTAATTTAGATCGAATATAATTATTACAAAATATGCCAAGGGCGACATATGAAGATGCCCCCTTGGATGACCAGAGTACTAGATAGTCATAACTAACTTAATACAACACAGCGGAATAAAATAAACAAAAACAACAACTTATAAATAGCTATTATTATCCTGCCTTTTGGCGAGACGTGACACTAAGGAATTGACTGAAAACTAAAGACAGTCCGTCCCAAAGATCGGTCATACACTAGTATACTATGGATACTGGAACATTTTGTCCCAGTCTGGATCGAGCTACAATCAATATGGTACGACAAGCAAAGCTACAAAAACCAACATTTGAAATTTCAAATCAATTGGAGTTCGTATGCACAAGATATCGATCAAGATCATAGAGGAAACACCATTTCGTATCCATTATACCTATTCCACTTCATATCCATCACATCCGCTTTGTTTCGTATCCATCACTTGAGGAGATTTCGTATCGCTTCAACTTATACACAGTTCGCGTCGATCATCATTTACACAGTTCATATCCATCGGTCAACGATCAATTTGAAATGCACCACCAACAAACGATACGAAACAACACTTAAAGGCGTCGATAAAAAATCAATCTTAAACCGATATGATGAGTTTAAGTTTATATCGATATGAATTGGAGTGAAGGATATCGATACAAGGCTGTCACTATGCTATCGATACGAAGTGGCTTCAGGGATCGATACGAAGTGAAGTGCAGTAAAGCGATATGAACAGCAATTCCAGGTCGATACGAGCAAAGCGCATAAGAGTGGAAAGCTCGGTCACTCGGTCACTCGGCGTGAAAAGTGGATCATCCTAAAAGATAGTGCCACGTCATTGGCTAGCACGTGCCTGGAAGCGATGCAAACAGAAGCAATGCGATCAGAAACAATGCGAACTCGACAGCCTTCAACAAACCCAAACATTCATCGATCATAACTTGAGATCTACAAGTTCAAATGCTACCAAATTTTCATAGGAGCTTGCTACAACCCCAAGGACGTACCTAACAAATTTTAGCCTCAAAGGACTATTTTTGGATCGATACTAACTCAATTTGTATCGCTCCCAGATCAAGACGAATTTACCCGAACTCATTCCTGCTGGCCTGCTCACGTGAGAGAAGAAGTCTTCCGAGATCTGGGCGAGATATTTGCTGCCTACGCCCATAAATAGCGACCTTAGACCTATTGAAAAGGGACCTTTTGGCTCTTCTACCTCCAGTCTCTGCCAAAAATACTATTGTACTTGGAGTATACTATTGTAACTCGTTGTAACCAACAAGCAAAGATCAATAAAGCCAACCATTTCATAGTGGACATAGGCCATATTCCGAATGACTCTAAATATGTTTGTTTCTGTGCATTTTTCCTATTTACCGATTGGTATGCTTGTTAAATCTTCCTCATTTTGCATTTATCTTCTTCATTTTATCTCTTCAAACACATCCGTATAGTGTTGTCCCCAATTTTGGCACAAACACTTTGGTGCTTTCAGTGAGAAACCCTAGTTTTTCTCCTGCTCATTGGATCTACTACCATTATCAGATTGCAAAAATCTAAAGAGAAGATCCAGGTTTCAAGTTCAAAAGTTCTTCCATCCTATTCATATTTGTACCAAGTCTAGGAGTGCGCTTCGCTATCTACCATGGTCAACACTAGGACTACATCAATAGCTACAGATCCAAAAGGACGGGACAGATAGAACCCTGTGCAACTTCCTCCCATCGACCAGAATGCTGCCAGACCTTTGGATCTGCAAGGCCCTGTCACAAGGGAAGAGTTTCAACTACTAATGCAAGAGCTGATACAAAGCCGCCAGCAGCTTACTCAGCAACTCCGTGCTAACGTGGAATTGACCAATCGACCGAACCATGAGAGATGAAGGAGATCCAGAAGAGATCAGGTTTCTTATTCATCCACCGAGAGTTCAGCCTCTTCTAACTACAATCACCGATCCACGTGCCCACAGCTAGATGGAAGCTATACACAGGTTACTGGACGTTAGCGCACCTTGAATCTTAGGCAACAGAGAGTTGGCCCATCAACTAGCCATTAAGCCGGATTCTCCTCTTGAGGAGGTAATATTCCTTATCATACCACTGACAACCACGCTGCTACTGCCGTTATTGATTTGGAAGTTGATGCTCGGAATCGAACGGATCCGAACATCGTCAACGCAATTATACTCCTAAGCCTTATGTTCCTAAAAACCTAGAGCCAAGGAGGCGACATATGGATCGTCGACCTCGACCGGTCCATCCTTGCATTGTGGGACCCAACCATACCTTGGTTCAGCATGCCTAGAACATCCAGATATTGGATATCCTGATAATGATCCGTCGGATGATTCGCAAAAGTCAGGTCCTCGCCAAAGACAACTGTGGAATCTCCCGGAGTCATACCCCTTTCACTGATGATATACTCTACGTTAAACCATCCTGGCAATTTAGAATGCCAACTCTACACATTTATAAAGGGAGCTCTTATCCTAACCAACACATCTTAAAGTACGAATGGTTAATGAATGCTGCATGAGCCGATGATGCGGTCAAGGGCCGAAGTTTCGCAATCTCCCTAGGGGCATAGCCACTATGTGGTTTCTTGTCTACTACCTTGATCTATCTCATGTTTTGACCAGTTGGCAACGAAGTTTGTTGAACAGTTTCGCATGCATGTCATAAGGTCGAAAGATGTTAACACCTTGTCTAGTGTCACTCAAGCTCTCGAAGAGACACTCAGACGTTATCTGGAGAGGTTTCATGCTGCATGCGCTGAGATTAGTAATCCTATTGACAACTTAATTCTGAGGGCACTAACTAAGGGGATTGATCCCAATTTTGAATTTGGCAACTAGTTGGCCGAAAAAAAAGCCTGTGTCATTAGAACGTTTCTATTCCAAGGCGGCCAGGTCCTTGAGAAGGGAGGATGTGAGACAGCCTAGGAAATAGGATGACGCAGGGCCCAATGTGGAAGGAATCCAAAGCAATGTCACTGTTAAACAAACTGGGGAGAATTTCGAAAAGGTGCAGTTGAACATACAGAATAAATAGATCAACAGAATGGTAATGGAAATCAAAACAGGAAACGGGATTAGAATCATGGGCCATGACATAGGGCTCCTATGTTTGAAAATTCTACTCCTTTAAATACATCGCTGGAAAATGTGTACTTGCAGACCTGCAATACTATTCGGTATAAGAAACCTGCTCTGAAGCAATCGTCAGAAAAGCATATTCAAACAGGGAAGTCTTGTAGATTTCACGATAGCTATGGCCATAACATGAATGAGTGCCGTCATTTATATGATATTATTGAGAAGTTGATACATGAGAGAAAGTTGGAGCAGCTTTTCGGGTGTTGCAGTCTGGAGGTGTGGGCCCATCAAATCAAAATCAAATACCAAATCAGGCGAGACTGGAGGAACCCGCTCGTACCGGCGGAAGGCTAGTGATTAATACTGTCAGTGGTGGTCCTCATCCAGCCGATCGGAGCAAGAAGGAAATGGAGTCACATGCCTGCTCTATTAGGCATGCGAGCTTCGAATGTTGTAGTAATTTGGAAGACGGGCTTCGGTCAAGCAACAGAAAACGATGACAGACGACATCATATTTCGAGACAGGGATGTCGGCGGGGTCAAATCCCTAACCATTGATCCACTCATCATTTTAGCTCAGATAGGTCCCACTTGGATGAAGAGGATCTTAGTGGATAGTGGAATTTCAGCGAACATATTGTTTAAACGAGCTTATGATAAGATGAAGAGGGAAGCAACAGATTGAAGCCTTGTTAATCTCGCATTCATATCTTCAATGGAAGCGCGACTATACCTATTGGGACAGTGGAGCTACCGGTGGAATTGGGGACTAGAGAACACCGAAGGGTCTGGATATTAAAGTTTGTTGTACAGGGACGTAAATTCGACATACAATTCCTTCTTGGGCCGACCGGCCCTAACTGAGTTCAGGGCTACTATTGCCCCTTGGTGTCTAAATTTAGAATTCCCTACTAACAATGGAGTTGGAGTCGTTTAGGGAGACCAGTCTGCTGGATGGGCCTGCTATGCTTCCAAGCTATGGGAGGCGCCGCAAAAGAAAAAGGAAAGAGCGTAGAGGAATCTCTCTGCGTCCGCTTTGTGGAAAATTGACAGCTAGCGCCTGGGCCAAGGCCCATGCACCCCAACCAATTTCCAAGGGATCTTGACCTAAGAGATAACAATAGTGAAGATGAAAGTAAAGATAGTCAAGCTTCCCCGGTCGAGCTGACAATCGATGTTCCGATCGACAATAATGAAGATTCTAAAATGATAAAGGTTGGATCCCAGCTAAGCTGATAGATGCAGGAGGAATTGGTTGAATTTCTCCAGGCAAACCTCTAGATGTTTGCTTGGACACATTCTGACATGCGTGGAATCTCCCTGGATATCATAAACCACACATTGTATATTAACCCGCGGCATGTCCCAGTCAAGCAAAAAAGGTATGGTATGGATTCAAAAAGATCTGCATCCCTTAAGAAAGAGGTAGACAAGCTCAAATTGAATGGGTTTATCCGAGATGTGTTATATCCGAAATGGGTATCCAATCCCATACTTGTCAGAAAGCCTAATGGAAAATGGAGAACATGCATTGATTACTCAGACTGGAATAAAGCTTGCCCAAAAGACAGTTTTCCACTTCCCCGAATCGATCAGCTTGTAGACTCAACGGCTGGACATGAACTCTTATCCTTCATGGATGCATATTCTGGCTACAACCAGATACCCATGAATTTGCCCGATCAGGAGCATACCAGTTTCATCATCGTTCTGGGACTTTACTGCTACAAAGTCATGCTGTATGGAATCAAGAACGCCGGGGTAACTTACCAACGGTTAGTTAATTGATTGTTCACTAGCTAGATCGGAAAAACCATGGAGGTATATGTGGATGACATGCTTGTGAAGTTGCGGTTCTCCACTGATCATATCAAAGACTGGAATCGATATTCAACATCGTCCGAGAGTGCGGAATGAAACTCAACCCGCTGAAATGTCACTTTGGGGTTGCGTTTGAAAATTACTTGGATTTATCATCAATGCCTGAGGAATTGAAACCAATCTCGAAAAGATCTAGACAATCTGAAATATTGAGGCTCCAAGGACTATAAAGTAGGTTCAAAGCCTTAACGGAAAAGGAGCAGCACCGAGCAAGTTCATTTTAAAATCCACCTACAAGTGCATTCTCTTCTTCGATCTGATCAGAAAAGGGAAACAAATTTTGAATGGACTACAGAATGCGAGGGCACATTCTGAGCACTGGTTCAAACTGTCCACACCACCCATTCTATTAAAGCCTATTGATCATGAGAGATTGTTCATCTACTTGGCGGTGTCAGAAAACGCAATCAGTGCTGCCCTGATTTAGGAGGAAGACCGAATACAACAGCCCATATATTACACTAGAAAATGACTAGCTGGAGCAGAGAGAAATTATCCAAAGCTGAAAAAGCTGGCTTATTGACCTGTCATTGCCTCAAGGAAGCCTCGCTCGTATTTCCAGGCTCATCTTATCACCGACTACACCGACCAGCTGTTACGACAGGTCCTTACTCGGCCTGAGACATCTGGTGGGTTACTCAAGTGGAATATCGAGCTGAGTCGGTTCAACATCACTTACAAACCAAGGCGAGCCATTCAAGGGCAAGTCCTAGCAGATTTCATCGCTGAATTCACTATCACGGAGGACTTACCCAAAATTAGTGAATCTCCTAAATACGTCTAGAAGCTACATACGGATGGTGCATCAAATGTACACTGCTCAGGCGCTGGAGTTGTACTTGAAACTACTAAAGGCCGATCTATATGCTATGCCTTAAAGTTAGATTTCCATGCAACTAACAGCAAGGCTGAATATGAGGCCCTGCTCGTCGGATGGAGACTTCCTAGAGATTTAGTAATTATTGCTGTGGAGATTTACTGTGATTTACAATTGGTCGTGAGTCAAGTTTGGGAGGAGTACCAGGCCAAAGACCAAAGGCTGGCTGCTTATCTTGCTCGGGTTTAGGAAATATTAGAACATTTCAATTATTATGCCATTTATTGCATAACCCAAGGATGCAATCAGAACACCGATTCCTTAGCAAAGTTAGCCAATACAAGTGAGGCACATCAAATGGGAATCGTTCCCATGGAGACATTGTATTCCTTGAGCATCGATCGAATGGAAGCAGACTAGGTATTTGAAGTCATTCCTAATGAGGAGTCATGGATAATTCTGTTCAGAAACTATCTCGAGCATGGCACCTTGCTAAAGCACAGGAGTGAAAAAAGACAAGTTCTACGAATGGCTTCACGGTTCACTATTCAGATTGGAGTCATGTATAGAAGACGGTGCTTTGTTTCTTTACTCTGGTGCATCGCCCATGATGAAATCAAATGAGTATTGCATGATGTATATGAAGGAGAATGTGGCGATCATAACGGGAAGCAAGCTATTGCCAAGAAAGTGCTTCGATATGATACTATTGGGCGATTGTAAATTACGATGAATCGGATTATGCCATAAAATTTGGTAGACGTCAAAAACATGCTCGGATTCCAAGAGCCCCGCCTACTGATATAACTCAAATGGTCAGTTCATGGCCATTTGCAGTATGGGGTATTGACAATATTGGTTCTTTACTTCTAGCCAGAGGTGGTGCGAAGTACACCATCCTTGGAGTTGATCACTTTACCAAGTGGGCGAAAGATGAGACCCTTGTTGCTATCATAATGAAGAAAGTAATCAACTTTGTGGTACTGTCGATTTGGCCTCCCACATACTATCATTACTGACAAAACGGAGCATAATTCGACAATGTTGAATTTAAGAATTTCTATCAATGATTCCACATCTAAAAGAAGTTCTCCACAGTTGCACACTCTTAAGCGAATGAATAGGTTGAAGGTGTTAATAAAGTTATAATGTCTATTCTGAAGAAACGACTGGAAAAGGCTGGGGGCAAATGGATCGATGAACTACCTATGGCCCTATGGGCTTATCGAACAACCTATAAGTCCACGACCGACCACACTCCGTTTTTGCTGTCCTATGGTTCAGAAGCCGTTATTCCGGTTGAAATGGAAGTACCTTCTGATCATGTGACATATTATAATCCGAATACGAATGCTATATTACTTGCTTAATCTCTGGATTTATTGGATGAGAAGCAAGAAGAGGTTGATTTGAAGGCAGCCGCATACCGAAGTCGAATCGCCCAGTTGTAAATGCTAAGGTCCGACCTCGAACCTTTGAACTCTATGATCTCGTCCTTAAGATAATTTACCCGGTTCCTTCACATATGATACCAACATGGGAATGGTCGTATGTTATCGAACGAAAGCTCAGAGGGACACATTTAAATTTTAGACTGCGACGGTCTCACTCTGCCGAGAGCCTAGTACAACGAGAGCCTTCGTTGCTACTACACATAACAGGCTTTATTTATTCATTCAGTCTACTTTTCGTTCGCCATTTGTTTATGAATTTCGAAATTTGAATTTTTAATAAGGCAACTGACTTTGTCGTATTTTCTTGTTTCAGCAATAAAATGCAATCTCTTCGAGCCAGAGGAGTGATTTTTTAAATGCATCGTATGACCATCACAATGCACGAAGAGTTAAGTTCCACCCCATGGTGGGATTTATTCAAATAGGGAGTGATTGTGATACGACCGATCACTCGCTTAGTAAAACCCGTGCTCGGGGGCAAGTCATCACACTGAAGCCAAAAAAGGATTCATACACGACAATCCTCTAACTAACTCTAGATTCCTGGAGTGCGAACTGGAGCATAAGCTTACAAATACGATTTCGAAGAGGGTGGATCCGTCCACCTAACGACTTTTTCCGTACTCAAACCAAGTTCGAGAAGGATGGATCCGTCCATCTAGCGACCTCACTTGTTAACTACGAGTGGATGTGAATCGACCATCCACGTTCCTGATAATTCCATCGTTCCCAGAGTGCGAAGGAAATTTTGAAACTCAAAACAGATGTGATCGACCGTCTGTTTACGAACTCCATATTCCCAGAGTGTGAACTATAGTATAAATATCAACTAATTCCAAGTCCCTAGAGTGTGGATTGGAGTATAAACACAAACCGGGTGTGCAATCACCAACTGCATGACAAATCCAAGGTCTTGGAGTACAGACCTGAGTATAAACACAAAGTGGGTGTGACTGACCATCCATGAATCAATCTAAGTCCCCAAAGCGCGGACGAAGTTCAAAATATCAAACTATTGTGGCTTACCGCCCATAAAATAACTTAAGTCCCCGAAGCATGGATATATCTCAGAACCTTAAGTGGGCGTGACCGACCACCGACGTACAAGTGCGATCCCTAGAGTGTGGATGCATTCATCGATAGATGAGCAGGTGTGATTCGACCACCCAAACTCGTCTTGTTTCAGTCTCGCTTCAGCAGGTTTGAGCTTGATATATTACAGGCAAAAAATGATGGCTCGTTGATCTTTTCAATTTGTCCCCGAAACTGGGGGCAGAACTTAAGTATCAGCTACTGATTGAGATAGTGCAGTATTGAAATTCGACTTAACAATTCGATCGTGGCCCGAAGCCATGACTCTAGAACATAGCAATTAAACCCGGGTCCAATTCGAAGGCTAAGACTCTACAAGTACATTGAATGGAAATTCGAACGCTGAAATACTTAAGGGAAATAAATGCAAACCGTGTCGAAGACAAAATAATATTCTTTGAAAAGAAGGATAATTGCAAAATTATTCCAAAAAATCCTACTAGCAGAGGCCGAACCCGCATCTATTCGCGGCCTACAAAAAAGGAAATTCCTATCTATCTACCAAAAATGAGCCGATGAGACATGTCTATTCTCTCTTCTTCTTCGGTGTCGACCCTCTTGAACCACAACTTGGATGCTACTTTGACCCCTTGCCTTTTGGCGATTGATCTCTAATCGAGGGCATTATGGTAACCTCCTCCTTGGAACTCACATGGAGTGTAATACTTTCTGAAGGCAGAGTCGGAGGGACAGGATCGATGTTGGAAGGCGGGAGAGACACACTGGTGTCGACGACCGTACCTCTAGGAAAAATCATTCGCAAAGGAGCTGGACCAGGGCCCGCCATCCCACCTCCAACGCCACTGGCCAGGCACAACTGCTTCCATTTTGAAATTGATCTCAGCTATTATGTCCTCTTCATGGATTGATTGGGCATTATGGAAATGCTAGCAGTTGGGCCTTAGGAGCTGATCACAGGTGCGCCTCCACCAATGATGAAAAGGCCCGTTTTCCCGTACTCTTTGAATCAACAATAAACCACACATGTCTAACTCAAATTGCACGAAAAGATGGATCTTTAAGGGTGATAAAGAAAAGTAAACAGAACAGAATCTCACACGAATGGAATAACATATATTATTTCGATAATGATCTTTACAGCGGAAAATTTTAAAATACAATCAGAGTCTAACCTAGATTCAGCTTGGATAGTTATAAAACCTGCCCTTACAAATGCTGACAAACATCAAACAAAATACACTAAGCAAAGCGGATAATAGAATATGTCCATACGTTGATGAATATCTCCAGCTCTGCTTTGAAAACTCCAACCGTCTTCGACTGTCCTAAAACTACTCGGATCTGACCCGGGTACTGAAAATACCCGGATCAGGCTTGATAAACCAGCGTGAGAAAAACTCAATAATTAATGACAGTGTCATATATCAGCCTTTGAATAAAATCCTTTGAAAACAAAGAGTATCTCATAAGACCACTCCCACACATAAACACGGACGTATTTTTACCTTATGATAACTAAAACACTTTTATATCAAAACGTTTGATATTATTTCTAATGACATTCTTTGAAAACATTTGCAAATAAACTTATTAATTTCTGCCGAAATTGTTACATTGCTTAAATTCCAGCATAATAGGTTTACAATCAAGTCCATAGGTTCTTATTGGAGAATGGATTTCCATACAAATGACCAGGCGCAGGATCTACCTTCCGAAGGGGTATACCTCTAGATGGATGTCTCAAGCACCATCACAAATGATCCTCTACCAACATAAGACCGGCCCACCTCTTTAACTAGATGGTATCGAAAATGACATCCTCCGGTCGTTACCGACCTTTATCGAGGGCCCTCTACATACACTACATTAATTTACACCCCGACGTCATAGCGGGAAGAAATATATCTAGAAGAGGATGACCATATCCTAATTGGGAATGAGCCACTTAGCCTTGCTGCATCTAATCCTGTTTCGGTCATTTCCGGTTTGATGAGGCTTGAGGCAAACAATTACCTTTTCTCACAGCACATATCACATCTTTGAATGCCACATTGCCATTTCCGTTTAACTACTAATTTCCTTCCACAAAAATAGAACCCTTGAGCTCGTTTGACTCGAGGAGGGTGTTAAGCTAAGAGAAGTTGTCTTCTCCGCCACCACTGATGTACGTTTGTAAAAACCAATGTACGTAATCGTTAGAAATGCAATGTCAAACAAACGTCCATACAAGTTGTCCAGCAACAGGACAAACCGAAGGCGCTTTCCTCGGCCATTACTAGGCAAGAAGCCCTTGCAATCCGCAAAATCTCCATATCGAGGAGACCACTACTATATATAACTCTATAATGGGTGCGACCCCGAGCAAATCAACAAGCAGTCCACACGCTATGAAGATCCACGGTCTTCAATAATCATCATCTTCAATATGTCTTCACGTTCGAACGTATACATTGGTTCGAAGTGGTTTTCGGATAGGATTTACCTAAATCCGACTCCGGTTCCTTCGAAATCCAATTATCGATAAAAAGTGAATATGAGTATATAGGATTTATTAAGTCTCTTTTCGGATGATTTCGAATTATCTTTCTTTTGACTTAGAGTAATTTCGAAGAAATTCTCTTTTGTTTTGGAAAATATCTCAGATTTCCTAACTTAATTCTTGATCCAAATTTCTTAACTTTTAGGCGAGTCAAAAACAATGTTATTTAAGACATCGTTTACGATAAACCCTAAATCAATCTTAACAAACATTTTGCAGTAAACAGGATCATAGAAATCATTCATTTTTGGAGATTGCTTAACTTTTGGATAATACCAATCTTCTTTTATTTCAAAAACTTCATACAGTCTTTTTATTTAAGAGCATCGAGGATTTCCTTTCGATCTGTTACACCTCTCGCCTAAGAAAAGGGCACTGGTTGCTCCATCCCTAACCTTAGTTAAACACCTTGTTTTATCTTTCCAGAACTCACAGGTGGGACAAATGTACTAGTCGTTTCCGCATACTCAGATTTTCAACTTTATTTTGGAATTGCTTATAAATATTCCAAATTATCTTTCAAAATGCTTAATTATCCTTTTTAAAACATTCACAATTTATTCTGGGAAACGCTGTTACATTTAAACTCACATTTGAAATATTATAGAATTCGCAGCAAAAAAGTGCTGCGGAAAGTGCCATATAAGCTTATTTGAATTTAAACTACTTTTAAATATTTGAAAATTCATAGTTTTTGATCCAAATCTCTATAAATTATTTAAATAGATTTATCAAATTTATTCTATATTTTTTCGTAATTAAAATAGTTCATTTAAACAAAATTCTTGTTATGGTCACTAAACTGCACTAGCGCGATATTTCTAGAAAATTAATTTGGTCTTAATTCAAAATCTACTTATCGAAACTTTGATTTTCTTTCTTCGTTTAGAAGATATAGATATAATAGTTCGGTATTTTCTTATCTCGAAGAATTTCGAGCCATATTCCACTCTACACATTCATTTGAACTTTTCGGCGCGAAATCAAGAACTACCATTGTGTGACGCGTCTAGTTTTAACTTATTTTTCCATACTTGAAATAATTTATTCAAATTGGATTTCAACACTTATAAAATCATTATAA
The DNA here is from genome assembly GCA_030765085.1 of Allium cepa. Lineage (NCBI taxonomy): Eukaryota > Viridiplantae > Streptophyta > Magnoliopsida > Asparagales > Amaryllidaceae > Allium > Allium cepa. The sequence continues at coordinate 276,070,816 of CM060937.1, read as the reverse complement.
ATCATTCTAAGTCAATATTTTCACTTTTTAAATAATTTAAAATATATTTTCACTATTACCATATTATAACATTATTTTATTCATGTTATTTTAATATTAAATTTTAAATTCCAATTTCAATTCGATTTCAATTCGATTTCAATTCTAATCTCAAATTAAACACATTTAAAACTTAGATTTCAAATCTAATTTCAATTTAAACATCAATTAAATCTCAAACTAAACTTCACTTTTTTTAAAATCTATTTCAATTTCACTATTCATCTCAATTTCAATTTCTAATTAACTATCCTTTTCAAATCTATTTCACTTCAAATTTCAAATTCTTTTTCATTTTAACTTTAATTTCACTTCTAAATAAAAAGAGACTTATTTTTCCAAAATATCTCATATTACTAAAATATGTTCTTTTTAAACAAAGGGATTACTTAATCAAAATGAACATATCCGATATTCACATTTATCAGTAACTAACATCCATTTAACCAATCACATGCATATGATTTCAAATCTAACCTTCACCATTAATATCATAACAGGATATATTATCACAATTCACTTAATTTACTAACTATCAAATCATTCGTATTAACAATCAATTTGGTATAAACATTCATATGTCATAAGGGTGTAAATACGATTGTTATAACATAATCAAAATATAAATTCAAAAGCAATGAGAATTTCTCACCATAAACCAAAGCGATTAACTTCCTACCAACATTCTAACCAACCAACACTTCACTAATTAATTCCTATCCATTAAACACTAGAAAACAACACCCTCTCCCATCCAATAGCTTGGCCGAGGCTTGAGATGGAGGTTGGCCGAAAATATAGAGAAGAAGCGGTAGAGCTTTGAACTTGAATTCCCATGATTTAGATCCAAAAAAATAGGTCATCTTCTCTCTTGTTTTTGACTCTCTTACTCACGAAATTTGAAAAACCGATTAACTGAAAAGTTGTTGGAATTTTTTTTTATTGAATTTGAAAAAAAGAATCATTTGAATCCAAGCTGTTTTGAGGAAGATATGACAGAATGAAGAATAGGTATTGTCAGGTTGGCGAAAATGAAGCCCGAAAATACACTTCAAAGAATTGAGTTTCAGCTATAGCAAATCTCAAAAATTGAAATTATATATGGTTTAAAAAAATTCTTAATTTGGATCTGTTATGATCATGTTACGATCAAAAAGATGGCCTATTTTCTGGCTTAAAAACTGAGCCAGAAAATGCACTTGAAAGAAGTGGATTTTTAACATAGTTAGCTTTAGAAAGAAATAAATTGGTCAACATGAAACTTGTATCCACTGTAAAAGTATATGATTTAAAAAAAATTACAATTTGGTTCTGTTTTTAATAATTTATGGCCGAGAGAAAAGAGGTAAAATATGGAGAAAATATAACTTTGATTTGAAGAGAATAAACATTGAATTCTTTTGAATATTTTATAAATATTTTGACATTATTTCTTTTTAATTTTTTTTATGGCTTGGAAACCATTAAAGAGAAGAGGAAGAAGATGAAGAAGCTAAAGAAAAGAAGAAGAAAAGGTGTGAATGAAATGAGAGAAGGAGGTGGATATTTATAAAAAAAGAAAGAAGTGGTAAATTTACCAAAATAACCTCTTACCAAATTACCAAAATAACCTTACTTCAACCTAAAGTAATCTCCATTTTTTCAATACTTAACATCATCTTTCACATCCTTACTTTATGTCTTAGTAACTTAAAGATTAAGTAAATAATATTATAATTATGTTGGCTTTGATTTGATATTGATTTGATGTTTACTTTTGACTTTTCTTATTTACTTTTGTTAATTCTTACTTACTTTTCTTAATGATTTCTAGAAGTTTTCTAATCTTATTTAGTAAAAGTAAACATATTTAGTGAATTAATTAATACTTACACTATTTGAACATATGTTCCTATATAAGAAAATAAAGGTGCGACGACGTTACGACAACTTTTAATCGACAAAAGGTCGTTTTTCGACAAAATGTTTTACGGTCACATTTTGACGTTTTAGTTAAACTATTTATTTATGTAAACCAAATTTAAAAATAAATTTGTATAATGCTATTTAAAAATATTAACACTCATAAATTAATTAAAATAATTTATTTAATCGTTGAAACTTACTTTTCTAAAGTTAGCATTTTGTCACTTTTGTTGATATAGGCAAATGTTACTATTTTTGTGTATACTTCTCTTTTCAAATCCTATCTAATTTTGTTTGAATCATATAACCTTACTTATTTTACATTTAAAATCACTTTAAATATTATATTTTAGAGTGGTCAAATTCTGGGTCGTTACATTCTCCCTTACTTTTTTTTTGGATAACATGGGGAACCTTAAGATCATGGTATTCATTGATACTCACTTAAGTAAGCCCCACGTCATATGTCTACCCCTCTTTTGTTTAGTCGTCGCACACGGATGCTTAACGTTGAAACTCCCACTGATGGTTAGGCGCTGGGATTCGAACCTGACCGGACACAATCCTTTGGTTCCCATCTCCTAGCTCCCTAACCAACCGAGCTACGACCTTACTTAAAAGCATTTCGTTCTCGAAATGAAAGTTAGCTAAAAGAATCTCTCTCATACTCATATCCTCAAATAATTTGACTTATTTCTACCGATGATAGAATAGAAGAAGGTCGATATCATAACAACACTAAAAGCAAATGATGTCAAACATACATATAGAGATTCCATACACTAACCTGAGTACCTATCACGTACTTATGATTATATATACATACATCAAGTTAAACTTCTATCGTACCCATCATAGAGTACACTGCACACTTAATATAGGATATACAACAACCAAACAAGATTATACATCCAAAACAACCACACTGATACTGTATCAAGATAAACGAATACCGCCACATAACTCATTCCCTGTCCTGAGTATGTACTATATCTGTGGTCTATATATATGCATACCAAAACATCGGTCCAACCACTATATCTTAGTGCCTACTTTTAAAGATAACTACCCAACTACTAAGTAGACAGACCCTATACATCATACTATATGTGATATTTGATTCGATCCATTATTTGAATCCACAACTTTTCTTCTGAACTAGTATCGATCCCTCGATTTTCTAATGCAGACTTTGATCGGACTTCCTGATCACAAACCCTTGCTTTCCTTGCATAGCTCTCAACTATGATAGAAAAATCGTTTACATAATCATAAACTTCCGTCAATGCTCGCCATCAAGAATCGAGTGATAAATCCTTTTTCGGATTGGTGTAAATACCTTAAAGTTCTGTACTCAAATCTTAGATCAAATTTTATGTGCTGAAATGATGTATGTCTAACTTATGTACTTATCCACATTCATATTTACCTGATACATTTCTTAAAATTTCTATTAATCCAAGTTTAATTCACACCCATTCACTTTTTACTAGATCCATTATTACTTAAGCATACAAATATGACTTAAACTTATATAATATACCTTTGCTTCCTAAGAGTATATATACATATCCCCAAACTTCAAATTGTTATTACTTCAACTAAGGTGTTTAACTAATATGGAACTTTACAATTATCTCAAATTAATAAGTTATAAAACTCAACCCTTAGTTTTCTTTAACTAAGGTTTTCATTTAGCTATTATTATTTATCCATCCATATTATAAGACAACTTTACTAAGTGTACACCTTTTTCTCACTGATTATATGGTTAACTACTTAACTTATTTACCTATCCATTTTCTAAATCAAATTTCTTAATCTTAAATCCATCAAATACCTTATAGTCAAATTATGAAACTTAATTCATGTGGTATTTGTTATTTAAAATTTTCATCCAACAATTAACCTATTAACCATTTTATTCAAAAATATCCACTTCTATTCTTACTTCTTTCTGAATTACAAATGTTAGCCTAAATGTATCACTAATTCAAATTTATATATTAGAATGATGTTTCTTATATCTCTTATTCCTAACACTTTAATTTTTAACCTAATCAAAGTGTTTCAAATTACCGTATTTCCTTTATAAGTTATAGAACTTATACTTCTATATTATATTTAGAAAAAAAAGTCCCAAATTAGATTTCCCTCTTTTCCTATCTTATGGATAAGAATTTCTTCTTCTTCTAATTATGCATTTTTTTCTTTACTTTCTCCAATTACACTTCTAGCTTCAGTATTATCGTCAAATATCTTATAATCAAATCGTGAATTTTACTTTACAAGATATTTGTACTTAGCTTTTAAATCCATCCATTATGATAATCATTTAATCATTATTATTTCTTAATACATATTTAAGGGTATATGATTAAAGTTATAAATTCTAGGATTCAGTTAATTGATTCTATATGGAATATCTTATAATCAAATTGTGCAATTCTAATCACAAGATATTCATATTTTAGCTAAGCTAAATTACAATTAATCCTTAATTTCTAACCCAAATAATACCCCCTTTAATATTTATAGTATAAACCCAAGATAAAATTATTTCATTTACCAATTTCTTTAAAATAAAATAATTTTTATAAAATTAACAAAAACATGCTCGTATATATAATACTCTCATAACTCATTCTAGGGTGTTACTAACCCTATCTCTAATGAGTTACTCATCCTAGGATATTACTAATCCTATCTTTGATGAGACTTATCCCTATCAGGCTTCGGTGTTCGCTCAATCAAAAGCTTTGATACCAAATGTAAAGGCCCATTTTTTCGCATTCTTTGAATCGACAATAAAACACACATGTCAAACTCAAATTGCACAAAAAGGCGGATCTTTAAGGGTGATAAAGAAAAGTAAACAAGAACAGAATCTCACGCGAATGGAATAACATATATTATTTCAACAATAATCTTTACAGCGGAAAATTTTAAAATAGAATATTAGAGTCTAACCTAGATTCGGCTTGGACAGTTATAAAACCTACCCTTACAAACGTTGATAAACATCAAACAAAATACTCTAAGCAAAGTGAATAATAGAATATGTCCATACGTCGATGAATATCTCCAGCTCTCCTCTGGAAACTCCAACCGTCTTCGACTATCCTGAAACTACTCGGATCTAACCCGAGTATTGAAAATATCCGGATCAGGCTTGATAAAACAACGTGAGAAAAACTCAATAATTAATGACAGTGTCATATATCAGCTTTTGAATAAAATCCTATGATAACAAAGAGTATCTCATAAGACCACGCCCACACATAAACGCGGACAGGTTTTTACCTTCTGACAACTAGAATACTTTTATATCAAAACGTTGATATTATTCTTAATGACATTCTTTGAAAACATTTGCAAATAAACTTATTAATCTTAGCCTAAATTGTTACATTGATTAAATAATAGGTTTACAATCAAGTCCACAGGTTCTTATTGGATAATGGATTTCCATACAAATGACCAGGCGTAGGATCTACCTTCCGAAGGGGTACACTTCTAGATGGATGTCCCGAGGACCATCACAAAGGATCCTCTACCAACACAAGACCGGCCCACCTCTTTAACTAGATGGTATCGAATATGACATCCTCCAGTCGTTACCGACCTTTATCGAGGCCCTCTAGCATACACCATATTAATTTACACCCAGACGTCATAGTAGGAAGAAATATATCTAGAAGAGGATGACCATATCCTAATTGGGAATGACCCACTTATCCTTGTTGCATCTAATCCTGTGTCGGTCATTTCCGGTTTGACGAGGCTTGAGGCAAACGATTACCTTTTCTCACAGCACATATCACATCTTTGGATGCCACATTGCCATTTCCGTTTAACTACTAATTTCCTTCCACAAAAATAGAATCCTTGAGCACGTATTTCTCAAGGAGGGTGTTAAGCTAAGAGAAGTTGCCTTCTCCGCTACCACTGATGTACGTTTGTAAAAACCAATGTACGTAATCGTTAGAAATGCAATGTCAGACAAAAGTCCATACAAGTTGTCCAGGAAAAGGACAAATCGAACGCGCTTTCCTCATCCACTATTAGGCGAGAATCCCTTGCAATCCGCAAAATCTCCATCACGAGGAGACCAATGCTATATATAACTCTATAATGGGTGCGACCCCGAGCAAATCAACAAGCAGTCCTCACGCTATGAAGATCTACGGTCTTCAATAATCATAGTCTTCACGTTCGAACGTATACATTGGTTCGAAGTGGTTTCGAATAGGAATTACCTAAATCCGACCCCGGTTCCTTCGAAATCCAATTATCGATAAATAGTGAATATGAGTATATAGGATTTATTAAGTCTCTTTTCACTTTAATTCTTTTCGGATGATTTCGAATTCCCTTTCTTTTTACTTAGAGTAATTTCTAGAAAATTCATTCTTTTGCTTTGGAAAATATCTCAGATTTCCTTACTTAATTCTTTATCCAAATTTCTTAACTTTTAGGCGGGTCAAAAACAATGTTATTTAAGACATCGTTTACGATAAACCCTAAATCAATCTTAACAAGCATTTTGAAGTAAATAGGATCATAGAAATCATTCATTTTTGGAGATTGCTTAACTTTTGGATAATACCAATCTTCTTTTATTTCAAAAACTTCATACAGTCTTTTTATTTAAGAGCATCCAGGATTTCCTTTCGATCTGTTCCACCTCTCGCCTAAGAAAAGGGCACTGGTTGCTCCATCCCTAACCTTAGTTAAACACCTTGTTTTATCTTCCCAGATCTCACAGGTGGGAGAAATGTACTAGTCGTTTCCGCATACTCAGATTTTCAACTTTATTTTGGAATTGCTTATAAATATTCCAAATTATCTTTCAAAAACGCTTAATTATCCTTTTTAAAACATTCACAATTTATTCTGGGAAACGTTGTTACATTTAAACTCACATTTAAAATATTATAGAATTCGCAGCAGAAAAGTGCTGCGGAAAGTGCCATATAAGCTTATTTGAATTTAAACTACTTTTAAATATTTGAAAATTCATATTTTTCGATCCAAATCTCTATTAAATTATTTAAATAGATTTATCAAATTTATTCCATATTTTTTCGTAATTAAAATCGTTCATTTAAACAAAATTCTTGTTATGGTCACTAAACTGCACTAGCGCGATTTTTCTAGAAAATTAATTTGGTCTTAATTCAAAATCTACTTATTGAAACTTTGATTTTCTTTCTTCGTTTAGAAGATATAGATATAATAGTTCGGTATTTTCTTATCTCGAAGAATTTCGAGCCATATTCCACTCCACATTCATTTGAACTTTTCGGCGCGAAATCAAGAACTACAATTGTGTGACGCGTCTAGTTTTAACTTATTTTTCCATACTTGAAATAATTTATTCAAACTGGATTTCAAGACTTATAAAATCATTATAAATCATTCTAAGTCAATATTTTCACTTTTTAAATAATTTAAAATATATTTTCACTATTACCATATTATAACATTATTTTATTCATGTTATTTTAATATTAAATTTTAAATTCCAATTTCAATTCGATTTCAATTCTAATATCAAATTAAACACATTTAAAACTTAGATTTCAAATCTAATTTCAATTTAAACATCAATTAAATCTCAAACTAAACTTCACTTTTTTTAAAATCTATTTCAATTTCACTATTCATCTCAATTTCAATTTCTAATTAACTATCCTTTTCAAATCTATTTCACTTCAAATTTCAAATTCTTTTTCATTTTAACTTTAATTTCACTTCTAAATAAAAAGAGACTTATTTTTACAAAATATCTCATATTACTAAAATATGTTCTTTTTAAAAAAAGGGATTACTTAATCAAAATGAACATATCCGATATTCACATTTATCACTAACTAACATCCATTCAACCAATCACATGCATATGATTTCAAATCTAACCTTCACTATTAATATCATAACGGGATATATTATCACAATTCACTTAATTTACTAACTATCAAATCATCCATATTAACAAACAATTTGGTATAAAAATTCATATGTCATAAGGATGTAAATACGATTGTTATAACATAATCAAAATATAAATTCAAAAGCAATGAGAATTTCTCACCATAAACCAAAGCGATTAACTTCCTACCAACATTCTAACCAACCAACACTTCACTAATTAATTCCTATTCATTAAACACTAGCAAACAACACCCTCTCCCATCTAATAGCTTGGCCGAGGCTTGAGATGGAGGTTGGCCGAAAATATAGAGAAGAAGCGGTAGAGCTTTGAACTTGAATTCCCAAGATTTAGATCCAAAAAAAATAGGTCATCTTCTCTCTTGTTTTTGCCTCTCTTACTCACAAAATTTGAAAAACTTATTATATGAAAAGTTGTTGGAATTTTTTTTTTATTGAATTTGAAAAAAAGAATCATTTGAATCCAAGTTGTTTTGAGGAAGATATGACAGAATGAAGAATAGGTATTGTCGAGTTGGCAAAAATGAAGCCCGAAAATACACTTCAAGGAATTGAGTTTCAGGTATAGCAAATCTCAAAAATTGAAATTATATATGGTTTAAAAAAAGTTCTTAATTTGGATCTGTTATGATCATGTTATGATAAAAAAGATGGCCTATTTTCTGGCTTAAAAACTGAGCCAGAAAATGCACTTGAAAGAAGTGGATTATTAACATAGTTAGCTTTAGAAAGAAATAAATTGGTCAACATGAAAGTTGTATCCACTGTAAAAATATATGATTTTAAAAAAATTACAATTTGGTTCTGTTTTTAATAATTTACGGCCGAGAGGAAAGAGGTAAAATATGGAGAAAATATAAGTTTGATTTGAAGAGAATAAACATTGAATTCTTTTGAATATTTTATAAATATTTTGACATTATTTCTTTTTAATTTTTTTTATGGCTTGGAAACCATTAAAGAGAAGAGGAAGAAGATGAAGAAGCTAAAGAAAAGAAGAAGAAAAAGTGTGAATGAAATGAGAGAAGGAGGTGGATATTTATAAAAAAAAGCAAGAAGTGTTAAATTTACCAAAATAACCTCTTACCAAATTACCAAAATAACCTTACTTCAACCTAAAGTAATCTCCATTTTTTCAATACTTAACATCATCTTTCACATCCTTACTTTATGTCTTAGTAACTTAAAGATTAAGTAAAGAATATTATAATTATGTTGTCTTTGATTTGATATTGATTTGATGTTTACTTTTGACTTTTCTTATTTACTTTTGTTAATTCTTACTTACTTTTCTTAATGATTTCTAGAAGTTTTCTAATCTTATTTAGTAAAAGTAAACATGTTTAGTGAATTAATTAATACTTACATTATTTGAACATATGTTCCTATATAAGAAAATAAAGGTGCGACGACGTTACGACAACTTTTAATCGACAAAAGGTCGTTTTTCGACAAAATGTTTTACGGTCACATTTTGACGTTTTAGTAAACTATTTATTTATGTAAACCAAATTTAAAAATAAATTTGTATAACGCTATTTAAAAATATTAACACTCATAAATTAATTAAAATAATTTATTTAATCGTTGAAACTTACTTTTCTAAAGTCAGCATTTTGTCACTTCTGTTGATATAGGCAAATGTTACTATTTTTGTGTATACATCTCTTTTCAAATCCTATCTAATTTTGTTTGAATCATATAACCTTACTTATTTTACATTTAAAATCACTTTAAATATTATATTTTAAAGTGGTCAAATTCTGGGTCGTTACATTCTCCCTTACTCTTTTTTTTGGATAACATGGGGAACCTTAAGATCATGGTATTCAATTATACTCACTTAAGTAAGCCCCACGTCGTATGTCTACCCCTCTTTTATTTAGTCGTCGCACACGGATGCTTAACGCTGAAACTCCCACTGACGGTTAGGCGCTGGGATTCGAACCTGACCAGACACAGTCCTTTGGTTCCCATCTCCTAGCTCCCTAACCAACCGAGCTACGACCTTACTTAAAAGCATTTTGTCCTCGAAATGAAAGTTAGCTAAAAGAATCTCTCTCATACTCATATCCTCAAATAATTTTACTTATTTCTACTGATGATAGAATAGAAGAAGGTCGATATCATAACAACACTAAAAGCAAACGATGTCAAACATACATATAGAGATTCCCTACACTAACCTGAGTACCTATCACGTACTTATGATTATATATACATACATCAAGTTAAACTTCTATCGTACCCATCCTAGTGTACACTGCACACTTAAGATAGGATATACAACAACCAAACAAGATTATACATCCAAAACAACCACACTGATACTGTATCAAGATAAACGAATACCGCCACATAACTCATTCCCTGTCCTGAGTATGTACTATATCTGTGGTCTATATATATGCATACCAAAACATCGGTCCAACCACTATATCTTAGTGCCTACTTTTAAAGATAACTACCCAACTACTAAGTAGACACACCCATTACATCATACTATATGTGATATTTGATTCGATTTATTATTTGAATCCACAACTTTTCTTCTGAACTAGTATCGATCCCTCGATTTTCTAGTGCAGACTTTGATCGGACTTCCTGATCACAAACCCTTGCTTTCCTTGCATAGCTCTCAACTATGATAGAAAAATCGTTTACATAATCATAAACTTCCGTCAATGCTCGCCATCAAGAATCGAGTGATAAATCCTTTTTCGGATTGGTGTAAATACCTTAAAGTTCTGTATTCAAATCTTAGATCAAATTTTATGTGCTGAAATGATGTATGTCTAACTTATGTACTTATCCACATTCATATTTACCTGATACATTTATTAAAATTTCTATTAATCCAAGTTTAATTCACACCCATTCACTTTTTACTAGATCCATTATTACTTAAGCATACAAATGTGACTTAAACTTATATAATATACCTTTGCTTCCTAAGAATATATATACATATCCCCGAACTTCAAATTGTTATTACTTCAACTAAGGTGTTTAACTAATATGGAACTTTACAATTATCTCAAATTAATAAGTTATAAAACTCAACCCTTAGTTTTCTTTAACTAAGGTTTTCATTTAGCTATTATTATTTATCCATCCATATATTAATAAGACAACTTTACTAAGTGTACACCTTTTTCTCACTGATTATATGGTTAACTACTTAACTTATTTACCTATCCATTTTCTAAATCAAATTTCTTAATCTTAAATCCATCAAATACCTTATAGTCAAATTATGAAACTTAATTCATGTGGTATTTGTTATTTAAAATTTTCATCCAACAATTAACCTATTAACCATTTTATTCAAAAATATCCACTTCTATTCTTACTTCTTTCTGAATTACAAATGTTAGCGTAAATGTATCACTAATTCAAATTTATATATTAGAATGATGTTTCTTATATCTCTTATTCCTAACACTTTAATTTTTAACCTAATCAAAGTGTTTCAAATTAACTTATTTCCTTTATAAGTTATAGAACTTATACTTCTATATTATATTTAGAAAAAAAAGTCCCAACTTAGATTTCCCTTTTTTTCCTATCTTATGGATAAGAATTTCTTCTTCTTCTAAGTATGCATTTTTTTCTTTACTTTCTCCAATTACACTTCTAGCTTCAGTATTATCGTCAAATATCTTATAATCAAATCGTGAATTTTACTTCACAAGATATTTGTACTTAGCTTTTAAATCCATCCATTATGATAATCATTTAATCATTATTATTTCTTAATACATATTTAAGGGTATATGATTAAAGTTCTAAATTCTAGGATTCAATTAATTGATTCTATATGGAATAACTTATAATCAAATTGTGCAATTCTAATCACAAGATATTCATATTTTAGCTAAGCTAAATTACAATTAATCCTTAATTTCTAACCCAAATAATACCCCCTTTAATATTTATAACATAAACCCAAGATAAAATTATTTGATTTAACAATTTCTTTAAAATAAAATAATTTTTATAAAATTAACAAATACATGCTCGTATATATAATACTCTCATAACTCATTCTAGGGTGTTACTAACCCTATCTCTAATGAGTTACTCATCCTAGGATATTACTAATCCTATCTTTGATGAGACTTACCCCTATCAGGCTTCGGTGTTCCCTCAATCAAAAGCTTTGATACCAAATGTAAAGGCCCATTTTTTCGCATTCTTTGAATCGACAATATAACACACATGTCTAACTCAAATTACACAAAAAGACGGATCTTTAAGGGTGATAAAGAAAAGTAAATAGAACAGAATCTCACACGAATGGAATAACATATATTATTTCAATAATGATCTTTACAGCGGAAAATTTTAAAATACAATATTAGAGTCTAACCTAGATTCGGCTTGGACAGTTATAAAACCTGCCCTTACAAACGTTGATAAACATCAAACAAAATACACTAAGCAAAGCGAATAATAGAATATGTCCATACGTCGATGAATATCTCCAACTCTCCTCTGGAAACTCCAACCGTCTTCGACTATCCTGAAACTACTCGGATCTAACCCGAGTATTGAAAATATCCGGATCAGGCTTGATAAACCAACGTGATAAAAACTCAATAATTAATGACAGTGTCATATATCAGCCTTTGAATAAAATCCTATGATAACAAAGAGTATCTCATAAGACCACGCCCACACATAAACGCGGACAGGTTTTTACCTTCTGACAACTAGAATACTTTTATATCAAAATGTTGATATTATTAGTAATGACATTCTTTGAAAACATTTGCAAATAAACTTATTAATCTTAGCCTAAATTGTTACATTGATTAAATAATAGGTTTACAATCAAGTCCACAGGTTCTTATTGGATAATGGATTTCCATACAAATGACCAGGCGCAGGATCTACCTTCCGAAGGGGTACACTTCTAGATGGATGTCCCGAGGACCATCACAAAGGATCCTCTACCAACACAAGACCGTTTAACAAACATTTTGAAGTAAATAGGATCATAGAAATCATTCATTTTTGGAGATTGCTTAACTTTTGGATAATACCAATCTTCTTTTATTCCAAAAACTTAATACAGTCTTTTAATTTAAGAGCATTCGGGCTTTCCTTTCGATCTTTTCCAACCCTCGCCTAAGAAAAGAAAACATAGGCCAGGTAAGTTCAAGGCACTGGTTGCCCCATCCCTAACCTTAGTTAAACACCTTGTTTTATCTTCCCAGATCTCATAGGCGACAAATGTACTAGTTGTTTCCGCATACTCAGATTTTTAACTTTATTTTGGAATTGCTTATAAATATTCCAAATTATCTTTTAAAACGCTTAATTATCCTTTTTAAAACATTCACAATTTATTCTGGTAAACGTTGTTACATTTAAACTCACATTCAAAATGTTATAGAATTCGCAGCAGAAAAGCATTGCGGAAAGTGCAAGCTTATTTGAATTTAAACAACTTTTAAATATTTGAAAATTCATATATTTCGATCCAAATCACTTTTAAATTATTTAAATAGATTTATAAAATTTATTCCATATTCTTCCGTAATTAAAATCATTCATTTAAACAAATTTCTTGTTATGGTCACTAAACTACACTAGCGCGATTTTTCTAGAAAATTGATGTGGTCTTAATTCAAAGTCTACTTATTGAAACTTTGGTTTTCTTTCATCGTTTAGAAGATATGGATATAATAGTCTGGAATTTTCTTATCTCGACGAATTCAGAGCCACATTCCGCTCTACACCTTCATTTGAACTTTTCGACGCGAAATCGCAAACTACCATTCCGCGACGCGTCTAGTTTCAACTTATTTTTCAATACTTGGAATAATTTATTCAAATTGGATTTCAACACTTATAAAATCATTACAAATCATTTTAAATCAATATTTTCACTTTAAAGTATTTAAAATATATTTTCACTATTACCATATTATAACATTATTTTATTCCTGTTATTTTAATATTAAATTTTAAATTCCAGTTTCAATTCGATTTCAATTCTATTCTCAAATTATAAAACTTAGATTTCAAATCTACTTCAATTTAAGCATCAGTTAAATATCAAAGTAAACTTCACTTTTTTTAAAATCGATTTCAATTTCACTATTCATCTTAATTTCAATTTCTAATTAACTATCCTTTTCAAATCCATTTCACTTCAAAATTCAAATTCTCTTTCATTTTAACTTTAATTTCACTTCTAAATGAAAAGAGACTTATTTTTCCAAAATATCTCATATTACTAAACTATGTTCTTTTTAAACAAAGGGATTACTTAATCAAAATGAACATATCCAATATTCATATTTATCACTAACATAATGTAACGAACGCGATTTTTCGTTGCCGAAAAACCGTACCGTTATGGTTAAAGAAGATGAAAGAGGTAGAAGAAGAGAGAAAAAGAAAAACAGAACAGAAAGAAATAGCAGAGCAACATCAGAATCTCACAATTCGCAGCGGAACAACATATAATAGATAAATGAATAATCTTTAAACAAAGAACTATATCAGTTATTTCATTACATCACATTTCATTACATTACATCAGAGTGTACAACAACAAATAACAACAAACAGCAGAAAAGAAATACTATATACTAGTAACACGTCATGCCATCCAGCTTGCCTCCAGCAACTCGTGAATTCCAGAATATCCTGATAAACCTAACTTTTGACTACCAGTGTGGAAATTGGTGGGCACCGAGAGTTTAGGAAGGAAAACAAACTCTGAGTCAGTTATGTGACTGGTGTGAGAACTCAAAACAGTTTATTTATCTTTAAAATCAAAATAGAGGAATATTTTTAAATTCAATTCGAAATGCTTTTAAAAATGTAACTACCATAAGACCTCCCACCACACACACAATGCAAACGCAGACTTGGAGGAGATTTCTTCTTATGTTAGTCAAAGATGCTTACTACGCAAAATCAAATCAATTTTGATATTATTATTAGTGCATAGTGTAGAAAACATTTCGAAAGTAGAATATAAATCTTAGCCAGCATAGGTACCATTACATTATGCCTAATATAGCTATCTCTGGAGGAAGCAGGTTCTACAACTAAAACCATACAAGATCGTATTGTTTCTTTGGATTTCCAACGAATGGTCAGGCCAAGGAACTTCCCATTGCCACATGAGAACGCCTCTGGAAGGACGTCCCCGAGAACCAAACCGGATCTCTGCCAACACAAGGCCGGGTTAACCCTAACTGGGTAACAACTGGCACGAGTATGCCATCCCCTGGTCCTTTGTGACCTTTATCCGAGAGCTCTCTAATCAACATCACACCATAATAAATAAAGTGTTCAACATGAGTAAGTACCTGGGCTCCATACCATGATACCACCCTTTTCCAGAAGGAAATGCACATACCCTAAAGGGAGCTACCCTTCATAACCTTGCCGCATCTTTCCTGTTTTGACCATTCCGGGGTGTGAGGCTCGACAAAGTCTCGTTCACAAAGCCACGCTTTATACAAAAGCCATGCTTTGGGTCAACAAATGATCATAGAAATGATCACAAAGATAAATGATCAAACAAATGATCCTATCACAAATGATCAACACAATGATCATTTCACAGCAACACTCAGCATGTCACATTACCAAATTGGGAATATATTGCTGATAACCTTCAACTATATAATCTCTGAGCTCGTACGTCTCAAAGAAGGGTGTTAAGCTAAGAGAATAAATTATCCGCCACCAACAGAAATATATTTGAAAGAAATCAGCTTTATCTCTCAATTTGTAATGTCAGGCATACTATCCATACAAGTCTGTTCCGGGATCGAACAGAACCGAAGGCACTTACAACGAAGTCCTTGCAATCCGGATAATCTCTAATCACGTCCGGTTTCCCATCACATATGGAGATCTCTATACCGGGGATCAGCCAGTGCAGAGACAATCAACAAGAAACCCTTTCGTTTTCGAAAATATCCGGTCTTCAACACCGATCTTCAAATGCAATTCATAACGACGTATCACATATTCAGAATGGGTTATACGACTCCAAGGTCCTTTCCCGGTTAACCCGAATAGTGAGCGCTTATTTAAAAAAAAAATACGTGTGGCATTCAATTTCAAGCAAATCACAACAAATACCTTTTTAAAGGTAAATATTGATAGTCGGTTATTGAACTATCAATGGATATGCACAACATCACCAGATTCCAAATAATTTTCCAAATTATTTATTTTCCAAAAATATCTTTACAAGATATATATTTTCCATTCTTCAAAAATAAATCATTATTTATTTTTAAACCCATTTTCCAAATTTCATTTTTTAAATTCCATATTGAATTTACATTTCCAAAATAACTATGAATATACGTTTTCAATTATTCATTTTCAATTTATCTTCAAAAAGATAAATTCTCTAAACTTTTCATTTCACATTGGAAAAACATTTCCATACTTATTTATTTATAAGTAATTCACAAGTCTTTTTATTTTCTTCACTTGGAAAATATTCAATATACTCTAATCGAAATTAAGTATATATTTCATTCTATAAGGAAATCATTCTCTTAAACATATTTATTTGGGCCAAAACGAATGTTGCGTAAAACATTGTTACGACAACCCAAAATCACTAGTATAGGGATTCGAAATTAAAATAGATATATAAATCCCAATACTATACAAAAATTTCCTTTCGGAAATCATCTATTATAACAACAGTGTTATAATCTACCATTTCCTTCTATTTCTCAAAAACGTCTATTTCAACAATAAATGTTGAAATCAATGATTTCGAATCTTAATACATTTTAAAACATCTTTAGATCATTTTAATTCTATTTAAAACATCACATCCAAAACATTTTGTTTAATATATTATTCACTATTCAAAAACGTGAATATACTTGTTAACAAATTTTATCATTTCTATTCATTTTATTTCAAAGGATTATTCACCATCTAAAACGTGAATATAACTCCATTAATAAATTACAACAATTTACTTATCAACATAAGTTGTTGCGGATTTATAAAATAATGTTTATAAATTCCATTTCTATTTATTTTATAACACTTCCTCTTATAAATTCCTTTATTAATCTATTCAATTTCATATCTCAATGATATACTAAACGTTCATATTATAAGTTAAATACTTATAATTTATTTGTTTGCAAAAACGTTCTTTTAAACTTCCCAAATTATAAATCTTATAACTTATAAGATTCATTTATTTATCCAAAATCTATTCTTTTAAATAACTTTACACATTTTATAAGCCTACTGTTTATAAAATTCCATTTATAACTTCACCTTTATAATCCTATAGTTTTCATTCATTTATGAAATTCATTCACAACTCATTCTAACACTTATAAAAGCTCGTTTTACAATTCCAATATTTTTAATTTATAAATATCAATTTATAAATCTTTTATATGGATCAATTTATATTATTCTTTTAAAATGTCTTTCAACTCCTTTATAATCTCATCATTCTGATTTGTAAAATAATCAAATTTCATAAATCCTATTTTTAAACTTTTTATAATAAATTCAGAAATCCTAATTTTAACTATTTTGTAAAATCATTTATCCCATCTTTTCAAAAATCAACTTTTAACCGTATTTCTCAAAAATCATAATTTTTATAATATTAAAATTATAACTGTGACGACCCAAACTTGATGTTCGATAAACAACATCAAATTTGCATCGCCGGAGCTTATAACAACAATTAGATGAATATAAAACAGCAGAACAGAATCAATATCATAAATATCATCACAGTTACAACATCAACATAATATCCATACTACAACAGAGTATATAATACATACACTACAACTCCAAATACAACATCATGATTAATACAACAGAGATCATATATCCAAAAGTCCTCTAATGAGAGAGGTGATAACGAACTCCCAAAAGCTAACACCTGAAATCTCCAATAGCTCCTAAGATATCTCCAAGATAAGAGCTCCTAAATACTGCTACTCCAAAATACAGAAACCTGCTACTAGGCTGCCCGTGTGGAAATAATGGGCACCCAGAGTTTAGGAAAGAATGCAGAAGATTTTTTGTGAATTCAATTAGTCCTTTGATTAAGTATGAAGTCAATTAACATTAAACTTTTTATAACTATAATAAAGTGATTTCCAAAATATGAAGAAGATTTTTAAAAATGATAATTAAGGTAAATAAAATTTCTTAATTAATAGTTTTGGAAAGAAATTATAAGTGATTTACAAATTGTAACTAAAAAAAATGGATTTAATAAACAATTTAGTGTTTAAATAAATTTGTAATTGAGAATTTGTAAATTAGACAAATTAAGTTAATTAATTTAAATTGGCAGTTAATTAAAAAAATTAATTAAGGAATAATCGATGAACCAAGATGATTAAGATTAATTAATTTATCATTAAGAATAATAAGTCATTGATTTAAAATGATCAATAAAATAAGTATATGGTTAATTTATTAAATCCTATTCACTTTGATTGGAAAACGATTAACCATCGCTGTGCACTATATTGATATTTCCATTCTGATTGTGATGCTGTGTTATATAAATTGCCATGTTATTGCATTGTGATTATCATTTATTCTGTATTGATGTGAAACCCTGTTTTCCATAAAACGGCATTTAAAATTCGATGCGACAGGGAATCGGATTTCAGTTGGTTATCCGAAACCTACATCGGACCTGTGAATATTTGTGAATGACATCCACATGTTTTAAAATTTGACACCCACTATTCGAATTAGCCGGGAAAGGACCTTTGTTTCATATAACCCATTTCGAATATGTGATTCGACGTTATGGATAGCATTTGAAGACCGGTGTTGAAGACCGGGTATTTGCGAGAGCGATAGGATGACCTGTCGATTGACTCTGCACCGAGTTGCTCCGGTATAGAGTTCTCCATATGTGATGGGGAATCCGATCAGGATTGTGGATATCCGGATTGCAAGGACTTCTTTGGAAGTGCCTTCGGTTCTGTTCGAGCCCGGAACAGACTTGTATGGATTGTATGTCTGACATTACAAGTTGAGATATAAAGCTGATTTCTTTCAAATATATTTCTGTTGGTGGCGGAGAATTTATTCTTTCAGCTTAACACCCTTTTCTGAGACGTACGAGCTCATAGGTTATGTAGTTGAAGGTTATCAGCGATATATTCCCAATTTGGTAATTTGACATGCTGAGTGTTGCTGTGAAATGTCATTGTGTTGATCATTTGTGATAGGATCATTTGTTTGATCGTTTATCTTTGTGATCATTTCTATGATCATTTGTTGACCCAAAGCACAGCTTTTGTATAAAGCATGGCTTTGTGGACGTGACTTCGTCGAGCCTCACACCCCGGAATGGTCAAAACAGGAAAGATGCGGCAAGGTTATGAGGGGTAGCTCCCTTTAGGGTATGTGCATTTCCTTCTGGATAGAAGTGGTATCATGGTATGGAGCCCAGATACTTAACTTATGTTGATATCGCAGATATATATATTACTTTGTAATTTGTTGTTGGGGCCCCGGTTAAAGGTTGTTTACAACCGGGAGATGGCATACTCGTGTCAGTTGTTACCCAGTTTGAAGGGAAACCCGGCCTTGTGTTGGCAGAGATCCGGTTAGGTTCTCGGGGCGTCTTTCCAGAGGCGTTCTAATGTGGCAATGGGAAGTTCCTTGGCCTGACCATTTGTTGGAAATCCAATTCCCAATACGAAACCCTGTACGGTTGTAGTTGTATAACCTGCCATCTAATATGGTAGCTATAGTAGACATAATATAATGGTACCTATGCTGGCTAAGATTAATATTCTACTTTTGAAATATTTTCTTCACTATGCACTAGTTATAATATCAAAGAATTTCTTTTCTCGTACCAAGCATATTTAACTATCATAAGAAGAAATCTCCTCCAATTCTGCGTTTGCATTGTGTGTGTGGCGGGAGGTTTTATGGTAGTTCCATTTTTTAAAAGCATACCGAAAATTCTTTTATAAATCTTGTTTTATTTAAATGCAACTGTTTTTTGTTTACTCATACCAGTCCCATGACTGATCCGGAGTTTATTGTTTTCTTTCCTAAACTCTGGGTGCCCATTATTTCCACACGGGCAGCCTAGTAGCAGGTTTCTGTATTTTGGAGTAGCAGTATTTAGGAGCTCTTATCTTGGAGATATCTTAGGAGCTATTGGAGATTTCAGGTGTTAGCTTTTGGGAGTTCGTTATCACCTCTCTCATTAGAGGACTTTTGGATATATGATCTATGTTGTATTAATCATGATGTTGTATTTGGAGTTGTAGTGTATGTATTATGTACTCTATTGCAGTATGGATATTATGTTGATGTTGTAACTGTGATGATATTTATGATATTGATTCTGTTCCGCTGTTTTATATTCATCTAATTGTTGTTATAAGCTCCGGCGATGCAAATTTGATGTTGTTTGTCGAACATCGAGTTTGGGTCGTCACAAGTGGTATCGGAGCAACTGGTTGAGTAAGAACTTTAGCTACGGAGTATAACACATTAGATGGCTCATTAGAGATAGGGTGAAGTATACCCTAGAATGAGTATAACCAAGACTGAAACTTTAAAATTTTCTTAGTCTATTTCTTTTTACTGCTGATATTCCTTAAGATATCTCGTCAGTATATCTAAATCAATTTTCTTACTAATCTCAGATAGTGAAAATGAGTGGACGCAGAGGAAGAGCTAAGGGTCAAGGCAATGCCGCAGCACCTAATCAAATTCCCCCAGCCGCAGAAGCAGTAATAGAAATTCAGCAGCAGTCGGACTTGGCTGATTTATATAAGAAGTTCGAAAAGCTTGGTGGCAAACCGTTCATCGGCAAGGAGTCAATTATTGATGCTCAAGCTTGGGTAAGATCATGTAAAAAGATTTTTAAAGGGCTAAAACTGCAGGATGAGCAGAAAAGACTTATAGCTTCTTGGCAACTCTAAGGAGAAGCTTCAGCTTGGTGGGAAACCATCATTATAGATGAACCCGAGGAAGAATTTACTTGGGATCGTTTTAAGGAAGTGTCTGAGAAACGTTACATGCCATCGGCGGGAGTTTCCAGAATGTATCAGGAATTTCTGGATTTGAAACAAGGAAGTTTGCCGTTTGAAGAATATTTGAATAAATTCAGCAAACTATCTCGATTTGGCCCGGAATTGCTAAATACACCTCTTAAGAAAAACGAAAGGTTTATCCGTGGTATGAACCAGAAATATCATGAAAGAATGATGGGCCATGTTAAAGACACTTTTTCAGATTTAGTAGATATGGGGTACAGATACGCTACTCTTGAAATACAGGAAGCAACTGTGGAGAAAGGTAATTCAGGCAATCAAAATTGGAAGAAGCGAAAATTCGGAGGCAAGAAACCTTGGCAAGGCAACGAGAAGAAGAAGAGCATTCAGGGAAGCGCGGCAGAAAATGTCACTTGTTACAACTGCAAAGGGAAGGGCCACTATTCAAACAGCTGCCCAAAACCAAAGAAGCAAGTTAAGAAGGAAGAAACTGTTAGCGGAGCTAAAGAATGCTACAATTGTCATAAACCGGGACATTTTGTTAAAAATTGCCCAGTAATGAAGCCAGCGCAGGTGGCAAAAGCTATACAATTAAGAAGGACCCCTCGACTTCTAAAGCTGATAAGGGAAAAAGCATTTTGGAAGGTAACCTTATTATTTATGATAGAACTGTTAGAGTTTTATTTGATACAGGAGCTTCACATAGCTTTATCTTCCAACAAACTGCAAATGAATTAGGACTTAAAATTAAATTTGTTGACGATCCCATTTGCGTGAAAAATCCGGTTGGAGGTCCTGCAAATATTTGTTTATATTGTAAGAGAGGTCCTATTTCATATGATAGCTATCGATTTCCTATCAACTTTTTTGTCCTCGAATTTAATGAATTTGAAATCTTACTCGGTATGAACTGGTTATCGAAATACGAAGCTATATTGGAGTGTAGTAATCGGATAGTTTTAATCAAAACAAGTTTTGGAAATTTTATTGAAATCTCTTGTGAGAATCCAAGTCCAAGGAGAGATAGATTGATGTATACCTTGGGATATCTTGAACCCACTTTGCAGTCTATACCTGTTGTTCGGGATTTTTCCGACGTATTTGAAGAAGTGAAATCTTTACCTCCTCATCGAGAAATAGAATTCCGAATCGATCTTGTACCTAATACTCGTCCTGTTGTTCACGCAAGTCGCAGGATGGCACCCAGGGAAAAGATTGAATTGGTTCATCAAACTGATGAGCTACGAGCAAAAGGATTAATTCGACCCAGTGTTTCTGAATGGGGTTCAGCCATCGTATTTGTTGCCAAATCAGACGGATCTTTGAGATTGTGTGTAGATTACCGCGATCTAAATAAACAAACTCTCAAAAATAAATTTCCACTGCCCAGGATTGATGATTTATTTGATCAGTTGCACGGCGCTCGTTTCTTTTCAAAGATGGGTCTAGCCCAAGGATTCCATCAATTACGAATCGCCGAAGATTGTGTACATCTGACCGCTTTCAGAGGTCCTGATATGTTCTATGAATGGTTAGTTATGCCTTTTGGGCTAACCAATGCTCCAGCATACTTCGTAGATCTTATGACTCGTGTGTTTCGGGAAGTTTTGAATAAATTTGTGCTTGTATTCATTGATGATATCTTAATTTTCTCCAAAACTAAAGAAGAGCATGCCGAGCATCTTAGAATTGTTTAAGAAATTTTGAGGAGAAATGTTCTATATGTAAAATTTTCCAAATGCCACTTCTGGGTCAATGAAGTCAAATTCCTTGGCCATATTGTTAATGAAGAAGGAATTTCAGTAGATCCTAGCAAAATTTCCGCTATTCTTGACTGGAAACAACCCACTACTCCAAGAGAAGTTCGAAGCTTTTCGGGTTTAGCAGACTATTACCGGAAATTCGTTCAAGATTTTTCTAAGTTGGCTAGTCCGCTGACTAAGTTAACAATGAAAAATGCAAAGTTCATTTGGACTCCAGAATGTAAAGAAGTTTTTCAAGAGTTGAAAAATGAAAGTGCGGTGTGTATACGATTATATGTGCTAATATAGTACACATGGATCGTGTAACATGGACTATAATATAAATGCGGAAAATAGATGATAGTAGCAAAGTAAAAATAAAAATAGAAAAATCACACCAGAGATTTTTATACTGGTTCGGAGCACCGTCCTACGTCCAGTCCCAGACTTCTATCTGGATTTTCACTATTAACTACCTCGCTTCACCCGGAGGAACAGGTTTACAATACCCGAGCAAACTAACGGGATTTCACGCTTCTAATACACTGAGGACTTCAACACTTGCCTCTTACAACACCGAGGACTTCAACACTTGCCTCTTACAACACAGAGGACTTCAACAACAATGAATATAATTGTTTTTCGACGGTATGTGTTCTTGATAACACAGTTTTGTCACTTGTAGTACAAATTTCCTATAATCTTATCCTCAAAATATACGAATGATGTTTTGTGAAGATTAAGGAAAGTATATTACTTATTGAATCAAAAGATATGAAATAATTTCAATGATTCAATAAGCAATTAAAATAATTGAGAGCTTTTAGAATGCAGGAGTATGTAGAAAGTAAGATCAGTGATTAGAGTAAAAAGCATATACAATCATGTTGTTTTAATCAACGATTTAGATGAGTTTATATAGAGAAGAATGGTTGTAACTCTTTGTGAGCAGTTGCCATTAAGAGATATGATCTTTGATGAAAGGTAAGAGATGCAACCTTTGGAGAAAAGAAGTGTCTTTTGGAAAAATCGCTTTCTGTTTAAAAATGGTCGACAGGTTAAAAAGTGACCAGTAGACAGGAATTCAAATATATATACGTTATGTGCATGTGTGCACGTTCAGTGTGCAAATTATGCAGGAACGGTCGACCGCATATATTATGACCGGTCGACCGGTCCTTGTAAAGTTGCACACTGAATGTGTAACTACAATTTAGTCGTATATATATTGATTTCCTTGGAATGCATGATTATTTGAGGATAGATTTTAACAAGTTTATCACTATTATAATATCAAATAATGAACCTACAATCTAGAGTACCATATGTAGCTCTTTATAGCCATAATGACCTTGTTTTGTCGATCGCTTTTATTTATTTGTCAGAAATCAAAACCTTCATAAAACTTGTGACTCAACATTCTCCCCCTTTTTGATTGATGACAATATATATCTGCAAATCTGAATCTCCCCCTGAGTATGTGATCTCTCTCTTTAAATTCTTATATATGTACGTTCCTGCAAACAATTGTTAGCCCTTTCTCCCCCTTTGTCATCGACAAAAAGGAGTAACAGATACGCAATTGCTCACATCGCCTTTGCCGATGATATAGCCTTTTGAATTGTCTCCAAAAGTGACGGAGCCACCATCTGAGTATGTAATATTTGTTAATAAGTTCTTGTCTCCCGTCATGTGCTTTGAGCAACCACTGTCCAATATCCACTTTCCTCTTTTCTTAAGTGGGACCTGCAAAAAATAGAATTAAGTCCATGGTACCCACTTTTTATAGGGTCCTAAGAGTTAGGTCTTAGGAGTCCAAACCCATATGGGTCCGGTATCCCCTTTATATATATAATTATTATTAAAATGCACAGTATTCATGAATTGTTGAATGTATTTGTTCCTAATCAAATTGTTATTTGTTTTAGGAACCCATATTTTGATAGTCTTGACATTTTTCTTTTGAAATTTCACAACTGGTTTTGGTTTGGAATATAATAAACTAAGATTTTTCTTAGCTTCAGTTTTTTGTACTTTCTTCTTCCTTTTATTTCCAAGATGTTTCTTGGTTTCTTGTTTGTTATATCCCAATCCTTGTTTGTCTGAAATAGATTGTGAACTTTCAATGATTTTTGTCAAATTTTCTCGACCTTTGTTAAAGTTAGAAACATTTTGAGTAATGTCATCAAACTTTGTTTGTAAGCTAGCTTTTTCTAGGTCTAGAATTTTGACTTTTGCTTTAAGCTCATGATTTTCAGTAGTGAGAGCATTATTTTTCTCTTTTTGAGCTTCTATTTCTTGACTCAAAAGAGATATTTGAGAGTCAACATTAGATGATGATTCTTGAATATTTTCAAGTTCCTCTTCTAATATTTTCTTCTCATCTTTCAACATATCTCGTTCAAACTCTGCTCTACTTAAATCTGCTTTGACTACTTTTAATTGACGTTTTATGTCTTTATATTTGATTATCAATTCAGCATTAATATCAAGTAATTCATCAAATGTAGGAATTTGTACCTCGTCTTCTGTTGCCATAAAACAAACATTAGCTTGTTCATTCTCTGAATCACTTTCACTTTCTGATGAAGATGACTCTGAATCATCCCATGTTACTGAGAAGGCTCGTTTCTTAGATTTGTCCTTCTTATATTTGAATTTGTCATTTTCTGACTTCTTCTTTTGTTCTGGACAATCCTTCTGCATGTGTCCCTTTTTGTGGCAGTTGAAACATTCTATAGCAGATGAAGATGGTTTATTTGATCCAGGTTTCCTTTTATTGTAACGACCGGCTTTTCGATATTTTAGGAATTTTTTGAATCCTTTCGCAATGAATGCCAAATCTTCGTCTTCAGAATCTGATTCATTTTCATCTTTCTCAACATGAAATGCTACATTTTTCTTTTCTTCTTTCTGTTCTTTTCTAGCCTGCAAATTTGCTTCATAGGACATTAAATTTCCTATCAATTCATCTGGCTTCATGACGGAAAGGTCATTAGCTTCTTCAATTGCTAATACTTTTCCTTCCCATTCACTAGTCAGAGAATGTAGGACTGTTGAAACAACATCGAAATCAGAATACTTTTGTCCAAAGCCAATAAGTGCATGGTGAATAGTTTGAAACCGTGAATACATGTCATTGATTGTCTCATTTGGTTTCATTTTGAAATTTTGAAATTGACTTTTCAGCATGGCTATTTTGGCTTGTTTAACCTTGTTAGTACCTTCATGAGTGATTTTTAGTGTTTGCCAAATTTGATATGCAGTAGTGCAGATACTAACACGGTTATATTCATTTTGGTCTAATGCACAGAACAACATATTTATTGCTCTTGCATTTACGGTTGCTGCCGTTTTCTCAGCTGCAGTCCATTCTGAATAATCAGTTGTTGGATTCACTATTTCTCTTTGAGTGGCATTCCAAGCATCATAGCTATTTGATTGCATAAAGAATGACATACGTGTTGCCCAATAACTATAGTTAAGACCATTGAAAAATGGAGGTCTTTGTGTCGATTGACCCTCCGTGTAAGTGGTGTTTTGAGTGCTAGTACTTACGTTATTTGCCATATTGCTATAATATATCAAATAACTGTGTTACGGTTATATGATGACCGTGCTCTGATACCAAATGAAAGTGCGGTGTGTATACGATTATATGTGCTAATATAGTACACACGGATTGTGTAATATGGACTATAATATAAATGCAGAAAATAGATGATAACATCAAAGTAAAAATAAAAATAGAAAAATCACACCAGAGATTTTTATACTGGTTCGGAGCACCGTCCTACGTCCAGTCCCAGACTTCTATCTAGATTTTCACTATTAACTACCTCGCTTCACCCGGAGGAACAGGTTTACAATACCCGAGCAAACTAACGGGATTTCACGCCTCTAATACACTGAGGACTTCAACACTTGCCTCTTACAACACCGAGGACTTCAACACTTGCCTCTTACAACACAAAGGACTTCAACAATAATGAATATAATTGTTTGTCGACGGTATGTGTTCTTGATAACACAATTTTGTAACTTGTAGTACAAATTTCCTATAATCTTATCCTCAAAATATACGAATGATGTTTTGTGAAGATTAAGGAAAGTATATTACTTATTGAATCGAAAGATATGAAATAATTTCAATGATTCAATAAGCAATTAAAATAATTGAGAGCTTTTAGAATGCAGGAGTATGTAGAAAGTAAGATCAGAGATTAGAGTAAAAAGCATATACAATCATGTTGTTTTAATCAACGATTTAGATGAGTTTATATAGAGAAGAATGGTTGTAACTCTTTGTGAGCAGTTGCCATTAAGAGATATGATCTTTGATGAAAGGTAAGAGATGCAACCTTTGGAGAAAAGAAGTGTCTTTTGGAAAAATTGCTTTCTGTTTAAAAACGGTCGACAGGTTAAAAAGTGACCAGTAGACAGGAATTCAAATATATATATGTTATGTGCATGTGTGCACGTTCAGTGTGCAAATTATGCAGGAACGGTCGACCGCATATATTATGACCGGTCGACCGGTCCCTATAAAGTTGCACACTGAATGTGTAACTATAATTTAGTCGTATATATATTGATTTCCTTGAAATGCATGATTATTTGAGGATAGATTTTAACAAGTTTATCACTATTATAATATCAAATAATCAACCTACAATCTAGAGTACCATATGTAGCTCTTTATAGCCATAATGACCTTGTTTTGTCGATCGCCTTTATTTATTTGTCAGAAATCAAAACCTTCATAAAACTTGTGACTCAACAAAAAAGAGATTGACCACTGCTCCTATTCTAACTATTGTTAACGGGAACCAAGGCTTATCTGTCTATACTGATGCATGTGGCGAAGGGGTAGGTGCAGTATTAATGCAAAATGGAAAGGTAGTTGCCTACGCGAGTAGACAATTACGTCCACACGAGAAAAACTACCCGACGCACGATTTGGAACTTTTGGCTGTTGTTTTCGCCTTAAAGATCTGGTGATATTATCTTCTGGGTAAGAATCTTTTCAGCTTTCTTAACAATTTATGAACTAGCTTAACTAAAGAAATATACCTAATAAACTCTCTTTGTTTTAGGTGAAAAATTCGAATTATTCACCGACC
Source organism: Allium cepa (assembly GCA_030765085.1). Taxonomy (NCBI): domain Eukaryota; kingdom Viridiplantae; phylum Streptophyta; class Magnoliopsida; order Asparagales; family Amaryllidaceae; genus Allium; species Allium cepa. Next base: position 276,043,024 of record CM060937.1, on the reverse strand, counting down.
ATAAATCTTTGAAATATCTTTTCACCTAGAAGGATCTGAATCTGCGACAACAATGTTGGTCGGAATTTCTAGCATCATATGACTTAGATATTCTGTATACACCCGGAAAGGCCAATGTAGTTGCAGACGCTTTGAGCAGAAGTTATGCTGTTCTTGCTTATCTGGTTATCACTCCTACTCTTCTTGAGAAAATCGCTAGTAAGCAACATGAAGACAAATTTCTTCGGGGTATTTATGGAAAAATTCTTCGAGGCGAAGATGCAAGTTTTGAAACAAATCATAGTGGAGTTATTAGGTTGAAAGGCAGATTATGTGTTCCAGACATTCCAGAACTGAAACGTGAAGTATTGGATGAATGCCACAAGTCCAAATTCAACATCCATCCAGGAGTCAACAAAACGTACCGTGATGTTAAAAGAACCTTCTGGTGGAAGACGATGAAGAGAGACATATCTATTTATGTTAGTCGCTGTGCTACTTGTCAGCAAATCAAGAGCGACCAAAAGAAAGTGGCCGGTTTACTTCAACCTTTGGAAGTACCGAAATGGAAGTGGGATCAGGTATCGATGGATTTCATCGACGGATTGCCACGAACCAAGAAAGGCAATGAAGCGATTTGGGTTATTGTGGATCGTCTAACCAAAAATGCTCATTTCATTCCAGTTAAATCTACTCGGACTGCAGCAAGCTTGGCAGGTATATATATAAAGGAAATTGTTCGCCTCCATGGTATTCCCAGCAGTATAGTGAGTGATCGTGATCTGATCTTCACTAGTAGATTTTGGGAAGCATTTCAGGATGCATTGGGAACGAAATTAAATTTCAGTACTGCTTATCACCCACAATCTGATGGACAGACTGAAAGGGTCAATCGAATTTTAGAAGACCTACTACGTGCTTGTGTGCACGATTTTGGTGGTTCTTGGGAGGACCATTTGCATCTGGTGAATTCTCATATAATAACAGTTATCAGGCCAGTTTAGAAATGGCTCCTTTCGAAGCTTTATATGATCGTCCGTGTCGATCACCTACATGTTGGATCGAATCAGGTGATAGACTTGTTCTTGGACCGGATATGATAAAAGAAGCCACTGAGAAGGTAGACTTTATTCGAAAGAAGTTATTAACTGCCCAAAGCCGTCAAAAGAGCTATTATGACCGTCGAAGGAGAAATTTGGAATTTCAAGTTAGAGATTCTGTATTTCTGAAAATATCTCCGATGCGGGGTGTATTGAGATTCGGGAAAACTGGAAAGCTAGCACCACGTTATATTGGTCCTTTTCCTATTCTGGAAAGGATTGGTTCTCTAGCATATAGAGTGCAGTTGCCCAGCTGGTTGTCTGGCGTACATGATGTGTTCCATATTTCTAATCTTCGGAAATATGTGCACGATCCAGATGATATTATTGAAGAAGTTGCTCAGCAGGATCTAGAGATCACTCCTAACTTGGCAGTTAGAAGGGAACCGATAAAAATTGTAAATCGTGATGAGAAGCGATTAAGAAACAAGATTGTGAGGCTGGTCAAAGTTCAATGGAGTGGCGATCCAAAGGACTGTACTTGGGAGACCGAAGATAATATGAAGAAATCGTATCCCAACTGCAGAATTGACATCTCGACTTAAAACTGTAAGTCATTTCCTTATTTATAAATTCGTCTATTCTTTGTTTACGTTTCTCTCTCTTTCAATTTCGAGGACGAAATTTTCTTAAGGAGGGGATATTGTAACATCCCGGGAATTTTGAATTTAAAAATTCGGTAATTTATTGGAACTTTTAAATGTAAATTCGAGAAATGCAAAAGAAATAAATTATTGAAATAAAATTACATAGTTATTTAATGTTAATAACTAAAACAACTTTTCCTTTTAACAAAGTAAAATAAGAAATTGTGACAAAGTAAAACAAGAAATTGTGATAGATGAGCTTTTAATATAAATAAAATAGTTAAAGTAAGTTATGATGAAATTATAAAATTTAAATCATATAATTATAATATAACATCTAAACAAATAAACAACTAATTAAACAAATGAACAAACAAAAGAACAAATAAACAAATAATTAAACAAGATAACAAAAGAGTGAACAAATATAAACTATACATATAAAAGAAAATCTAAAATAACATTACCTGTAAGTATACAAGGAGGCAAAGGAGCATTGCATACATGCTTCCATTTAATGCTTCATTTAATGCCATTTACTCTAGTAACATCAAGTAAGACATCAACTGTAAATACATGATGGTATTAAATGTTTACTCTTCAGCCTCCCTTGAAGAAAGGAGGAAAGCATGTGAAGTACAAAAGCCTGTATAAAGCCACTATGCAAAATAATGTTTCAGTACATTGCTTAAAACTTGCCTACCTCCCTTACTTTGTATACTTCTATATATATCAACCTATGCATCATCTCGTTCAAAAAACTTTTTATTGAAAGAAAGAAAGGAAAAAAATAGCAAAGAAAAATAGAAATTAAAAAGAAAAGAAGATCATCACCTTATATTTCAAAGTTGAAAATAAATTACTGAAGAAAGAAGAACAGAGGGAAATTCAAACTGCAGTTGCAAAACAATTATAGTTTCTGCTCATCCATTATACAAGTGAGTAAACATCAACTTAAAGGCTTTAAGTTAACTGTAAAGATGATTCTTTGTTTCATGGCATTGTATATGTTTATCTTTGAATGTAATTTGGTAAATATGTATAGATATACAGGTTACTCTGCATATTGTTCTTCTCTGTAATTTAGCTACAGGATAGATAAAACTGAAACCCAATCAAACATCTTCATATAAATTTCTTTAAACTTAAGGTCTTGAACAAATAAGTTTGTTTAAACCTTATTCATGAGCTAAAAATTTGTTTCAGCTTGAATATGAAGGGTTTGCCCCTGTAACCAAAATTATACAGTACAAACAAAATCTTAAGATAGATTCAAGAAATTTTAATTATTGAATTGATTTTACAATTTGAATGAACATATTAAAATAGGATTTTTAAAACAATAGTGATGATTTTTAGTTAAGTGTTTTCAGTAAAATTTACATTTGAACAAAAACTGCATTTTTTTTCAATTCCTAACATTCGATTCAATTATAAATGCTTAAAATGGGTTTGTGGCAAGCTCGAACATCAGAGACTTCACGAAAATTGTCAAAGAATTTTTCTATGGCGTGAGATTTGGATTCGAGGTCGTATTAGGGTTTTAATACCTTTTTTTTAGTTCTGTAAAAATCTCGATTGCGCCTTCTTGAGTTGATCGAGCTCCACGAGGACTTGGGGGATGTTGGCTCGGGGTATGGACGTGGTAAAGCCGAAGTCACGAACCTTCTGGTGACTCGAGGCATGGCGGCGAAGCAATTTTTGTTCGGTGGGTTTCGAGTTATGGTGCGATGAAACAGTGAAATTTCGAACCCAAGTTTTTTGGGTCAGATCGATGAGCGATTTCGTGTTTGTGGGGATCGTACGACTTGCCGATGATAGTGATGATCATCGGAGGGGCGGCACGGCGATATGCACGTGCACGTCGCATTGCGTATCAGTAGGTACTTAGAAACTGGAAGAAAAAAAAGAAAAAGGGGAGGAGAAGAAGATGGACTCGTGAATGAACAGGGTAAGCTCTAGGTTTTTTTGGAGTTTACTCGAGTTTCTCGTCGCATATGCTCGAGTCTTTAAAAAAATGAAGCTATAGGTTTTAACTTTGAGAAAAGAAAAAAAAAAGAAAAAAAAGGAGGAGTAGGAACAGACGCGGGGAAGAAGAAGATGCTTCGGGGAAAATGGTGTGATACTCGAGTTTTGACTCAAGTGAAGGCCTGGGCATTCGCTTTCAAAAATGGGTTAAGCCCAAAATCATTTAAAGTTGATAATGTTAAATTTATGAATGTTTTTTTTCTCAAAGTTAAAAACTGTAGCTTCATTTTTTAAAGACTCGAGCATATGCGACGAGAAACTCGAGTAAACTCCAAAAAAACCCAGAGCTTACCCTGTTCATTCACGAGTCCATCTTCTCCTCCTCCCCTTTTTCTTTTTTTTCTTCCAGTTTCTAAGTACCTACTGATACGCAATGCGACGTGCACGTGCACATCGCCGTGCCACCCCTTTAATGATCATCACTATCATCGGCAAGTCGTACGATCCCCACAAACACGAAATCGCTCATCGATCTGACCCAAAAAACTTGGGTTCGAAATTTCACTGTTTCGTCGCACCATAACTCGAAACCCACCGAACAAAAATTGCTTCGCCGCCACGCCTCGAGTCACCAGAAGGTTCGTGACTTCGGCCTTACGACGTCCATACCTCGAGCCAACATCCCCAAGTCCTCGTGGAGCTCGATCAACTCAAGAAGGCGCAATCGAGATTTTTACAGAACTCAAAAAAAAGGTATTAAAACCCTAATACGACCTCGAATCCAAATCTCACGCCATAGAAAAATTCTTTGACAATTTTCTTGAAGTCTCTGATGTTCGAGCTTGCCACAAACCCATTTTAAGCATTTATAATTGAATCGAATGTTAGGAATTGAAAAAAAAATGCAGTTTTTGTTCAAATGTAAATTTTACTGAAAACACTTAACTAAAAATCATCACTATTGTTTTAAAAATGCTATTTTCATATGTTCATTCAAATTGTAAAATCAATTCAATAATTAAAATTTCATGAATCTATCTTAAGATTTTGTTTGTACTGTATAATTTTGGTTACAGGGGCAAACCCGTCATATTCAAGCTGAAACAAATTTTTAGCTCATGAATAAGGTTTAAACAAACTTATTTGTTCAAGACCTTAAGTTTAAAGAAATTTATATGAAGATGTTTGATTGGGTTTCAGTTTTATCTATCCTGTAACTAAATTACAGAGAAGAACAATATGCAGCGTAACCTGTATATCTATACATATTTACCAAATTATATTCAAAGATAAACATTTACAATGCCATGAAACAAAGAATCATCTTTACAGTTAACTTAAAGCCTTTAAGTTGATGTTTACTCACTTGTATAATGGATGAGCAGAAACTATAATTGTTTTGCAACTGCAGTTTGAATTTCCCTCTGTTCTTCTTTCTTCAGTAATTTATTTTCAACTTTGAAATATAAGGTGATGATCTTCTTTTCTTTTTAATTTCTATTTTTCTTTGCTATTTTTTTCCTTTCTTTCTTTCAATAAAAAGTTTTTTGAACGAGATGATGCATAGGTTGATATATATAGAAGTATACAAAGTAAGGGAGGTAGGCAAGTTTTAAGCAAAGTACTGAAACATTATTTTGCATAGTGGCTTTATACAGGCTTTTGTACTTCACATGCTTTCCTCCTTTCTTCAAGGGAGGCTGAAGAGTAAACATTTAATACCAGCATGTATTTACAGTTGATGTCCTACTTGATGTTACTAGAGTAAATGGCATTAAATGAAGCATTAAATGGAAGCATGTATGCAATGCTCCTTTGCCTCCTTGTATACTTACAGGTAATGTTATTTTAGATTTTCTTTTATATGTATAGTTTATATTTGTTCACTCTTTTGTTATCTTGTTTAATTATTTGTTTATTTGTTCTTTTTTTTGTTCATTTGTTCATTTTTTTAATTATTTGTTTATTTGTTTAGATGTTATATTATAATTATATGATTTAAATTTTATAATTTCATCATAACTTACTTTAACTATTTTATTTATATTAAAAGCTCATCTATCATAATTTCTTGTTTTACTTTGTCACAATTTCTTATTTTACTTTGTTAAAAGGAAAAGTTGTTTTAGTTATTAACATTAAATAACTATGTAATTTTATTTCAATAATTTATTTCTTTTTAATTTCTCGAATTTACATTTAAAAGTTCCAATAAATTACTGAATTTTTGAATTCAAAATTCCTGGGATGTTACAATAACGTTTATTTATTTAAGATGAATCAATTCAAAAAAATATTTTATAAACGTATACTTTCAAAAATCACTTTAGGAATCCTTTAAAAATCAAAATCGTTATTTTTAAACTTCAAAATTGGATTCGATGATGCAACACATCAAATAATCAATCACGACTTCCAATATCATATATCGATATGATAAATAATCAAATATCACAATATTTGAATCAAATAAATATTTGTGAGGAATCCAGTTGGATCCCTCCCACCTGTTTCCCTGCGTCCACAGACATTAGCACAATACCCATTCCACTTCGAGGTGGAATATCACGGTATATGGGATTTTATAAAATATTATCCGCTTAATAGGCGGCGCAATAGGGTCTCATCCGCTATACAATGCGGGAAATCAATCAACTACAATATATACATATGCCAATATATATATATTGCTATATACTAATATAATACCAATTCCACTTCAAGGTGGAATATCGCGGTATATGTGTGTAATAAATAACCTCCGCTTACTAACGGCGTATAGGGTCTATTCACATCCAATATATATATAACAATCATCATTCACGCATTCAATCAACACAACTAAATAATTTTAAATTTAACTATTTAAAATTGAAATAAAATCCTTTTGAGTGAGAAGTTCTCACCTTAGCTTTTATTTTGCAATCCATTTCCCATCTTGACTCGATTTTCTTGATTTATACCTTGTATAAATATTCACACAATTTATTAATATTCGAACAGATCAAATAATAAATTTTCGTTCTTGATTGTTTAATTAATCAATAGTTTTATTTAAACCAATTTCTTCTTAAATAAATTTATTTTAACAAATTTTCCTTTTAAAAAATTCTAACTAGAAATTTCCAATTGAACTAAATTTCCTTTTTATTAATTAAATCAACTAACAAATTTTGGTTTTAACTATTAAATTTGTTATAAATAAATTTCCTTTTAAATAGAATATTTGAACTAAGTGAAAAATAACTTACCATTTAATAACTTAATTAACTCCTAGTTTTACTTAAATCAAATCTTTTTTTTCTTTAATGATTTATTTAACTAAAATTTAACTTTCAAATCTAAATTTAATATATTAACCTTTGGTAATTAAATTATCCCATGATCTCATTTCAAATCAATTCTTTTAAATAATTTATTAAAAATTAGATTTTAATCTTAATTCCTTTTAAATAAACCATTTCATCCAATAAATTAAATTCCTAACAAATCTTCTTTTACAAAATGTTTTCCATTTGAAATTTTTTTTTCAACTAATAATATAACTTCAACAATTATTTCAAACCTCAAATCGATTTTAAAAATTGATTTTCTTTGAAAGCAAGTTCCTTTATTTATTTTCTGCCCAAATTATAAATGCAATGATAGGTTATATACATATATTTAAACTAGATTAAAATCAAACGATTCGATACCTTACTGCTCAGATGAACCCAGAACCCAACATCGCGACTTCGACCACGAGCTCGAGCGCCACCCTACATCGCCAAACGCCTACGCACGCGCGCTGCCACCGCTGCACCAAACCCTAGCCTCGCCGCCCTCTTGAGAACCCACGCGACTGCAATCCAAATGCCGCCTTCACCTCGGTATACGCGCGCGCCACCAATCATCGCGAGCTTCGATCGCGACCCACTGTCGTGTGCTCCACAAATCGCCAACTTGTCGCAATCGAGTCGCCGCTGCTTGAGAACCCACGACCCACCGAAAACCACTCGCGGCCACCAATCATCGCCGCCTCCGCCCTAACAGCCATCGCGAGCACGAACGCGACAAATCCCATTTCGTTGTCGACGCGCCTGCTCCTCGAGGTTCGCTGCTCCTCCTCCTCGTTGACCACACGAAACCCTAGTCGTGCGACCCTAAATCACTCGCGATTTTTTTTTTAATTTGAGTCTGCAAGACGCTGCGGTCATTTTTTTTTCTCCGATTTCGTTTGAATGGGGTTTGAAGGAGGGGCGACGTATTTAAAAACGAACGAAACATGGCTTACACGATTTCATTCAGTGATTGTAGGCGTAGTTTTAGGCATGAGTTTAGGAACGAAAAGTAACTGAGGTGACAAATTTTAAAAGTTTAAATTTAAATCGAATTCGATTTAATTTCAACGCGTTTACTCACCGTGTGCTCACATATCAACTCAGAAAAATACGAAATTTGAAATCCGAGAATAATTCAATATTACGGACCCAATGGAACTGGTTTCGTCGAAATCCGAGACTGTGCCTCGAACGGCTATTTTAAATATCGATTCAAACGATTTAATTTCAAAACCGAACAATTCACTTTCAAATTAAGTTCTGAAGCTTCGATTATCTTCAGTATTATCAATATGAATTTTACAAGCCTTTGAAATATTTTTAATTGGCTTAAAATTGAAGATTCAAATTTTTATTCAACTTCCAATAGATCAAATTCTATAATTTAATCGCCAAATTCATTTTGATAATTTAAAATTCAAGTCAAACCATCATTCAAATATTTAAAATTAATTAAATATTTTCAAATTAAATTGTTCAAAGTTCTGGGTCGTTACAATCTTCCCCCTTAAAAGAATTTCGTCCCGAAATTACAAGTTAAGAAGAATGCCCTTATCCCGTCTATTATTTTTCACAATCCAAATAGTTTTATCAACTTACTAACCTAAATCTTTTTACTAAAGATTCACTATCATTTCAACTAGCTTTCCAACTTCAATTATAGGTTCAAAACAATATTGTTTACTTCAAAATTCAAATTTAAATTCAAATTCAAATTTCAAACTTTCAAATTTTCCTCAAAAATTTTCTAACACCCTAAATTTTTGAAAAATTTCGCCAGCGTCTCCTTTGCGCGGCTAGCTTGGTACGACTACAAAATGGCACCCCGGCCCCTCAGAATCAAAAAGAAAAGTGAAAGCCAAGTGGCTGGAGAAGAAAATCATCAAATTTCATACTGAAATTGAAATACGTACCTTTTTGTTGAGCAATTCAATTTTATCTTCGAAATCAAAATCTCAATTCCTTTATACACCTATATATCCTGCTATCCATAATATCCAATTCCAACATTCAAACCATTTTGCCAATTCTATTACAAAATTTCCAATATATGCTTCTTATACGTTTTTACTTCACTATTAAAGTTACATATTTATTTTCATTCAATTTCATTTGAATTCAATTCATAATTTAAATTTCATTCAAATTCAATTCTCAATTCCAAATACTGAATTCTAACGATTAACTTTCATTTACTAATTCATATTACTACTTTAAATTAGTTTTATTCACTAATTCATTTCAATTTTCAAATTTCGAAATCGATTTGTCGTTAACTAAAATTTTCCAACAATTTTCAAAAAAATTCTAACTCCCAAAATTCACGGAAAATTTTGGCAGAGTCTCCATTGTACGGAGGAGCTTTTGCAATTTTACAATATGTATAAATATGTATACATCGACCCACACGGTCGGAAAACAGAAAAACAATTCATATTTCCTATTTTTATTGCGTAGGCGTACCTTATTTAGCATTTTTAAGCAAAGCGGCTTATTATTTGCATATTGCGCAACCCAAAATACAGCCAAACGGCTTCCAAAACCTGCACTTACTCAGTTTAAACACGTCAGTGACAAATATAAGAAATCTATTAACATTCCATTCATTTTCAATAACAAATATGTAGATTTCATTAGTAATACATTCAAGATAAATTCCATTACCAATACATATGGTTTTAATTCATCTTTAGTCGCTTACAACCAATTCACATGACATTTCCATTAAATCAAGTGGTTTACAACTCATTTTCTTCATTCTATTCATTTCTAAGCAATTTCATACTATTTTAATTGATTCAAAAATCAATTTTATTTGCTTTCATTAACTCGTATAATTTTATACAATCTTGTTTGTGTCAAACGACAATTATTTCTATGCAAATTTAATGATATTCACTTAATAGAATATCCATTCTAATTTATAACTAGTTTAAATTGATACCAATTCAATTTATTTTAATTTCACTCCAGTTCAATTTGCATATCATACTTTCAGGTTTATTTTATTAACCAAACAAATTTCATTCAAACCATTTTCAAATCTATTCCATTCACTAATTTAATTCAATTAGTACATTCACTTATTCATTTCAAATTTCAGTTTCCATATTCAATTCATCTCGAATTTACTTAATTACTAACAAAGGGAATTTCAATTTATTTCTTTTACTTACTTGAATTTATATACAAATTCAAATTTATCTTCAAATTTAGCTCACAACTAAACTTTAATTTAACCAATTTAAATTCCAATTCACTAGTCCATGAATTAATAATTTATCAAGTTAGTTTACTTGAATTCAATCCATTTTATTTTATTTTCACCAAGTTTTGATTTTTTTATTCAATTTGATCAAATCAAATCTCATTTCATCATTCATTTCCAATTCATTTATTTACAATTTATTTTACAAATCCCAATTGTATATGAATTCATTTCCTTATATTTTTTTTTATATTTATAAATTTCATTTGTCAAATGAATTTATCCCAATTCTTTGGTTATACATTTTGTTTCTTATTTAATTTCATATAATAATGATAATAATTTAATATTATTAACAACCATGCAACCATATACTATAATAATTCATAGAAAATCATTTCTTTTCTATTAAAAAATAGTTTTAGGCAAAATTATCTTATTTACCCGATTCAAAAACAATTTTATATTCACTAACAAATACGCGCTCATACCTATTATTACACTCAAACTCATTCTAGAGTACTACTGACTCTATCTCTAATGAGTAATACCAAACAGAGCCATGGTTGTCGCTTAACCATATGCTCTGATACCAAATGTAACGAACTCGATTTTTCGTTGCCGAAAAACCGTACCGTTATGGTTAAAGAAGAAGAAAGAGGTAGAAGAAGAGAGAAAAAGAAAAACAGAACAGAAAGAAATAGCAGAGCAACATCAGAATCTCACAATTCGCAGCGGAACAACATATAATAGATAAATGAATAATCTTTAAACAAAGAACTATATCAGTTATTTCATTACATCACATTTCATTACATTACATCAGAGTGTACAACAACAAATAACAACAAACAGCAGAAAAGAAATACTATATACTAGTAATACGTCATGCCATCCAGCTTGCCTCCAGCAACTCCTGAATTCCAGAATATCCTGATAAACCTAACTCTTGACTGCCCGTGTGGAAATTGGTGGGCACCCAGAGTTTAGGAAGGAAAAAAAAATAAACTCCGAGTCCGTCATGTGACTGGTGTGAGAACTCAAAACAGTTTATTTATCTTTAAAATCAAAATAGAGGAATATTTTTAAATTCAATTCGAAATGCTTTTAAAAATGTAACTACCATAAGACCTCCCACCACACAATCAATGCAAACGCAGACTTGGAGGAGATTTCTTCTTATGTTAGTCAAAGATGCTTACTACGCAAAATCAAATCAATTTTGATATTATTATTAGTGCATAGTGTAGAAAACATTTCGAAAGTAGAATATAAATCCTAGCCAGCATAGGTACCATTATATTATGCCAACTATAGCTACCTCCTGAGGAAGCAGGTTCTACAACTAAAACCGTACAAGATCGTATTGTTTCTTTGGATTTCCAACGAATGGTCAGGCCAAGGAACTTCCCATTGCCACATGAGAACGCCTCTGGAAGGACGTCCCCGAGAACCAAACCGGATCTCTGCCAACACAAGGCCGGGTTACCCCTAAATGGGTAACAACTGACACGAGTATGCCATCCCCCGGTACTTTGGGACCTTTATCCGAGAGCTCTCTAATCAACATCACACCATAATAAATAAAGTGTTCAACATGAGTAAGTACCTGGGCTCCATACCATGATACCACCCTTTTCCAGAAGGAAATGCATATACCCTAAAGGGAGCTACCCCTCATAACCTTGCCGCATCTTTCCTGTTTTGACCATTCCGGGGTGTGAGGCTCGACGAAGTCTCGTCCACAAAGCCACGCTTTATACAAAAGCCATGCTTTGGGTCAACTAATGATCATAGAAATGATCACAAAGATAAACGATCAAACAAATGATCCTATCACAAATGATCAACACAATGATCATTTCACAGCAACACTCAGCATGTCACATTACCAAATTGGGAATATATTGCTGATAACCTTCAACTATATAATCTCTGAGCTCGTACGTCTCAAAGAAGGGTGTTAAGCTAAGAGAATAAATTCTCCGCCACCAACATAAATATATTTGAAAGAAATCAGCTTTATCTCTCAATTTGTAATGTCAGGCATACTATCCATACAAGTCTGTTCCGGGATCGAACAGAACCGAAGGCACTTACAACGAAGTCCTTGCAATCCGGATAATCTCTAATCACGTCCGGATTTCCCATCACATATGGAGATCTCTATACCGGGGATCAGCCAGTGCAGAGACAATAAACAAGAAACCCTTTAGTTTTCGAAAATATCCGGTCTTCAACACCGATCTTCAAATGCAATTCATAACGATGTATCACATATTCGGAATGGGTTATACGACCCCAAGGTCCTTTCCCGGTTAACCCGAATAGTGAGCGCTTATTTTTAAAAATAAAATAAGTGTGGCATTCAATTTCAAGCAAATTACAACAAATACCTATTTAAAGGTAAATATTGATAGTCGGTTATTGAACTATCAATGGATATGCACAACATCACCAGATTCCAAATAATTTTCCAAATTATTTATTTTCCAAAAATATCTTTACAAGATATATATTTTCCATTCTTCAAAAATAAATCATTATTTATTTTTAAACCCATTTTCCAAATTTCATTTTTTAAATTCCATATTGAATTTACATTTCCAAAATAACTATGAATATACGTTTTCAATTATTCATTTTCAATTTAACTTCAAAAAGATAAATTCTCTAAACTTTTCATTTCACATTGGAAAAACATTTCCATACTTATTTATTTATAAGTAATTCACAAGTCTTTTTATTTTCTTCACTTGGAAAATATTCAATATACTCTAATCGAAATTAGGTATATATTTCATTCTTTAAGGAAATCATTCTCTTAAACATATTTATTTGGGCCAAAACGAATGTTGCGTAAAACATTGTTACGACAACCCAAAATCACTAGTATAAGGATTCGAAATTAAAATAGATATATAAATCCCAATACTATACAAAACATTTCCTTTCGGAAATCATCTATTATAACAACAGTGCTATAATCTACCATTTCCTTCTATTTCTCGAAAACGTCTATTTCAACTATAAATGTTGAAATCTATGATTTCGAATCTTAATACATTTTAAAACATCTTTAGATCGTTTTAATTCTATTTAAAACATCACATCCAAAACATTTTCTTTAATATATTATTCACTATTCAAAAACGTGAATATACTTGTTAACAAATTTTATCATTTCTATTCATTTTATTTCAAAGGATTATTCACCGTCTAAAACGTGAATATAACTCCATTAATAAATTACAACAATTTACTTATCAACATAAGTCGTTGCGGATTTATAAAATAATGTTTATAAATTCCATTTCTATTTATTTTATAACACTTCCTCTTATAAATTCCTTTATTAATCTATTCAATTTCATATCTCAATGATATACTAAAAGTTCATATTATAAGTTAAATACTTATAATTTATTTGTTTGCAATAAGGTTCTTTTAAACTTCCCAAATTATAAATCTTATAACTTATAAGATTCATTTATTTATCCAAAATCTATTTAAAAAAATCTATTCTTTTAAATAACTTTACACATTTTATAAACCTACTGTTTATAAAATTCCATTTATAACTTCACCTTTATAATCCTATAGTTTTCATTCATTTATGAAATTCATTCACAATTCATTCTAACAATTATAAAAGCTCGTTTTACAATTCCAATATTTTTAATTTATAAATATCAATTTATAAATCTTTTATATCGATCAATTTATATTATTAAACGTCTTTCAACTCCTTTATAATCTCATCATTCTGATTTGTAAAATAATCTAATTTCATAAATCCTATTTTTAAACTTTTTATAATAAATTCAGAAATCCTAATTTTAACTATTTTGTAAAATCATTTATCCCATCTTTTCAAAAATCAACTTTTAACTGTATTTCTCAAAATCATAATTTTTATAAAATTAAAATTATAACGTTTATTTATTTAAAATGAATCAATTCAAAAAAAATATTTTATAAACGTATACTTTCAAAAATCACTTTAGGAATCCTTTAAAAATCAAAATCGTTATTTTTAAACTTCAAAATTGGATTCGATGATGCAACACATCAAATAGTCAATCAAACTTCCAATATCATATATCGATATGATAAACAATCAAATATCACAATATTTGAATCAAATAAATATTTGTGAGGAATCCAGTTGGATCCCTCCCACCTGTTTCCCTGCATCCACAGATATTAGCACAATACCCATTCCACTTCGAGGTGGAATATCGCGGTATATGGGATTTTATAAAATATTATCCGCTTAATAGGCGGCGCAATAGGGTCTCATCCGCTATACAATGCGGGAAATCAATCAACTACAATATATACATATGCTAATATATATATATATATTGCTATATACTAATATAATACCAATTCCACTTCAAGGTGGAATATTGCGGTATATGTGTGTAATAAATAACCTCCGCTTACTAACGGCGTATAGGGTCTATTCACATCCAATATATATATATATATAACAATCATCATTCAAGCATTCAATCAACACAACTAAATAATTTTAAATTTAACTATTTAAAATTGAAATAAAATCCTTTTGAGTGAGAAGTTCTCACCTTAGCTTTTATTTTGCAATCCATTTCCCATCTTGACTCGATTTTCTTGATTTATACCTTGTATAAATATTTACACAATTTATTAATATTCGAACAGATCGAATAATAAATTTTCGTTCTTGATTGTTTAATTAATCAATAGTTTTATTTAAACCAATTTCTTCTTAAATAAATTTATTTTAACAAATTTTCCTTTTAAAAAATTCTAACTAGAAATTTCCAATTGAACTAAATTTCCTTTTTATTAATTAAATCAACTAACAAATTTTGGTTTTAACTATTAAATTTGTTATAAATAAATTTCCTTTTAAATAGAATATTTGAACTAAGTGAAAAATCACTTACCATTTAATAAATTAATTAACTCCTAGTTTTACTTAAACCAAATCTTTTTTTTTCTTTAATGATTTATTTTACTAAAATTTAACTTTCAAAACTAAATTTAATATATTAACCTTTGGTAATTAAATTATCCCATGATCTCATTTCAAATCAATTCTTTTAAATAATTTATTAAAAATTAAATTTTAATCTTAATTCCTTTTAAATAAACCATTTCATCCAATAAATTAAATTCCTAACAAATCTTCTTTTACAAAATGTTTTCCATTTGAAATTTTTTTTTCAACTAATAGTATAACTTCATCAATTATTTCAAACCTCAAATCGATTTTAAAAATTGATTTTCTTTGAAAGCAAGTTCCTTTATTTATTTTCTGCCAAATTATAAATGCAATGATAGGTTATATACATATATTTAAACTAGATTAAAATCAAACGATTCGATACCTTACTGCTCAGATGAACCCAGAACCCAACATCGCGACTTCGATCACGAGCTCGAGCGCCACCCTACATCGCCAAACGCCTACGCACGCGTGCTGCCACCGCTGCTCCAAACCCTAGCCTCGCCGCCTCTTGAGAACCCATGCGACTGCAATCCAAACGCCGCCTTCACCTCGGTATACGCACGCGCCACCAATCATCGCGAGCTTCGATCGCGACCCACTGTCGTGTGCTCCACAAATCCCCAATTTGTCGCAATCGAGTCGCCGCTGCTTGAGAACCCATGACCCACCGAAAACCACTCGCGGCCACCAATCATCGCCGCCTCCGCCCTAACAGCCATCGCGAGCACGAACGCGACAAATCCCATCTCGTTCGTCGACGCGCCTGCTCCTCGAGGTTCGCTGCTCCTCCTCCTCGTTGACCATGCGAAACCCTAGTCGTGCGACCCTAAATCACTCGCGATTTTTTTTTTAATTTGAGTCTGCAAGAGGCTGCGGCCATTTTTTTTATTTTTATTTTTTTTCTTCGATTTCGTTTGAATGGGGTTTGAAGTAGGGGCGACGTATTTAAAAACGAATGAAACATGGCTTACACGATTTCCTTCAGTGATTGTAGGCGTAGTTTTAGGCATGAGTTTAGGAACGAAAAGTAACTGAGGTGACAAATTTTAAAAGTTTAAATTTAAATCGAATTCAATTTAATTTCAACACGTTTACTCACCGTCTGCTCACATATCAACTCAGAAAAATACGAAATTTGAAATTCGAGAATAATTCAATATTACGGACCCAATGGAACTGGTTTCGTCGAAATCCGAGACTATGCCTCGGACGGCTATTTTAAATATCGATTCAAACGATTTAATTTCAAAACTGAACAATTCACTTTCAAATTAAGTTCTGAAGCTTCGATTATCTTCAGTATTATCAATATGAATTTTACAAGCCTTTGAAATATTTTTAATTGGCCTAAAATTGAAGATTCAAATTTTTATTCAACTTCCAATAGATCAAATTCTATAATTTAATCGCCAAATTCATTTTGATAATTTAAAATTCAAGTCAAACCATCATTCAAATATTTAAAATTAATTAAATATTTTCAAATTAAATTGTTCAAGATTCTGGGTCGTTACACATAACATCCATTCAACTAATCACATGCATATGATTTCAAATCTTACCTTCACTATTAATATCATAACGGGATATATTATCACAATTCACTTAATTTACTAACTATCAAATCATCCATATTAACAATCAATTCGGTATAAACATTCATATGTCATAAGGGTGTAAATATGATTGTTATAACATAATCAAAATATAAATTCCAAAGCAATGAGAATTTCTCACCATAAACCAAAGCGATTAACTTCCTACCAACATTCTAATCAACCAACACTTCACTAATTAATTCATACTCCACTAAACACTAGAAAAAAACACGCTCTCCCATCCAATAGCTTGGCCGAGCCTTGAGATGGAGGTTGGCCGAAAATATACAGAAGAAGTGGTAGAGCTTTGAACTTGGATTCCCAAGATTTAGATCCGAAAAATACGTCATCTTCTCTCTGGTTTTTGTCTCTTTTACTCACAAAATTTGAAAAACTTATTAACAGAAAAGTTATTGCAAATTCTTTTCTATTGAATTTGAAAAAAAGAATCATTTGAATCCAAATTGTTTTGAGGGAGATATGACAGAATGAAGAATAGGTATTGTCGGGTTGACAAAAATGAAGCCCGAAATTACACTTCAAAGAATTGAGTTTCAGGTATAGCAAATCTCAAAACTTGAAAACGTTATCACCACAAAAGTTGTAGCCACTAAAATTATATATGGTTTAAAAAAATTCTTTATTTGGATATGTTAGGATCAAAACAAAATGGCCTATTTTCTGGCTTAAAAACTGAGCCAGAAAAATGCGCTTGAAAGAAGTGGATTTTTAACATAGTTAACTTTAGAAAGGAATAAATTGGTCAACATGAAAGTTATAGGCACTGGAAAAATACATGATTTAAAAAAATTACAATTTAGTTCTGTTTTGAATAATTTATGGCCGAGAGAAAAGAGGTAAAATATGGAGAAAATATTAGTTTGATTTGAAGAGAATAAACATTGAACTCTTTTGAATATTTTATAAATATTTTGACATTATTTCTTTTTAAGTTTTTTCTATGGCTTGGAAACCATTAAAGAGAAGAGGAAGAATATGAAGAATCTGGAGAAAAGAAGAAGAAAAAATGTGAATGAAATGAGAGAAGGAGGTGGATATTTATAGAAAAAGAAAGAAGTGGTAAATTTACCAAAATAACCTCTTACCAAATTACCAAAATAACCTTACTTCAACCTAAAGTAATCTCCACTTTTTCAGTACTTAATATCATATTTCACATCCTTACTTTATGTCTTAGTCACTTAAAGATTAAGTAAAGAATATCATAATTATGTTGGTTTTGATTTGATATTGATTTGATGTTTACTTTTGACTTTTCTTACTTACTTTTGTTAATTCTTACTTACTTTTCTTAATGAATTCTAGAAGTTTTCTAATATTATTTAGTAAAAGTAAACATGTTTAGTGAATTAACTAATACTTACACTATTTGAACATATGTTCCTATATAATAAAATAAAGGTGCGACGA
This sequence comes from Allium cepa, assembly GCA_030765085.1. Lineage (NCBI taxonomy): Eukaryota > Viridiplantae > Streptophyta > Magnoliopsida > Asparagales > Amaryllidaceae > Allium > Allium cepa. The sequence continues at coordinate 276,024,831 of CM060937.1, read as the reverse complement.
CGTTGCAACAACTTTTAATCGACAAAACGTCATTTTTCGACAAAATGTTTTACTGTCACATTTTGACGTTTTAGTTAAACTATTTATTTATGTAAACCAAATTTAAAAATAAATTTGTATAATGCTATTTAAAAATATTAACACTCATAAATTAATTAAAATAATTTATTTAATCATTGAAACTTACTTTTCTAAAATCAGTATTTTGTCACTTTTGTTGATATAGGCAAATGTTACTATTTTTGTGTATACTTCTCTTTCCAAATCCTATTTAATTTTGTTTGAATCATATAACCTTACTTATTTTACATTTAAAATTACTTTAAATATTATATTTTAAAGTGGTCAAATTCTAGGTCGTTACAAATGACAAATGGCATTTCGGCGAAAGGTTCACTTTGGTGGCCAAGAAGCTCCTCCATCATCTTCTCATCAAAAGTGAATGTGTTCCCCTATGATCCATGGGTTGGTGCAGTGACCGTTGTTATGGTCGCTTCTGTTATGATGGCCTCCTACTCGTGATGCGGCTCTTGAGTTGTAGGAGGCACGACAGATGTAGCTCCTGTCACTGAATGGAGACAAATAAAAAGAGTTTGTGATTACTTCAATCAACATATTAGACTTCGGATGAGCGCAAGAAATGTTCAGAATACCTTCCTCAGATTGGCTCATGGGTGGTGAAGTAGCTTAAGAGACATGCTCGAGAGCTGGAGATAACTACGGTTGATCGAGATTATATGCAGGAATGGGCTGAAGATCAACCGTAGATGTAGGTTCGGGCAGGGTTGGCACAAGAGTTTCGGAACCCACATCATGTGCTCAACGCCAAAACCTTCTCCTACCTCCGAATGCCGAGTATCGAGTGTCTCCTTATCATATGTAATAGTGATGTCGTGGAGAACCCTTCTTTCATGTTCACTCAGCACCCGATTCTCCAATTCAAATTCATCTACGGATTCGGCTTGATACTCAGCTTTCTCATCTTCCATTAAGCGACACCAAGCATTGTATAAGTGTGAAGGATATTTTTCGAGCCAGGTTAGGTTTTGATGCTTCAAGACATGGGTGTTGTATGTAATAAAAAGATCTTCGATGTGCAGCCTCCAACCTGGTCTTCGCAGCTTTCACCTCATTGTCAACCCTGGTTTCAGTTTCCTGGACTTTGAGTGCTGCCACATCCCTCTCATTCCTAACACCATAGCCTGCTCACATGCCTCCTTGGCAGCTTTTTTTGCATCGTCTTTCTCCTTGACGATTTTAGCAAATTTAGCTTTAAGCTCTTCAAGCTCCTTAAGTGCCCCGTCTCTTTCAGCCATGACTGTTGTGGTCTGATGCCCCATCTCCTCAACTAGGGCTAAGTGCATCCTCCTCATCTCTTCCATCCGTTGAGTAGCCTCATCAGTCCTTGTGCTGGCCTTTGTTTCTGAGTTTCACTTGGACTTGCCTCATCATGAAGCACTTGAATTGTGCGGTCCTTTTGAGCGAGATCAGTTCTAATTTCTCAATTGTTTTGGCCCGCTCAAAGGCCACCTTGATGCTTTCTCGTGGTTTTTGTCCATTCTCGGTACTGGCTGTAAACGTCATGGATGTAGTTATGCATTATTTGTTCTTCCTCGACTGGAATTATCTTTAAATGCGGAGGGAAGATGAAGCCATCAAAACAGATGTTTGGGAAATCTTTTTTCAGCTGGGCGATTATGATTGCTCCCTCCACAGTGGGCTCTGTGACATCTTGATCAGAGATAGTGGGAGTTCCGGTTTCGGTCCTCTGGTGCAGTGAATCAGACCTTGGTACTTGAGAAGGCAGTCTTTGGCATGAAGGTTCCAAGGGTTGTTTACCATGACTGGAAGGTTGTGTTGGAGCTCGAGCTGGCAGAGAGCATGATCGAGAGCGAATCCTATATTCTCTCTCTCTTTCTCTGTCCCTCTCCCTTTCGTAATGCTCCTGGCTAGAATAACCACGATCACAGTCTTTATCAACCTCCCTTCTACAGGACACAAAATATGAATTAGATGACTAGCATGTCGAGCGAAGGCTACCGAGCATGGATTCCCGCCTTGTCATCTTATTCGTAAAATAGAAAGAGAACCAGAATTAGTAATTTCCAGAAATAAATAGATAATGGTTGAAAATCGTGCAGTGCCGTGAAAGTGTATGTATGTATATGCAAAACCCCCTGACCAACCGATTGTGTTGGACATATTCGTAGGAAGTGACTCGTCTAAATCTAAAGCACTTTGAAGCCCTTTTAATCCAGTGTCATGTTGGAGCGACACATAATTCGAAATTGGAATGTCGGCAAGTCCTTCGAAATGATTCTCCATTTGGGTGGAAGGAGTTTCTAAAATTCTAACACCAGCAGCTGGTAGGGACATAACTACGGATTTCCATCTTAAAGATTTATGAAGCTTATGAGAAACTGCCTTGCCTCTTCTCTTACCTTCTGAATGTCGTAGACTATCAGTGGTCCCGGCTACGGGTTCATCTTCAATGGGCGTATCCTCTTAATCACCCTGCTCAACTATTACAATCCCGAGCACCCAATGCTTAGCCTGTCTTGACGGGGCTGCCCTAAAAGCTCCTCAGGTCTTATGCTCTGATTTTGGTTGATTAGCACAACAGGTCTCAAATTTTCGTCCGTGAGCACCGAGTCGATTTCCCTAATCTCACCAGGCACCTCTTGAAGAATTTGCACTATTTCTTTAAATTGGACACCTTCGGGTCGCAGAATTACGACTGTAAAGGGAAGAAAATGTTAGACTCGACATTGAGTACAACTACCTCGTTAGTCACCAGGGAAATTTCGGCACTTACATCTAACTAACCACCATCTAGCAGACCTTGGTAGACACCAAACATAGAACCATTCAGTCTTGAAGTTGCTAAGCTTGGTCCAGGCTCCAGTCACAACTTGAAAATTCCTGACCGCCTCTAGGAATGTGAATAATGGATTATCTCCCCGACTCTTGACATTAAACAATAATTTAACTTCCTTCAGAGTTTGGGGGGCGCAAAAGATACTCCATTAAACAATGAATAAAATATTCGACAATGCATATCCATTTGGATGCAACTGTGACAGAGCGATTCCTAAGTAAGATAACACCTCTTGAATGTACTGGTTAATTGGAGGGAGTGTTCCAGCTATGCATGAATGTCGGTTAAAGGAGGTGAATCCTTCTGGGGGAGTATGTGGCTTGTCGTTCGGTAGCAGAAGTCATCTAGCGATCGACCATGTCTTAATCAGATTCTTCCCAACATATCTTCGAAGACGTTAGATGGTGTAGAATCTTGTGGATTCCTGATAAAGATTGCTCTTGGTAACTCATCCGGAGCTAGACTTATGACTTTGGCCGCGATGGCCGGCAACTCTATTACCAAAGGAGGTGAACTTTGAGCCTCCTATTGCTGTGAACTTCCAAGTTCCATAACTAATCAACTAATCAATAACCACCATTAGATGATAATAAGCCCGTGTGTTCTCCAGTGTGAAGTGCATGAGTGTGTTGTGTAGTGCAGTGCGGTGCTACATAATACTTAAGAAATTCTACAGGATTCGAGAAATGTTCAAACGATGAGACTTCGAGATTCGAACGGAGTGACTGTCATCGCTGACCGTCACAACCGTGCCATTCAGACTTAGGAGATCGACCCAAGTTAAAGTTTGCCAAAATTTTCAAGTTATAGTTCCATCGACGAGCTTTGAAGGGCGGTCAAATATGCAGTAAAACAGTTAAGTCCAATTATGCAAGGTCAAAGCTTGTTGGAGTCAAGTGTTCAAGTATGCATGAAGTTTCGTATCCGTTGAAGTCCAAACTTGGATCATTCCTCACAAAGGTCTTAACTTCGTATCGATCAAGGAACATTTACTATATACCGTACAAAGAAATATTCATTTCGTATCGATCAAGAAAGCCGTGATTTTGTATCGATCGAAATCCACCGACTTCGTATCGATTAGGTCACAATGACTTTGTATCGATCGGGTTACAATGGAGTTCGTATCCATCACAAACTTGCTTCGTATCTATATCGATTTGAAGTGATCAATACAAAATCCAAGAATCAACGATTGATGCAAAATCCAAGGCCAATGACCGATGCGAAGTTCCCACTTGAGGTTAGATGTGAAATCAAGTTTATCTATCCCTTCGTCGATACGAAATTAAGGCCGAACAACCTTCCACCGATTCCTTCATATCCCTCCTTATTCCTTCTTCCCTAACTAGGTAACACATCATTGCTCCCTCCTCGACTTCACTCTAGCCAAATTCAGGTACCAACATGTCAGAATCGGCAGCGACTTTGGACAAGTTGGCAGTAAAACTCAAGCCTTATCATTTTAGAGTGGTTTTGATTGGTTAATTACCTAGCTTAAACAATTTATTTGAAGGATTAATGAGTTATCCAATTTGGTGACGAAGACAGTTCTTCTTTCTTGTGTTCTTTATCGATGCGAAGGCAGAGAAGGAAGTAAGGCAAGTAAAAAATTCAGCTATGTACAAATGGTATACATATGGGTTTGTGTCCAAACAAAAAACGTTTCATCTCCTAGTAGCCACAAACTGAGTGGAGCAGTCACGAATTCCATCGATACGAAGAGGCTCGTTTGTATCCATCAACCTAGAACGTTTTGAAAATTAGTATTCTATACCCATCGATGACCAGCCATCATCTTCATGTCCATTGGTACAAATTCCATCGATATGAAAGATAAAACAAAGTCTTATTTGAGTCACTTAATCCCATCGATACAAAACACCCATTTCGTATCCATTTGCCCAAAGACCTAAGCTTCATACCCATGATACGAATTATCTTCAAATACTATCTACTTTGTATCGATAGCCATCGATATGAAGCATGCATTCCAATTTCTTAGATCAATCCAGGAGGGGATTGATACGAAGGGATGCCTTAAAACAACCATCGAACGATGCAACAATCCGAATTTCACATTGGTCTAGGAGAGGATCGATATGAAACTCGATTCAAAAAAAACTGACAACAACTCATGAACGTGCCAATGTTAACGGAGGTTAGATTAACATACGTGCATGTTTGAAAAACTAACATTCAACCTTTAAAATTCACAGGAATTGAATGTTCACTTGGTGACAATTACAACAGTGGACAATGGATTGATAGCACTGGGCACTCAGTTACAACAGTGCAAGGTACAACAATTGGCAGTCAACAATTCATTATTTGTACTACTGAAGATCAATCGAAGGTTGCATCACTTGACAAAAAAGACAGCGACTATTCAACGAATCAGATAGAGCTTTTCAGAATGAAGACAGTAGCTTTTCAAAGCATGTCATATTCACACAAGGTGTACTTTAGGGGGCCGCTTTTTGGCAAGACCATGACACTAAGGAATTGACTGAAAATTGAAGACAGTTCATCCCGAAGATTGGTCATATACCTGTCTACTATGGACACTGGAAAATTTTGTCCAAGTCCAGATCGAGCTACAATCAATATGGTACGACAAGCAAAGTTACAAAAACCAAAGTTCCAAATTTCAAGTCAATCGGAGTTTGAATGCTCAAGATATCAATTGATCAAGATCCATGGAGGAAACACCATTTCTATCCATCATACCTATTCCACTTCGTATCCATCACATCTTCTTTTTTTGTATCCATCACCTGAAGAGATTTCGTATCACTTTCACTTATACACAGTTCATGTCGACCATCATTTACACAGTTCGTATCGATCGGTCAACGATCGATACGAAATGTGCCACCAATAAACAATACGAAACAACACTTAAAGGTGTCGATATGAAATTGATCCTCAATTGATACGAAGAGTTTAAGCTTATATCGATATGAATTATAGTGGAGGCTATCGATACGAGGTGATCACTATGCTATCATTACGAAGTGGCTTCGGGGATTGATATGAAGTGAAGTGCAGTAAAGTGATACAATGAGTAATTCCAGGTCAATACGAGCAAAGTGCATAAGATGGAAGGCTCGGTCACTCGGCATGAAAAGTGGATCGATCCTAAAAGATAGCGCCACATCTTTGGTTAGCATATGCCTGGAAGCATTATGAACAGAAGCGATGCGAACTCGGCAACCTTCAATAAATCCAAGCTTGCATTGATCATAACTCGAGATCTACAAGTTCAAATGCCACCATATTTTCACAGGAGCTTGCCTGTAACCCTAAGGATGTACCTGACAAATTTTAGCCTCAAACCACTATTTTTGGATCGATACGAACTCAATTTGTATCGCTCCCAGATCGAGCCGAATTCACCTGAATTAGTTTCCATTGGCCTGCTCATGTGAGAGAAGAAGTCTTTCGAGATCTGGGCGAGATATTTACTGCCTACGCCTATAAATAGCGACTCTGGACCTATAGAAAAGAGATCTTTTGGCTCTTCTACGTCCAAACTCTGCCGAAATTACTAATTGTACTTGGATTATACTGTTGTAACTCATTGTAACTAGTAAGCAAAGATCAATGAAGCCTGCCATTTCATAGTGGACGTAGGCCATACGTCGAACCACTCTAAATCTGTGTGTTTCTGTGCATTTTCCTGTTTACTGACTGGTGTGTTTGCTAAATCTTCCACATTTTGCATTTATCATCTTCATTTCAACTCTTCAAACACATCCATAGAGTGTTCTGCCCAATTTTGGTAAAAATAGCTATCCATCAGCCTCTTTCTCATCTTTAAAAGCTTTATTCACCAACCTACTAAAAACTTGAAAATCATTAACCCTCAACCTACTCAAATCAATTTTGAGCACCCGAGAGTTTAAGGAAAAAACATAAACTACAAGTTAGACATAAAGCTTAATGTAAATAATACTACACATCTCGGTTATTTGATATTAGGTGGGACCATGCCACTTAGCGAAACAGGTTTCATCGCACTAATACCCTTCTAAAAATGCCTTTTTGCAAATCATAACCCTGCAACCAAAACTATTTAAAACTGTAAAGTGATATCATATAAACTTACAAGTTAGGTAACAAATGAACTATATGTTCGAAGATTATAGTCTTGTTTGGCTAACTACTAACCTTTAGCTGACTTGGGCCTATCAGACAATATAAGCAAATAATCTAACATATGTTAGATACTTCTTTTCTGGATAGCCTTTCCCTAACTTATTTTCTCCAGGTCAACTGATCCTAATGGTTTTGCAGGCCACCAATAACCTATCTCTATACAAATATATATTCCCTTCTGTTTGTAGTCATTGTTTTTAGTCTTACCTTTGACAAAGCCCTACATACTAAAATTTTGGACTAAATTAGTTAAGGGCTGCTAGCTAATGTATAGGGCTTGATCCTATACCAATCCTATCTGGAATACAAATATCCGAGTCATTTTACTTAGGGTAATCTTCCCTTAAATTTTTCTTGAAAACATTTTCTTCTCAAAATGACTTAAACCTTTAAATCCAACTTAAACAAGGAAAATATGCACTATATGCTTTAATCAAATCACCTTGCCATGTTATATATATATATATATATATATATATATATTTGATCAAATCTTTGTTAATGAAAGCATTTAAAACCTTTGAGTGTACCCCTTTCGATCCCAATGAAAGTATATCTCCCTAAATAAGTAAACCCTTTTTATAACCTAGGCCGAAAGACCAAAACATTCCTTTCAAAACCATTTATACAAACCATTGGAAAACCTTTCCTTTAAAGGCTATAAAACCTTGGACATCCATTCTTTAAAACATTCAAACATTGCCTTTCGAAAACATTGGAAAACCCTCCTTTAAATACCTTTCGAAGCCATTGGGGAACCACACCTTCGAAACCATTCTTCAAAACCCTTCAAAAGCATCAAAACTTTTACAAATAGCAAACCTTTCGAAAGCATTAGGCTTCTATTTAAAACATGTGGAAACACCTTTCGAAACCATTTAAAATTAACTCATTCAAAACCTTTAGGTTCTACCTTCAACAGAGAAAAAAGGTCATAAACATTTAAGTTGAAAGCAGTCTTTTGAAATTTATTCCTAAGTAAAGAAGTGATGGTGTCGAAACCAACCCTTCTAAAAGCATTGGAGAAGTGGTTTGGGTTTTAAAACAAAGTATTCCTTTCAAACCATTGATTTCGAAAAGTAAGAAAGCGACAGCAAGGGGTTTCGACCTCTTCGAAAATGTTTACTTAAAACAAAAGGAGCAATCCATCCAAAACCTTTCCTTTAAGACATTTTGACGCAGCCAAAAGCCAATCAGGTCGAATGCACTTGATTCGAAAACAAAGCAGGCGCATTTTCAATTTAAAACAAAGTCATGCTTCAATCCCACAAAAGCTATATTCTCAACCCGGTTCCTTCTGCCTTTGTCCTGTTCACTACGTACCAAGTTATTGATACTATGTGCATTGCTTTTGATCAAGGTGGAAGTGAAAGTACTCCATCAAAACCTAAGCCATCGAAAGAGGCGAAATATGCCAAAAGCATGTAAAATATTTTTTTAACTTTAAAAAGAAATGCTTTTCAAAACCTTCCTTGTTTGTCAAAATATTATTGGTTACCAATTTATTCTAAAAGTGCTGCCAATATTTTATAAATAAACAATTTAGTTAATTTACAAAATACCCCTCTCTTTTTATAAATATATAAAACATTTAAGTTCCATACCTTATATAATTTTATATATCTATTAAAACACTTAAGAAAATTCTAAAAAAAATCTAGAAAATCATTTTTAACATGTTTTCCAACATATATTAATTTTAGACCCAAAACATAAATAATTTAGCCGTAAATTATTTTAAACCCAAATAATCATTTTCTTCACTAAAAAATTAATGTTAAATCCATATAAATTCAGAAAATTATGAAAATTGAAACCCGTCTCTAAAATATCATTTGTAATCTAAATCTTAAATCGCAAGGCATTTGGATGTCATTTAATAGGGTTTTCACATAAAAACATATCATAAAACCTATATGAATAAGCATATACCATCAACAAGCATAGATAAGCATTTAATCATTCAAAAACATGACATAACTTTACAAAATAAATCAGGCTTAACCTTAAAACTGAAACAATAGAAAATATGAGATGTAATCATTATTCACTTTAGCCTTGAGATTAATGAGTTTGAGGCTTGAATAGCTTTAATTTGATTAATCTTCTTCCTTAACTTTTTTTGTTTATCTTCCTCTTTCTTGCTAATGGTGGCCGACCTCTAGTTTTGTTCTTGTTTAGTGAATATGAAATGAACGTATGGAATGATGGTCTAAGGGTTTAGGGTATAAGGATCTACTTATTCCTTTATTGCCCTTGCCTATTTCCTAACACTTTTTTCCATTTAAATTTACTTAGTTCGTTTGTTAACATGGCATGGCTACCCCCTAGTTTAATCACAAATCTCAATCCCCTAATTATCACATTATTTTATTTAATTTAGCTAGTTATATCCTAAATATTGTTACTAAAAATTAGGGTCGTTACAATATATCCATATAATGGGGTTTACTTATCATCGGTCGATGTACCCAAAGGGGAATTGATTTGTCATTGGATCCATGAATGTTATTAGTTGAACAATAAAGATTGTAGGATATGATAGTGTAATTATGTAGACAATTTACCATTGAGAGTGTATACTCTATGTGCTAGTGTAGTGTAATTGTATAAGTGATTACTGTCGAGATTGTATATTTGATATATTGATAGATTTACCCAGTTTTGGGATGTTCGACCTTCAGATGGAACCCATATCAGATTTAGGCACATTATCGGTTATTCCTTTATATTTAAGTAGTTGACTAACTACTTAGGCGCATGCATACATGTTAATGTATACATGGCAAGATCATGTAGATTATAAATGTTAATTTATGTGCCTATTAACACTATTCCATTAGTAACATTTCTTACTCGCCAGACTATCTTCGATCCCCTCCGTCTTTCCCACTTTATGCTTACTTTATAGGTTGATTGGTAGTCAAGTGGTGTGATTAGAGAAAGATACATGGAGAACATGTTTACGTTGGAGTTATTTTGTTTTCAGTCATTCTATCTATATCCTATTGTAGTAGTCAGATAGATATTTATTTCTCTTTTCAGTTGTTTATTTGGAACTTTCCCTAGTTTGTTTTCTGCATTTGGTCACTATTTGTTAAAAGGAGATATTTGGTTTATTTTAGTTTTATATGTTTTATTCCTTCTACCGTGGGATTTGAAATCGTTGATGTTTTAAATTTATTTTTATCTGTGTACCATACAAGCTACCTCAACCTAAGGATTCATCTTTATCTATACGATGCTAGTTTGAATGTCCCTTTCAGACATTGAACCAGTGTGTCTAAAAGGGTAGGTTGTTATATTTGGTATATGACCTAGGTCTATAGTTCCTTAGGGATTATGCTCCTATTGAGTGAGCATACTTATATGCTTTGATACATACACACGCACGCATGTGCGCACACATAAGTATTACATGGATACACATACATTATTTTGGTAATGTCAAATATTATTTGAGGAAAGTTGCTAATGATTCATGTTTATAGATAATTTGAAATAGGCAAATAAATTTGAAATAGTTCTTGTGAGGCAAAAGTTGAGGTTCTAGAAGTGAAAATTCTAGTATGGTTATGTTAGTGTCTTTAGGTAAGAAGTTGGATTAAGATTAACCCAAGTGAAGGAACCATGGCTTAATCTCATAGTGTAGTTCATGCCCGTTGCCTTCTTTGAATTTTCCAATCTGAATTAGGATTTCCGAAGCTTGGTGGAATGAACTACATGACAACTAAATCATTTGTTGAGACTTAGGCACGACTGAGGAATGAAGTAAGACATTTTCTTATAATGGGTATAGATGATGTGAGGTAGAGGTAGTTGGCTTCCCGACACTTAAAGGAAGAAGCCTTGAATTGATGGGACATTGTCACTACAGGGGCAAAGGAAAATATTTTTACTTGGGTTGATTTTAGGAAATGTTTTGAAGTCTAGTTTTGAGTGGGGAGTAGAACTAGAGAGCTTTATTCATGTAGAGCAGGGAAACCAAAGTGTAAACAATATTTTAATGAATTCAACCAGTTAGTGAAATATGGCCTAGGTCTCATCAATACACCAATAAAGAAGGTGAATTTTTTTGTTAAGGGTTTTAAAATGACTATAAAGATATAGCTTTGAACCATATACCCATAGGAGCCACTTTTGAAAGCATAGTAGAAATGAAATTGTTGTATACAATTGCTCAATAAAAGCCTAGGAAAGTAAAAGAATATCCAGTTTAGTAGAATAAATGCAATAGGGAAGCATGTTCAAAAGTTCAAGGAAAAGCAAAGAAACTGGAATTAGCATAAGGTACAAAATGAGAGGGCACGCAGCAAAAAACTATAGGGTAGATATATTTAAGGTCCAATGTTTTAACTAAAACTGTAGGGTAGATATATTTAAGGTCAAATGTTTTAACTAAAACTGTAGGGTAGATATATTTAAGGTCAAATTGTAGCGACCCGACTTTCCACTCCCGGAAAATCGCATCACTAATTAAGAAAGAAAGGGATAGAAGAAGAAAAGAAAGAGAAGAAAGAGAAAACAACACATCAGAATCTCACAGCGGAACGATTTAAATATAATATAGAACATATACATAGTATTATATACATCAGAGTACACAACTAAACATCTCAAATTAGACAGTTATAACATTTCTGTCTAATACAATACAAGACATCATACAGAAACAACACAGCGGAAACTCTAACCATATATCTACACGCTGAAGCCTCCTGCTCCAAAGCTCCTCCAGAATTCGTCAAGAGATAACCTGAATCACTTGACTACTCATATATAATATGAGTACCCAAGAGTTTAATAAAACAGAAAATAAACACTCGGGTCAGACAGGGGTCTGGTGTGAGTAAACGGTTTAAGATTGCTTAACTTTAGAAAAACCTTTGAAAGAAAAGGTATCACGTAAGACTTCCCACACATAAACATGGAAAAGTTTTTACCTTATGCTAACCAAAACATTTGATAGGAAATCCAGTGATATTATAATAGTGTCTAGGGTTTTCAAATAAATATGAAATAGCCGAAATTGTTACATGATTAAATTCCAGCTACTAGCCACAAAAGTGGGTAATACAAACAAAACCGTAGGGTCTCGTAGGGAAAATGGGTTTCCAACAATGGCAGGGCTACTGGGGTACCGCCCGTCATAGTACGTGGCCTAGATCACCGTACCGAGGATTACTCCCTTCATCCCCTGCAACACAAGACCGGGACCATTCCTTACTGAACAGTCCCGAACAAGACCACCCCGCAGTTGGCTGCAGACCAACTGCCCACACAGCCGAAATATAAAGGGACCTCTAGACAGGGATGTATCTTGCCCTCCAGTGGGCGCGACCCACGAAGCCTTGCTGCACCTCCCCTGTTTTAGCCATTCCCGGTTGATGAGGCTTGAGGCTGCGATTACCTTTATAGGACCAATCATCTTAGAATGCTCATCGTCCGCCTAACGATGTGCTGAAAGCATTCAATCCATACAAGTTCGTTCCGGGTTCGAACGAAACCGAAGGCACTATCTCGTTGCACTCATTTGGAATCACCCTCAGAGTCAACGACCATAGCCCTTGCACTCTGATTCACCATCTCGAATCTATAAGCACTATTCCGTCAAACTCATTACGGAATCACCCACAGAGTTATACTGACGTATAGCCCTTACACCTCGAGTCTTCACTTGCTCCACTTGGATTAACGACCTAACGTTTAATTGGAATCGATGTGGTTTTCGGATTCCAAATATGGAAACCCGATCCCGGTCTCATCGAAACCAAACGCCATTTTAATGTCTAAGTGGTACTTAAGGGATTTAAACAATAGATATTCAGAAATATCACTTAACATAAATGGATGTATCATACTACACAGATAGATAAGCATTTATTATCACATGCATCTATACATATCACAAAGCAGCATATATATCACAATCAGATATAGCATATACATATCATCATCCATCAATCAATGCCATCCAACAACAACCAATATCATTAACTCATCCAATGATATATAAATCATCCAATCATTAACCATTCATAAACAAATTTGATTCAACCTTGATTAATTTAATAAATCCTTAAATTAAATTAATTCCATGCTTAATCACTTGGATTATCTTCAATCCACTTTACTATTCATTTATTAATTACAAATTAATTAACTAACATCACTTAATTAACCACTTTAATTAATCTCCGTGGCTTAATTACTACTTAGTTACTTTAAGTAATTATTCTTTAATTACAAATTTAATTAATCATCTTGATTAATTACTTCTAAATTAAACCAAGTAATTACCTCTAAATTACCTTTTTAAATTAATCACATTTGATTAATTATTATTTAATTACTTTGATAATTATTCCTTAATTATCCTTTAATTATCACACTTGGATAACTACTTTTAATTAATCATACTTGATTATTTACTTTTAATTACATTTACTTGATTAATTACTCTTAATTAATCACATTTAATTAATCACCTTTGATTAATTACTTTTAATTAATTACCTTTAATTAATTACTTTTAATTACATTTAGTAATCAAAACTTAATTATAAATTAATTATTCTTAAATTATTAATTAACAATTAATTAATTATTTCCATTAATTAATGACTACATCATTAATTAAATTTCTTTCTTAATTAATTACTTTCACAAGTAATTAATAACTCTTAATTCTTTAATTAATCAATCATTAATCAAATAATTTAAACCTTTAATCAATTATTAATTAAGTCTTTAATAACTAAAGTGATTAACTCTTAATCACATTTACTTAATTACTTTTCATAAAGTGATTATTCTTTACTTAATTACCTTTGGTAATTAATCACTTAATTACTTTAATTACTTCCCAAGTAATTATATTATATTAATCCATAAGTGATTATTTTAATTAATCACAAGTTAATTACTTAATTAACTATTTAACTAAATCATTTAAAATTAATTAAATGATTCTTAACTTATTATATAAAAAGATTCTTAATTAAGAAACCATTATCTTAATTAAATCATTTATTAACAATAAAAACTTGATAATTAAAATTAATTTAATTATCTCAATTATCTTTACAAATCTAATTATCTTTAATTAAATCAAATTCAAAATAACTAAAGATAATCTTTATTACAATTGATTATCAAATTCTAAATCATTAACTTAATTTAAATAAAATATAATAATTTAGAAAACAATTAAATTTAAACATATTTTAAATTGAACTTTAAATCTTTAAAATCTTTCCCAAATTATTTATTAAAGTTTAAATACAACTTTATTTTAATATCCGCTCATTTTATTTTAAAACTCCATATTTTAAAATATATAAACTTGTTTAAAACATGACTTTGAAAACAACTTCAATCTGAAAACTTATTCAACCTTTGTTTTTAAAAAACTTTATTTCTAAAAACAAATATTCTTTGCATTAACAACTTAACCAACTGTTCTAACCCCTGACCAAATACCCGAGCTAACCCACAAAACTCACGCGACAATTCCCGAGTTCCCCTTACTTCCTTCATGCTTCGAGTCAACACGCCAAAAACCCGATGCCATCTTCGAGTCTCCCCCCTTCTTCTCCCCAGAACCCATTGCAGTAGCACATGAACGTGCACGTAAACGTGCACGTCACCGCCGGTCGTTGGCGAACTTCACGCCAGCCACCCACAAGTCACTCTCGACCCCTACAACCCATCGCACCACCCAGAAAATCAAAAATGCACGAAATTCAAAAATTCAACATTCGAACTCAAACTGTTCGAAAACACCGTGCCAGAAAATCCATCAACGCCGACCATCCCCTTCATCGGAGTCCACGCCACCACCTCCGTAGCTCCCCCACTATCCCCTCGACCCTCTGCAATGCTCGCGACAACCTCCGGAAGCAACGTGATATCGCGACAACTCCAAGAACAATATTGGTACAATCAGGTTACAAAACCCTATCTCCTCGATCCATGGCCAACCCAATTAATTAAAAATTCAAGAAGCATTTTTCCTATGATCCCCATGGCCCCCTTCACCTCCATGACCAACGGCAAAACCTAGTTCGCGGTGGATGGCCGTGATTTGGCCAAAAACCCCAAATCAATAAATCCCAAATTGCTCACTAAATAATCCATTAAAAATTATGATTCAAACACTAAAAATCATCATTTTCTATTTGCAATTCAATTATGCAATCAAAGCTTGAAATTGTTTTCATCAAATTTTGACTCAATACTATGTTTGCTGTAAATATAAAAATGCAGAACCCATTTCCTATTTTTACAACTTGTAATTATTTTTAGATGATAAGTTAGTTGATTTCAAACAACTTTTATTTACAATTCTAAGTCTAATTCGAATTCATAAGTTAGTTATTGAATTTACTCTAAAGTTTTGAAACTGTTTTTATATACAGTAGTATATTTTGAACAACACAGAGATCCAATCCACATATTAAATCATGCAACAGTTTAAATCAAAGAATTCAGTCAACTCATCAAGGATTTCATACACAAGAACAAGATTCATTTTAAAATTCAAATCTGTTTTTAAAATTATGTTTACTCACCTTTTATTGCAGAGAACAGAACTGCATTTTCCAGGCTCTGAAATTTATTTGCATGCCTTTGAATTTCTTGATTCCAGAATTGCATGTTTGTATTGAAGAAGAACTTGCATTTGATAAATTGTTGCTGCATGTTGGTGTTTTACTTGCAGTTGATTGAATTATTCTCAGATTTGAATTTTCCCTTTGTTTCCTGGATTTCCAGATTTGCAGATTCTTTGTTTGAGTTTATCTTTGCTTTCTGACTTCATTATTCCAGGTTTCTTCCTTTGTTTCTAATTTCCCAGATTTGTATTAATCTTTGATTTGTTTTGGTTTACATTTTCCTTTTTCAGTTTTGAGTTTGAAGAGAAAAAAATATTTTCAGCTGAAATAAAACTTTTGTTTTATATTTACAAGTTAAATTTTAAATTTTATTATTGAAAATGAAGAAGACATTTGTCACAAAGAACTCTAATCTATTTACACCTAAGCAATTAAATTTACATTTGTCTCTAACCCATACTAAAATGTTTACAAGTGTTACTATTGTTTATTAATGTTTTTCTTTAAATGTATTTATCTTTAATAATTTATTAAATCCTTATATACATGTATTTATGTAATATAAAATGTACATACTTATATTCTAATAGATATTCATATGAAACAAGTAGCTTACATTTTAATTCAATTAAATGTTTATATGTTTGAAACATCTATTTTAATTTAAATCTTATTTAAAAGCTTAAGGTACATATTTATCATAAATAAGGAATTAACTTTGTTATTTTAAATTTAAATCTCAATTATCAATTTAAAGTCATTTAAATCAAATTATCATTTTAAATTCAAACTAAATATATTCAAGTTTGAAAACTCTTATTAAATTCAAATTAATAATTTTCCTATTTCAAACATATATATACAAATATATATACACATTTCAAATAGAAACATATTCTAACATTAAATTTGAAAATAACCATATTAAATTTTAAAACAAATATCAAATCACAATATATATACATTCATATATATTACAATTTGAATCTAAAGTTTTATTACATTAAAGACTTCTTATTTACCAAAATAAATAATTTCAAATCAGATTATTATAAACTTTCAAAAGAATTGACTTGCCTATTTATATTGCAAAGAAAATTATTGATAGATATTAACAAATTGTTATCATTAACCTTTAAAATAGATTTAACTTGTCAATTTATAATATAAAATGATCAAATCAATTTAATTATTAACAAAGATTATTAAATTGATATTGCTCAAAATTCCGGGTCGTCACATTCCTCCCCCCTTAAAAGAATTTCGTCCCCGAAATTTAAAAGCAAAGATAATTTAATAACCCAGCTAAAGAATTTAAATTCCAAACAGCAATCAAACAATCAATCATACATTATCAATCATAGCAACCAATTCAAACAAACAATTTTATCTATCCAGAAAAATTCTGAATAGAACCTTCTAATATTATCTAGAGTTTCCAGATACCTATACTGGAATACTTGCTCTACAAAATCTTAACTAACTACTCTACTAAAACCCAAGAACTCCCTTACCTGATTCTTCAAATCTGAACAAGATATCAGACTAAACTCAAAACCAACTCAACTACCAGATTCCTTCTGAACTGCTGATTCTATCACTCGAAGAATCATACACATATTTCTCAGAGATATGTGAAATACAATGAATTCCAGCTATCCAAACTGGCAATTCAATCCTGTAGATCAAAATCAAATCCCTAGAGATCACAGATAAACTCCAAATACCTTCAAAGCTAACTCTCCAGTTTTACCCATTCTTATATCTCCTTTGATTGGATAAAACCAAATCAATATCCAAACTCTAACTGCACATTCCAAAATTTATCAATTCTTAACTGCACAACTCTTCAGATGCTCTGAGTCACCTTCAGTATACCTGATCAGCCTAACCCTTGCTGATTGCTCCATGAAACAACAGCACCAACTCAAACCAAATCTCCAGATCCTACTCAACAAAATGGCTTACCCAAAAATAATTTGCTGAAATCCAAAATACAACTCTATACCACAAACATCAATGGACTTCAAACCTGCATCTCAAATTTGAATAGCCAAACAGTTGCACTTAGACAACCAAACCTACCAAATCCAGAAAAATTCCTTCATACTTGAATTTCCTGTAGAAATTCCTTTACTGCAACATCCGGTTGCTCCATACAAGAATAATTCCCAACTCGCTTCCGCTGCACAACTCTGATCTAGAGCAGATAAGAATGCTATCGAAGCATACAAGCACAATCTATCTCCATACACAGTTCATCCGACTCATAAAAAAAACTCAACGACCATTCCACTTGGTCAAAACATTTTAACAGAATCTCAACTAAAATGAGATGATCATTCCAAAGAATCCTGAGCTGCCTCTCCAAACTCTTCTCGCTCTAAGAGTCATCCCACAATATGGTTAGACCATCAATATTGCTCTTAGAATCCAAGTCGAAAAGAAATCTCAATCTCCGATTCAGGTCAACTTCTAATTCCCTCAAAAACATCTGGAGAATCCTCCGACTACTTCCATAGCTTCCACCTCTACTTGAGATGCCTCAATCTCAAACCAAGAATACTCCAAGATTCCCTAACTAATCGCAAGTCACTTTTGCGATCTCTCTCAGTTCAGATTCCAAAGAACTGTCTTTATAAACTAGAACAGCTTTTCCCATCAAGATCAATCTTTCCAGAATGGCTTACTATCAGAAACTGATAGATCACTTCCAACAAATATCTTGCTCTGCTGAGCCTCCAAGAAAAGAATAAGCTCCACCATCTGCCTGGTCTGCCGATAGTAGAATCCCACAGATTACTGAATCATCGAAGAAACAGATCCACACTGCTGCTTCCAAACTTCACTTCAATAATACAGCTAAACCAAAGGTCTTCCTTAACCAAAAGCTTCTTGAAACTCAAAACTAACACCCAAATCCTCTAAAACATCCTTGAGACGAGTAAACATCTCCTCAAGAAACTCGGCTCTAAAAGAAACATCTTCAGAACCATCTATGGATACTACATCTCATCACACAGCTATTCCTTCCTGAAACTATCAAGATACCATCACTTGCTTCTCCCCAACGGACAACTCAACTCTTGGAAATCCCGCTCACTTGAGAGCAAATCAACCTCACACTTCAAGAATATACTTCAATTCTTGAAAAAGACTTCCTTTGGACTCAAAGAAATCCTTTCTACAATCCACAAAACTTATTCGAGACAGTATTAGGTCTACAATCTCGATAAACACCTCCAACCACAACATATAAGCCTCAACCAATAATGGTAGTCGTGTTCCACACACTCCTACCCTATCTACCTTTATAGCCTATGTTGGAAAATCCAAACAGATAACCCAACAGATTAGGTAGTTATATAAGTATATATTTATATAAAAATTACAAGTACGCTCTCTCAAGATAGACACCACTTCATAGCCTAGGTATTCACTCAACCTAACGCTCTGATACCAGCAGTAGCGACCCGACTTTCCACTCCCGGAAAATCGCATCACTAATTAAGAAAGAAAGGGATAGAAGAAGAAAAGAAAGAGAAGAAAGAGAAAACAACACATCAGAATCTCACAGCGGAACGATTTAAATATAATATAGAACATATACATAGTATTATATACATCAGAGTACACAACTAAACATCTCAAATTAGACAGTTATAACATTTCTGTCTAATACAATACAAGACATCATACAGAAACAACACAGCGGAAACTCTAACCATATATCTACACGCTGAAGCCTCCTGCTCCAAAGCTCCTCCAGAATTCGTCAAGAGATAACCTGAATCACTTGACTACTCATATATAATATGAGTACCCAAGAGTTTAATAAAACAGAAAATAAACACTCGGGTCAGACAGGGGTCTGGTGTGAGTAAACGGTTTAAGATTGCTTAACTTTAGAAAAACCTTTGAAAGAAAAGGTATCACGTAAGACTTCCCACACATAAACATGGAAAAGTTTTTACCTTACGCTAACCAAAACATTTGATAGGAAATCCAGTGATATTATAATAGTGTCTAGGGTTTTCAAATAAATATGAAATAGCCGAAATTGTTACATGATTAAATTCCAGCTACTAGCCACAAAAGTGGGTAATACAAACAAAACCGTAGGGTCTCGTAGGGCAAATGGGTTTCCAACAATGGCAGGGCTACTGGGGTACCGCCCGTCACAGTACGTGGCCTAGATCACCGTACCGAGGATTACTCCCTTCATCCCCTGCAACACAAGACCGGGACCATTCCTTACTGAACAGTCCCGAACAAGACCACCCCGCAGTTGGCTGCAGACCAACTGCCCACACAGCCGAAATATAAAGGGACCTCTAGACAGGGATGTATCTTGCCCTCCAGTGGGCGCGACCCACGAAGCCTTGCTGCACCTCCCCTGTTTTAGCCATTCCCGGTTGATGAGGCTTGAGGCTGCGATTACCTTTATAGGACCAATCATCTTAGAATGCTCATCGTCCGCCTAACGATGTGCTGAAAGCATTCAATCCATACAAGTTCGTTCCGGGTTCGAACGAAACCGAAGGCACTATCTCGTTGCACTCATTTGGAATCACCCTCAGAGTCAACGACCATAGCCCTTGCACTCTGATTCACCATCTCGAATCTATAAGCACTATTCCGTCAAACTCATTACGGAATCACCCACAGAGTTATACTGACGTATAGCCCTTACACCTCGAGTCTTCACTTGCTCCACTTGGATTAACGACCTAACGTTTAATTGGAATCGATGTGGTTTTCGGATTCCAAATATGGAAACCCGATCCCGGTCTCATCGAAACCAAACGCCATTTTAATGTCTAAGTGGTACTTAAGGGATTTAAACAATAGATATTCAGAAATATCACTTAACATAAATGGATGTATCATACTACACAGATAGATAAGCATTTATTATCACATGCATCTATACATATCACAAAGCAGCATATATATCACAATCAGATATAGCATATACATATCATCATCCATCAATCAATGCCATCCAACAACAACCAATATCATTAACTCATCCAATGATATATAAATCATCCAATCATTAACCATTCATAAACAAATTTGATTCAACCTTGATTAATTTAATAAATCCTTAAATTAAATTAATTCCATGCTTAATCACTTGGATTATCTTCAATCCACTTTACTATTCATTTATTAATTACAAATTAATTAACTAACATCACTTAATTAACCACTTTAATTAATCTCCGTGGCTTAATTACTACTTAGTTACTTTAAGTAATTATTCTTTAATTACAAATTTAATTAATCATCTTGATTAATTACTTCTAAATTAAACCAAGTAATTACCTCTAAATTACCTTTTTAAATTAATCACATTTGATTAATTATTATTTAATTACTTTGATAATTATTCCTTAATTATCCTTTAATTATCACACTTGGATAACTACTTTTAATTAATCATACTTGATTATTTACTTTTAATTACATTTACTTGATTAATTACTCTTAATTAATCACATTTAATTAATCACCTTTGATTAATTACTTTTAATTAATTACCTTTAATTAATTACTTTTAATTACATTTAGTAATCAAAACTTAATTATAAATTAATTATTCTTAAATTATTAATTAACAATTAATTAATTATTTCCATTAATTAATGACTACATCATTAATTAAATTTCTTTCTTAATTAATTACTTTCACAAGTAATTAATAACTCTTAATTCTTTAATTAATCAATCATTAATCAAATAATTTAAACCTTTAATCAATTATTAATTAAGTCTTTAATAACTAAAGTGATTAACTCTTAATCACATTTACTTAATTACTTTTCATAAAGTGATTATTCTTTACTTAATTACCTTTGGTAATTAATCACTTAATTACTTTAATTACTTCCCAAGTAATTATATTATATTAATCCATAAGTGATTATTTTAATTAATCACAAGTTAATTACTTAATTAACTATTTAACTAAATCATTTAAAATTAATTAAATGATTCTTAACTTATTATATAAAAAGATTCTTAATTAAGAAACCATTATCTTAATTAAATCATTTATTAACAATAAAAACTTGATAATTAAAATTAATTTAATTATCTCAATTATCTTTACAAATCTAATTATCTTTAATTAAATCAAATTCAAAATAACTAAAGATAATCTTTATTACAATTGATTATCAAATTCTAAATCATTAACTTAATTTAAATAAAATATAATAATTTAGAAAACAATTAAATTTAAACATATTTTAAATTGAACTTTAAATCTTTAAAATCTTTCCCAAATTATTTATTAAAGTTTAAATACAACTTTATTTTAATATCCGCTCATTTTATTTTAAAACTCCATATTTTAAAATATATAAACTTGTTTAAAACATGACTTTGAAAACAACTTCAATCTGAAAACTTATTCAACCTTTGTTTTTAAAAAACTTTATTTCTAAAAACAAATATTCTTTGCATTAACAACTTAACCAACTGTTCTAACCCCTGACCAAATACCCGAGCTAACCCACAAAACTCACGCGACAATTCCCGAGTTCCCCTTACTTCCTTCATGCTTCGAGTCAACACGCCAAAAACCCGATGCCATCTTCGAGTCTCCCCCCTTCTTCTCCCCAGAACCCATTGCAGTAGCACATGAACGTGCACGTAAACGTGCACGTCACCGCCGGTCGTTGGCGAACTTCACGCCAGCCACCCACAAGTCACTCTCGACCCCTACAACCCATCGCACCACCCAGAAAATCAAAAATGCACGAAATTCAAAAATTCAACATTCGAACTCAAACTGTTCGAAAACACCGTGCCAGAAAATCCATCAACGCCGACCATCCCCTTCATCGGAGTCCACGCCACCACCTCCGTAGCTCCCCCACTATCCCCTCGACCCTCTGCAATGCTCGCGACAACCTCCGGAAGCAACGTGATATCGCGACAACTCCAAGAACAATATTGGTACAATCAGGTTACAAAACCCTATCTCCTCGATCCATGGCCAACCCAATTAATTAAAAATTCAAGAAGCATTTTTCCTATGATCCCCATGGCCCCCTTCACCTCCATGACCAACGGCAAAACCTAGTTCGCGGTGGATGGCCGTGATTTGGCCAAAAACCCCAAATCAATAAATCCCAAATTGCTCACTAAATAATCCATTAAAAATTATGATTCAAACACTAAAAATCATCATTTTCTATTTGCAATTCAATTATGCAATCAAAGCTTGAAATTGTTTTCATCAAATTTTGACTCAATACTATGTTTGCTGTAAATATAAAAATGCAGAACCCATTTCCTATTTTTACAACTTGTAATTATTTTTAGATGATAAGTTAGTTGATTTCAAACAACTTTTATTTACAATTCTAAGTCTAATTCGAATTCATAAGTTAGTTATTGAATTTACTCTAAAGTTTTGAAACTGTTTTTATATACAGTAGTATATTTTGAACAACACAGAGATCCAATCCACATATTAAATCATGCAACAGTTTAAATCAAAGAATTCAGTCAACTCATCAAGGATTTCATACACAAGAACAAGATTCATTTTAAAATTCAAATCTGTTTTTAAAATTATGTTTACTCACCTTTTATTGCAGAGAACAGAACTGCATTTTCCAGGCTCTGAAATTTATTTGCATGCCTTTGAATTTCTTGATTCCAGAATTGCATGTTTGTATTGAAGAAGAACTTGCATTTGATAAATTGTTGCTGCATGTTGGTGTTTTACTTGCAGTTGATTGAATTATTCTCAGATTTGAATTTTCCCTTTGTTTCCTGGATTTCCAGATTTGCAGATTCTTTGTTTGAGTTTATCTTTGCTTTCTGACTTCATTATTCCAGGTTTCTTCCTTTGTTTCTAATTTCCCAGATTTGTATTAATCTTTGATTTGTTTTGGTTTACATTTTCCTTTTTCAGTTTTGAGTTTGAAGAGAAAAAAATATTTTCAGCTGAAATAAAACTTTTGTTTTATATTTACAAGTTAAATTTTAAATTTTATTATTGAAAATGAAGAAGACATTTGTCACAAAGAACTCTAATCTATTTACACCTAAGCAATTAAATTTACATTTGTCTCTAACCCATACTAAAATGTTTACAAGTGTTACTATTGTTTATTAATGTTTTTCTTTAAATGTATTTATCTTTAATAATTTATTAAATCCTTATATACATGTATTTATGTAATATAAAATGTACATACTTATATTCTAATAGATATTCATATGAAACAAGTAGCTTACATTTTAATTCAATTAAATGTTTATATGTTTGAAACATCTATTTTAATTTAAATCTTATTTAAAAGCTTAAGGTACATATTTATCATAAATAAGGAATTAACTTTGTTATTTTAAATTTAAATCTCAATTATCAATTTAAAGTCATTTAAATCAAATTATCATTTTAAATTCAAACTAAATATATTCAAGTTTGAAAACTCTTATTAAATTCAAATTAATAATTTTCCTATTTCAAACATATATATACAAATATATATACACATTTCAAATAGAAACATATTCTAACATTAAATTTGAAAATAACCATATTAAATTTTAAAACAAATATCAAATCACAATATATATACATTCATATATATTACAATTTGAATCTAAAGTTTTATTACATTAAAGACTTCTTATTTACCAAAATAAATAATTTCAAATCAGATTATTATAAACTTTCAAAAGAATTGACTTGCCTATTTATATTGCAAAGAAAATTATTGATAGATATTAACAAATTGTTATCATTAACCTTTAAAATAGATTTAACTTGTCAATTTATAATATAAAATGATCAAATCAATTTAATTATTAACAAAGATTATTAAATTGATATTGCTCAAAATTCCGGGTCGTCACATTCCTCCCCCCTTAAAAGAATTTCGTCCCCGAAATTTAAAAGCAAAGATAATTTAATAACCCAGCTAAAGAATTTAAATTCCAAACAGCAATCAAACAATCAATCATACATTATCAATCATAGCAACCAATTCAAACAAACAATTTTATCTATCCAGAAAAATTCTGAATAGAACCTTCTAATATTATCTAGAGTTTCCAGATACCTATACTGGAATACTTGCTCTACAAAATCTTAACTAACTACTCTACTAAAACCCAAGAACTCCCTTACCTGATTCTTCAAATCTGAACAAGATATCAGACTAAACTCAAAACCAACTCAACTACCAGATTCCTTCTGAACTGCTGATTCTATCACTCGAAGAATCATACACATATTTCTCAGAGATATGTGAAATACAATGAATTCCAGCTATCCAAACTGGCAATTCAATCCTGTAGATCAAAATCAAATCCCTAGAGATCACAGATAAACTCCAAATACCTTCAAAGCTAACTCTCCAGTTTTACCCATTCTTATATCTCCTTTGATTGGATAAAACCAAATCAATATCCAAACTCTAACTGCACATTCCAAAATTTATCAATTCTTAACTGCACAACTCTTCAGATGCTCTGAGTCACCTTCAGTATACCTGATCAGCCTAACCCTTGCTGATTGCTCCATGAAACAACAGCACCAACTCAAACCAAATCTCCAGATCCTACTCAACAAAATGGCTTACCCAAAAATAATTTGCTGAAATCCAAAATACAACTCTATACCACAAACATCAATGGACTTCAAACCTGCATCTCAAATTTGAATAGCCAAACAGTTTCACTTAGACAACCAAACCTACCAAATCCAGAAAAATTCCTTCATACTTGAATTTCCTGTAGAAATTCCTTTACTGCAACATCCGGTTGCTCCATACAAGAATAATTCCCAACTCGCTTCCGCTGCACAACTCTGATCTAGAGCAGATAAGAATGCTATCGAAGCATACAAGCACAATCTATCTCCATACACAGTTCATCCGACTCATAAAAAAAACTCAACGACCATTCCACTTGGTCAAAACATTTTAACAGAATCTCAACTAAAATGAGATGATCATTCCAAAGAATCCTGAGCTGCCTCTCCAAACTCTTCTCGCTCTAAGAGTCATCCCACAATATGGTTAGACCATCAATATTGCTCTTAGAATCCAAGTCGAAAAGAAATCTCAATCTCCGATTCAGGTCAACTTCTAATTCCCTCAAAAACATCTGGAGAATCCTCCGACTACTTCCATAGCTTCCACCTCTACTTGAGATGCCTCAATCTCAAACCAAGAATACTCCAAGATTCCCTAACTAATCGCAAGTCACTTTTGCGATCTCTCTCAGTTCAGATTCCAAAGAACTGTCTTTATAAACTAGAACAGCTTTTCCCATCAAGATCAATCTTTCCAGAATGGCTTACTATCAGAAACTGATAGATCACTTCCAACAAATATCTTGCTCTGCTGAGCCTCCAAGAAAAGAATAAGCTCCACCATCTGCCTGGTCTGCCGATAGTAGAATCCCACAGATTACTGAATCATCGAAGAAACAGATCCACACTGCTGCTTCCAAACTTCACTTCAATAATACAGCTAAACCAAAGGTCTTCCTTAACCAAAAGCTTCTTGAAACTCAAAACTAACACCCAAATCCTCTAAAACATCCTTGAGACGAGTAAACATCTCCTCAAGAAACTCGGCTCTAAAAGAAACATCTTCAGAACCATCTATGGATACTACATCTCATCACACAGCTATTCCTTCCTGAAACTATCAAGATACCATCACTTGCTTCTCCCCAACGGACAACTCAACTCTTGGAAATCCCGCTCACTTGAGAGCAAATCAACCTCACACTTCAAGAATATACTTCAATTCTTGAAAAAGACTTCCTTTGGACTCAAAGAAATCCTTTCTACAATCCACAAAACTTATTCGAGACAGTATTAGGTCTACAATCTCGATAAACACCTCCAACCACAACATATAAGCCTCAACCAATAATGGTAGTCGTGTTCCACACACTCCTACCCTATCTACCTTTATAGCCTATGTTGGAAAATCCAAACAGATAACCCAACAGATTAGGTAGTTATATAAGTATATATTTATATAAAAATTACAAGTACGCTCTCTCAAGATAGACACCACTTCATAGCCTAGGTATTCACTCAACCTAACGCTCTGATACCAGCAGTAGCGACCCGACTTTCCACTCCCGGAAAATCGCATCACTAATTAAGAAAGAAAGGGATAGAAGAAGAAAAGAAAGAGAAGAAAGAGAAAACAACACATCAGAATCTCACAGCGGAACGATTTAAATATAATATAGAACATATACATAGTATTATATACATCAGAGTACACAACTAAACATCTCAAATTAGACAGTTATAACATTTCTGTCTAATACAATACAAGACATCATACAGAAACAACACAGCGGAAACTCTAACCATATATCTACACGCTGAAGCCTCCTGCTCCAAAGCTCCTCCAGAATTCGTCAAGAGATAACCTGAATCACTTGACTACTCATATATAATATGAGTACCCAAGAGTTTAATAAAACAGAAAATAAACACTCGGGTCAGACAGGGGTCTGGTGTGAGTAAACGGTTTAAGATTGCTTAACTTTAGAAAAACCTTTGAAAGAAAAGGTATCACGTAAGACTTCCCACACATAAACATGGAAAAGTTTTTACCTTACGCTAACCAAAACATTTGATAGGAAATCCAGTGATATTATAATAGTGTCTAGGGTTTTCAAATAAATATGAAATAGCCGAAATTGTTACATGATTAAATTCCAGCTACTAGCCACAAAAGTGGGTAATACAAACAAAACCGTAGGGTCTCGTAGGGCAAATGGGTTTCCAACAATGGCAGGGCTACTGGGGTACCGCCCGTCACAGTACGTGGCCTAGATCACCGTACCGAGGATTACTCCCTTCATCCCCTGCAACACAAGACCGGGACCATTCCTTACTGAACAGTCCCGAACAAGACCACCCCGCAGTTGGCTGCAGACCAACTGCCCACACAGCCGAAATATAAAGGGACCTCTAGACAGGGATGTATCTTGCCCTCCAGTGGGCGCGACCCACGAAGCCTTGCTGCACCTCCCCTGTTTTAGCCATTCCCGGTTGATGAGGCTTGAGGCTGCGATTACCTTTATAGGACCAATCATCTTAGAATGCTCATCGTCCGCCTAACGATGTGCTGAAAGCATTCAATCCATACAAGTTCGTTCCGGGTTCGAACGAAACCGAAGGCACTATCTCGTTGCACTCATTTGGAATCACCCTCAGAGTCAACGACCATAGCCCTTGCACTCTGATTCACCATCTCGAATCTATAAGCACTATTCCGTCAAACTCATTACGGAATCACCCACAGAGTTATACTGACGTATAGCCCTTACACCTCGAGTCTTCACTTGCTCCACTTGGATTAACGACCTAACGTTTAATTGGAATCGATGTGGTTTTCGGATTCCAAATATGGAAACCCGATCCCGGTCTCATCGAAACCAAACGCCATTTTAATGTCTAAGTGGTACTTAAGGGATTTAAACAATAGATATTCAGAAATATCACTTAACATAAATGGATGTATCATACTACACAGATAGATAAGCATTTATTATCACATGCATCTATACATATCACAAAGCAGCATATATATCACAATCAGATATAGCATATACATATCATCATCCATCAATCAATGCCATCCAACAACAACCAATATCATTAACTCATCCAATGATATATAAATCATCCAATCATTAACCATTCATAAACAAATTTGATTCAACCTTGATTAATTTAATAAATCCTTAAATTAAATTAATTCCATGCTTAATCACTTGGATTATCTTCAATCCACTTTACTATTCATTTATTAATTACAAATTAATTAACTAACATCACTTAATTAACCACTTTAATTAATCTCCGTGGCTTAATTACTACTTAGTTACTTTAAGTAATTATTCTTTAATTACAAATTTAATTAATCATCTTGATTAATTACTTCTAAATTAAACCAAGTAATTACCTCTAAATTACCTTTTTAAATTAATCACATTTGATTAATTATTATTTAATTACTTTGATAATTATTCCTTAATTATCCTTTAATTATCACACTTGGATAACTACTTTTAATTAATCATACTTGATTATTTACTTTTAATTACATTTACTTGATTAATTACTCTTAATTAATCACATTTAATTAATCACCTTTGATTAATTACTTTTAATTAATTACCTTTAATTAATTACTTTTAATTACATTTAGTAATCAAAACTTAATTATAAATTAATTATTCTTAAATTATTAATTAACAATTAATTAATTATTTCCATTAATTAATGACTACATCATTAATTAAATTTCTTTCTTAATTAATTACTTTCACAACTAATTAATAACTCTTAATTCTTTAATTAATCAATCATTAATCAAATAATTTAAACCTTTAATCAATTATTAATTAAGTCTTTAATAACTAAAGTGATTAACTCTTAATCACATTTACTTAATTACTTTTCATAAAGTGATTATTCTTTACTTAATTACCTTTGGTAATTAATCACTTAATTACTTTAATTACTTCCCAAGTAATTATATTATATTAATCCATAAGTGATTATTTTAATTAATCACAAGTTAATTACTTAATTAACTATTTAACTAAATCATTTAAAATTAATTAAATGATTCTTAACTTATTATATAAAAAGATTCTTAATTAAGAAACCATTATCTTAATTAAATCATTTATTAACAATAAAAACTTGATAATTAAAATTAATTTAATTATCTCAATTATCTTTACAAATCTAATTATCTTTAATTAAATCAAATTCAAAATAACTAAAGATAATCTTTATTACAATTGATTATCAAATTCTAAATCATTAACTTAATTTAAATAAAATATAATAATTTAGAAAACAATTAAATTTAAACATATTTTAAATTGAACTTTAAATCTTTAAAATCTTTCCCAAATTATTTATTAAAGTTTAAATACAACTTTATTTTAATATCCACTCATTTTATTTTAAAACTCCATATTTTAAAATATATAAACTTGTTTAAAACATGACTTTGAAAACAACTTCAATCTGAAAACTTATTCACCCTTTGTTTTTAAAAAACTTTATTTCTAAAAACAAATATTCTTTGCATTAACAACTTAACCAACTGTTCTAACCCCTGACCAAATACCCGAGCTAACCCACAAAACTCACGCGACAATTCCCGAGTTCCCCTTACTTCCTTCATGCTTCGAGTCAACACGCCAAAAACCCGATGCCATCTTCGAGTCTCCCCCCTTCTTCTCCCCAGAACCCATTGCAGTAGCACATGAACGTGCACGTAAACGTGCACGTCACCGCCGGTCGTTGGCGAACTTCACGCCAGCCACCCACAAGTCACTCTCGACCCCTACAACCCATCGCACCACCCAGAAAATCAAAAATGCACGAAATTCAAAAATTCAACATTCGAACTCAAACTGTTCGAAAACACCGTGCCAGAAAATCCATCAACGCCGACCATCCCCTTCATCGGAGTCCACGCCACCACCTCCGTAGCTCCCCCACTATCCCCTCGACCCTCTGCAATGCTCGCGACAACCTCCGGAAGCAACGTGATATCGCGACAACTCCAAGAACAATATTGGTACAATCAGGTTACAAAACCCTATCTCCTCGATCCATGGCCAACCCAATTAATTAAAAATTCAAGAAGCATTTTTCCTATGATCCCCATGGCCCCCTTCACCTCCATGACCAACGGCAAAACCTAGTTCGCGGTGGATGGCCGTGATTTGGCCAAAAACCCCAAATCAATAAATCCCAAATTGCTCACTAAATAATCCATTAAAAATTATGATTCAAACACTAAAAATCATCATTTTCTATTTGCAATTCAATTATGCAATCAAAGCTTGAAATTGTTTTCATCAAATTTTGACTCAATACTATGTTTGCTGTAAATATAAAAATGCAGAACCCATTTCCTATTTTTACAACTTGTAATTATTTTTAGATGATAAGTTAGTTGATTTCAAACAACTTTTATTTACAATTCTAAGTCTAATTCGAATTCATAAGTTAGTTATTGAATTTACTCTAAAGTTTTGAAACTGTTTTTATATACAGTAGTATATTTTGAACAACACAGAGATCCAATCCACATATTAAATCATGCAACAGTTTAAATCAAAGAATTCAGTCAACTCATCAAGGATTTCATACACAAGAACAAGATTCATTTTAAAATTCAAATCTGTTTTTAAAATTATGTTTACTCACCTTTTATTGCAGAGAACAGAACTGCATTTTCCAGGCTCTGAAATTTATTTGCATGCCTTTGAATTTCTTGATTCCAGAATTGCATGTTTGTATTGAAGAAGAACTTGCATTTGATAAATTGTTGCTGCATGTTGGTGTTTTACTTGCAGTTGATTGAATTATTCTCAGATTTGAATTTTCCCTTTGTTTCCTGGATTTCCAGATTTGCAGATTCTTTGTTTGAGTTTATCTTTGCTTTCTGACTTCATTATTCCAGGTTTCTTCCTTTGTTTCTAATTTCCCAGATTTGTATTAATCTTTGATTTGTTTTGGTTTACATTTTCCTTTTTCAGTTTTGAGTTTGAAGAGAAAAAAATATTTTCAGCTGAAATAAAACTTTTGTTTTATATTTACAAGTTAAATTTTAAATTTTATTATTGAAAATGAAGAAGACATTTGTCACAAAGAACTCTAATCTATTTACACCTAAGCAATTAAATTTACATTTGTCTCTAACCCATACTAAAATGTTTACAAGTGTTACTATTGTTTATTAATGTTTTTCTTTAAATGTATTTATCTTTAATAATTTATTAAATCCTTATATACATGTATTTATGTAATATAAAATGTACATACTTATATTCTAATAGATATTCATATGAAACAAGTAGCTTACATTTTAATTCAATTAAATGTTTATATGTTTGAAACATCTATTTTAATTTAAATCTTATTTAAAAGCTTAAGGTACATATTTATCATAAATAAGGAATTAACTTTGTTATTTTAAATTTAAATCTCAATTATCAATTTAAAGTCATTTAAATCAAATTATCATTTTAAATTCAAACTAAATATATTCAAGTTTGAAAACTCTTATTAAATTCAAATTAATAATTTTCCTATTTCAAACATATATATACAAATATATATACACATTTCAAATAGAAACATATTCTAACATTAAATTTGAAAATAACCATATTAAATTTTAAAACAAATATCAAATCACAATATATATACATTCATATATATTACAATTTGAATCTAAAGTTTTATTACATTAAAGACTTCTTATTTACCAAAATAAATAATTTCAAATCAGATTATTATAAACTTTCAAAAGAATTGACTTGCCTATTTATATTGCAAAGAAAATTATTGATAGATATTAACAAATTGTTATCATTAACCTTTAAAATAGATTTAACTTGTCAATTTATAATATAAAATGATCAAATCAATTTAATTATTAACAAAGATTATTAAATTGATATTGCTCAAAATTCCGGGTCGTCACACAAATGTTTTAACTGTAACCAATCGAGGCACATGGAGAGGGAGTGTCCAACCTTGTCTAAGACAACTTCTCAAATAGTTCCAGCTTATGCATTGGATGTTATTCCCAACACACACATAGTATGAACTATTGATAAGGGAAAGAAAGTCATCATGGAAGGTGTGTTGACTCTTTTTTATTTATCTATTCGTACTTGGAGACTAGTACAATGGCTAACCCAATTATAATGTCGAAACCCATGAGGGGATCGATCCAGTTATCCATTTATCATATTTGAAGTTATATACTTTGGTTGTTAAATTTAATTGTGATTCATATATGCTAGGTTTTTCTGGTTTGGTTTAATTCTAGGATGAACCGGATGTCTATATATGGGGCGGGTGTTGGATTATGGTAGGAGAGTTAGTAGTGGGAGCAACCTTAGTATTTTTTTTGCAAGCGTAACATTTGTATTATGCTAAGCTATTGGTATTCCATAGACATGCCATAAGATGAATTATCATCCACTAAAGTAGTTTAGATTTCCTAGTTATCTGTTTGTGTTGTTAGTTATGATATTTGGACTGACCAATGCCCTAGTGTATTTCGTCGACCTTTTGAGTCGAGTCTTAAAAGGATTACTGAAAAAGTCCATAGTGGTATTCTTGATGATATAATTGTTTATTTGAAATGTGAAGAAGAGAATAAGTTACATTGAGAAAAGCGCTTAATACTTTACATGGGCATAAATTAAAAGAGGCATTTTCTAAATGTTACTTTTTTGTAAAAGAAGTTTGCTTTCTCTATCATATTGTTTTTAAGCATGGATCGTCAGTCGATCCAAATACGGTTGCTATAATTTAAGATTGGCATGTGCCCAAAAATTATACAGAAGCAAGAGGTATCCTTGGTTTGGATAGCTATTATAGATAGTTTGTTAAATATTTTGCAAAGATTTCTTTGCATTTGACACGCCTTACTAAGAAATTTTTTGGTTTCTCCGAGAACTTAAAGTGCAAACATGCTTTTATTAAGTTAAAGGAATTATTGACTAGTGCACATGTTTTGGTAATTCCTGATGATGCTTATGGTATAGGACATCAAGTTGTTTTGTGTAGGAGGGTAGAGTCATTTGCTTTTTTTGGCATAGCCAGTAGGGTTAAATAGTCCCCTACCAGTTTATTGAAGCACATAAGAGAAATAAAAACCAAGCTAAACATGCTATAATATAAAGGAAAACAATGGTAGAAAAGAAATAAAAAGAAAATCTAGAAACAAGGAGCTTCAACACACACATGGGAAAACCACAGCACACAACAGAATTGAAAAACACACAAAGAAACAGAAGGTAGCTCATAGTCTAAAAGAATCATATAATGCTTGTATGAACTGGAATGAAGAATATTTCATTCCTGTATGATCTCATGAAGTATACAATGTAGCAGCTGCTTCTATGTTCTTCTCTTTGCACCAAAAAGAATGGAATTTCTTTCATGCCATATTACTCAAACAAAGACCTTCAGTGTGAACAGAAGGATGAAGGAATCCATTTCTCTCCATCTAGCTGCTTTATAGACCAAAGCCCATTCCATCCAATTATTTGCATCAGCATTATTTCTTCCTAGCCTTTGCATAATAATATTCCAAATATGGAATATATAAAAGCAATCACAGAATAAGTGGAGAGTATTCTCCTCACACATAGAGCAATAGGGGCACAACAAATCATTTATGATGCCTCTGCGATACAAATTCGATTTTGTGTTGATAGCATTCTAAAAATTTTGTTGAAAACTTGGTTTTGATTCGTGACACAAAGCTATCACTATAACATAAAGATTTGACGACTGCTACGACAAAAAGAGACAAGGAGACGAGACTTTAAAACCCGGTGCATCAACTATGGTATTATGTTTTTAAGTCTTAGGATAATATTTCTTAAAATCTCTCCTCGATTATGTGTACACTAGCTTATATATTTAATCACTGTATTTAATAAATATTTTATACACATTTAAATTATTAAAGTAATATAAAGTTATAGAAATAAATATATATATGTAAATTGTGTGAACTGCAAAAAAATGACCAGGTCAGTCGATTGACCTACAAAACCAATCGACTGACACCGGAATTTTTGTGTAGCATGCACAGTTACATAAATACATACAAATTTGAATTTCAAATTACTTTTGAATCTTCAGTTGACTGACTCTGCAGCTTGATCAACTGAATTTCTATAACAGCCATTTTTTGAAAGGACACGACTTTTGTGAAGATTTGCAAACCTTTAGAGAAAAGATTCAGACATAAAACTTTGATCGAAACTCTTCACCAACAGTCGTAGCTTTCTAACTCTTATAAAAACAAACTCCAACTTCATTTCAAATCATCGAATCACAATTGATTTCTCTTATTCTCTGTTCTAACTTTCTAAAATCCATTTGTTCTCATACTTTCAAATATTATGCATAAAAGCAATACTATACCTTTCTATTCTTCATATACTTCAAATATAAATATTTATACTTGAGGAGAAGATTATAGGAAGGGTGTACTACAAGTGACAAATCCCAATTATCAAAACACACATTAGTCAAAACTATTTTCTATATTAGTTGAAGTCTTGTTCTGCTGCTCAGGCGAGTGAAGTCCTCTTCGGCTGTTGAGGCGAAATCCTATTTTGCTGCTCAGGTCCCTGTTCGGCTGCTCATGGGTATATAGACTTATTCCTCCGGGTTAAGAGAAGGTTGTTATTTTAGTGAAACTCCAGAAGGAGTCTGGGACTGGACGTTGGACGGTGCTCCGAACCAGCATAAAAATCTCTGGTGTCATTTTACTATACTGCTTTTTATTTCGCACTATTTACAGTATTATCATCATCATTATACTCTATATTATCATATATCCATATTACACGATCCATAGCACATTTTCATTTGGTATTAGAGCAAGGTCATCATATAACCATAACACAGTTATCTGATAATCTAAGACACTGGAATTCTATCGATCGTCACAACATTATAGAATAATGGCCAGAAAACGATCTAATCGAAATACAATGGGAAAAATCCCTGTCAAAGCCACCAGTGAGGACTACAAAAAGGTACTTTCTGATTTACAAATTTCAGTAAAAGATAATAATGAATTAGTTAGTATTAGCAATAAGATTTCAAAGCTTAATTTTATTATTTTAGAAAAGATGAAATCTATAGAACATGAAATTGAGAAACTGAAAAATGAGAAGTCAGATTTAGAAAATCAACTTGGAGTTTTAAAGAATAATTTTATAACTATTAAAGATTCTCTAGATGAACAAAACACCATACTTGAAAAAGAGAGAGAGAAACTTTCAAAAGAAATTTTTGATTTGAAAAGACAAAATGATTTGTTACAATCCTCTTTAGATAATTCAGAATCTCAAAATTCCCTCCTTAAAAATGAGAACCGTACGTAAGTCATAAGATTTAATAAAGGTCAAAGCGAATTAAACATGATTTTATCTAGTTCTAGACCTTTAAATGATGAAAAATGGTTTAGGATATAATAAAACAGATCATAGAAATAGCACTAGACACGCTTTCATGTATTGTAAATATGTTAGTGTTAGTATTAAATTACGAGAAAAGTCTAAATCCAATTTTTATAGAAATTCAAATACTACTATGACCAATAATGTTTATAATTTCTTTGGTAGTACAAAATCATTGACGGGAAATATTAATAAAAATTATCTAAGTATTTGGGTTCCTGCTAATTGGAAAAATAGAGAAAAATACATTGATGATTATTTTGATATGGTAGCTAATAATGAAAATTATATTTATAAAGGTTCAACCACACCCAAATGGGTATGGTTTCCTTAAAATTAGGAAATTATAAGAACCTTGGGTATCGCATGCTTTAATGTTAATTTTTTTGATACCTTACAATATAAGTAGTATTTATTTAGTTTTATATTGTTCTATGTTAACACTTATGTAAAATATAATTTATATCATTATATAAACTCTCTTTTTTGTCGATCACAAAGGGGAGTAAGATATTGTTCTAACGCTAATTGCAGGTTTAAATGATGCAAGCTCAGATTAAGGGGAGAAAAGATTATTTATTTACAGGAATATACAGCATAAATTCAGGGGGGAGAAATCTATAGCATAATTATAGGAATATATTCTGGTGGAGAAATAAGACAACAAAGCATGTCGAAGATTCGTCCATAGCAAATGGAGTTGTCAACATCAAAAAGGGGGAGAATGTTGGATCATAAGTTTTGATTGCTGACATGAAACAACAATTCATGAATCTACGACTGCGACAACATACGGACTCAACGACTCAAAGATATAAAACATCAAAGATTCAGAGGAAGCAAGTATTTATGTTTTATATATATATACAGTCGAAATCTATATCCATTTACAGATTGTCATCAATCAAAAGGGGGAGAATGTTGAAAACTTGGTTTTGATTCATGACACGAAGCTATCACTACAACATAAAGATTTGATGACTGCTACGACAAAAAGAGACAAGGAGACTTAAAAACCGGTGCATCAACTATGGTATTTTGTTTTTAAATCTTAGGATAATATTTGTTAAAATCTCTCCTCGATTATGTCTACACTAGCTTATCTATTTCATCACTATATTTACTAAATATTTTATACACATATAAGCTCACATTTAAATTATTAAAGTAATATAAAGTTATAGAAATATATATATATATATATATGTGTGTGTGTGTGTGTGTGTGTGTGTGTGTGTGTGTGTGTGTGTGTAAGCAAACTGCACAAAAATGACCAGGTCAGTCGACTGACCTACAGAACCAGTCGATGACACTGGAATTTTCGTGCAGCATGCACAATTACATAATTATATATGAATTTGAATTTTGAATTACTTTTGAATCTTAAGTCGACTGACACTGTAGCTCAGTCGACTGAATTTCTATAACAACCATTTTTTGAAAGGACACGACTCTTGTGAAGAGTTGCGAATCTTTAACGAAAAGATTCGGATGCAACACTTCGATCGAAAATCTTCACCAACAGTCATACATTTCTAGCTCTTATAAATAAAAAGTCCAACTTCATTTCAAATCATCGAATCACAATTGATTTCTCTTATTCTCTGATCTAACTTTCTGAAATCTATTTGTTCTCATACTTTCAAATATTCTGCATAAAAGCAATACTATACCTTTCTATTCTTCATATACTTCAGATCTAAATATTTATACTCGAGGAGAAGTGTGACGACCTGGAATTTTTGAGCATTTAAATTTGGAATATTTAATTGATTTTAAATATTTAAAAGTTAATTTGTAACTTAAATTTCGTATATCACCATTTATTTGATAACTAAATTATTAAATTAAATAATTTGAAATTGGGTAAAATATGAAATCTGAAGTTTTAAGCCTGTTGAAAATAATTTGAAGACTTGTAAAATTTGTATTGATAACATTGAACATAATAGAAGTGTTAAAATTGAATCTAACACTGAATTGTTCAGTTTTGAAATTTTATCGTTTAAATTGAAATTAAAAATAGCTTTTCGAGGCACTGTCTCGGAATTTAACGAAACTAGTTCCATTGGATCCGTAATATTGCATTATTATCGGATTTCAATTTTCGTAGTGTTTGGAGTTATTGTGTGAGCATACGATATACAAACGCGCTTAAATCTATATCGAAAACTTAATCTAATAACTGGTCCAAAACGCTATCTTCTCTATACGATCGAATTAGAACTCGAAACCTTTTCCATTGCGTTCGGGATAGGGATATAACATTAGAAACGCCTAGCGGCATGCCTCAATAGGAGTTCAAGTTTTTAGGTTGCTTTTATCGGGATGTTTGGAATCAAAATAAAAATATTTCTTAATAAACATACTATAGCCGTAATTATTTCACATCTGTCGCTTCTTTTCATCAGCTATGAGCCACCCTAGCATCTGTTTTCGTCACCCTACTTGCCTCCCCCTCTTCGTTAAATCACGCATCTTCCTTCCATCCTCATCAGTTCAAATCGAGACCAAAAATCGAATTTCATGGCCGAGCTACCTTCTCGTTTAAATGGCAGTGCCCTAAAACCAAATTCCATTCCTCTTTTCATTTCCCTTTCAAACCCAATTACCCTGCCTCATCCTCTCGGTAAATATACGAAATCAAAGAGCTCCTCCCTCTCTAAAAATCAATGACCATGGCCTCTCTTCCTTTTCCCTAATCGAATCGTGCCGAACGTTTTAAATCGAACAAATCACGATCGAGGTAGGGATGCATCAAATCGACAGATCGAAGGAAGTGGAGCGTTCTCGTGTCGCGAGATTTAGGGCGTCGAAGGAGCGATTTCTTGTTGGCTCGATCATTTTGTGAACGGGGCAAGTGCTCTCGAGCGCACGTGAGTATATGGTGGAAGCGGTTCCAGGTAGAAGAGCTCGACTAGGGTTTGGACTCGCATGTGGTTAAGGGAAGGAGGGTCGTTCTGGATGTGGCCGAGGTTGTTGTCGAGGCTATCAAGTTGTGAATCTGGTATAACGAGCGAGGCGAAGGTCGCGGCGGGTTCATGGTTCGCGATGGTGTCGCGAGTGGCAGGCGCGTTCTTCGATGATCGCGGTCAAGATCGAGGGATTGTTTCGAAGGTGGACAATGGGGTATCATTTTGTTTTAATTTAATTAAATAAGTAATGTTTACACATACAGAAAGAAAGATGGAAGTGAATCTGTAGTTTGATTTTAAAGGGAGGTAAACTTGTATAAAAGAAATGGAAGAAATATACATGTTTTAATTTACTAGATTTATTTTAAGAAAATAATGGAGTAGGTGATTAATTTGTTTAATTTACTTATCTAATTATTCTAGACATAAAAAATATATTTTATTACAAGAAGATTAGTTCAAAATTTAATTGAATTATAAAATGGTAATTAAAGGTCGATTTATATTTCGAATATTAATAAATCATATAAATTATTTTTCAAGGTCTACGTCTGAAAAGAAGCAAGCTGAATTGCAAATAATAGCAAAGGTGAGTTAATCTCACTCAGCTGAATTTAAATTTAAATTTAAAAGATTAAATTTAAATAATTGTTTGAATGGTTGAATTGATTGATGTGCTATAGTATGGTATATTTTGGGGTTGATATTTGTATTGTGCTAACGTTTGTGGATGTAGGGAAAACAGGTTGGAGGGATCCAACTGGACCCCTCAACTTTTATTTAATTATTTAATATTCTCTGTTGTGATTATCCGATATTCTATAATGAATTATGTGGAAATATAGAATTCTATGGCTTGATTGATATAATTGGGTATAATGAATTACCCAAAATATATAAATTGGGTTTTGGAAAGAAAATAAAAGAAGTGAATTTGTAAGTAATATAATTATAGAAAAAAATTTAAGAATGAATTGGAAAAGAAATAAAGTGACTCTAAAATTCTAATAAATAAATCTTGAGTATGGAAAGGAAAATTTGAATAAACAGAAAGTTAATGAATTTTAAAATTCAGTGTTTTTATTTAAAAAGAACAAAACATTAATTTAAAATTTAAGATTTAAATTATTGAAAAGAATAAAGAAGAAATTGGGAATAACCTGAAATTTGTATATTTCAGTTGAAAAGGTTTGAAATCAAACGGAAAATAATAATAATAATAAAGTACATAACTAATGAATTTCGAAATGAAATGAACTGTTAAGTAAAGAAATTTATTTCAAATGGAATAAATTGGGAATCAATTTGGAAAATTGATTTAAGTGATTGAAATTGGGAATTCTCCTTGAATAACCAAGTAAGTTTTCAAAGTGAATTTTAAAATATAAGTTAAAAGTTTTAAAGTTGTTTTACAAAGCAAGTTTTGGAAAATTTATTATTTCTAATATTTAAATTCTAAAGAAAGTATTTCCTTTAATCTATTATGGTAGTAATTATTTAAAGAGTGACTTTGTATTTTGTTTTTAAAAGTAAAAATCTAGTTTTATATTTTATTAAGTAACTTTATCTTCAAATATTCATATAGGATGTATTTTTAACAAATTATTGAAGTAGTTTTAACTTGAATAATTTAAAGTACATTTCAAAGTAAAGTGTTATAAATTATTTTAAAAATCTAGTTTTGTGCTTGGTGATTTCAGTGGAGATAGTAAATTTTTGGGAAAACTTAGTCTGAAAATGGAAGATGGTCTGAAACTGTTTTCAAAGGGTTGAAAATAGAAATATATCTTGTGAGGATATTTTTGAGGTTAATAAATAATTTGGGAAACATTTATTGTTGGATGGATGTTTGTGAATGTTAATTGATAGTTAAATCACCGATTATCAATATTGGACAAATGCGTTGATCGTGTCGAAGAGACCGGGATCGAGATTTAATTCTCGAAAACCACTTTGATCCGGTTTTTACGTTTCGTAGAACACGAGTTTGGATTCGAAGATGGAGCAGTGAAGTGCAAGGGCTAGTCGCTACTAATCGTGAGGATATTTTCAAAATGGATGTAGTAGGAATAGTGCCTTCGGTTCCGTTCGAACCCGGGACAGATTTGTATGGATGAATGCTTTCGGAACATCGTCAGGTGGACGATGGGCGTTCTAAGGGATATGTTCAAAAAAGGTAACACTTAGCCTCAAGCCTCATCAACCGGGAATGACTGAAAATCAGGGGTTATGAAGCAAGGATAGGTGGGTAGCACCCAAGAAGGGTGAGGTCATCTCTGTCTAGATGTCTCTTTTTATTTCGGCTTAGTGGGCGGTTGCTGATCCCAACCGCTGGGTGATCTCACTCGAGATTATCCACTAAAGGGTAGTCCCGGTCTTGTGTTGCAGGGGAGCGAGCGTACTCCTTGATACTGTGATCTAGGCCACGTACTGTGACAGGTGGTACCCCAGTGCCTAGTCATTAGTTGGAAATCCATTCTCCCTACGAGCCTTGTACGAGTTTTGTTTGTATTACCCACTCTGTGGCTAGTAGCTGGAATTTAATCATGTAACGATTTTGACTATTTTATAAGTATTTGTATATGGACCCTATTATAATATCAAAGGATTTCTATAAAGATTGTTTTAGCTATCGTAAGTTAAAAACCTGACATGTTTATTTGTGGCGTGGTCTTACGAGATGCTTTTGTTTTCAAAAGGATTTTTGAAACTTTAATAATCAATTGAGTGTGATTTTCTCACGCTGGTATTCCAGACTGACTCGGGTGTTATTTAACTGTAATGCTCTGGTCAGACCGAGTATTATAGGATACAGGATATGATGCTGTAGAGCTCAGGAGACGAGCAGGATGACGATATGTATTTTCGTACTTGTTTTATATACATTCCGCTGTGTTGAGTTGCTGTGTATCCATTTGTATGTTATTGATGTTGAGCATTGATTGATGTACTCTGATGATGTAATATATAAACAGAGATATTTGATTTTTGAGTAAAGATCATTTATTATTTATTATATTTTATTCCGCTGCGATGGTTAGATTCTGTTGTTGTTTTCTATTTTCCTCCTCTACCTCTTCTTATTTAACCCAAATGGTTCGTATTTCTGTACAACTTGAGTTGATTTAGGTAGAACGGTGTTGACTCAAGGGGTACGGATTTGCGGGTCGTTACATTTGGTATCAGAGCTTAGGTTGGTGACAACCTTGGCACTGGTGGGAATTACTCATAAAATAGAGTCTATAGTACTCTAGAATGAGTTTGAGCATATTAATAGATATGAGTGCATATTTGTTAGTGAATATAAATTATTTTAATATTGTGTTGATTGGTTTATTGAGTGGTATATGAACCTTCGGCGGCACAGTCTGGACAACTGTATCGAAGGGGTTTCTAAACTCTTGAATAGAACAGTTTGACACGGTATTGTTTTAGATATGGGTGAATGAAATAATTTTATCCAAAAATATATTTTGGTATAAAGAAAAGTTTTTGTAAACTATTTTAACTAATATATGGTTGCTTGGTTGTTAGAAATGATAATATTAAATTATTATCATTGTTGTGTAAAAATTTAACTAGAAATTGAAAACATAACCAAAGGTTAAGGAAATAAATTCATTTATAAAAATGAAATTTATAAATATGAATTATAAATGTAATTTATAAATTGAAATATAATCAAATGAGAATTTGTATGAGCATAAGCTATGCAAATGAATTGTAGTTAAAAATTGATTTAAGCAGGATTTGAAAATTTAAAATCCCGAAGATTTTGGAAGTGTTTGTCGAAGGGTTTTGAAGATAAACGATAGCGTTATTGTTTTGGAGATATTTCTGAACGGAAATCTGTTTTAAATGGATTTTGAAAGTGATATAGCATTGAAATCAATTAGATTATTGGAAAATAATTCTGATGATGACGGTAGAATCATCAGTATTCATTTTCGAATTTCTAAGTGACGAATTGCTGTCAAAAACTGATTTGTTCAGAAAAGCTAGTTGTTTTTGAAATTCCAAAGGAAATTTGTTGGGAATAAATAAAAACCAGGATTAATTTAACTTTTGAGAAATGTGATTTGAGATGTTGGAGATTTCAAAATGATTTGAAACCAAAAGCCGGGTGTTTTTAAAATCCTGATGAGATAGATTGTAAGCTTATAAATTGAGATGATTTTTAAATCAGGAAGGAAATATAAGCTTTGAATGATGGAATTTAAATTTAAAGTGATGGTTAAAAATGAACTTAACATGGATTGGGGAATAAAGATTTAATTGGATTGAAATTAATTGGATAGGCTGAAGACAATATCCAGTTATATTCGAATCAAGTTGAAATCGAATTGAGTAAAATAAATCTGAGTTAA
Source organism: Allium cepa (assembly GCA_030765085.1). Lineage (NCBI taxonomy): Eukaryota > Viridiplantae > Streptophyta > Magnoliopsida > Asparagales > Amaryllidaceae > Allium > Allium cepa. The sequence goes on along the minus strand of CM060937.1, from coordinate 275,981,849 downwards.
AATAAAATTGAATTGGAATAAAAGTTCAGTTGAGTTATTGAATGGAATTGGATTCTTACTTTAATGAATAGAAATATGTTGGATAAGAAATAAGTTGAATAAGGATTAGATTGAAATAAATAAATCAGAATAACATATAAAAGAATTAAAAACCCATATAATAAAATATAATTGGGCTATAAATAAGCGTAAATTTTGAGTTAAAAATAAAAGATGAATATATTCAAGCCTATAATGAATGGAATTGTGTAAATAATAAGTTGTGACTTAGAAAATTTGAAAAGTAGGATAGAAAAAACCCAAAATAAATATATTTTTGATGAATTGAAAAATAAAACGAAAATCAAAGCTTGAATTATAAAATAAATTGAACTTAAGAAAATTAAATGAAGAGATTTTAAAGAAAAAAATCAATCAGGTATTGAACTATAAATAGGGAGAACTAATTTGATAAATAATTAGTTAATGAAATGTGTAAATGGAGTTCAATGTAGTTAAATAGAAGCTGAATTGTAAGCTAATAATGAAGATTGGAAATAAAACTCAAGTTATAAACCCAATTCGACTTGAATTGTTAGTGAAGTTAATATGATTGGGAGTAGATTAAAATAGTAATGGTATGAATTGCAAATAAAATCCAAATAAGTATAAATAAATTAGAAATAACCTTGTAATCAATTAAAAGAGCCGAATCTGAAAGGTTAAATTTTATAATAACTAATCAAATGAAATTGATGATTTAGAATGAGATTTGATTGTGATAGATTTAAGTTGAACAGAAAAGAGAGTTTACTTGTAAAATGAAAATGAGCTTAAGTATAAAATTTGAATAAATTGAAGTAAATTAACTTAAAGCTAAATAGATGGAAGAGAATTGAATTGAATTCAACTTAAAACTAAGTTTAATAATATTGGATTGGATTTAAATCAAGTGAAACTAAATATTAATCGAAATAAAATTCGGTTGGTTACCGATAATATTTAATGGAATGAAATTCTTAATTAAATAATTGTAAATCATTTAAATTGTTAAGGAATTGAAATAACTTAGTGACAATGAGAAAATAGAATGTTTTCAAGTTAATAGAATGGATTTAAATGAATGCGGATAAGAAATGAATCACAAATGAATAGATTGTGAATAAAATTGAAATGGTTATTGAATGAAATAGCCTGGATTGTTTTCTAGCTAAATTAAATAGTTTGGAATAAACAAATATGGAATGAAATGTAAATGAATGAATTGTGAATGAAATTTAAACAGAATGTGTCGAGCTAAATCAAGTGGTTTTGAATGGAACTTGTTTGAATAATGAAACTAGTTTGGTTAATAAAATGAAATGCAAGTGAATGTATTCAAATTTAAAATGCAATGAAAATGAGAATATATGGATTGTGAATAAATTTAAAAATTGAATAGAATTAAGTACAAATTGAGTTGCAATCAATTTAAATTGGTTATAAAACATAAGTACTTATTTATTCACAAAGATCTCTTCAAATTGCATAGAATAAATTGTCATTTAATGTAAATGGAAGTAATTAAAATTCAATGAATTGTTATGAGTAAGATAAATTGATTTTGAGAGCAATTGGATTAAATATGAGTTCAGATTGCTTAAAAATAAGCTAAATGTAAGCATGTAAGTTGTTAACCATTCAGATTAAGTGAAACGATGTGTGATTAGTTGTAAGCAATTAAAATTAATGTTGGAATATTTAAATTGCTTATAAAAAGTGTTTAATGTGCATTGCTGTTAGAATTCATGTGTTTAACTATTGCAAATAAGTGAAATATTGATAAAACTTTATATATATGGAACTTACATGTTTAAATTGAGTAAGTACAGGTACCTGGAAACCGTGTGGCTGGATTTTGGGCACGCTAACTGCTAAATAAATAAGCTGTTTGCTTAAAAATGCTAAATAAGGTACGCCTACGCAAAAAAATAGGAAATATGAACTGTTTTTGGTTTTACCGACCGGGTGGGTCGATGTATATATATTTATATCTTTTGTCAAATTGCAAAAGCTCCTCCGTACAAAGGAGAATCTGCCAAAAAATTTCGGAAATTTTGGGAGTTAGAAAATTTTGGAAAATTTTGTTAACGACAAAACGATTTCAAATTGAAAGTTGAAATAAATTAGTAAATGAAACTAATTAAAATAATGACATGAATTAGTTATAAATGAAAAATAAAATTTAAATATTCAAAGTTAAAGATAAATTGAATTCTTATGGAATTGGGAAAACTAAATTGAATAGAAGTAGATATAAACAGAAGTGGTAAGGTGAAAATAAAATATAAGAAGCATATAAAATGCTTATACTAAACATAAGTAAGGAATGGTAAATTCTTAATTGGAAATTGAATAGTACAAATATAATCTAAGTTAATATTTGAATGAATACATATTGACATTTGTAAGGAAGTCGATTAAATGTTTTTGGAATGTTGTGATTGGATATTAGTGCTAAGCAGGATATGCAGGTATTATAAAAAGAAAAGAGAATTGGTTTTGATTTCAGATGATAAATTTGAGTTGCTCGGTAAAAAGATATGTAATTTAAATTTCTATATGAAATTTGATTGGGATTTTGATCGAGTCACTTGGCTTTTTGTTTTCTTTTGGAATTTGGGTGCCCGTAGAGGCCTTTTGTAGTTGTACCGAGCTAGCTGGGCAAAGGAGACGCTGGTGAAATTTTTCGGTGATTTAGGGAGTTAGAAAATTTTCGGAAAAATTTTGATAATTCAAATTTTGATTCCAAATTGAAATTTGAATGATTGATCAAGTAATAATATTTGAATAAGTAAAGTTATTTGAAAACTATGGAAGGTTTTGGAAGTTGGTTGAAGTAATAGTGGGTCTTTAATAAAAAGAATATGTTATGGCAAGGTAATTAAACCGTTTGGTTTTAGAAAATAGTAACGGGTATTAGACCATTCTTCCTAACTAGTAATTTCGGGGACGAAATTCTTTTAAGGGGGGAGGAATGTGACGACCTAGGATTTTTGAGCATTTAAAATCGGAATATTTAATTGATTTTAAATATTTAAAAGTTAATTTGTAACTTAAATTTCGAATATCACCATTTATTTGATAATTAAATTATTAAATTAAATAATTTGAAATTGGGTAAAATGTGAAATTTGAAGTTTTAAGCCTGTTGAAAATAATTTGAAGGCTTGTAAAATTTATATTGATAACCTTGAATATAATAGAAGTGTTAAAATTGAATCTAACATTGAAAGTTCAGTTTTGAAAATTTATCGTTACAATTGAATTTAAAAATAGCTTTCGAGGCACCCATCCCGGCACTTTAACCCAACCAGTTCCATGGATCGTAATATACGCATTATTATCGGCATCAATTTTCGTACGTTTTTGGAGATGTTGTGTGAGCATACGATCTAAAAACGCAACATACGAATTTAGATCATAATGAAAATATCTCTCCATACAAAACGCTATCTTCTCCATACGATAGGACTCGAAACCTTTTCCATTGTGTTCGGGATAGGGATATAACATTAGGAACGCCTAGCGGCACGCCTCAATAGAGTTTAAATTTTTATGTTTCTTTTATCGGGACGTTTGGAATCAAAATAAAAATATTTATTAATAAACATACTACAGCCGCAATTATTTCACATCTGCGCTTCTTTTCATCAGCTTTGAGCCACCCTAGCATCTGTTTCCGTCGCCTTATTGTCTCCCCCTCTTCGTTAAATCACGCATCTTCCTTCCATCCTCATCAGTTCAAATCGAGACCAAAAATCGAATTTCATGGCCGAGCTACCTTCTCGTTTAAATCCCAGTGCCTTAAAACCAAATTCCATTCCTCTTTTCATTTCCCTTTCAAACCCGATTACCCTCCCTTATCCTCTCAGTAAATATACGAAATCAAAGAGCTCCTCCCTCTCTAAAAATCAACGACCATGGCCGCTCTTCCTTTTCCCTAATCGAATCGTGCCGAACATTTTAAGTCAAACAAATCGCGATCGAGGTAGGGATGCATCAGATCGACATATCGAAGGGAGTGGAGCGTTTTCGTGTCGCGAGATTTAGGGCGTCGAAGGCACGATTGCTTATTGGCTCGATCATTTTGTAAACAGGGCAAGTGCTCTCAAGCGCACGCGAGTATGTGGTGGAAGCGGTTCCAGGTAGAAGAGCTCCACTAGGGTTTGGTCTGGCATCTGGTTAAGGGAAGGAGGGTCGTTCTGGATGTGGCCGTGGTTGCTGTCGAGGCTGTCAGGTTGTGAATCTAGTGCAACGAGCAAGGCGAAGGTCGCGGCGGGTTCATGTTCGCGATGGTGTCGCGAGTGGCAGGCGCGTTCTTCGATAATCGCGGTCGAGCTCGAGGGATTATTTCAAAGGTGGGCAGTGAGGTACCGTTTTGTTTTAATTTAATTAAATAAGTAATGTTTACACATACAGAAAGAAAGATGGAAGTGAATCTGTAGTTTGATTTTAAAGGGAGATAAACTTGTACAAAAGAAATAGAAGAAATATACATGTTTTAATTTACTATATTTATTTTAAGAAAACAATGTAGTAGGTGATTAATTTGTTTAATTTACTTATCTAATTATTCTAGACATAAAAAAAATATTTTATTACAAAAAGATTAGTTCAAAATTTAATTGAATTATAAAATGGTAATAAAGGTGGATTTATATTTCGAATATTAATAAATCATATAAACTATTTTTCAAGGTCCACGTCTGAAAAGAAGCAAGACGGATTGTAAATAATAGCAAAGGTGAGTTAATCTCACTTAGCTGAATTTAAATTTAAAAGATTAAATTTAAATAATTGTTTGAATGGTTGAATTGATTGATGTGCTATAGTATGGTATATTTTAGGATTGATATTTATATTGTGCTAACGCCTGTGGATGCAGGGAAAATAGGTTGGAGGGATCCAACTAAACCACTCAACTTTTATTTAAATTATTTAATATTCTCTGTTGTGATTATTCGATATTCTATAATGAATTATGTGGATATATTGAATGCTATGGCTTGATTGATAAAATTGGGTATAATGAATTACCCAAAATATATAAATTGGATTTTGGAAAGAAAATAATAAAAGTGAATTTGTAAGTAAAATAATTATAGAAAAAATTTAAGAATGAATTGGAAAAGAAATAAAGTGACTCTAAAATTCTAATAAATAAATCTTGAGTATGGAAAGGAAAATTTGAATAAATAGAAAGTTAATGAATTTTAAAATTCAGTGTTATTATTTAAAAAGAACAAAACATTTATTTAAAATTTAAGATTTAAATTATTGAAAAGAATAAAGAAGAAATTGGTAATAACGTGAAATTTGTATATTTCAGTTGAAAAGGTTTGAAATCAAACGGTAAATAATAATAATAAAGTCCATAACTAGTGAATTTTGAAATGAAATGAACTGATAAGTAAAGAAATTTATTTCAAATGGAATAAATTGGGAATCAATTTGGAAAATTGAATTAAGTGATTGAAATTGGGAATTCTCCCTGAATAACCAATTACGTTTTCAAAGTGAATTTTAAAATATAAGTTAAAAGTTTTAAAGTTGTTTTAAAAAGCAAGTTTTGGAAAATTTATTATTCCTAATATTAAAATTCTAAAGAAAGTATTTCCTTTTAATCTATTATGGTAGTAATTATTTAAAGAGTGACTTAGTATTTTGTTTTTAAAGGTAAAAATCTAGTTTTATATTTTATTAAGTAACTTTATCTTCAAATATTCATATAGTATGTATTTTTAACAAATTATTAAAGTAGTTTTAACTTGAATGTTCTAAAGTACATTTCAAAGTAAAGTGTTTTAAATTATTTTAAAAATCTAGTTTTGTGCTTGGCGATTTCAGTGGAGATAGTAAATTTTTGGGAAAACTTAGTCTGAAAATGGAAGATGGTTTGAAACTGTTTTCAAAGGGTTAAAAATCGAAATATATCTTGTGAAGATATTTTTGAGGTTAATAAATAATTTGGGAAATATTTATTGTCGGATGGATGTTTGTGAATGTTAATTGATAGTTAAATCACCGACTATCAATATTGGACAAATGCATTGATCGTTTCGAAGAGACCGGGATCAAGATTTAATTCTTGAAAACCACTTCGATCCGGTTTGTACGTTTCGTAGAAAACGAGTTTGGATTCGAAGATGGAGCACTGAAGTGCAAGGGCTAGTCGCTACAATCCTGAGGATATTTTCAAAATGGATGTAGTAGGAATAGTGCCTTCAGTTCCGTTCGAACCCGGGACGGACTTGTATGGATGAATGCTTTCGGAACATCGTCAGGTGGACGATGGGCATTCTAAGGGATATGTTCAGAAAAGGTAACGCTTAGCCTCAAGCCTCATCAACCGGGAATGATTGAAAATCAGGGGTTATGCAGCAAGGCTAGGTGGGTAGCACCCAAGCAGATTGAGGTCATCCTTGTCCAGATGTTCCTTTTTATTTCGGCTTAGTGGGCGGTTGCTGATCCAAACCGTGGGTTGATCTCACTCGGGATTATCCAGTAAGGGATAGTCCCGGTCTTATGTTGCAGGGGAGCGGGCGTACTCCTCGGTACTATGATCTAGGCCATGTACTGTGATAGGTGGTACCCTAGTGCCTAGTCATTAATTGGAAATTCATTCTCCCTACGAGCCTTGTACGAGTTTTGTTTGTATTGCCCACTCCGTAGCTAGTAGCTGGAATTTAATCATTTAACAATTTCGGCTATTTTATAATTATTTGTATATAGACCCTATTATAATATCAGAGGATTTCTATAAAAATTGTTTTAGATATCGTAAGGTAAAAACCCGACATGTTTATTTGTGGCGTGGTCTTACGAGATGCTTTTGTTTTCAAAAGGATTTTCGAAACTTTAATGATCAATTGAGTGTGATTGTCTCACGCTGGTATTCCAGACTGACTCAGGTGTTATTTAACTGTAATGCTCGAGTCAGACCGAGTATTATAGAGTACGGATATGATGTTGTAGAGCTCAGGAGACGAGCAGGATGATGATACGAACTTTCGTACTTGTTTTATATATATTCTTTTGTGTTGAGTTGCTGTGTATCCATTTGTATGCTATTGATGTGGAGCATTGATTGATGTACTCTGATGATGTAATATATAAACAGAGATATTTGATTATTGAGTAAAGATCATTTATTATTTATTATATTTTATTCCGCTGCGATGGTTAGATTCTGTTGTTGTTTTCTATTTTCCTCTTCTACCTCTTCTTCTTTAACTTAAATGGTTCGTATTTCTGTACAGCTTGAGTTAATTTAGGTAGAACAGTGTTGACTCAAGGGGTACAGATTTGCGGGTCGTTACAAAAAGATTATAGGAAGGGTGTACTACAAGTGACCAATTTGTGTTATCAGAACACATATTAGTCAAAATTATTTTCTGTATTAGTTGAAGTCCTATTCTGTTGCTCATGCGAGTGAAGTCCTCTTTGGTTGTTGAGGCAAAATCCTGTTCTCCTGGTCAGGTCCCTGTTCGACTACTTAGGGGTGTATAGACCTATTCCTCCGGGTTAAGTGAGGCTTGTTGTTTTAGTGAAATTTCAGAAGGAGTCCGGGACTGGACGTAGGACGGTGCTTCAAACCAGTATAAAAATCTCTGCTGCCATTTTACTATACTTCTTTTTATTTTGGACTATTTACAGTATTATTATCATCATTATACTGTATTATCATACATCCATATTACACGATCCATAGCACATTTTCAAATTTTTCCAAAAAAGAAGATTTTCTCTTTCAGTATTATGTCTCAACCATTTCCTCTTACTCTGGTAGAAGTTTGGACTATTAGTGTCTCTAGACAGGCTTTTATAAACTATGGATACACTGAATTCATGTTGCTTGTTTGTCCATTTTATGCAGTTGCATATAGAGATAAGGTTTTGTCATTGAACTGATCCCAAAGTTGACTTATGACATGATTACTAGTGTATGTTAGTTTGACATGGCGTTGATGGATGAAGTGATAAGCTTTTGCACAATAAGGGATCTCGGTTTGACTTATTTGCTGAGGGTTCAATATATTGGCTAATATAAGACTACTTTCAAGCCAAGGGTCGAACCAGTAACTAACCCTACCACAATAGGCAACATTCAATTTTACCAAAGGAAGCAAAGTGCTTATAGGTTTGAATATAATATTCGATGTCCAGCTACAATTTTGAAGGGGCTACATATTCCATAAGCACTAATTTCCTATGATGTGTGCTTTAGACCATCTTACCCAAATTTTTGTTTCTGTACTTTGCATATCATCAATATATTTTGCAAATGCTGCCATATTCAATAGTTCTAGACTTTTAATTCCTAGTCCCCCTTTATCTTTGGTTTTTTCAAGTTTGAAAAAAGAGTATGGCATAAGTTGCATGGCACTCCTTATCATTTGTATTAGCTTTGCTGGAAGCACAAAGGTCCTCGTCCAGTAAGTAGTCATTGAGAATATAATTGAGTTTAAGTGAGTCTTCCTGCTTGGCTAAGGAATCTGTTCGACTAGTTGTCTATTATAGCTAGGATTATTTCATACAGAGGCATATAACGAGCTTTATTAATTCTTGATGAAGCCAGAGGGAGGCTAAGATAGCTGAGGGCTTCATCTCTTGGCTGCAGAGATGTTGCATTATAAAGAGATGTTTTGTACCCTTCAAAAACACCAGCAACCAGGATATTTAATTCAAACAGATTTATATTAAGGTCTGTGATGGAGTAAAAGAGGGAAAGGCCTTCAAGAGTGGCACTGATGGATTCCACAGTTGGCTTAGTAAAGACCACCAAGTCATCAGCAAAAATGAGAGAGGTTATTTGAGGCTCTTTACATTTAGGGTGTAATTTAAATTTTCCTGACTGGACCAGATATAAAAATATTTAGGTTAACACTTCCATCACTATAATAAATAAATAGGCAGAAAGAGGATCTCCCTACCTAATGCCTTGCTTGCTTCTAAAGTATCCAGTATTGTTACCATTGACCGTTATGGAGTACTTGTCAGTGAAGATACAGGCATATATCCATGCAACTATATGTTTAGGGAAGTTCATTAGTGACATGATCATGATTATTGAGTCCCACTGCAAATTATCAAAATCTTTTGAGATGCCTTATCATAGCGTTAGGAGAAATTTGCTTGCTGATATAGCCTCTCAACAGTTCATAAGTCATCATAACATTGTCAAGAATATTCCTGGTGGAAAAGAATGCTTCTTGGTTAGTAGAGATAATGTGGAGAAGGACAATCTTAAGTCTGCTTGCAATTATTTTTTAGATGAATTTGTACATTGTATTGCAACATGATATTGATCTGAATTGGTGAACATGGTCAGCATTTTTAATTTTGGGGATTAGAGCTATGTTGGTAGAGATGATTGAGTGAAGCATCTTGCATTTGTTGAAGAAATTATGTATTGCTTTATATATATATATATATATATATATATATATATCTTTCTCAATGATGGCCTAGCATGATGTATAGAAAAAGCCATTAAATCCATCAGGTCCACAACTTGAGTTGGAATTTAGAGAGAAAATCGCTTCCTTAACCTCAGAGTTAGAGATAGTTTCACTTAATAAGAGGAAGTCATTTTGATTTATCCGAGGGAGGTTAATATTTTCCAGTTTCTGAAGGTCTGGTGTGAACTCATTACGATTACCCAACAGCTCCCTGAAGTATTTAAGAACTCATTAATGACTAATGGATCAGTTTGCATTTCATCATTATCATCGAATAACCATTAATATTTTCTCTTTGATGCTTTGCTTTAAAAGAAGAATGATAAAAAGAGGAGTTCCTATCTCCTTTTGAAAACCATTGTAATTTTAGCTTTTGGTTTATCATTTTAGCCTCCATAAGCAAGGCTACATTAAGTTGATTAGAGATTCTGGTTCCTTCCTTGCCAGGGCCACATCATCCATATTTTGTTGCATATCATCCCGCACTTTGTTTAATACTTCTTTCAATTTTGTTGAAGCAAGATCGCCTTTTCCATATTTCTTCTTGGACCATTCTTTTAATGCCACTTTAGTTGACCGAAGCTACTCTACAGAATAAATATAGGGTTACCGTGAAAAGTGTTGGTCCATGATCTTTTAACCATATCATAAAACTTCGGTTCTTGGACCCATACACTGAAAAATTTAAAACATGAGTTTCCTCTCATGGCAGCATCACCAAACGAAAGAATTTGAGGAGAATGGTCAGATAGGCTAGGAAATAGGAGGCGATTAAAAAGTTTAGGCCACTTGGTCAAGTGATTTGATTATAGAAAGCATGATCAATTTTTAAAAAGGTACGGGGGAGTTCCTGCTAGAGTTATTCCATGAAAAGGATGCCTTAGTACGCTTGATTTCAATAAGGTTGGAGTCTTCAATTGCATCATTGAGGGGTTTAATCTCATTTAAGGATAATGGGTTACCTCCATATCAGTCGGTGAACCTGCTGGCACTTTTGAAATCCCCTATGACAATCCATGGATGGGATTCTTGTCTAAAGAAGGGGATAAGGTTGAAGAGACTTTGTCTAGCACTGACAGAATTATCAGCGTGGGAGTGAAAATGAATGACTTTCTTTGTGGAAAGGTGTGAGTGATTGAAAATGTACTAGGATCATGTAGAATAAGGATTCTACCATATGGTGATTCACACAAGTTTTGGTGGTGAATCCAAGAGGGATTGATATACTACGCTGCTCTATTAGCTAGAGTAGAGTTGAGTTTTGTTTCTAATATTGCTAGCATTTAGTTTGAAATCTTTGATGATGATTTTTATAACAACCTGGATTTTTCAAGGATTTAAATAAGGATTTAATGAAGATTTTGAAATAAAATTTATTTTCGATAACAAAATTTGGTAATGATAACTAGATAATTGAAATGCATCCACTGAAATAAGACCAATAAAATTTATTTTACATCAAAATTTATTTGAAACTCGGTCGGTACAATTTTTCGATGCGAATTATCAAAATATAAAGTATCAATATTTTTACATAGAAATGATCTAGAATTTTTTTTGATTAAAGTGCCAAAGTTCTTTCCATCCAATTTCGACCACTATAGCTCTGTTTATCAAAAATTGTTGTTGTCGTTCAATTTCGAAGTGGTAGCAGTGGCGATAGATGAGATTTTTATACGAGGGTTGTAACACAGATTTTATTACATTGTTAGAATCGTCATGTCATGCTGATCACACTGGTATATTTGTTTTCATGTTTTGGCTTCCATGGCAAAACGCTACATGGTTGAAATATTGGTCCATGACCATGCAAGAGTCATAATTACCAACATTCCTTTCATTCTTTTCAGCCTACATTTCATCCTTTTCTACTGACATCTTATGTGTGCTATCACCCTTATTAAATGCAGCATTTAATGCTCCATCTCTCCTCTGTATATATGCCTCGTTCTCTATTCTTGTCTGTGACCATTTTTACGTGAGAAGATAATAATAAAAATAATAATAACACATACACAAAACTCGTAGCTCCCTTCTCCTCTCCTCTGTAAATTTCCTTCGGCCAAAGTCACCAACCACCTTCACTCTTCCTACGAACCTGCTTCCACCACCATGACACACCGGCCATGCGTCAACCTAGCCCACGTCGCCTCCACGAGCTCGTCGACCGGCCTCTACCTTACTGTGACGACCCGTGATTTTGGACATTTGAAATTGGAATATTTAATTGATTTTAAATATTTAAAAGTAAATTTCTAACTCGAATTTCAAATGCCACTATTTATTGAGTGATATAATTAAATAATTGAAAGTTGGTTATAATATTGGTTTTATGTTTGTTAAAAATATTTCTAAGGTTTATAAAGTTTATATTGATAATACTAAAGATAATAGAAATTTTAAAATTTGAAACTAAAACTGTTTTGTTCAGTTTGAAATATATTATTTAAATCGATATTTAAAATAGCCTTCCGGGGCATAGTCTCGGAATTCGACAAAACTAGTTCCATTGGATCCGTAATAGTGTATTATTATCGAATTTTAATTTTCGTAGCATTCGGAGTTGTCGTGTGATCGTACGGTTGATAAACGCGTTAGAATTACATCGAAAACTTAATACAATAACTGGGCTCAAAAAGCTATCTTCTCCACACGATTTAATTAGGAATCGAAACCTTTTCAATTGTATTCGAAATAGGGGTTTAACTTTATAAACGCTTGGTGGCATGCCTCGATAGGAGGTCAAGATTGTGTGTTGCATTTATCGAGACGTTTTTAATTTGAATTTAAATTTGACATATATTTTATATGTTGAATAACGTTTTCACAACTTAACATGTTTACTCCTTTACTACACTTGTCATTCCTGTCTACACGGGTCATCTTTGAAAAAAATAACGTGAACTATAAATAATAATAGGAACCCGAGCCTTGCTTTCATCTTAAAAAACAAATCGAAATCGATAGTTCAAAGGTAAAAATGGCAGAGCAAAGGGAATTTTCAAATGATAGAAAAATACCCAAATCAAACGAGGTTCGAAAATCTAATTAATGGCCTCTAAAACCAAATCGTTTCAGCCTTGCTGGAGCGATTGTGGCTTCTCGATCGTATGGTGAGCGCAGCCATGATTCGAGCTTGATTTGTCTTCTTTGGGGGCTGCGTGCAAGAGGCGGAAGGAGATCGCGACTGGGTGAATTAGGATTCACAATAGCTCAACCTGGTGGTAGCAGCGCACGAGATAGGACAAAAATAATGATGAATTGTGGCCAACGATCTATGGGGTGGCGTGCGGTGACAGGAATAAGGGTGTTCGATGGGTGGAGCTGTACTCGAGCATAAGAATTCTCTGGTCGCGATGGTGTGTCGTCGTGTGGAAGTATAGAGCAGCGTGGGGAAAGGTGGGGTTTGCGCCTAGCTTAGCATAGGTTATGGAGGCAATAAGGATAATGGTATTGATATTTTTATTTAGATCAAATTTTATAGTTAGTTAATTAATTAAATATTTAGGTTTACGTAGATGTTTATTTTATTTGCTTTGTTTTCAATTTATTTATTTTAATCCAATAATATATATATGGGTATATACAGTAGAAAAAATATATACATATCAATATAAAAATATACATGAATATTTTCCATTTGCTAATTATTTTTCAAAATATGGGATTAAGGTATATTGAACAATTTATTTTATTCTTCCAAAAGTTTATATATATATATATATATATATATATATATATGTATATATAATATTTTTTGAAAATGGAAGTTTTTAAATATTTGATTATATAAATTGATTTTAAAATCTATATGGATTATTTTATAAGTATGTTCATATATATATATATATATATATATATATATATATGTAGTTCAAAGAGTAATAAATATACATATATACATTTTAAGTTTACTTGGATATTTTAAACAGTGTATTTGGGAGATTAACTTAATTAATTATTATGTAGCTTAAAATTCATTATTTATGTGAAAGATTAGTTTAAACAAAATTTTGGTTGATTAACTTTATTAAACAATAAATGATCATTCGAATAGTTCAAATATTAATAAACCATAAAATGTTTATATAAGGTCAAAATCTGAAAGGAAGCAAGCCGGATTGGAAATGGGTTGCATGCATAGTCAAGGGGAGTTAAACTCAATCATTTGGAATACCCATTAAATTTAAATAGTTAAATTTAAATGATTTATTGAATAAGATTTTACATCATAATAAAGAAGTTAAATCTAAATTTAATGTGTTTTAAAATAAAAATTGAGTAAGTAAAGGAATTTATTTTTAAATGGAGTAAATTTTGGAAATCGAATTGGAAATTGATTAGTGTTTAAACTGTGTTTTAAAAGAAGGATAAGACTATGGAATTTATAAACTGGGTTTATAAAGTGAAATAACATATCAGTGGACATTTGGAAATATAATTTCACAATGGGAATTCATAAAGGAATGGGTAATTGGTTTTAAAAATAAATAGTGGTTTACTTTTAAAGGTGTGAAAGGAAAGTGTCTTTCCTTGAAAAGCCAAATACGTTTTCAAGCAGATTTCTACGTTTAAGTTAAAAGTTATAAAGTTGATTTAAAAGAATGTTTTGAGAATTATAGTTTAAGTTGTTTAAAATTTTGAAGATAAATATTTTATTAAATTAGTTATAGTAGTAATTATTTTAAAAGGTTAATTGGTATTATGGTTTTAAAAGATAATTATTAATATTTATATTTTATAAAGTAGTTTATTTTAAAGATAGTTGGCTTAAGTTTTTCTGTAACTTTTGTTTTAAAATTTTGTTTTGACTTAAGTTTTAAATGTGAAATTAGTATAAAATTTCATAACTAGTATTTTAAATAATAAAGTGTTTTAAGAAATTTTTATTTTAAATATTTTTAAAGTATATATTTTTTGAATAAAGTGTTTAAGTAGTTTTAATTTAAATGTTTAAAAGTATATTTTGGGAACAAAGTGCTTTAAATTATTTTAAAATTTAAATTATTTAGACTTAGTAATTTTCAATGGAAATAAACAATATTTGGGAAATTTATTCCACAAGAGAAAGGTGATTTGAAACTATTTTCAAAGGGTTGAAGTATAGAAAAATATCTTGCAAAGGTATTTGAAAACAAATAATTTGGGAAATAATTTAAGTCTGATGGATGTTTGTGAATGTTGTTGATAGTTGAATAACCGAATATCAATATTAGCCAATGCACCGATCGTTTCGAAGAGTCTGGGATCGGGATTAAATTCCCAAAAACCACTTAGATCCGGTTTGAACGTTTTCGTGAGGAAGACAAGAGCTTGGAGTCGAAGATGGAGCAGTGAAGTGCAAGGGCTAATCGCTACTTATCCTGAGGGTGATTCCAAAATGAATGTAGTAGGAGTAGTGCCTTCGGTTCCATTCGAACCCGGAATGGACTTGTATGGAAGAATGCTTTCAGAACATCGTCAGGAGGACGATGAGCATTCTAAGTGAATATGTGCTAAAAAGGTAATGCATAACTCGAGCCTCATCAATCGAGAATGGCTAAAGTAAGGGAGGCGCACACAAGGCCAAGTGGCTAGCAAACAAATATAGTAAGGTCACCCCTTTTTAGATGTCCCTTTATTTCGGTTATATGGGCGGTTGATGATCCCAACCGCGGGGTGAACTTATTTGGACTATCTAGTAAGGGGTAGCTCCGGTCTTGTGATACAGGGGATCAAGGTGGATCCTTGGTACGATGACCTAGACCACATACTGTGACGGTCGATACCACAGGAGCCCTGTCATTGTATGAAGTCCAATCTCCAATAAGCGCACAGTTTTGATTGTGCCCAACTATTGCTGAAACGTGAGATGCAAGCATTTCAGCTAGATTCTATTTTACTTTCTATAGACACTATTATAATATTAGACGGATTTAATAAAAATCTTTTGGTTATCGTGAGGTAAAAACCCGACATGTTTATTTGTGGCGTGGTTTTATAAGATACCTTGATTTCAAAGGATTTCAGAAACTTTAATAATCCAATTAAGTGTGTTTTCTCACGCTGATTTTTCAGACTGACTCGGATGTTATTTAATTATAATGCTCGGGTCAAACCGAGTATTATAGAGTATAGATTCTGGATGGACTGCTATGGAGCTCAAAAGACGAGCTGGATGGCGAGACGTATCACACGTATTTGATGTATTATCCGCTGTGTATGGCTTACTGCAAATTCAGTTTCTATGTGGACAAGTTATCATAACTGTCCAGTGTTGTATTTTGTTAATATTGTACTCTGATGATGTATGTATAAAATAGATATAGTTATTATCTATTATATTTTATTCCGCTGTGATGGTGAGATTCTATTGTTGTTTGTTTTATCTTCTTCTATTTCCTTCTTCTTTAACCCTAATGGTTCGGTTTTTCTGCATTCGATTGTTCGGCATTTGATACAGTGGACATATTGATATCGATTTTCAAGCGTCGAAAAATCGGGTCGTTACACCTACAATCTCCACTACTACACCCACAAGACCCCACACCATCACCGAAACCCCAATACCCCGCTTCCAGCAAGCCTCGCTTCGAACCCCCCACCTCGCCGAAGCCACAACCGGACCCAACCCCTTCACTCAAGCAACCACCCTGACATGCGCCTCTGCGAGCCACAAACCATCACCTCCACCTTGCTTCAGCTCTTCCCTACCCATCTCCTCCCACACTGAGGCTCGCATCCACACTCCTACCCACCAGCAGCCTTGGGCTGCCCCTGCTACCCACCCGAGAGAAACCTCAACCATCAAATCACTCTCAAACCGCCACATAGCCCCTCACCTTACCCACTAACCCACTAAACCAGCCTCCTCACAATAGACCCCACTACCACACTTCGGCACCCAACTGCACCCTCCACCTAGCCCAGGCCGAACACACCCCCCTCTCTCCTGTGTGCGTTCGTGCATTAAGAAAAAAAAGAAGGAGAAAACATGCATGAGAAGAAGGATAGCATGTTACAGTAAGAAGAGAAGAGTTCACGCATGAAGTGTGAGGACCCGATTCTTCGACTTCCGAAAATCGACATCAATACGTCCACTGTATCGACTGCCGAGCAATCGAATGCTGGAAAATCGAATTCTTAGGGTTTAAGAAGAAGAAAAAGATAGAAAAAGAAAGAAAGAAGAAGAAACAGAAACAATATCAGAATCTCACAGTCGCAGTGGAACAACATATAATAGATAAATGAATAATCTTTAAAAACAAAGAACTATATCAGTTATTACATTACATCACATTAAATTACATTATCAGAGGGTACAACAACGGAAAAGAAATACTATATACTAGTTGATACGCCAAGCCATCCAACTTGCCTCCAGATTTCTACAACAACTCCTGAATTCCAGAACATCCTGATAACCTAACTCTAGACTGCCCGTGTGGAAATTGGTGGGCACGCAGAGTTTAGGAAGGGAAACAATAAACTCCAGGTCAGTCATGGGACTGGTGTGAGAACTTAAAACAGTTATTTATCTTTAAAACAACAACAAAGGAAGTATTTTAAAAATAGATCCGCAATGCTTTTGGAAAATGAAACTACCATAAGGCCTCCCGCCACACACACAATGCAAACGCAGAATTGGAGGAGATTTCTCCTTATGATAGTCAAAGATGCTTACTACGCAAAAATCAACTCATTTTTGATATTATCATTAGTGCATAGTGTAGAAAACATTTCGAAAGTAGAATATAAATCTTAGCCAACATACGACCATTATCGTATGCCTACTATAGCTACCATGTTTAATAGCTGGTTACCGCCACATTCCATGGCAGGTTATACAACTAAAACCGTACAGGGTTCGTATTGTTTCTTTGGATTTCCAACAAATGGTCAGGCAAAGGAACTTCCTATACCGAAATGGGTACGCCTCTCGAAAGACGCCCCGAGAACCTAACCGGATCTCTGCTGACACAAGGCCGAGTTACCACACGCTTTTGGGTGCAATGAAGTTGTAACTTGATAACTCCACACAAAAAAAGTATGCCATCCCCGGTCGTTACCGACCTTTATCCGAGGATCCCCAATACCAACAACCATAAAGTAATGAATTTGCAGCAACCACATACGTTAAATATCTGGGATCCATATCATGATACAACCTCTATCCAGAAGAAAATGGACATACCTTAGGGGCGCGACCCTTAAAAAAAACCTTGCCGCAACATTCCTGTTTCGACCATTTCCGGGTTGTGAGACTCGACGAAGACTCGTCCACAAAGCGAAGCTTTTTTCACAAAGCCATGCTTTGATCAATAAATAATCATCACACAGCAACACTCAGCATGCCACATTACCAAATTAGGAGTATATCGCTGATAGCCTTCACCTACAGAACCTCTGAGCTCGTACGTCTCAGAGAAGGGTGTTAAGCTAAGAGAATAAATTCTCCGCCACCAACAGAGATGTATTTGAAAGAAATCTGCCTTATATCTCAAAATGTAATGTCAGACACGTAACCATACAAGCCCATTCCGGGATCGAACGGAACCGAAGGCACTTCCAAAGAAGCCCTTGCAATCCGGATATTCACTAATCACGTCCAGATTCCCATCACAAAGGGTGATAAAATCTCTATATCGGAGATCAGCCGATGCAGAGACATTCGATGGTCATCCTTCCGTTTTCAAAAATAGTCGGTCTTCAACACCAGTCTTTAATGCTATCCATTACGTCGTATCACTATTCGGAATGGGTAATCCGAATCACGAGAGCAATAATTTAAAAATAAGTGTAGCATTTAGTTTCAACCAATTCACAACAAATACCTATTTAAAGGTCAATATTGATAGTCCGTTATTTATCTATCAATCAATATTCACAACATCACCCGATTATAAATAATCTTCCCAAATTATTTATTTTTCAAAATATCTTTACAAGATATATTTTCCACACTTCAACCATTTGAAAAAAAAATTCAAATCATTTTTCACCTTTCAATCTTTGAAAACAAATTTCAAATCAATTTCCTTAAACTAAAACACTTCCAAATATTTATCCATTTTAAATTTAAAATGGTTCATTTAAATCAATCAAATAAATCCTTATCGATTTATTTTAAACTTACGTTCCAAATCCGTAAATTTATTTCCACACTTCAAAAATAAATCAATGTTTATTTTTAAACAAATTTCCCTTTCTTTTATAAATTCCATAGTGAATTTACATTTCCAAAATATCTATGAATATATGATTTTCAAATCGATTTCTAATATTCATTTTCAATTTATTTTTAAAAGATAAAATCTCAAAACATTCACTTCATATTGGAAAAACGTTTCCATACTTATTTAATAATAAGTAATTCAAAAATCTATTCATTTTCAACATTTGGGAAATATTCAATATGCTTAAATCACAATTAAGTATATAATTTATTCTTGAAGGAAAACATTCTCTTAAACTCATTTATTTGAGTCAAAACGAATGTTGCGTAAAACATCGTTACGACAACCCAAAACCACTAGTATAGGGATTCTAATTATGATAGATATATAAATCCCAATACTATATAAAACATTTCCTTTCGGAAATCATTTACTATAACAACAGTGTTATAGTCCATCATTTCCATATTTCTCGAAAACGTCTATTTCAACAATGAGTGTTGAAATTTATGATTTCGATACTTAATACATTTTAAAACACCTTCAAATCGTTTTAAATCTATTTAAAACATCACTTCCCCAAAACATTTCTTTAATATATTACTCACCATCCAAAATTGTGAATATACTTCCTTAACCAAATTCAACATTTTCTACACATTTTATCTAAAGGATTAACCACTATCCAAAATCGTGGATATACTTCCTTTAATAAGCTATAATAATTAACTTATCAAAATAAGTCATTTTCGGAATTTATAAAACAATGTTTATAAATTCCACTTATATTTATTTATAAAAAAACTTCCACGTATAAAATACCTTAATGGACAAATTCTATTTATATCTCACTTAAATGCCAAAATCCAATTTATAAGCGAATTACTTGTAAATCTTTTATTTTACAAAATCTATTCATTTTATAACTTCATAATTTATAAATCTATAAATTTCATTCACTTATGAAATCCGTTTATACTTCATTTTAAAACTTATAAAAACTCATTTTATAATTCTAATATTTTTAATTTATAAATATCAATTTTTATAAATCTTTTATATAAATCGTTTATAATAATTTAAAAATCCCAATTTAAACCATTTTATAAATTTAATCAACTACCTATTTCAAAAATCACATTTCGGTTATATTTCACAAAAATCATAATTTTTATAACGTAAAAATTACAACGTTGATTTATTTAAAATGAATAAATTCCAAAATTAAATTTTATTATGAATTCTCAGCTTAAATTTTCAAAGAAATCCAATTTTATTTATTTTCGGCATCTAACGATGCCAAAAATATATTCGGCTAAATTATAGACTTTAACGATTTCAATCACAAAGATAATCACGCAGACTATAAATAGATCAATACATAACATTGAAACAAATTTAATCATTTGAGGAATCCAGTTGGATCCCTCCAACCTGTTTCCTTGCATCCACAGATGTTAGCACAATATCAATTCCACTTCGAGGTGAAATATCACGGTATATGGGATTTATAAAATACTATCCTCTATTATGCAGCGCAATAGGGTCTCATCTGCTATATAATGCGGGAATCAACTCCAAGTACATATATAATACCAATTTCATTTGCAGTGAAATATTCGCGGTATATGTTTTTAATAAAAAAACCTCGCTTAATATGCGGCCTATAGGGTCTATTTCAACACAACAGATAATAATTTATCACCCAAGCATACATTCAACACAATCAAGCAATTTTAAATCTAACTATTTAAAATTTAAATCGAAACTAATTCGACTGAGCGAGAAGTTCTCACCTTGAGTTTCTCATAACAGTTGTAGCGTTTTATTTGAATAAAATTAAACACGCGTTTAATTTTACCCAAAATTTTCACTAGCTCCAAACGACTCCAATCTAGCTCCATTGCGTAGTGCTCGACAAAACAAAGCCAACGCAATTCGTTTCGTCGAAATCCGACCTCGTATGGAAAAGTTACATCATTTTAAACATCGTACAATTTACAACATAATTTATTTTACATTTTCTTTTAAATTTTTAAACCTTCTATTGTTTGGGCCGTTCGATTTCAAGAGAAAAAATCTCGGCCGCGACTTTCCTTCTTCCCCATCTTTAGGTACTTCAGGCATATGAACCCATTACTGGCGCCTCTGTAACGCCCCGAAAATTTTCGACTTTCGAAAATTCAACATCGATACTCACTTTATCGACTGCCGAGAAATCGAAGGCCAAAAACCCGAAATGTTATGGTTTTTAAGAAAAGAAAAAGTAAAAAAGAAGAGAAGAAAAGAAGATAATAGAGGGAAGAGAAAACAGAAGATAGAAAATTTTAAAATAGAAGAAAAAGAGAATAGAACGATAGAACGGAACAGAAAACAACAAAGAATAGAAAATAACTGAACAACATCAGAATCTCACAATTCGCAGCGGAACAACATATAATAATAAATGAATAATCTTTAAACAAAGAACTATATCAGTTATTACATTTTATACATTACATTTCATTACATCTTATCATCATCAGAGTGTACAACAACAAACAGTGCAGCGGAAAAGGAATACTATATAGTAGTAATACGCCATGCCATCCAGCTTGCCTCCAGCAACTCCAGAATATCCAGAATATCCTGATAAACCTTAACTCTTAACTGCCCGTGTGGAAATTGGTGGGCACCCAGAGTTTAGGAAGGAAAACAATAAACTCCAAGTCAGTCATGTGACTGGTGTGAGAACTCAAAACAGTTTATTTATCTTTAAAATCAAAATAGAGGAATATTTTTAAAGTCAATTCGCAATGCTTTTAAAAATGAGACTACCATAAGACCTCCTGCCACACACACAATGCAAACGCAGACTTGGAGAAGATTTCTCCTTATGATAGTCAAAGATGCTTGATACGCATTTAAAAGAACATTTCATATTATTACTAGTGCATAGTGTAGGAGAAATTCATTTCGAAAGTAGAATATAAATCTTAGCCAGCATAGGTACCATTATATTATGCCCACTATAGCTACCTCCTGAGGAAGCAGGTTCTACAACTAAAACCGTACAAGTCACGTATTGTTTCTTTGGATTTCCAATGAATGATCAGGCCAAGGAACTTCCCATTGCCACATGAGAATGCCTCTGGATGGACATCCCCGAGAACCAAACCGGATCTCTACCAACACAAGGCCGGGTTACCCCTAACTGAGTAACAACTGTTCGAATATGCCATCCCCCGGTCCTTTGGGACCTTTCACCGAGAGCTCTCTAATCAATTCACACAATCATAACAAAGTGTTTTCAACATGAGTAAGTATCTGGGCTCCATACCATGATACCACCCTTTTCCAGAAGGAAATGCACACATCCTAAAGGGCGCTACCCCTCATAACCTTGCTGCATCTTTCCTGTTTTGACCATTCACGGGGTGTGAGGCTCGACGAAGTCACGTCCACAAAAACGTACTTTATACAAAAGCCATGCTTTGGGTCAACAAATGATCATAGAAATGATCACTAAGATAGACGATCAAATAAACGATCCTATCACAAATAATCAACACAATGATCATTTCAGCATCACTCAGCATGTCACATTACCAAATTGGGAATATATCGCTGATAACATTCAACTACATAACCTCTGAGCTCATACGTCTCAGAGAAGGGTGTTAAGCTAAAAGAATAAATTCTCCGCCACCAACAGAAATATATTTGAATGAAATCTGCTTTATCTCTCAATTTGTAATGTCAGACATACAATCCATACAAGTCTGTTCCGGGCTCGAACAAAACCGAAGGCACTTACAAAGAAGTCCTTGCAATCCGGATATTCACAATCCTGATCGGATTCACCATCACATATGGAGAACTCAATACCGTAGCTACTCGGTGCAGAGTCAATCGACAGGTCATCCTATCGCTTTCGCAAATACCGGGTCTTCAACACCGATCTTCAATGCAATTCACAACGACGTATCACATATTCGGAATGGGTTATACGACCCCATGGTCCTTTCCCGGTTAACCTGAATAGTGAGCGCTTATTCAAAAATAAGTGTGGCATTCAAATTCAAACAAATCACATCAAATACCCATTCAAAGGGAAATATTGATAGTCGGTTATTGAACTATCAGTGGATATGCACAACATCACCAGATTCCAAATAATTTTCCAAATTATTTACTTTCCAAAAATATCTTTACGAGATATATAGTTTTCACACTTCAAAAATAAATCAATATTTATTTTTAAACAACTTCCCTTTTCATTCATAAATTCCATAGTGAATTTATATTTCAAAATATCCATGCATATACGATTTCAATTATTCATTTCAATTTATCTTCAAAAAGATAAATTCTCAAAATATTCACTTTATATTGGAAAACATTTCCATACTTATTTAATAAGTAATTCACAAATTTTATTTATTTTCAACACTTGGAAAATATTCAGTATACTTAGATCGAAATTAAGTATATATTTCATTCTTTAAGGAAATCATTCTCTTAAACATATTTATTTGGGCCAAACGAATGTTGCGTAAAACATCGTTACGACAACCTAAAATCACTAGTATAGGGATTCGAAATTAAAATAGATATATAAATCCCAATACTATACAAAACACTTCCTTTCGGAAATCATTTACTATAACAATAGTGTTATAGTACACCATTCCCTTTTATTTCTCGAAAACGTCTATTTCAACAATAAATGTTGAAATCTATGGTTTCGAATCTCAATGCATTTAAAACATCGTTAGATCGTTTTAATTCTGTTTAAAATATCACATTCAAAACAATTTCTTTAACATATTATTCACTATTCAAAAACGTGAATATACTACGTTAACACATTTCATCATTTCTATACATTTTATTTCAAAGGATTATTCACAGTCAAAACGTGAATATAACTCCATTAATAGGTTTCAGCAATTTACTTATCAAAATAATTCGTTTGCGAATTTGTAAAACAACGTTTATAAATCCCTTTTCTATTTATCTTATAAAAGCTTCTTTTTATAAATTCCTTTATTAACCTATTCCAGTTTATAACTAAATTATAAACTAAACGTTCATATTATAAGTTAATTACTTATAAAACGATTATTTTACAAAATTGTTCTTTTAAAGACTTTCCAATTTATAAATCTTATAACTTATAAGATCCATTTATTTAACCAATCTATTCTTCAAATAATTTCACCAAATTTATAAATCTTACTATTTATAAATTTCTTTTATAACTTCACAGTTTATAATTCCATAAATTTCATTCATTTATGAAATTCATTTCCACTTCATTCAAACACTTATAAAAACTCGTTTTATAATGTCAACATTTCAATTTATAAATATCCATTTATAAATCTCTTAATATAAATCAAATTATATTATTATTCTAAAACGTCTTTAATTTCCTTTATAATTTCACCATTTTGATTTATAAAATAATCAAATTTTATAAATCCTACACTTAAACTTTTAATAATATATTAAAAAATCCAATTTAAACTATTTTATAAAATCATTAATCCATATTTCTCAAAAATCAATCTTTTAACTATATTTCTCAAAAACATAATTTTATAACTTTTAAAAGTATAACATTTATTTATTTAAAATAAATAAATTTCCAAAAATAGTTTATAACGTATACTTTTCAAAAATCACCTTTAAAAATCATTTTAAAATCCCAAAATTTGGGTCCAATGATGCTACACACCAAATAGTCAATCACGACAAACAACGATATCATATATCGATATGATAATCCATCAAATATCAAAATATCTGAAATCAAATAAAAACTGTTGAGGAATCCTGTTGGATCCCTCCAACCTGTTTTCCTGCATCCACAAACACTAGCACAATACCAATTTCGCTCCAGTACGAAATTATCGCGGTATATGTTTTTAATAAATATTATCCGCTTAATAACGGCGCAATAGGGTCTCATCCGCTAAAAAATACGGGAAATCAACAACTGCAATATATACATATGCCAATATATATATTGATATTATATATAATACCAATTTCACTGTTTATGAATATTCGCGGTATATGTTTTTATTAAATAACATCCGCTTACTAACGGCGTATAATGTCTATTTTAACAATCAATAGATATCAATCAACATTCAAACATGCATTCAAATATTTTAAATCTAACTATTTAAAATAAAATCAAAACTGATTCGATTGAGTGAGAAGTTCTCACCTTGATTTCAATTTCGTTTTAGCGATTTATTTTGAATAAAATTAAATGCGCGTTTAATTTTACCCAAAATTCTCACTAACTTCAAACGACTCCAATCCAACTCCATCGCGTAGTGCTCGTCCATAAGATTCCAACGCAACTAGTTTCGCGCGTTTTCGACCTCGTATGAAAAAGATATTGATTTTACAAGTTTGTACACGATTTTAAACTAATATTTACAACAATTATTAACAAATCTTAACCTAGATTCAATCAACACCGTCCATTTCCTTCTAAAGCAAATCTGGGCCGACCCTATCATCTTCCTCTCCTCTTCGTTCTACAGGCCATTCACGTACATAGCCGAACCCATTATAGAAAACTAGGGTTAATTTTTGCAACAACTCCGTTCAACTTGAACACGATCGAGATGTGCCATCACGTAGCCCTCTCCCACCACCATGCTCGGCCACAATAGGGTGGAGCTCGGCCCCCCAGGTTGCCTCGAATTTCGTGCGCAAGCACGGCCGAACGCAGCCATTTTGTCACCTCCACGCGACGCCAAACCTTACAATATCCGTATGGATCTCTAGATCTCATCGTCCTCTTCCATTCTCTAGTTGAAACCTAAGGCTAATTGTTGATGGATTTGATGAAATTAAGGAAGAAAGAAAGGAGCTTTCTGGCCGTTCATAATAGGGTGGCGGCTGCGTTTAGTTAGGGTTAGGAATTTTTTTTTTTATTTCTAAAGAGAGGGGTGCTATTTATAGAAGAACGAACGAACACAATTCATCCGGAATTTCCAAACTCCGATTTACGCACCGTAACCAGCGTTTCTAGGGTTTACCCCGCGTTCTGGACACAATGGAACAGGTTTCGGAAGCTAATTCGGACATCTGTGAGAGATATGGCTATAAACGCTCAATTTAAATTAAACCGATTTAAATCGATTTCTAGGCGTTTTAATTCGTACCGGACAAACGGTAAATCCAATCGACACGAAATTTGATACCTTATAATAATATCACATTACGGATCCAATGAAACTGGTTTCGTCGAAATCCGGGACTTTTTGAAAAATGGCTATTTTAACTCGCCAAATTAAAATTAAAAACAATTCGATGCGTTTCGAGCTGCCACGCTCAAACGATAGCTCCGATTGACACGAAATTTGAAATCCGGTAATAACTAACTATTACGGATCCAATGGAACTGGTTTCGTTCAATTCTGAGACTGTTCAAAAATTGACTATTTTCACTAGTCGATTTTAATATTAAAATATTCAATTTTCACAAATTAACTCTTAATTCGATTTTAAAAGTTCTAAAATATCATTCTAACTCCAATACGATAAAATAAAATTTTACAAATCATTTTCAATCATATTTAATCTCATTTCCAATTATTTCCATAATTTCACATATTAAATTATCGATTTAATTATCCAATTAAATCCAATAATTCAAAATAAAATTTATTCGACTTATAAATTCATTTATAAATATTTAAAATTAATTAAATATTCAAATTTTAATTACTAAAAATTCTGGGTTGTTACAATCTTCCCCCCTTAAAAGAATTTCGTCCTCGAAATTACAAGTAAGAAAAGTTACAGAATCCATTAATTTTCCCAAAATTCATAATTAAACTTCTTACCATACTTTACTAAGTTTTCAAATCATGCTTAGTTATCTTTTCAAAAACAACTACTATTGTTTAACTTTCAATTCCAAAATCAAAGTTTAAGTTTTCAAAATTTTCCAATTTTCTCAAAAAATTTCTAACGCCTTAAATTTTCGGAAAAATTCGCCATAGTCTCCTTTGCGCGGCTCGATCCGAAAAAAAAAATGACAGTATATATATCACAAATATACATCTCATCAAGTAATGAGGCATCCCGCAGGGAAAAAAGTGTAAAAGTACGATATTTAATCCGAGATATGTACCTTATATTTTATTAGCAAGCATATACGGCTAATATAGCGCGAAAGCGAGCTCCAAATGCGAAGCAAACGCGATCCGCACCTACTAATCACTCAACAAACAACATGAGAACCATGCATATGGATAATAGTATCGATATACAACATATAGCAACATAATAACTATATATACCAACATAGCAAATGTAGTAAAAGCAATATATTCAACCATCAACCAACTATCATCCAACAAATTCATAACCAATAATATTCATTCATATTCTCATTAATATTCAATGAATTGGTTTTCAATTTAATCACATTTGATTCATTAACAGTGGATGTTTTTACTAACATTCATTTTCAATTAGTTTATATTCACTAATTCATATTCAAGTTGGTTCACTTCCAAATCAAATTCAATTCTATTCAAGATTCACTTAACTTCCAATTGAATTTCAATTACTTTAGCTTCCAATTTCATTAATTCAATTTCATTAACACTTAATGAATTACATACAATCAATCAACTAACAACCATATAACAATCAATGTATATCAATTACAACCAAATTTCTTTGCTTATATTCATTCAATTTTGGTTTAACACCATCACTTTCTATTGGTTTAATTAAATTGATTTTCATTAAATCTTTCAACTTCCAATAACATTAGATTTTAATGAATTTACACTTACATTCATTATTTAATATCAACTTCATTTAACAACTCTTAAGTTATACTTCCATTTAACTTTAAATTCATTTTACTTATTTACAACTCACATTCATATAGTTTCACCTCTTATATATATAAGTTTATTTCACAATTGTAAATCACTTTAATTATAATTCAATTCTTATAATTCCTTTGCTTATACAATTATTCTTTTATTTAAATTATTCAAACAACTTATTCAACAACCAAACAATCAACTTATATACACTTTAATAATTCTGAAAAATTATTCCTTTATATATAAAATATAATCAAGGTAAAATTATTTCATTTACCCAATTTAAAAACAATATTGTGCCGAATTGTTCTATTCAAGTGTTTAGAAATCCCTATCAACAACGTTAATTACTCGTATTAACCAGAATCTATATACCACTCAACAAACCAATCATCACAATATAAAACAATTTTATATTCACTAACAAATACGCTCTCATAGCTATTATTACACTCAAACTCAATCTAAAGTACTACTGACTCTATCTCTAATGAGTAATACCCAACAGAACCATGGTTGTCGCTTAACCATATGCTCTGATACCAAATGTAACGCCCCGAAAATTTTCGACTTTCGAAAATTCAACATCGATACTCACTTTATCGACTGCCGAGAAATCGAAGGCCAAAAACCCGAAATGTTATGGTTTTTAAGAAAAGAAAAAGAAGAAAAGAAGAGAAGAAAAGAAGATAATAGAGGGAAGAGAAAACAGAAGATAGAAAATTTTAAAATAGAAGAAAAAGAGAATAGAACGATAGAACGGAACAGAAAACAACAAAGAATAGAAAATAACTGAACAACATCAGAATCTCACAATTCGCAGCGGAACAACATATAATAATAAATGAATAATCTTTAAACAAAGAACTATATCAGTTACATTTTATACATTACATTTCATTACATCTTATCATCATCAGAGTGTACAACAACAAACAGTGCAGCGGAAAAGGAATACTATATAGTAGTAATACGCCATGCCATCCAGCTTGCCTCCAGCAACTCCAGAATATCCATAATATCCTGATAAACCTTAACTCTTAACTGCCCGTGTGGAAATTGGTGGGCACCCAGAGTTTAGGAAGGAAAACAATAAACTCCAAGTCAGTCATGTGACTGGTGTGAGAACTCAAAACAGTTTATTTATCTTTAAAATCAAAATAGAGGAGTATTTTTAAAGTCAATTCGCAATGCTTTTAAAAATGAGACTACCATAAGACCTCCTGCCACACACACAATGCAAACGCAGACTTGGAAAAGATTTCTCCTTATGATAGTCAAAGATGTTTGATACGCATTTAAAAGAACATTTCATATTATTACTAGTGCATAGTGTAGGAGAAATTCATTTCGAAAGTAGAATATAAATCTTAGCCAGCATAGGTACCATTATATTATGCCCACTATAGCTACCTCCTGAGGAAGCAGGTTCTACAACTAAAACCGTACAAGTCACGTATTGTTTCTTTGGATTTCCAACGAATGATCAGGCCAAGGAACTTCCCATTGCCACATGAGAATGCCTCTGGATGGACATCCCCGAGAACCAAACCGGATCTCTACCAACACAAGGCCGGGTTACCCCTAACTGAGTAACAACTGACCGAATATGCCATCCCCCGGTCCTTTGGGACCTTTCACCGAGAGCTCTCTAATCAATTCACACAATCATAACAAAGTGTTTTCAACATGAGTAAGTATCTGGGCTCCATACCATGATACCACCCTTTTCCAGAAGGAAATGCACACATCCTAAAGGGCGCTACCCCTCATAACCTTGCTGCATCTTTCCTGTTTTGACCATTCACGGGGTGTGAGGCTCGACGAAGTCACGTCCACAAAAACATACTTTATACAAAAGCCATGCTTTGGGTCAACAAATGATCATAGAAATGATCACTAAGATAGACGATCAAATAAACGATCCTATCACAAATAATCAACACAATGATCATTTCAGCATCACTCAGCATGTCACATTACCAAATTGGGAATATATCGCTGATAACATTCAACTACATAACCTCTGAGCTCATACGTCTCAGAGAAGGGTGTTAAGCTAAAAGAATAAATTCTCCGCCACCAACAGAAATATATTTGAATGAAATCTGCTTTATCTCTCAATTTGTAATGTCAGACATACAATCCATACAAGTCTGTTCCGGGCTCGAACAAAACCGAAGGCACTTACAAAGAAGTCCTTGCAATCCGGATATTCACAATCCTGATCGGATTCACCATCACATATGGAGAACTCAATACCGTAGCTACTCGGTGCAGAGTCAATCGACAGGTCATCCTATTGCTTCCGCAAATACCGGGTCTTCAACACCGATCTTCAATGCAATTCACAACGACGTATCACATATTCGGAATGGGTTATACGACCCCATGGTCCGTTCCCGGTTAACCCGAATAGTGAGCGCTTATTCAAAAATAAGTGTGGCATTCAAATTCAAACAAATCACATCAAATACCCATTCAAAGGGAAATATTGATAGTCGGTTATTGAACTATCAATGGATATGCACAACATCACCAGATTCCAAATAATTTTCCAAATTATTTACTTTCCAAAAATATCTTTACTAGATATATAGTTTTCACACTTCAAAAATAAATCAATATTTATTTTTAAACAACTTCCCTTTTCATTCATAAATTCCATAGTGAATTTATATTTCAAAATATCCATGCATATACGATTTCAATTATTCATTTCAATTTATCTTCAAAAAGATAAATTCTCAAAATATTCACTTTATATTGGAAAACATTTCCATACTTATTTAATAAGTAATTCACAAATTTTATTTATTTTCAACACTTGGAAAATATTCAGTATACTTAAATCGAAATTAAGTATATATTTCATTCTTTAAGGAAATCATTCTCTTAAACATATTTATTTGGGCCAAACGAATGTTGCGTAAAACATCGTTACGACAACCTAAAATCACTAGTATAGGGATTCGAAATTAAAATAGATATATAAATCCCAATACTATACAAAACACTTCCTTTCGGAAATCATTTACTATAACAATAGTGTTATAGTACACCATTCCCTTTTATTTCTCGAAAACGTCTATTTCAACAATAAATGTTGAAATCTATGGTTTCGAATCTCAATGCATTTAAAACATCGTTAGATCGTTTTAATTCTGTTTAAAATATCACATTCAAAACAATTTCTTTAACATATTATTCACTATTCAAAAACGTGAATATACTACGTTAACACATTTCATCATTTCTATACATTTTATTTCAAAGGATTATTCACAGTCAAAACGTGAATATAACTCCATTAATAGGTTTCAGCAATTTACTTATCAAAATAATTCGTTTGCGAATTTATAAAACAACGTTTATAAATCCCTTTTCTATTTATCTTATAAAAACTTCTTTTTATAAATTCCTTTATTAACCTATTCCAATTTATAACTAAATTATAAACTAAACGTTCATATTATAAGTTAATTACTTATAAAACGATTATTTTACAAAATCGTTCTTTTAAAGACTTTCCAATTTATAAATCTTATAACTTATAAGATCCATTTATTTAACCAATCTATTCTTCAAATAATTTCACCAAATTTATAAATCTTACTATTTATAAATTTCTTTTATAACTTCACAGTTTATAATTCCATAAATTTCATTCATTTATGAAATTCATTTCCACTTCATTCAAACACTTATAAAAACTCGTTTTATAATGTCAACATTTCAATTTATAAATATCCATTTATAAATCTCTTAATATAAATCAAATTATATTATTATTCTAAAACGTCTTTAATTTCCTTTATAATTTCACCATTTTGATTTATAAAATAATCAAATTTTATAAATCCTACATTTAAACTTTTAATAATATATTCATAAATCCAATTTAAACTATTTTATAAAATCATTAATCCATATTTCTCAAAAATCAATCTTTTAACTATATTTCTCAAAAACATAATTTTATAACTTTTAAAAGTATAACGTTTATTTATTTAAAATAAATAAATTTCCAAAAATAGTTTATAACGTATGCTTTTCAAAAATCACCTTTAAAAATCATTTTAAAATCCCAAAATTTGGGTCCAATGATGCTACACACCAAATAGTCAATCACGACAAACAACGATATCATATATCGATATGATAATCCATCAAATATCAAAATATCTGAAATCAAATAAAAACTGTTGAGGAATCCTGTTGGATCCCTCCAACCTGTTTTCTTGCATCCACAAACACTAGCACAATACCAATTTCGCTCCAGTACGAAATTATCGCGGTATATGTTTTTAATAAATATTATCCGCTTAATAACGGCGCAATAGGGTCTCATCCGCTAAAAAATACGGGAAATCAACAACTGCAATATATACATATGCCAATATATATATATTGATATTATATATAATACCAATTTCGCTGTTTATGGAATATTCGCGGTATATGTTTTTATTAAATAACATCCGCTTACTAACGGCGTATAATGTCTATTTTAACAATCAATAGATATCAATCAACATTCAAACATGCATTCAAATATTTTAAATCTAACTATTTAAAATAAAATCAAAACTGATTCGATTGAGTGAGAAGTTCTCACCTTGATTTCAATTTCGTTTTAGCGATTTATTTCGAATAAAATTAAACGCGCGTTTAATTTTACCCAAAATTCTCACTAACTCCAAACGACTCCAATCCAACTCCATCGCGTAGTGCTCGTCCATACGATTCCAACGCAACTGGTTTCGCGCGTTTTCGACCTCGTATGAAAAAGATATTGATTTTACAAGTTTGTACACGATTTTAAACTAATATTTACAACAATTATTAACAAATCTTAACCTAGATTCAATCAACACCGTCCATTTCCTTCTAAAGCAAATCTGGGCCGACCCTATCATCTTCCTCTCCTCTTCGTTCTACAGGCCATTCACGTACATAGCCGAACCCATTATAGAAAACTAGGGTTAATTTTTGCAACAACTCCGTTCAACTTGAACACGATCGAGATGTGCCATCACGTAGCCCTCTCCCACCACCATGCTCGGCCACGATAGGGTGGAGCTCGGCCCCCCAGGTTGCCTCGAATTTCGTGCGCAAGCATGGCCGAACGCAGCCATTTTGTCACCTCCACGCGACGCCAAACCTTACAATATCCGTATGGATCTCTAGATCTCATCGTCCTCTTCCATTCTCTAGTTGAAACCTAAGGCTAATTGTTGATGGATTTGAAGAAATTAAGGAAGAAAGAAAGGAGCTTTCTGGCCGTTCATAATAGGGTGGCGGCTGCGTTTAGTTAGGGTTAGGAATTTTTTTTTTTTATTTCTAAAGAGAGGGGTGCTATTTATAGAAGAACGAACGAACACTATTCATCCGGAATTTCCAAACTCCGATTTACGCACCGTAACCATCGTTTCTAGGGTTTACCCCGCGTTCCGGACACAATGGAACAGGTTTCGGAAGCTAATTCGGACATCTGTGAGAGATATGGCTATAAACGCTCAATTTAAATTAAACCGATTTAAATCGATTTCTAGACGCTTTAATTCGTACCGGACAAACGGTAAATCCAATCGACACGAAATTTGAAACCTTATAATAATATCACATTACGGATCCGATGAAACTGGTTTCGTCGAAATCCGGGACTTTTTGAAAAATGGCTATTTTAACTCGCCAAATTAAAATTAAAAACAATTCGATGCGTTTCGAGCTGCCACGCTCAAACGATAGCTCCGATTGACACGAAATTTGAAATCCGGTAATAACTAACTATTACGGATCCAATGGAACTGGTTTCGTTCAATTCTGAGACTGTTCAAAAATTGACTATTTTCACTAGTCGATTTTAATATTAAAATATTCAATTTTCACAAATTAACTCTTAATTCGATTTTAAAAGTTCTAAAATATCATTCTAACTCCAATATGATAAAATAAAATTTTACAAATCATTTTCAGTCATATTTAACCTCATTTCCAATTATTTCCATAATTTCACATATTAAATTATCGATTTAATTATCCAATTAAATCCAATAATTCAAAATAAAATTTATTCGACTTATAAATTCACTTATAAATATTTAAAATTAATTAAATATTCAAATTTTAATTACTAAAAATTCTGGGTCGTTACAATCTTCCCCCCTTAAAAGAATTTCGTCCTCGAAATTACAAGTAAGAAAAGTTACAGAATCCATTAATTTTCCCAAAATTCATAATTAAACTTCTTACCATACTTTACTAAGTTTTCAAATCATGCTTAGTTATCTTTTCAAAAACAACTACTATTGTTTAACTTTCAATTCCAAAATCAAAGTTTAAGTTTTCAAAATTTTTCAATTTTCTCAAAAAATTTCTAACGCCTTAAATTTTCGGAAAAATTCGCCATAGTCTCCTTTGCGTGGCTCGATCCGAAAAAAAAAATGACAGTATATATATCACAAATATACATCTCATCAAGTAATGAGGCATCCCGCAGGGAAAAAAGTGTAAAAGTACGATATTTAATCCGAGATATGTACCTTATATTTTATTAGCAAGCATATACGGCTAATATAGCGCGAAAGCGAGCTCCAAATGCGAAGCAAACGCGATCCGCACCTACTAATCACTCAACAAACAACATGAGAACCATGCATATGGATAATAGTATCGATATACAACATATAGCAACATAATAACTATATATACCAACATAGCAAATGTAGTAAAAGCAATATATTCAACCATCAACCAACTATCATCCAACAAATTCATAACCAATAATATTCATTCATATTCTCATTAATATTCAATGAATTGGTTTTCAATTTAATCACATTTGATTCATTAACAGTGGATGTTTTTACTAACATTCATTTTCAATTAGTTTATATTCACTAATTCATATTCAAGTTGGTTCACTTCCAAATCAAATTCAATTCTATTCAAGATTCACTTAACTTCCAATTGAATTTCAATTACTTTAGCTTCCAATTTCATTAATTCAATTTCATTAACACTTAATGAATTACATACAATCAATCAACTAACAACCATATAACAATCAATGTATATCAATTACAACCAAATTTCTTTGCTTATATTCATTCAATTTTGGTTTAACACCATCACTTTCTATTGGTTTAATTAAATTGATTTTCATTAAATCTTTCAACTTCCAATAACATTAGATTTTAATGAATTTACATTTACATTCATTATTTAATATCAACTTCATTTAACAACTCTTAAGTTATACTTCCATTTAACTTTAAATTCATTTTACTTATTTACAACTCACATTCATATAGTTTCACCTCTTATATATATAAGTTTATTTCACAATTGTAAATCACTTTAATTATAATTCAATTCTTATAATTCCTTTGCTTATACAATTATTCTTTTATTTAAATTATTCAAACAACTTATTCAACAACCAAACAATCAACTTATATACACTTTAATAATTCTGAAAAATTATTCCTTTATATATAAAATATAATCAAGGTAAAATTATTTCATTTACCCAATTTAAAAACAATATTGTGCCGAATTGTTCTATTCAAGTGTTTAGAAATCCCTATCAACAACGTTAATTACTCGTATTAACCAGAATCTATATACCACTCAACAAACCAATCATCACAATATAAAACAATTTTATATTCACTAACAAATACGCTCTCATAGCTATTATTACACTCAAACTCAATCTAGAGTACTACTGACTCTATCTCTAATGAGTAATACCCAACAGAACCATGGTTGTCGCTTAACCATATGCTCTGATACCAAATGTAACGCCCCGAAAATTTTCGACTTTCGAAAATTCAACATCGATACTCACTTTATCGACTGCCGAGAAATCGAAGGCCAAAAACCCGAAATGTTATGGTTTTTAAGAAAAGAAAAAGTAGAAAAGAAGAGAAGAAAAGAAGATAATAGAGGGAAGAGAAAACAGAAGATAGAAAATTTTAAAATAGAAGAAAAAGAGAATAGAACGATAGAACGGAACAGAAAACAACAAAGAATAGAAAATAACTGAACAACATCAGAATCTCACAATTCGCAGCGGAACAACATATAATAATAAATGAATAATCTTTAAACAAAGAACTATATCAGTTATTACATTTTATACATTACATTTCATTACATCTTATCATCATCAGAGTGTACAACAACAAACAGTGCAGCGGAAAAGGAATACTATATAGTAGTAATACGCCATGCCATCCAGCTTGCCTCCAGCAACTCCAGAATATCCATAATATCCTGATAAACCTTAACTCTTAACTGCCCGTGTGGAAATTGGTGGGCACCCAGAGTTTAGGAAGGAAAACAATAAACTCCAAGTCAGTCATGTGACTGGTGTGAGAACTCAAAACAGTTTATTTATCTTTAAAATCAAAATAGAGGAGTATTTTTAAAGTCAATTCGCAATGCTTTTAAAAATGAGACTACCATAAGACCTCCTGCCACACACACAATGCAAACGCAGACTTGGAGAAGATTTCTCCTTATGATAGTCAAAGATGTTTGATACGCATTTAAAAGAACATTTCATATTATTACTAGTGCATAGTGTAGGAGAAATTCATTTCGAAAGTAGAATATAAATCTTAGCCAGCATAGGTACCATTATATTATGCCCACTATAGCTACCTCCTGAGGAAGCAGGTTCTACAACTAAAACCGTACAAGTCACGTATTGTTTCTTTGGATTTCCAACGAATGATCAGGCCAAGGAACTTCCCATTGCCACATGAGAATGCCTCTGGATGGACATCCCCGAGAACCAAACCGGATCTCTACCAACACAAGGCCGGGGTTACCCCTAACTGAGTAACAACTGACCGAATATGCCATCCCCCGGTCCTTTGGGACCTTTCACCGAGAGCTCTCTAATCAATTCACACAATCATAACAAAGTGTTTTCAACATGAGTAAGTATCTGGGCTCCATACCATGATACCACCCTTTTCCAGAAGGAAATGCACACATCCTAAAGGGCGCTACCCCTCATAACCTTGCTGCATCTTTCCTGTTTTGACCATTCACGAGGTGTGAGGCTCGACGAAGTCACGTCCACAAAAACATACTTTATACAAAAGCCATGCTTTGGGTCAACAAATGATCATAGAAATGATCACTAAGATAGACGATCAAATAAACGATCCTATCACAAATAATCAACACAATGATCATTTCAGCATCACTCAGCATGTCACATTACCAAATTGGGAATATATCGCTGATAACATTCAACTACATAACCTCTGAGCTCATACGTCTCAGAGAAGGGTGTTAAGCTAAAAGAATAAATTCTCCGCCACCAACAGAAATATATTTGAATGAAATATGCTTTATCTCTCAATTTGTAATGTCAGATATACAATCCATACAAGTCTGTTCCGGGCTCGAACAAAACCGAAGGCACTTACAAAGAAGTCCTTGCAATCCGGATATTCACAATCCTGATCGGATTCACCATCACATATGGAGAACTCAATACCGTAGCTACTCGGTGCAGAGTCAATCGACAGGTCATCCTATCGCTTTCGCAAATACCGGGTCTTCAACACCGATCTTCAATGCAATTCACAACGACGTATCACATATTCGGAATGGGTTATACGACCCCATGGTCCGTTCCCGGTTAACCCGAATAATGAGCGCTTATTCAAAAATAAGTGTGGCATTCAAATTCAAACAAATCACATCAAATACCCATTCAAAGGGAAATATTGATAGTCGGTTATTGAACTATCAATGGATATGCACAACATCACCAGATTCCAAATAATTTTCCAAATTATTTACTTTCCAAAAATATCTTTACTAGATATATAGTTTTCACACTTCAAAAATAAATCAATATTTATTTTTAAACAACTTCCCTTTTCATTCATAAATTCCATAGTGAATTTATATTTCAAAATATCCATGCATATACGATTTCAATTATTCATTTCAATTTATCTTCAAAAAGATAAATTCTCAAAATATTCACTTTATATTGGAAAACATTTCCATACTTATTTAATAAGTAATTCACAAATTTTATTTATTTTCAACACTTGGAAAATATTCAGTATACTTAAATCGAAATTAAGTATATATTTCATTCTTTAAGGAAATCATTCTCTTAAACATATTTATTTGGGCCAAACGAATGTTGCGTAAAACATCGTTACGACAACCTAAAATCACTAGTATAGGGATTCGAAATTAAAATAGATATATAAATCCCAATACTATACAAAACACTTCCTTTCGGAAATCATTTACTATAACAATAGTGTTATAGTACACCATTCCCTTTTATTTCTCGAAAACGTCTATTTCAACAATAAATGTTGAAATCTATGGTTTCGAATCTCAATGCATTTAAAACATCGTTAGATCGTTTTAATTCTGTTTAAAATATCACATTCAAAACAATTTCTTTAACATATTATTCACTATTAAAAAACGTGAATATACTACGTTAACACATTTCATCATTTCTATACATTTTATTTCAAAGGATTATTCACAGTCAAAACGTGAATATAACTCCATTAATAGGTTTCAGCAATTTAGTTATCAAAATAATTCGTTTGCGAATTTATAAAACAACGTTTATAAATCCCTTTTCTATTTATCTTATAAAAACTTCTTTTTATAAATTCCTTTATTAACCTATTCCAGTTTATAACTAAATTATAAACTAAACGTTCATATTATAAGTTAATTACTTATAAAACGATTATTTTACAAAATCGTTCTTTTAAAGACTTTCCAATTTATAAATCTTATAACTTATAAGATCCATTTATTTAACCAATCTATTCTTCAAATAATTTCACCAAATTTATAAATCTTACTATTTATAAATTTCTTTTATAACTTCACAGTTTATAATTCCATAAATTTCATTCATTTATGAAATTCATTTACACTTCATTCAAACACTTATAAAAACTCGTTTTATAATGTCAACATTTCAATTTATAAATATCCATTTATAAATCTCTTAATATAAATCAAATTATATTATTATTCTAAAACGTCTTTAATTTCCTTTATAATTTCACCATTTTGATTTATAAAATAATCAAATTTTATAAATCCTATATTTAAACTTTTAATAATATATTCAAAAATCCAATTTAAACTATTTTATAAAATCATTAATCCATATTTCTCAAAAATCAATCTTTTAACTATATTTCTTAAAAACATAATTTTATAACTTTTAAAAGTATAACGTTTATTTATTTAAAATAAATAAATTTCCAAAAATAGTTTATAACGTATACTTTTCAAAAATCAATCACCTTTAAAAATCATTTTAAAATCCCAAAATTTGGGTCCAATGATGCTACACACCAAATAGTCAATCACGACAAACAACGATATCATATATCGATATGATAATCCATCAAATATCAAAATATCTGAAATCAAATAAAAACTGTTGAGGAATCCTGTTGGATCCCTCCAACCTGTTTTCCTGCATCCACAAACATTAGCACAATACCAATTTCGCTCCAGTACGAAATTATCGCGGTATATGTTTTTAATAAATATTATCCGCTTAATAACGGCGCAATAGGGTCTCATCCGCTAAAAAATACGGGAAATCAACAACTGCAATATATACATATGCCAATATATATATATTGATATTATATATAATACCAATTTCACTGTTTATGAAATATTCGCGGTATATGTTTTTATTAAATAACATCCGCTTACTAACGGCGTATAATGTCTATTTTAACAATCAATAGATATCAATCAACATTCAAACATGCATTCAAATATTTTAAATCTAACTATTTAAAATAAAATCAAAACTGATTCGATTGAGTGAGAAGTTCTCACCTTGATTTCAATTTCGTTTTAGCGATTTATTTCGAATAAAATTAAACGCGCGTTTAATTTTACCCAAAATTCTCACTAACTCCAAACGACTCCAATCCAACTCCATTGCGTAGTGCTCGTCCATACGATTCCAACGCAACTGGTTTCGCGCGTTTTCGAGCTCGTATGAAAAAGATATTGATTTTACAAGTTTGTACACGATTTTAAACTAATATTTACAATAATTATTAACAAATCTTAACCTAGATTCAATCAACACCGTCCATTTCCTTCTAAAGCAAATCTGGGCCGACCCTATCATCTTCCTCTCCTCTTCGTTCTACAGGCCATTCACGTACATAGCCGAACCCATTATAGAAAACTAGGGTTAATTTTTGCAACAACTCCGTTCAACTTGAACACGATCGAGATGTGCCATCACGTAGCCCTCTCCCACCACCATGCTCGGCCACAATAGGGTGGAGCTCGTCCCCCCAGGTTGCCTCGAATTTCGTGCGCAAGCATGGCCGAACGCAGCCATTTTGTCACCTCCACGCGACGCCAAACCTTATCATATCCGTATGGATCTCTAGATCTCATCGTCCTCTTCCATTCTCTAGTTGAAACCTAAGGCTAATTGTTGATGGATTTGATGAAATTAAGGAAGAAAGAAAGGAGCTTTCTGGCCGTTCATAATAGGGTGGCGGCTGCGTTTAGTTAGGGTTAGGAAAATTTTTTTTTTTATTTCTAAAGAAAGGGGTGCTATTTATAGAAGAACGAACGAACACTATTCATCCGGAATTTCCAAACTCCGATTTACGCGCCGTAACCAGCGTTTCTAGGGTTTACCCCGCGTTCCGGACACAATGGAACAGGTTTCGGAAGCTAATTCGGACATCTGTGCGAGATATGGCTATAAACGCTCAATTTAAATTAAACCGATTTAAATCGATTTCTAGGCGTTTTAATTCGTACCGGACAAACGGTAAATCCAATCGACACGAAATTTGAAACCTTATAATAATATCACATTACGGATCCGATGAAACTGGTTTCATCGAAATCCTGGACTTTTTGAAAAATGGCTATTTTAACTCGCCAAATTAAAATTAAAAACAATTCGATGCGTTTCGAGCTGCCACGCTCAAACTATAGCTCCGATTGACACGAAATTTGAAATTCGGTAATAACTAACTATTACGGATCCAATGGAACTGGTTTCGTTCAATTCTGAGACTGTTCAAAAATTGACTATTTTCACTAGTCGATTTTAATATTAAAATATTCAATTTTCACAAATTAACTCTTAATTCGATTTTAAAAGTTCTAAAATATCATTCTAACTCCAATATGATAAAATAAAATTTTACAAATCATTTTCTATCATATTTAACCTCATTTCCAATTATTTCCATAATTTCACATATTAAATTATCGATTTAATTATCCAATTAAATCCAATAATTCAAAATAAAATTTATTCGACTTATAAATTCACTTATAAATATTTAAAATTAATTAAATATTCAAATTTTAATTACTAAAAATTCGGGGTCGTTACAGCCTCTTTCACCAAATTTTCGAGCCGCCTTCGCTTGCTTATAGGTCGATCAAACTACGACGTTTCGAAGCCCATAGCCTCACGCACCACCGCCCAGAAGAGCACGAAGCTTGGTCATCCCCTCTGCCCTAAAAACGCGCATGAGCAACCAGAGGACGCGACCCCTTTTCTACCTCCTCACTGTGCGATAACACATCACAACCGTATGGATCTGAAGCTCTTCCGATGCTCTTCAACTTTGCTTCCGAAAGTTTTCAATAATATCGAGTGGATTGAAAGAGATTAAGAGGAGAAGATAAGAAATTTTTGGCCTTTGAACTTTAACTGGCGGCTAGGGCATTTGAACTGAAACCCTAGTTTTGTTTTGCAAATGAAGAATAAGGAGGTCCTTATATAGAAAAACGACGAAAAACACTATTCATCCAAAATTTTCTGAACACCAAATCTCGCGCGGTGACCGGCATTTCTAGGATTTACCCCGCGTTCCGAACACAATGGAATAGGTTTCAGAGGCTAATTCGATCATCTGTGCGAGTTATGGTAATAAACGATCGATTTTAAATTAAATCGGTTAACCAAATTTCTATGCGTTTTAGCTTGCCCCGGACAAACGGTAAATCCGATTGACACGAAATTTGAAACCATACAATAATATAACATTACGGATCTGATGAAACTAGTTTCGTCGAAATCCGAGAGTGTTTGAAAAATGGCTGTTTTAACTCGTCAATTAAATATTAAAATATTCAATTTTCACAAATTAACTTTTAATTCGATTTTAAAAGTTCTGTAACATCATTCTATCTCCAATACGATTTAATAAAATTTTACCAATCATTGTTAATCACATTAAACCCAATTTCCAATTATTTCTGTAATTTTCAATATTAAATTATTGATTTAATTATCCAATTATATCTAGATATTCGAAACAAAAATTTATTCGACTTACAAATCTTACATGTTAATATTTAAAAATCAATTAAAATATACGAATTTTAATTGACAGAAATTATGGGTCGTTACAAACTTCCCCTCTTAAAAGAGTTACGTCCTCGAAATTACCAAGTAAGAAAAAGCTACAGAATCCATTAACCTTTCCAAACCATAGTTAAAGTTCATACAATATCTTCACTAAGTTTTCAAATCATACTTAGTTATCTTTTTCAAAACCAACTATATAGTTTAACTTTCAACCTCAAATCAAAACTTAGTTTTTTTCACAAAATTTTCCAATTTTTCCAAAAAATTTCTAACGCCTTAAATTTTCAGAAAAATTCGCCATAGTCTCCTTTGCGCGGCTCGATTCGAAAAAAAATGGCAGTATATATATCACAAATATACATCTCATCAAGTGATGAGGCATCCCGCGAGGAAAAAAGTGTAAAAGTACGATATGTAATCTGAGATATGTACCTTATATATTATTAGCGATGATATACGGCTAATATAGCGCGAAAGCGAGCTCCAAATGCGAAGCAAGCGCAATCCGCACCCACTAAACACTCAACAAACCATGAGAAACATGTATATATAAAAATAGCATCAATATACAACATATACCAACAACTACATATGCCAGTATAGCAAATGCAACAAAAGCAATAAATGCAACCACCAAACAACTATCATCCAACAAATCCATATCAAATCAATATATATTCACTTCTCATTATTATTCAATGAATTGGTTTTTTTCATTTAATCACATTTGATTCATTAACATTGGATGTTTTTACTAACATTCACTTATTCATATTCAGGTTGGTTCATTTCCACATTCAAATCAAATTCAATTCTATTTAAGATTCACTTAACTTCTAATTTGATTTATAGCTTTCAATTTTCTTTAATTCATTTCATTAACACTTAATGAATCATGTACAATCAACTAACAATCATATAATAACCAAATCATAATCATCATAACCAATTTATTAAATTTACGTTCTATTTGGTTTAGCACTTTTTAACTCCAATTGGTTGATATTAAATTGACTTTCATTCAATTATTCAATTTCTCAACTTCATTAGCTTCTAATGAATTTACACTTACATTCATTATCCCATATCAATTCTTTTACATTCAATTGATTAATATTTCATCCATTTATCAATTCAATTGCTAATTCATTTTACAAACAAAGTTGAATTTCATTTATATAGTCAAGTTCACATTCATAACTTCATTTCATTGATTCACTTTGCTATTTTACTTCGATACCAGAATCAATTTCAATTAACATCACTTAAGTTATATTCCATTAAACATCATTTGTTTAACTTAACTTAAATTTCCACTTATAAATCCAATTCAGATTTCATTTCTATTTAACTTTTACCAAAGTCAAATTTTCATCACTTATTCAAATTCAGATTTATTTTGCTTAACAAAATTGTTTAACAATTTATCATTTGGTTTAACTTATATTCAACTATTACAACTTGGATTTAATTGATTCACTTATACTTACTTTAATTTAACTCCATCCTTTAAGTTAAATTTATCCAACTTAATCCCAATCAAATCTCATTTCAATTTATAAAACTCATTTATACATTCACATTACCAATTCATTCCATTAATGAATTTTATTCCCATTTGTATATGAATTCATTCCTTTATCCTTTGGTTATTATTTCAATTTCTACATAATAATGATAATATTTCTATATCATCACTTCCAAACAACCAAGCAACCATATATTATAAACAATTACAGAAAATTTATTTCTTTTAATATACGAAAATAGTTTTGGGTATAATTATTTCATTTGCCCAATTCAAAACAATACTGTGTCAGTTTATCTTGTTTAAGAGTTTAGAAACCCCTATCGATTATGGTTGTACTTCCCGCACCGACCAGAATTCATAAACAATCAAACGATAAGTCAACACGATACAAAACAATTTATATTCACTAACAAATACGCGCTCATAGCTATTATTACACTCAAACTCATTCTAGAGTACTACTGACTCTATCTCTAATGAGTAACACTCAACAGAGCCATGGTTGTCGCTTAACCAAATGCTCTGATACCACTTGTGAGATCTAGGCTTTTCAACCATCGACAGCGGCTAATAACCGCCATGGCTACAACTGGTATCCCAAATTTGCTTTTACCGCTAGCCTTTCGACTGTCACGGCTTACACCTAACCAACCCCTATTCACTAAGAGAGGACATGTGGGGGTAAGAGTCTCCCGTTCACCACCTAACCGCGAAGCGAGAACCTCCCATCACATTTCACTAAGATAAGCAAGACTGGTGTGAGAA
Organism: Allium cepa; assembly: GCA_030765085.1. NCBI lineage: Eukaryota > Viridiplantae > Streptophyta > Magnoliopsida > Asparagales > Amaryllidaceae > Allium > Allium cepa. Next base: position 275,937,651 of record CM060937.1, on the reverse strand, counting down.
ATTAAAACAGTTATTTATCTTTAAAACAGCAACAAAGGAAGTATTTTAAAAATAGATCCGTAATGCTTTTGGAAAATGAAACTACCATAAGGCCTTCCGCCACACACACAATGCAAACGCAGAATTGGAGGAGATTTCTCCTTATGATAGTCAAAGATGCTTACTACGCAAAAATCAAATTATTTTTGATATTATTATTAGTGCATAGTGTAGAAAACATTTCGAAAGTAGAATATAAATCTTAGCCAACATACGACCATTATCGTATGTCTACTATAGCTACTATGTTCAATAGCAGGTTACCGCCACATTCCATGGCAGGTTGTACAACTAAAACCGCATAGGGTTCGTATTGTTTCTTTGGATTTCCAACAAATGGTCAAGCAAAGGAACTTCCTACACCGAAATGGGTACGCCTCTGGAAAGACGCCCCGAGAACCTAACCGGATCTCTACTGACACAAGGCCGAGTTACCACACGCTTCTGGGTGCAATGAAGCTGTAACTAGATAACTCCACACAAAAAAAGTATGCCATCCCCGGTCGTTACGGACCTTTATCCGAGGATCCTCAATACCAACAACCACAAAGTAATAAATTTGCGGCAACCACATAGGTTAAATATCTGGGCTCCATACCATGATACAACCTCTATCCAGAAGAAAATGGACATACCTTAGGGGCACGACCACTAAAAAACCTTGCCGCAACATTCCTGTTTCGACCATTTCCGGGTTGTGAGGCTCGACGAAGTCTCGTCCACAAAGCTAAGCTTTTTCACAAAGCCACGCTTTGATCAACAAATGATCAATAAATAATCATCACACAGCAACACTCAGCATGCCACAATACCAAATTGGGAGTATATCGCTGATAACCTTCAATTACAAAACCTCAAAGCTCATACGTCCCAGAGAAGGGTGTTAAGCTAAGAGAATAAATTCTCTGCCACCAACAGAGATGTATTTGAAAGAAATCTGCTTTATATCTCAAAATGTAATGTCAGACACGTAACCATACAAGTCCGTTTCGGGATCGAATGGAACCGAAGGCACTTCCAAAGAAGCCCTTGCAATCCGGATATTCACTAATCACGTGCCGATTCCCATCACAAAGGGTGATAAAATCTCTATATCGGAGATCGGCCGATGCAGAGACATTCGACGGTAATCCTTCCATTTTCAAAAATATCCGGTCTTCAACACCGGTCTTCAATGCTATCCATTACGTCGTATCACTATTCGGAATGGGTAATCCGAATAACAAGCGCAATAATTTAAAAATAAGTGTAGCATTCAATTTCAACCAATTCACAACAAATACCTATTTAAAGGTCAATATTGATAGTCGGTTATTTAACTATCAACCAATATTCACAACATCACCCGATTATAAATAATCTTTCCAAATTATTTATTTTTCAAAATATCTTTACAAGATATATTTTTCACACTTCAACCATTTGAAAACAAATTTCAAATCATTTTTCACCTTTCAATCTTTGGAACAAATTTCAAATCAATTTCCTTAAACGGAAACACTTCCAAATATTTATCCATTTTAAATTTAAAATGGTTCATTTAAATCAATCAAATAAATCCTTACCGATTTATTCTAAACTTACATTCCAAATCCGTAAATTTATTTCCACACTTCAAAAATAAATCAATGTTTATTTTTAAACAAATTTCCCTTTCTTTTATAAATTCCATAGTGAATTTACATTTCCAAAATATCTATGAATATACGATTTTCAAATCGATTTCTAACATTAATTTTCAATTTATCTTAAAATCTCAAAACATTCACTTCATATTGGAAAAACATTTCCATACTTATTTAATAATAAGTAATTCACAAATCTATTCATTTTCAACATTTGGGAAATATTCAATATGCTTAAATCACGATTAAGTATATAATTTATTCTTTAAGTAAAACATTCACTTAAACACATTTATTTGAGTCAAAACGAATGTTGCGTAAAACATCGTTACGACAACCCAAAACCATTAGTATAGGGATTCGAAATTATGATAGATATATAAATCCCAATACTATATAAAACATTTCCTTTCGGAAATCATTTACTATAATAACTGTGTTATAGTCCACCATTTTCATATTTCTCGAAAACGTCTATTTCAACAATGACTGTTGAAATTTATGATTTCGATACTTAATACATTTTAAAACACCTTCAAATCGTTTTGAATATATTTAAAACACCACTTCCCCAAAACATTTCTTTAATATATTATTCACTGTCCAAAATCGTGAATATACTTCCTTAACCAAATTCAACATTTTCTACACATTTTATCTAAAGGATTAACCACTATCCAAAATCGTGGATATACTTCCTTTAATAAGCTATAATAATTAACTTATCAAACTAAGTCGTTTTCGGATTTATAAAACAATGTTTATAAATTCCACTTATATTTATTTTATAGAAAAACTTCCACTTATAAAATACCTTAATGGACAAATTCTATTATATCTCACTTAAATGCCAAAATCCAATTTATAAGCGAATTACTTATAAATCTTTTATTTTACAAAATCTATTCATTTTATAACTTCATAATTTATAAATCTATAAATTTCATTCACTTATGAAATCCGTTTATACTTCATTTTAACACTTATATAAACTCATTTTATAATTCCAATATTTTTAATTTATAAATATCAATTTTTATAAATCTTTTATATAAATCGTTTATAATAATTTAAAAATTAAATTTAATCAACTACTTATTTCAAAAATCACATTTCGGTTATATTTCACAAAAATCATAATTTTTATAACATAAAAATTACAACGTTGATTTATTTAAAATGAATAAATTCCAAAATTAAATTTTATTATGAATTCTCAGCTTAAATTTTCAAAAAAATCCAATTTTATTTATTTTCGGCATCTAACGATGCCAAAAATATACTCGGCTAAATTTTAGCCTTTAACGATTTCAATCACAAAGATAATCACGCAGATTATAAAGAGATCAACACATAACATTGAAAAAAATTCAATCATTTGAGGAATCTTGTTGGATCCTCCAACCTGTTTCCCTGCATCCACAGATGTTAGCACAATACCAATTCCACTTCGAGGTGAAATATCGCGGTATATGAGATTTATAAAATACTATCCGCTATTATGTGGCGCAATAGGGTCTCATCCGCTATATAATGCGAGAAATCAACTCCAAGTACATATATAATACCAATTTCACTTTGCAGTGAAATATTCGCGGTATATGTTTTTAATAAATAACCTCCGCTTAATATGCGGCGTATAGGGTCTATTTCAACACAACAGATAATAATTTATCATCCAAGCATACAATCAACACAATCAAGCAATTTTAAATCTAACTATTTAAAATTTAAATCGAAACTAATTCGATTGAGTAAGAAGTTCTCACCTTGAGTTTTCGATAACAGTTGTAGCGTTTTATTTCGAATAAAATTAAACACGCATTTAATTTTACCAAAAATTTTCACTAGCTCCAAATGACTCCAATTCAGCTTCATTGCTTAGTGCTCGACAAAACGAAGCCAACGCAATTCCTTTCGCCGAAATCCGACCTCGTATGGAAAAGTTACATCATTTTAAACATTGTACAATTTACAACATAATTTATTTTACATTTTCTTTAAAAAATTTAAACCTTCTATTGTTTGGGCCATTCGATCTCAAGAGAAAAAATCTCGGCGGCAACTTTCCTTCTTCCCCATCTCCAGATACTTCACGCGTATGAACCCATCACTGCCACCTCTTTCACCAAATTTTTGAGCCGCCTTCGCTTACTTATAGGTCGATCAAACTCCGACGTTTCGAAGCCCATAGCCTCACACACCACCGCCCAGAAGAGCACATAGCTCGGTCATCCCCTCTTCCCTAAAAATGCGCACGAGCAACCAGAGGACGCGGCCCCTTTTCTCCCTCCTCACTGCGCGATAACCCATAACAACCGTATGGATCTGAAGCTCTTCCGATGCTCTTCAACTTTGCTTCATAAAGCTTTCAATAATATCGAGTGCATTGAAAGAGATTAAGAGGAGAAGATAAGAAATTTTCGACCTTTGAATTTTTAACTGGTAGCTAGGGCATTTGACCTGAAACCCTAGTTTTGTTTTGCAAATGAAGAATAAGGAGGTCCTTATATAGAAAAACGACGAAAAACACTATTCATCCAAAATTTTCCGAACTCCAAATCTCGCACGGTGACCGGCATTTCTAAGGTTTACCCCGCATTCTGAATACAATGGAATAGGTTTCAGAGGCTAATTCGATAATCTGTGTGAGTTACGGTAATAAACAATCATTTTTAAATTAAATCGGTTAACCAAATTTCTATGCGTTTTAGCTTGCCCCGGACAAACGGTAAATCCGATTGACACGAAATTTGAAACCATACAATAATATAATATTACGAATCCGATGAAACTAGTTTCATTGAAATCCGAGACTGTTTGAAAAATGGCTATTTTAACTCGTCAATTAAATATTAAAATATTCAATTTTCACAAATTAACTTTTAATTCGATTTTAAAAGTTCTATAACATCATTCTAACTCCAATATGATTTAATAAAATTTTAAAAATCATTTTTAATCACATTAAACCAAATTTCCCATTATTTCTGTAATTTTCAATATTAAATTATCCATTTAATTATCTAATTAAATCTAGATATTCGAAATAAAAATTTATTCGACTTATAAAACCTACTTGTTAATATTTAAAAATCAATTAAAATATACGAATTTTAATTGACAGAAATTATGGGTCGTTACATGAAGGATAGGAAAAGAAAAAAAGAGATAGAGCCGTCATCTTCTAGCTCGCGTACGCGTAACCGTACTAACGTATCACCGAGTCCGTGCTCGTTTTCCAAAGCCGCAAAGGTGAGCAATTCTAAGCTCACGAATAAATTTTTGTATTGCAAATATCCTACGATATTATAAATAATTGGTTGACAATTATAAATACATGGTTGATAATTATGAATAGTTGGTTGATAATTACGACTGATATTGAAATTAGGAACCATTGGTATTTGACACTGTGATATATGATTTAGTTGAAATAGTTTAAATGTTAATTAGATTCCCAATTGCAGGTGAAAACCGTTAACTATAGAAAATTTTGAATACTGGATGTCGATTGATTTATTTATACATATCACTGTTTTATTATTGCTGTATGCATTGAAATGGACACCAAAATTTCAACTGGGATATGGGTTGAAATGATAAATACTCAAATTAAATCACTTGGCCTGGTATAGAAATTAAATAATAAACACCTATTGGTCAATGAAAATGGTTATATTGAAGATTAATGATATTTAAACTCGTTAAGTTGATTATTTGAAATAGAAAGAAATTTGTTGAATTTGTATGGGTAATTAAATTAAATATTTGATTGATTAAAGAGAGAATTTTTAATTGATTTTATTGAATTAAAAATATAATGATTGAATGGAATTATTTTGAACTAAAGTTCAATTAAATGTGTTAAATTAAGAAAGTAAGTAAATTAATTACAAGTAAATTAAATTAAAAATTTAATCAAAAAACTTTTGTATTTAAGGATTTAATTAACTTTGTTAATGTGAAAAGAAAATAACGAAATTTGGCAATCGTGTAATAGTGAAATAGGATTTTCACAAAGAATATATTTGAAAAGTTATCTGAAAGATGGTATTTACAACGAAATGTTGGAAAATAAAAGATATTTTATCTTTTGAATAAAAATAGTTCTGTTGAAATGAAATCGAGAATTTGGTCGAAGATATTATTTCCAAGACTGGGTATATTACTAATAGAGGGAATTAGGCACAAGGACAAACTTTGAAAAAAAATTAGGCTGAAGGGCACGAAGTTTCATTTTTGGGCTGAAGGACAAACTTTGAAAGAAAATTAGGCCGAAGGACAATGCTAAATACAACTAGCATTTTGTACAGTGTAAACACTGTACAAAATGCTAATTATAACTAGCATTATATCCAGTTTTACATTGTACAAAATGCTAGTTGTATTTAGCATTGTCCTTCAGCCTAATTTTCTTTCAAAGTTTGTCCTTCAGTCTAAAAATGAAACTTGTTGTCCTTCAGCCTAAATTTTTATGAAAATTTGTCCTTGTGCCTATTTTCCACTTACGAATAAGTATAATATGAATTTGTATATCGAAGTGTGAAAATTGAATTCAAACTTGAATATTGATTGTTCATACTAAGTCGATGCAACTTGTTTAGTCTCTTAGACTACTATAGCTATATTTCTTGATTAGAATTTACTTGCATAAGAAAATATAGTCCTGACTCGAGTGTATTATTTTCCTATTATGCTCGAGTCAGCCCGAGTTGTTTCAGTTCTCGAAGACCTTATTTATCTGAAGATGAAGTTGGAGATTGGAAGACTGTACTTACTAATATTATTCTGCTGCACTATATTGACAAGTTCAGTTAAAATGTATAACTCTGATGATATTGAAATGGAATCAAATGTATATTGATAGATAGTTTTGTAATTTTGTTATTATTATATTTCATCCTTTAGCTATGAGATTCTATATATTATTTTCTTTCTCTTCTCCTTTTCTTTTAAACCCCTTGATAATTTATCTTTTTGAATGATTTGGGTCGAACATATATGGTTAAATGTCGAATTGAATTGACCAAAAAGGCGGGTCCTCACATGTGGCCTCAGAGCTGAAGGTTAAGTGAGAAACTTGGCATTGTTGGCCATACTCATTAGAGATAGGGTCAGCAGTACCCTAGAATAAGTCTGAGTGTATATACATATAAGACAGAGCATATTTTTTAGTGATATACAAATATTTTGACATTAATAAATGAAATGACTTCAACTTGAATTTTATATAGAATATAAAAGAATGAACCCTATAAACCGATAAAATCATTCATGATGTTGATGGTGAATTGGATATTATCTCTTGTTGATTGATTGTTTGATATGGATGCGCATATTATCGCTTATTGATTGATGAGTCGTGCTCGGCCAGTTTATGAGCATCGACTATTGACTGTTGATTTGAGCATTGGACTATGATTGGAAATTTTTTGGTTTTTGTAAAATATTTAATCAATTGAGAAACTGCTTCTTTAACCTGGATTTGAAGTGAATACATATTTGAATTTCCCTTTGAATCAATTTAAGTAGTAATTGATACCATTTGAAAGTGATATATGAAATATGGTTTATATAGACATGGTTAATAAATAAACATAAAGTCATTCAAACTGGAAATTTAAGAGTTGGATTACGAAAGTTTTTGAAATTTGTTTAAGATTCTAAGAATATAATGGTATAACTTGAAATTAATTTCCGTATAAGAAATGTCTTCAAAAAAAATTTCAAAACGATTTCAAGAAAATAAAACTTTAGTAGCTTTGCTACTCGATTGTTTAATGAAATTGACTTGATTCAAATGCCTGAAGAATGATTTGATATTCGAAAGATATATATATATATATATATATATATATATATATATTTGAAATGAACCTGGTGAACAATTCTTGAGTTTTAGATTGAATGATATTATGAATGTTTGTACCCTATGCATTGGGATTGATTGATTGATTGTGCATATTGTTCAGATGATTAATTGCTAACTCCAATTTTGAATTGGACTTTGATTTTTTCGACTATTCTGAATAGTTGAACACTTCCAAATTTAGAATTTATTTTCAAAGCTAAGAATTTTTGGAAAGTACATAAAGTTTAGTTTTGGAATAAAGGTAAATAGATGTTATACAAGTTTTAAAATGTTAAATATTTTGATAAGTAAAATAAATAAGATGATTTTGTATTATACAAAGATGAAATTTGTTTTGGAATGCTTCAAATGAAATTTTGTTTTAAGAAACATTCTTGAATAATGAAGAAGAAGAAAAGAAAAAAAACTTATTTATTTTACAAACTTATTTTAAAATTAATTTTGATTTACAAACTCTTATTTATTTACAAAATGATTTTGAAGGCAAATTTTAATTATGTACAAATATGAAATCTAGATTGAAAAGTTTTATAATGAATTTGTTGAGAAATGTTATGAAGAAAAAATAATTTATATTAATAAAAAAATAAAAAAATTTACGATAATAATAACAAAAAATACTAATTTATAATAATAATAAAATAAAATAAAATAATAAAATAAAATAAAATTTTATAAGGGTAGTTATATATAAAGGATTTTTGTAAAGTATTTGATTTTGAAAAGGAATTATGGTTTTAAAACTTAATTACTTACAAAGTGATTTAGAAAGAAAGTTGGTTTTATATAGATACGACTTTATGTAAATATGAAACTTAAGCAAAATTTGAAAATTGATTATTGGTATTTTAAAATATATGAATATTGAATAATATTCAATTTGAAAAATTATTGTTGAAATGATATATGAATTTGAAGCTGAACCGTTATTTGAAAGTGATTGATTTGAGAACGTTTGACTATATAAAAATATTTGATTTAAAAGTTTTCGGTTCTTATATAAATTTGGTTTGTATAAGTATGAAGTTATTTCGAAAACTATTGATTTTGAAAGGTACTCGATTTGAAAAGCAATGATCTTATATGACACGGAATTATATAAGAATGATATAATCGAAATTGATGATTTGAAAAGGCACTATGCATAGTGTGGTATACATTTTGAAATTTAAGAAATGGAAAGTACCTTCTGCTTGATTATCTGCTTTGTGGCCACATTATGGATACACTCTTTTGATTCTATTGATTGATCTAGGTCATCCGGACACAAACTCATGAGTTCCTTTGAATTCCATATCGTAACTTATGGTCTTATGACCTCGGCTGCATAGTGAAATTCACAGGGCTTTTAAGGCTTACGGTTAAGGATGCTTCCTATGGGAACCAGGCGAAACCATCAGTAACTGCGATCTAAGGTCGTTTTGGGCATAATTTGCCTGTGTATCTGCGGTTCACATAGCGTAATTCGAGGGAGCAGATGATTGCCTTGAGTCTGTGGGTGATAGCGACGTAACCACCCATGTTACTATTTAGTAGACTACGATCCATGCGATTGTTTTGCATTGTGTAATTCGTAGAGCAGTGATTGCTCAAAAGTATGGATGTTACCTGTGGGATCCAGGCGAAACCATTGTGTATCTACGATCTATTGTTGTTTTGGATGTCATGGCGTAATACGTCGGGCAGTGGCTGCCTAAAGTCACCTGAGGCTGCATCGCTCTGTCCTCTCGACTTAGCGAGAGAGCATGTAACGACCTACATTTTTGGACGATTCAAATCGACAGTAAGTCAAACATGTTGGACTCAAGCCATTCAAACAGGAGTATTGTTATGGGGTAAATAAGAAAAAGCAGAGAAAATAACATTTGACAAAATATAATAATCAAATAAATGGTTTATGAAGTTGTTTTACAAATAACATTTGATTACACTTACAATACAAAATCAAAGTACATACAACATGAATAAATAAGTAATGCAGCGGAACAACATGATGCAGTGGAATAAATAAAATAAATAATAATTGTACTAAATCTTTGTCTTCGTCCTCCAGAAAAGCAGTCTTCGATACACTAAAAAGCTCAGACTAATCCAGGCGAATTGAAAAGACAAAACACTCCTATCCAGTGTACGGGGTTAGACAACTCCTGTTCAGTGTCTAATATGCATGCAATGTCTTAAGAGATGTTCGAGATTCCATCTCTTAAGGATCCGTTAAACTATCTACATACATAGTACAATATGCTATTATAATAGTGTCTACAGTAAAGTAAAGTATTAAAATAGCGTAAACGCGTTACCCAATCCCCTTTAACACATTTTATATAATGCCATAGTCTATACAGATCCTGTAAACTCCACCGTAAACTGGTGGGCTATAAGGAAGCACTCCATAAGTACGACGCAAACCAAACTCGTAGAAGGAACGATAAGGCATATGACAAGGCATGCGAGGCAATGCAGGGGTAGGATTCTACCATTTGCACTCCCGGATTGGTGGTAACGTATAGCAGCTACTACCGTCCACCTCGGAACACACTCCCAAAATCAAAATCGAGGGATGGCCACCAAATCAATCACAAAATCATAATATGGAATCGAAGAAATGTACCCGATCGGAGGTGCGACCTCACTTGGCCCGGTATAGCTTCTTTTTAAGCCATATCAACCTGACTCACAGAAGTCAGGGCTACGTAAATACCTCATATAGAATCTTTCGCCAAACCATCCTACTTCATTCTAATATCTCCACCATTTACGCAGTTGTTAAAGTAGTTTTCGGTATTGGCAGAGAGTATGACAATATCTGATCTCAGTCGCTTTAACAACCAAACGCTTATTTCACACCGGATGGTTCTTTACATTTCCAAAAGTCAATTCATAATTGATATCAAAACATTATATCTGATTCAAACATATCACTTTCGAAATCATATCCACTTTCAAAACCACATCAACAAAAATTAGATTAAGTCTCATTTCGAAATCATCATATTAAATCAAATGTGTCTTTTCACCAAAAAATATCATTTAAATCTCAACTTAGGTTATAACATCATTTAACCATATTTTCTTTTAAATCAAGGATTTAAGTATAGCCGTCCAATCTTGCACTATTTTAATTTTTAGAAAATAGTTTGGATAGTTAAAATAGTTTTAATAGTTTAGAATAGTTAAAATAAGTTTTTAAATATTTAAAATACTCTAAAATAATTTAAAAATAGATTAAATGGATTTAAGATAGTTTACATAGATTTAAATAGATTAAATTGATTTAAAACAAATTAAATAGACTTAAAATAGATTGAAATGGGTAAATTAGTTTAAAATAGGTTAAAATAGATCAAATTGGATTAAATAGATTAAAATAAATTAAAATAGTTTAAATTGATTAAAATAGTTTAAAATGATTAAATTAGTTTAATAGTTTGAAAATTTTAATAATCAGGATTTAAAATTATATATTTTTAAATAGTTTATATTAAAATGTAAATTTGAAATTAATATCAAATTAAATTATTTCTTTCATTTCAACACATCTGGACCATGTCCAACTTTCAAATCAACAAACTAAATTTTGTCCTTCAATTCAAATTCTCATTTAAGCCGTTTAATCGATATCAATTTCAAATCCCAGTTCGACAATAAATCCAAACTATTTCAAACGTAGTAAATTCAAAGTTAAATTTTCAAACATATTCAATAACTCAATTTTGATAAATTTTATTTATACTTCAAATTCAACCTTAAAATTTAAATTTAATTTCTCTAAACAATTCCTTTAAACGAATTCCAATTTTAACAGTTAAAGCTCGGACTTTCTAAAATAATTCAGCTTATATAAATTCAATTTTGCTTCAAAACATCATTTAACCGAATTCAAAGTTTAAGGATTTAAAATCATTTATTTAACCATTCCGGTGTTCGTATATAATTTTCTACCCTATGGTCAAGTGATACGGACGTATATCATTTTAAACCGTAATAATTTTAAAATTTACGAGTATATATCATTTCAACCCGCAAATCCCAAATTTTACTTCAAATCCATGAAATCAATCGATTCTATGTTTCAACCCGTAACAGTTTCTCCCTAATCTATCATATCATTCGAGTATGTATCATTTCAAGCTATAGGGAACTTGCAATGTTATAACAATATAAAAATATAACATTCAGTCATCCAATATCAATAATCAAACATCCATCAAAATCATCATCCAGATCAACCAATAAATAATAACAATTTACTGATTATCAATAACATGTATCAAATGGAAATTTTAAAATTCAATATTAAATTAAATGCGGTTAAATTCAATAAAAGTCAGATTTAACTGGAATGACGATATAAATTTATCGAACAACAATCAATTAACTTCTTATCACTTTATAAATTTAAATTAACTAACATAAGAAAATTTAATAGTTGTGAGTGGGTTAAAACACTCACCTCTTATTTTCAATTGATTTTTAAATCCAAAAATTGTGACGACCGCCCATGACTCCCGCACCAAAACAAGGAAATAATGCGCTGAAAGTGTGCCAGGCAGCCATGGACGATAGTCAAGGGTAGAATAAACATCGCAGACTCTATCGTAAAAACTCACAGCGCATGGATAAAATACAATAGAGAAGTATAATATAGTGAAGCTCCCATAGAACAGAATATCATCATCTAATCATAATAGCTTTATACATGGTCTGAATCATGAATACAAGAAGCCTCACTACATAGCACTCAGAGTAATCAACAAACAGCGGAATATCCAGTACATAGAATATGAAAATAATATGCAAAGCCTCCTGCTCGTCTTCGTCATCATTAGCGTGAGCCACTAAGATCAGCACCTGTCACCTGTCACCTAGTATGCTCATCCCAAACATGGATGAACAGCCCAAGGTAATAAGAGGAGACATAAAACCTTGAGTCAGACAGAGTCTTAGTGAGCAGTAAATCAACTATCAAACATACCAAAAGAGCATAAGGGATAAAAGGAATAGGAACCCAAATCATCCCACTCCACCTCTTTCTACAGTGATAGCCCCCAGACACACACTAAGGAGAAGCAAGCATAGCAAAGCAGATAATTAAAGTAAAGCAATAATCACTCGAGTCAAGGTCGATGTTTTCCAAATACAAACCCCCAAGGCCTAAACCAAGATCAGATAAGCACCTAGAAAACACCGCTCTTGAGACCAAATGATGATACAACCAAACATCCATGACTCCGGCTATCACTGTTATCATTGCCTTGATTTTATCGTTAATTGAATGACCAACTTACCTTTCAAACATCCATCAAGGGCTAATGGCAACCCCTGGTTCTAGACATAACTCTGCACGTCCTCGTGACCCGTGCCTAGGTATAACGAATCTACCCAGAGTACTAGCACGTCATCATGACCCGCGCCTGGGTATAACGGATCTACCCAACGTACTCTTTCTTTGAGCTTGCTAGAACCTTCAATAACGATAAGATCTCAGCCTTCTAGTCATCCTCCTCGACGACTATTCCCATTATAGCTCAAGCACCTCTCGAGTAACCATTATCCACCAACTCGAACCGCATCATCGAGTAATCAACATGCTTGGGATGATCCCGTCTGGATTAAACCAAGGCTTCCACATCATGCTTTGCTCCAACGCATCCTTAGCAAAGTCCATCTCATCATCATACTTCGCCTCAACATATCATGGCAAAGTCCATTTCGTCATCATACTTTGCTTCCTCTAACTATAGCAAAGTCCTCGAACCCATCCATATGAGCTTCATCATCCGCTTCATATGCCACAACAGCTTTCACCATTCAAGAGCCTTTCCACTTAGCTTTTGAATCATCTTCAACCATCTTGTCCCAAATCAACTACAAGCTAACTCGAGACAATCAAATCAATCATACATCCAAACAATCAAGCACCCAAACAAGATCTAATCAAGCAATATCAACTATAATGGCAATTTCGTAAATAAATGAGCATAAGTCTAACATATATGAAATCATAGATTTTAGCATAGATCTATCAAATATAAAACATGGGTTTTGTCTCTATAACTTGTTAATTGAACTTGCATAGATAAACATCTTCAAAATTAATGAATCTAGTCTTGGAACTAAGAAAAATGCATGAAATCTCTAACTTTAACACTCAAACAAGCCACCAATCCAATATACTCCTTCGGGTCCGCGTGAGAGATAACTACCACTCACCGAATCGCCCAAACACTTCAAAAGAAACCCACTTCAGATCTGGACAGCAAATACCCAAGCTTGATCCGGAAAGATCTCGCTTCAATCGATGAAATCTCACTCGAACGGATGAAGATCTTCATCTTTGGCCCTTGAATCTTCGATCTTGGATGGATGTTAGAACTAGATTGGAATGGAGAAAAGGAGATGAAGAAATGTTGTAGTCGAGCTCTCAAAATGGCAGCACTTCGTTACTTCAAAATCCGGTGCCAAAAAAAAATGCACAAGTGGTCACGTATTTATAGGCTGAATCGCCCCCCCTTAGGTCGCTCAGTCCATAACTCGCGCTCGGTCTTAGGTCGTTGCCGACCTAACATGTTACGACTCATGACCCAAAATTCCCATGACTCACGACCTAACGACTCAACTGGGAAACGACTTATAAATGTCACGACCTAACGCTAATAGGCTCACGACCTAACAGGCAACACGAGTTACGACCTATCATTAAGTCGCTAACGACTTAGCATGTGCCGACCTAACTCTTAGGCGACCTAAGGCCTTAACTCGTACCAACGACTCAACCAAAACTCGGGTTAACTAGGTCGTTAACGACCTAACTCCAAAGCCCCTCTACAACCTATAAGATCCAACGGCTCACAATCCCTATGACCTAAAAGGAACGCAGATCCGCTAACTCGTAAACGAGTTACGACTTACGACACAGCGAGCAACTAAGTCGCACACACGATCTAACGGTCCTAAAGCTGCGCGACTTAAAATGAATGCAGATCCACGATGCCGCGACTTAACTTCTTAACGACCTTCCTACCCTAACGACCTAACACCTTAAGTTGCCAACGACTTAACTCGTAAGCCGCTGCTCCACCTAACTCGCTCACACACTAACTCGCTAGCCCCTAAGTCGGTCAAAACCTTAAGTCGCTAGCCCTTAACTCATCCCAAACCACAAGTCGTAGCACACTAACTCACTAACTCTTATAACTCGTTAACAACTTAAAACCCTATTAACTCGAACATGACTCAACACTTAACACGTTAGCTCGTAATTCCTTAAGCCTTAACTCGTTAGCACTAACACGCTAACTCGTCCAAACCTATAGGTCGCTCCACTCGACCTACTCTCACACGACCCAAACAATACACGAGTTAACCTCCTATACGACTTAGGCTAGGGATAACATAACACTAACGACCTGTAAATTCTACGATATATCGACACGTAAAATACGGGTCGTTACATTCTCTCCCCCTTAGGAATTTCGCCCCCGAAATCCCAAACAAACAACAGCAATCAAAGCTATTCTGCATGCCTACCATCCATAGCAATCAACAAATCATGCATCCAATTTCTAACCTAGCATGCAAAATTCTAAGATCAGAATCAAGTTACAAATTCATGAGATGTCACGACACCTTAGGGCCATACCTTGAAGAGTTCAGGATGAGCTGCCTTCATCCTCTCTTCCTCCTCCCACGTACAGTCGTTAACATCATCACTCCATTGTATCTTGAGCAACGTAACCGTCTTCCTCCTAAGCTGTTCCGTATCGGTTTCAACAACACGGAGCGGCTTACGAGGTCTCGTAACCACTGGATCAACCTCCAAATCTTCACAGCTATTAGCAGAAACCACTGTATTCGAGTCGTGCACATACTTTCGTAGATATGATACATGAAAAACATTGTGCACACCCGACATCTTTTCCGGTAACTCCAATCTATAAGCGAGCTTTCCAATTCGCTCGATGATCTGGAATGGTCCAACAAACCTTGGGGTCAACTTTCCTTTCTTCCCGAATCGAATAACATTCTTCAGAGGAGAAATCTTCACAAAAACCATATCTCCTACGTCGAACTCCAAATCTTTACGACGCTTATCGGCATAACTTTTCTGACGATCTTGGGCTGCCTTCATTCGTTGCCGAATGATCCCTATACAATCTGAAGTCTGTCGAATCATCTCTGGCCCAAGTATCAGCTTTTCTCCAGTTTCCAACCAACATGCCGGAGAGTTACACGGTCTTCCATATAATGCTTCATACGGTGCCATACCAATACTTGACTGGTAACTATTATTATATGCAAATTCCACCAAATGAAGGTGATCTTCCCATGATCCTCCGAAATCCAAAACACAGGCTCTGAGAAGATCTTCCAAAACTCGGTTGACTCTCTCAGTCTGACCATCTGTTTGAGGATGGTAAGCTGTACTCAAACACAACTCGGTTCCTAAAACTTGCTGGAAGCTCTTCCAAAATCTACTAGTGAACAATGGATCTCGATCGCTCACTATACTCTTCGGAATACCATGGAATCGAACTATCCACCTGACATACAACTCAGCCAACTTCGATGCAGTCCTAGTTGATCGAACATGAATGAATCTTGCACTCTTGGTCAATCGATCTACAATGACCCAAATCCCTTCATTTCCCGTTCTGGTTCTAGGTAAACCATCGATAAAATCCATCGATATTTGCTCCCACTTCCACGTAGGAACTTCTAATGGCTGAAGTAATCCACTGGGCTTTTTCTGCTCAGCTTTCACCAACTGGCAGTTCATACACTTGGAAATAAAATTTCCAACATCCTTCTTCATGCCTTCCCAATAATAGGTTCTCTTCATATCCCGATACATCTTATTTCCACCTGGATGAATTGTCAACTTTGAGTGATGACTTTCTCTAAGAACTTCATCTCTCAATCCATCTACATCGGGAACAACTAGTCGTCCTTGCTTCCGAAGCCAACCCTCTCGATCGACGTCGAATCCTTTATCCTTCCCTAGTTCCAATCCAGATTCCAAGTCACGGATAATCTTGACAAGCTTATCGTCTCGCTTTTGGCTCTCGCCAATCCTTTCCACAAGAGTAGGTCTTATCGATAAGTTTGCCAACATTTCAGGTTCCAATTCACATCTAGGCCTGAAGTCAAATCCAGCCAAATACTCGAGACTCTTCCATTCCGAAAACATGGCTCCCAATCCTGCATGTCTTCGACTCAACGCATCAGCTACTGCGTTACCTTTTCCCGGAGTATAAGCTATACCAAAATCATACGATGCTAAAAACTCTAGCCACCGTTGCTGTCGAAGATTCAAATCCTTTTGGGAAAACAGATACTTCAATGACTTATGATCCGTAAACAACTCGAATCGAACTCCCAAAAGATAACGTCTCCACATCTTCAAAGCAAATACAATCGCCGCCAACTCCAAATCATGTGTCGGATAATTCCTTTCATGCGGCTTCAGTTGTCGACTAGCATACGCAACAACTTTATCTTTCTGCATTAGCACTGCTCCAAGTCCAGTACCACATGCATCGGTGTAAACCACCATCTCATCATTCCCACTAGGAATGGTCAAAACAGGAGCACTTGTCAGTCGCTCTTTCAGGATTGCAAAAGCTTGTTCACACTTAGCGTCCCAACTGAACACTTGGTTCTTCTTCGTCAATCCTGTCAATGGTGCAACTATCTTGGAAAAGTCTTTGATAAACCGACGATAATATCCTGCTAATCCAAGAAAACTTCTCACATCAGATGCATTCTTAGGTCTAACCCAATCCTGGATTGCTGCCACCTTAGCGGGATCAACCGCTATCCCATTTCCAGAGATAACATGGCCTAAGAATCTCACTTCACTCTTCCAGAAGTGACACTTCGAAAACTTAGCCTTCAGCTGATGTTTCCGCAAGATTTTCAAAACAATCCTCAAGTGTGTCTTGTGTTCCTCCTCAGTTCTGGAATAAATCAGAATATCATCCACGAACACAAGCACAAACTTATTCAACTGATCTCTGAACACTCTATTCATAAGATCCACAAAATATGCTGGTGCGTTAGTCAATCCAAACGGCATTACCAGCCACTCATAAAAACCGGATGGTGTCCTGAAAGCAGTCTTCGGCACACTATCCTTTGCCACCCTTAACTGGTGAAATCCCGTTGCCAAAGCCATCTGAGAAAACACCTTAGCCTCGTGAAGCTGATCAAACAAGTCATCTATTCTCGGCAATGGATACTTGTTCTTCTTAGTCACCTTATTCAGCTCACGATAATCAACACACAACCTCAACGATCCATCCGCTTTGGTTGCGAACACAACTGGTGCACCCCATTCGGACACACTACGCCGAATGAATCCTTTCCGTAAAAGGTCATCAACTTGCACCTTCAACTCTTGCTGTTCCCTAGGCGCCATCTGCCTAAGAGGCATCACAACGGGTCTGGCTCCCTTAACTAGATCAATACGAAACTCGATCTCTCTATGCGGCGGTAACCCTTTGACCTCGTCAAAGACATCCTCGAATCCATTCACGATTGGCACCGATGACAGTCCATCCCGTGGAACAACCAGCGAATACATGAAGCTCATGAAGACGCCTTCCTCATGCTTACATCGTATCACAACCTTTCGCCCTTCCACATTCCCGACTGTCACCTCCAGCCTCTCACAATCAATCCTTGCCGCATACTTCCTAAGCCAGTCCATACCCAAAATAATTCCGAACCCCGCAAAGTTCAGAACAAAGCAATCACAAACAAAAGAGCAATCATGACTCGATATAACTAGACCACGGCATAGCATACACAAACAAGACGAACCCCCAACTGGATTAGTCACTACCAATGGTCTATCAACAATATCCGGTTCCAAACCCAACCGGTCTACTAACTCATTACAAACAAAAGAATGAGACGCTCCAGTATCAAATAACACTCTAACTGGAATACCACAAATGGAAAGAGTACCTTGAACCACCACACTCTTCCCCTTCTCCTCAACAGTAGGAGCTTTCGAAGACGATGGAACAGCCCCCAAAGCATAAGCTTGCACAACCTGCCTGTCCTTTATCGGTTCCGGACAGTTCTTCTTAATGTGCCCCAGCTTATCACAGTTGTAGCACTTCAACAACACCTTTGGATTCTTGCAATCCTTGGAGAGATGGCCCTTCTGCCGACAATTATAGCAGGTCTTTTCCCCCTTCAGCTTCTTCTGACCATCCTTACCCTTATGTTGTTGCTGCTTCCTCTTCTTGTTTCCACCCTGCTGTGGTTTAGACTCCTCCTTGGTCACAGCAACAACAGATACTTCCTTAGGAAACAAACTCTCGTGCCTGAGAGCTTTCTCCACCAGCTTCTCAAATGGATCGTCCAGATGATCCACCAACTGCCTTCCAAGATAACTGTCCAAGCCTGTCACAAACTTCTCATTCTTCTGATAAGAAGATTCAACATACGACCGAGCATACTTGGACAAGGCCTCAAACTCAGAAACGTACTCAAGAACCGATCTCCCACCTTGCTTGAGCTCAACAAACTTTTTAAACAAAACAGACTTCTGAGCTATAGAGATAAACTTGGCTTCAAATCTAACTTCGAATTGCTCCCAAGTAATCTCTTCTTCTGGAGTGTCTATGGTGATAGAATTCCACCAATCAGCAGCTCTCCCTTGAAGCTGTCTCGATGCAAGCTTCCTCTTAGTTGCATCCTCAATTCCTAAATCTCCAAAGATCCTCCTACAAGGATCCATCCATCTCTGCACTTCAATGGTCGATTCCGTCCCTAAGAAAACCTTTCCTCCAAGAGCAGTATAGTCCTTACACAACTTAGCAAAATCCACCGATCTTGGAGCTTGAACTTGAACTCCAACATCTACAGATGGCCCTGGAGCTGGTATCCTTCTCATGATAGAAGTCATCATAGCTTCAAACATAGCTCCATAATTAGCAACTCCTTCAGCGGCACGGCCTTCCCTTGCAGCTGGTCTCCCTCTTCGACTCATCCTTAATATCTACAAAAAGGAATGACTTAGAACACCTTGAGAAACGACTGCATAAGGAGTTCAAATCCTTCTAAACTACTATATTATATAGTAATCATTCATCAAAATACAATTACGTCTCTCATACGTAGTCACGTCAGCGAGCGTTGGCTAAAATCGATTAACCAAAGCTCTGATACCAAATGTGACGACCGCCCATGACTCCCGCACCAAAACAAGGAAATAATGCACTGAAAGTGTGCCAGGCAGCCATGGACGATAGTCAAGGGTAGAATAAACATCGCAGACTCTATCGTAAAAACTCACAGCGCATGGATAAAATACAATAGAGAAGTATAATATAGTGAAGCTCCCATAGAACAGAATATCATCATCTAATCATAATAGCTTTATACATGGTCTGAATCATGAATACAAGAAGCCTCACTACATAGCACTTAGAGTAATCAACAAACAGCGGAATATCCAGTACATAGAATATGAAAATAATATGCAAAGCCTCCTGCTCGTCTTCGTCATCATTAGCGTGAGCCACTAAGATCAGCACCTGTCACCTGTCACCTAGTCTGCCCATCCCAAACATGGATGAACAGCCCAAGGTAATAAGAGGAGACATAAAACCTTGAGTCAGACAGAGTCTTAGTGAGCAGTAAATCAACTATCAAACATACCAAAAGAGCATAAGGGATAAAAGGAATAGGAACCCAAATCATCCCACTCCACCTCTTTCTACAGTGATAGCCCCCAGACACACACTAAGGAGAAGCAAGCATAGCAAAGCAGATAATTAAAGTAAAGCAACAATCACTTGAGTCAAGGTCGATGTTTTCCAAATACAAACCCCCAAGGCCTAAACCAAGATCAGATAAGCACCTAGAAAACACCGCTCTTGAGACCGAATGATGATACAACCAAACATCCATGACTCCGGCCATCACTATTATCATTGCCTTGATTTTATCGTTAATTGAATGACCAACTCATCTTTCAAACATCCGTCAAGGGCTAATGGCAACCCCCGGTTCTAGACATAACTCCGCACGTCCTCGTGACCCGTGCCTAGGTATAACGAATCTACCCAGAGTACTAGCACGTCATCATGACCCGCGCCTGGGTATAACGGATCTACCCAACGTACTCTTGCTTTGAGCTTGCTAGAACCTTCAATAACGATAAGATCTCAGCCTTCTAGTCATCCTCCTCGACGACTATTCCCATTATAGCTCAAGCACCTCTCGAGTAACCATTATCCACCAACTCGAACCACATCATCGAGTAATCAACATGCTTGGGATGATCCCGTCTGGATTAAACCAAGGCTTCCACATCATGCTTTGCTCCAACGCATCCTTAGCAAAGTCCATCTCATCATCATACTTCGCCTCAACATATCATGGCAAAGTCCATTTCGTCATCATACTTTGCTTCCTCTAACTATAGCAAAGTCCTCGAACCCATCCATATGAGCTTCATCACCCGCTTCATATGCCACAGCAGCTTTCACCATTCAAGAGCCTTTCCACTTAGCTTTTGAATCATCTTCAACCATCTTGTCCCAAATCAACTACAAGCTAACTCGAGACAATCAAATCAATCATACATCCAAACAATCAAGCACCCAAACAAGATCTAATCATGCAATATCAACTATAATGGCAATTTCGTAAATAAATGAGCATAAGTCTAACATATATGAAATCATAGATTTTAGCATAGATCTATCAAATATAAAACATGAGTTTTGTCTCTATAACTTGTTAATTGAACTTGCATAGATAAACATCTTCAAAAGTAATGAATCTAGTCTTGGAACTAAGAAAATTGCATGAAATCTCTAACTTTAACACTCAAACAAGCCACCAATCCAATATACTCCTTCGGGTCCGCGTGAGAGATAACTACCACTCACCGAATCGCCCAAACACTTCAAAAGAAACCCACTTCAGATCTGGACAGCAAATACCCAAGCTTGATCCGGAAAGATCTCGCTTCAATCGATGAAATCTCACTCGAACGGATGAAGATCTTCAACTTTGGCCCTTGAATCTTCGATCTTGGATGGATGTTAGAACTAGATTGGAATGGAGAAAAGGAGATGAAGAAATGTTGTAGTCGAGCTCTCAAAATGGCAGCACTTCGTTGCTTCAAAATCCGGTGCCAAAAAAAAATGCACAAGTGGTCACGTATTTATAGGCTGAATCGCCCCCCCTTAGGTCGCTCAGTCCATAACTCGCGCTCGGTCTTAGGTCGTTGCCGACCTAACATGTTACGACTCATGACCCAAAATTCCCACGACTCACGACCTAACGACTCAACTGGGAAACGACTTATAAATGTCACGACCTAACGCTAATAGGCTCACGACCTAACAGGCAACATGAGTTACGACCTATCATTAAGTCGCTAACGACTTAGCATGTGCCGACCTAACTCTTAGGCGACCTAAGGCCTTAACTCGTACCAACGACTCAACCAAAACTCGGGTTAACTAGGTCGTTAACGACCTAACTCCAAAGCCCCTCTACAACCTATAAGATCCAACGGCTCACAATCCCTATGACCTAAAAAGAACGCAGATCCGCTAACTCGTAAACGAGTTACGACTTACGACACAGCGAGCAACTAAGTCGCACACACGATCTAACGGTCCTAAAGCTGCGCGACTTAAAATGAATGCAGATCCACGATGCCGCGACTTAACTTCTTAACGACCTTCCTACCCTAACGACCTAACACCTTAAGTTGCCAATGACTTAACTCGTAAGCCGCTGCTCCACCTAACTCGCTCACACACTAACTCGCTAGCCCCTAAGTCGGTCAAAACCTTAAGTCGCTAGCCCTTAACTCATCCCAAACCACAAGTCGTAGCACACTAACTCACTAACTCTTATAACTCGTTAACAACTTAAAACCCTATTAACTCAAACATGACTCAACACTTAACACGTTAGCTCGTAATTCCTTAAGCCTTAACTCGTTAGCACTAACACGCTAACTCGTCCAAACCTATAGGTCGCTCCACTCGACCTACTCTCACACGACCCAAACAACACACGAGTTAACCTCCCATACGACTTAGGCTAGGGATAACATAACACTAACGACCTGTAAATTCTACGATATATCGACACGTAAAATATGGGTCGTTACAAAAATAGCCCAAAATCTAACAATCTCAAAATGTATCCAAACTCATTTCATAATGCCCAGAATTTCGATATGATTGCAACGGAGAAAACAGCGTCCAAATCCGAATTCATACGCAAAAGTTATATGAGTTAGAAGGTTTTGAAACTTAAATTTAAATAAAAAAACAAAAAAACAGAGGGCAAATACGAGATTTCCACATCACCTTCCTCTCTAACAAGAAACCCTACATGCAAACATACGCACGCGATCACGACTATCGGCCATCACCTTCAACCAATTTCTATTGAAGCCACGATCGACAATCCCACGATCAGACATCTCCACCGCCTCCAACATGCCGAGCCGCCCCAACCACGACTACACCGCCATTCCCGGTCCACCAAAAGAGAATGCGGCCGCCAAGCCTTCCAAGGCGATTTCTGGCGAAGTCGAGGCCTTCCAGACGTGAACGAACCCATGGATCGAAAGCTGATGCTCTCCCCTACGCTCCAGCACCAACCGATCGTCAAATTGTCGACGATCCACCGTTAAATAATCAAAACCCTACTACGGTTGACTAAGGTTCACCTCAAATTCTGATCCCAGTGATTCATATTGAAAAATGATTAGCAACAGTGAATTAGGATTGTCGAGAGCTTTGAAATGGTACATAATATGATATGGTTTGGAGGAATATGAATTTTTGAAATTGATTTGAAATTGGATTTGGACTTGGGAACTTAGGTTTTCAGCTATTGAGAAGAGAGGAATGATAGAAATTCTATACGTACAGCGATGAGAAAAAATGGCTACTAGGGTTATAACCAACTATTTATATTAACAAACCCGATAAGAAAATGAACACATCGAATTGGTACGAACGATAATAGAGACTTGAAAAGCCCGTTTTGGTTTCAAAATGAAAGTGGGTTTATCCCATATATCAAAATAGATGTTTTCGATATTTTTAAACTCAATGGAACAAATTTCAAGTCTTAGTTCCATCATATGAAGAAGTTAGCTTTGAAATCAGCTTATTTTAATTAATTTTAATTAAATTGATTTCTACGCGTTTCGAGCCCGTACGATTAAACGACAAGTACGATCGGTACGAAACTTGAAATCCTACAATAATTTACCATTGTGGATCTCATAAACTAGTTTCGTCGAAATCCGAGTCCGTGCCGAAATGGCTATTTTCATGTTAATTAAATAAATTATTATTAAGTTAATCAAATCATGTTTTCAATTCCAATTTTAAAAATAATTTTTTTATTATTTTTGATTACTTAGTAACTTATAATCATTTTACACCAAGTTTCCATATCAATTCTTGAATATTACACTAGTTATAGTATTCAGTTTCAATAGCAATAAATTCAATTGATTATTAAATTAAATTCCAATAAATCCATTTATTTGATCTTTCATCTTATTCTTCAATCCATTATCATCTTATTATATTTATATCTTATTACATTAATATTCTACAATTATCATCTTAATTCATATTAATGTAACATTTAATTGCATTTATTGCAAATTTTTTTCCAATTGATTTCCAATGAATTAAGTAGTGAATTTATAATTAAATCATTGTATAATTTACCAATTCAAATGCATTTCTATGTTTATTGTTAAGTAAAACAACAAATAAATTCCTACAATTTTATTTTCTTAATTGCAATTTCTAACCAATGTAAATATACAATTTATTACAATTAATTGAGATTTCATTCAATTAGTCATCTATTACATTAAATTTACATTAATAAACTTTATTTCTTTATGTACAATCTATACCCAATTATGAATTTACAATCATTTCAATTAACTTGACTTACATTAAAATAATTATCAATTTCCTTAAATTTACATTATTACATCTTATTCTAGTTACTCCTTCATTATTAAATAAATTTTTAATTCTTCACAATATTAAATTTCAAAACTTAAATAATTAATAAATTTAATTATCAAAAATTATGGGTCGTTACACTCTCCCTCACTCAAAACTTTTCGTCCTCGAAAAGGAAAAGAAGGAATTAGGAAATTAATATATTTTATTCAAAGTTTTAAATTTATAATAATTAATTTACATAATTAGATAATTTAAAAAAAATATCAATTTATAATCAATTAAATCCTTTCATATTCAAGTTTAATAAAAGTTCGAAAATCATTTCCACTTTCACAAAAATTTACTAAGTTTAAATTTCATGGAAAATTTCAACAGAGTCTCCTTTGTACGGAGAGGTCTGGGAGAAATAATAACATCAATAATAAAAATATATATCATATTTCAAAATACAATATCCCAAATCATGGAAAACAATATAATATAGCTATAAATCATAATCCTAAAACATACCTATTTATCGGGCAAACTATGCTTATTTATGAAACCAATAGTAGTAGCTATTGCTTTCATAACTTGTATTTCACTTATATAATCCAAAGAAGTTAATTATTATGTAAGAGAGATAATGTTACAGAAATAAAATATCTGACTAATTTCAATTTTATTATTATACATAATAATTATTGATGAAATACATTTATATTGCTGTTATTTTTATATTTAGCATATTTCGAATTTACATTATTTATTAGGTTGTTTCAGTTGATAAGAAAACAATCAACACGACATAACAACAATCATCACATTAAATCAAATTAATCAACCATCTATCCATAACAACCAAAACAAATGGTTTGTTCATGTTTAGAAACTTTTAGTTGTATAGAATGATAAATAAACTACTAAGTATGCCATACACTCAACAGTCTTAGATAAAACTTAATAGATTATTTACACCTCCTAAACAATTTAAAGTATCACTTCCTAATCATCCCATAAGTGAAAACAAACAAGAAATTCAAATGCCATGTAAATTTTTTCTTATTAATCTCCTTTCATATTATTTACTATTCTTTAGTTTCATTCATTCAAACAATGCTTATTTTATTAACTTACATTCATTACCAACAAAATTCATTTTCCATTCATTTATACGATGCCATATTTCTTTTTCATTACTTTGCAATCATTGATTACCATAAGTTATTTCCATTTCAATTATTTAGTTTATCCATTTTTATGCACGTCTCTTTACAATTTAATTCACTATTAATAGATATTTTTTCCGCATTTATTTCTTTCATGTATAGTATTATTGAACATTTAATCTATTTCTAAATCATTTCACATTTCTAAAGTCATAATCATTCAATTAATATAGTATTTACTTTGGTTATTAATTTTAATTACAAATAGCTGCAACATTAACTTAAGTTCATAATCATTTACTTATAGTATTAACTTTTCTATTACATTTAATTAGTAGCATTTCAAATTATTAACTTAAGTTCAAAACATTTTATAACATCGGAATTCTAATTTATAGAAATAATTCCATTGAACACCTTCCATACTAAAGTTTTACTTGTATAATATTCTACTACATATTTCTATTAACATTTTAAATTTTAACATTTTGGTAAGTTACATATATATCTTCTAGTATGTAATTGAATGTTACACAAGTTTATCTTATACATTTTAAATAATAAATGTTCAATAATTCATCTTCTAGATTTTCATTATTCTTTAATGTTACAGGTTTCCAATTTCTTATATATATCATTAGTCACTTAGTATCTAATTACTTATATTTGTCTTCATTTTAGAAACTTCCTATTATTAAAATAATTAAGATTTCATTTATTACAATAATTGAAAACTACTAATTATCATAAAAATTTAAGAACAAAACTTCGGGTTCATTTCAGTCAGTTAGAAAATAATATATATATATATATATATATATATATATATCTTTTATAGATCAAATTATATTTAGAAATTTAAAATTATGATTTATTCATTAAAACAGATGTGTAATAAAACTATTACAGTGGCCTTTCCACTTTGAAACTCGAAAATGAACATTGATGATGCATGCACTCGTCGCCGAAATTATTTTTCCAACGACAGAGAGGAGAGTATAGAACTTATTTCCTTCCAGAGTTCCTTTAAAACATTTCTTTCAAATCATATTGAAAAACTTATAATGAAAAATACTTCCAAATGATACTAACATTATATTCCAAAAAACTCTTTCGAAAGAAATTTTCAAAATCTCAGAATTTAAGTTCTTAAATTTCAATTTGTCTTCATTTAATTTTTAAACCTTATTTTACAATAAATATTTATAAAATTTCACTACCTAACAAACAACAAATCACATCCAACTATATCACTTATAAAAAAAATTCTTTTATAGACCAAATACAATACTAGGTAAA
Organism: Allium cepa; assembly: GCA_030765085.1. Taxonomy (NCBI): domain Eukaryota; kingdom Viridiplantae; phylum Streptophyta; class Magnoliopsida; order Asparagales; family Amaryllidaceae; genus Allium; species Allium cepa. The sequence continues at coordinate 275,910,671 of CM060937.1, read as the reverse complement.
ATTATTTCATTTACCCAGATTTAAAAACAATATTGTGTCAGTTTGCCCTACTAAGTGTTTAGAAATCCCTCCCGATGCCATATCATTCTATGCACCAACCAAAATTTATAAATACTAAGGAACAAATTAAGACAAATTTAAAACTTTTTTATAACACTAACAAGTACGCTCTCTCATATATATATATATATATATATATACACACACACACACATACCTAGACAAACTTATACTAGGGTATTACTACCCTATCTCTAATGAGTCAGACCCCACAAAGCTAAGCTTATCGCTACACCTCACTCTGATACCAAATGTAATGACCTACCTTTTTGAACGGTTCAAATCGACAATAAACCACACATATCAGACTCAAACTATTCAAAAGGGAGGATTGTTACGGGGTAAATAAGAAAAAGCAGAGAAAGAAAGAAAAAATAAACACAGAATCTCACACTGTAATGAAAAAATATAATAATCAAATAAACTGTTCATGAAGTTGTTTTACAAATGACATTTGACTACACTTTTACAATACAGAATCAGAGTACATACAACAGGAACAAATAAGTAATGCAGCGGAACAACATGATGTAGTGGAATAAATAAAATAAATATAAGTACCAAATCTTCGTCTTTGCCCTTCAGAAAAGCAGTTTTCAAAACATTGAAAAGCTCAGACTCACACAAGAGAATTGAAAAGACAAAATACTCGAGTCAGAACTAAAAGATCTAATGTAAGTTTAATCAATAGCAAATAAATATGAGTGTAACGACGTTAGATATGTTTACGGGGTTTGAGAACTCCTATCCAGTGTTTAACATGTGTGCAATAACTTTAGAGATGTTCGGAATTCCATCTTCTAAGGATCTGTTAAACTATCTACATACATAGTACAATACACTATTAAAATAGCGTTAAGGCATTACCCATATCCCCCTTAACACATTTTATATAATGTCGTAGTCTATACAGATTCAGTAAACTCTACCGTAAACTGGTAGGCTATCAGGGAGCACTCCATAGGTATGACACAAACCAAACGCTTATTTCACATCAGATGGTTCTTTTACATTTCCAACAGTCAATTCATAATTGAGATCAAAATATTATATTCGATTCAAACATATCACTTTCGAAATCATATCCCCTTTCAAAGCCACATCAACAAAAATTAAGGTAAATCTCATTTCAAAATCATTATATTGAATCAAATGTGTCATTTCATCAGAAAATATCATTTAAATCTCAACTTAGGTTGTGACCGTTTAACCAAATTTGCTTTTAAATCAAGGATCTAAGTATAACCGTCCAACCTTGCACCGTTTTAATTTTTAAAAAATAGTTTGAATAGTTTAAAATAGTTCAAATAGTTTAAATAGTTAAAATAAATTTTTAAATAGTTAAAATACTCTAAAATAGTTTAAAAATAGATTAAAAATAGTTTAAATGGATTTAAGATTGTATAAATAGATTTAAAATAGATTAAATAGACTTAAAATAGAATAAATGGCTAAATTAATTTAAAATAGGTTAAAATAGATTAATCTGGATTAAATACATTAAAATATATTAAAATAGTTTAAATTGATTAAAATAGTTTAAAATAGATTAAACAAGTTCAATAGTTTGAAAATTTTAATAATCAGGATTTAAAATAATATATTTTTAAACAGTTTATATTAATATGGTAAATTTGAAATTAATATCAAATTAAACTATTTCTTTCATTTTAACACTTCTGGACCATGTCCAGCTTTCAAATCAACAAACTAAATTTTGTCCTGCAATTCAAATTCTCGATTTAATCAATAGTGATTTCAAATACCAGTTCGATAATAAATCCAAACTATTTCAAATGTAGTAGATTTGAAAGTTACATTTTCAAATGTTTTCAGTAACTCAATTTTGATAATTTCATTTATACTTCGAATTCAACCTTAAAATTCAAATTTAATTTCTCTAAACAGTTCCCTTTAACAAATTCCAATTTCAACATTTAAAGCTTGCTTGGATTTTATAAAATAATTCAATTTATATAAATCCAATTTTATTTCGAAATATCATTTAACTGAGTTCAAAGTTTAAGGATTTAAAATCATTTAATTTAACCAATACGGTGTCCGTATATAATTTTCTACCCAATGGTCAAATGATATGGACATATATCATTTCAATCCATAATAGTTTTAAAATTTGTGGGTATATATCATTTCAACCTGCAAATCCCAAATTTTACTTCAAATCCATGAAATCGCTCGAGTCTATCATTTCAACACATATAATTTCTCCCTAATCTATCAGATCATTCGGGTATGTATTGTTTCAAGCCATAAGGAACTTGCAGTGTTATAACAATATAAAATATAACATCCAGTCATCCAATATTAATAATCAAACATCTATCACAATCGTCATCCAAATCAACCAATAAATAATAACAATTTACTGATTATCAATAACAGGTATTACTAAAAAATTTGAAATTCAATATTAAATTAAATGGCGATCAAATTCAATAAAAGTCGGATTTAACTGGAATGACCATTTAAATCTATCAAACAACAATCAGTCAACTTCTAATCACTTTATAAATTTAATTTAACTAACATAAGAAAATTTAATAGTTGTGAGTGGGATAAAACATTCACCTTTTATTTTCGATCGATTTTAAAATCCAAAAATAGCCTAAAATCTAACAGTCTCAGAATGCTGCCAAACTAGTTCCATAATGTTTGGAATTTCGATACGCTTGCAGAGGAGAAAACCACGTCGAAATTCGAGTTCGTATGCAATAGTTATGTGTGTTAGAAGGTTTTGAAATTTAAATTTAAATAAATAAATAAATAACAGAGGGCAAATACGAGATTTCCACGTCACCTTCCTCTCCAACGAGAAACCATGCAGGAAAATATATGCACGCAATCAAGACTATTGGCCGCCACCTTCAACCAATTTCTGCCGCTGCCACGATCGACAATCCCACGTTAAGACATCTCCACCGCCTCCAGCATGCCGAGCCTCCCCAACCACAACCACGCCGCCACTCTCGGTCCACCAAAGGCGAATGTGGCGGCTATGCCTTCCAAGCATATTTCTGGCGAAGTTAAGGCCTTCCAAACGTGAATGAATGCATGGATCGAAAGCTCATGCTCTCCCCTACGCTCCAGCAGCGACCGATTGTCAAACTATGGACGATCCACCATTAAATAATCAAAACCCTACTATAGATGGCTTAGGTTCATCCTCAATATCTGATCAAATGGTGATTCAGATTGAAAATTGAACAGCAATAGTGAATTACGCTCGTCGAGAGCGTCGAAACAGTATATAATATGATATGGTTTAGAGGAGTTTGAATTTTTGAAATTGGTTTGCCACTGGATTTGGATTTGGGAATTTAGGTTTTTAGCTACTGAAAAGAGAAGAATGACAAAAACTCTGTATGTACAGTGGTGAGAAAAAAGGTTGCAAGGATTAGAACCCACTATTGATGTTAACAATAACCGATAAGAAAATCAACATGTATCGAATTGGTATGAACGACAAAAGCGGCTCGAAATACCCGTTTCGTTTTCGAAATGAAAGTGGGTCATCTCATATATCAAAATAGATATTTTTGATATTTTTAAACTTAATGGAACTGTTTTCAAGATCTAATTTCATCGCCTGAATAAGTTAGCTTAAAATCATCTTATATCGAATTGATTTCAATTAAATTGATTTCTATGCATTTCAAGCTCGTACAATCAAACGACAAGTCTGATCGCTGTGAAATATGAAATCCTATAATAATTCATCACTGTGGATCTGATGAAACTGGTTTCGTCGAAATCCGACTCAGTGGTCAAAATGGTTATTTTCACGTTAATTAAATAAATTAATATTAAATTAATTAAATCACTTTTCTAATTCCAATTTTATAAATAACAAATTTTATCATTCTTGATTACTTAGTAACTTATAATCTTCTTAAACCAAGTTTCCATGTCAATTCAATGTTGAATATTACACTAGTTATAATGTTCAGTTTCAATAGCAATAAATTCAATTGATTATTAAATTAAATTCTAATAAATTCATTTATTTAATCTTTCATCTTATTCTTCAATCCATTATCATCTTATTTCATTTGTTTATATCTTATTACATTAATATTCTTCAATTATCATCCTAATTCATATTGACTTAATATTTAATTACACTTATTGCAATTGATTTCCAATTAATTAACTAGTGAATTTATAATTAAATCATTGTTATAATTTACCATTTCATACACATTTCTATGTTTATTGTTAACAAACACAACATAAATTCACATCGATTTTATTTTCTTATTTACAATTTCTAACCAATATAACTCTACAATTTATTGCAATTAATTGAGCCTTCATTCAATTAGTCATTTATTACATTAAATTTACATAAATAAACTTCATTTCTTTATTTACAATCTATACCAATTATGACTTTACAATCATTTCAATTAATTTGACTTACATTAAAATTGTTATCAATTACCTTAAATTAACATTATTACATCTTATTCTAGTTATTCCTTTATTAAATCTTAGATTTTTAATTCTTCACAACATTAAATTTTGTAACTTAATTGATTAATAAATTTAATTATAAAAAATTATGGGTCGTTACAGAGTGATCTTAAGGACTACGTTCCATGATGATCCCATTTGTTTAATTTTGGTGATTGGATTGTACTTTCCATATCTATTTTAAACTTTTTCAAGTATTTTCACTAGGTGTTGAAACGGGTTTACTTAGTACTTAGAGATTTCTAGTCTTGCGCCTGATCAATGTATTACTAGATTCTGTAAGAACAAGGATAAACTTATGGAAACATCGAGTTATCAAAAGTATTTTCAGTATAAAAGTTTTTTCAATATAAAAGTATTTCATTATAAAAGAATTTTTAACAAAGAATTTTTTTCAAACATTTAAGAATTGAATATAAAAATTGTTTGAATTATCCACTGGTAAAATTAAGAAACCAATGGAATAAATACCTAAGTAGTATATAGACCATTCTAATTGTATTTATAGTTTTGATTCAGATTTGAATACATGATTTCAAGGTAATTCATACCTGTCCGATTTAGGATTGTTTACTCGATTCTCGATAACGAACACTAATATGGTTTTCTGATACGAATCTGAATTTCTCTATCATACTTTATTACTATGTAAGGAGGATGGAAGTTTCAAATGAAGAAGTCGGATTAGATTCCACACTAAAGTGATTGGATTACAATTACTAGTTCGAAGAATAAAATTGTATATTAAATAAGAGATGTAAATTGTTATACATACGAATGGTGTGTATATATATCATATGGATTCCAATAAAATGATTATATGTTATGGTTGCTAGCTATGATTATTTCTTGCTTAGGATTGCTATGCTGAATGGTTGCATGTAGTTTGACATCATCCCTATTAGTTGCATTACATTTATGTGTTGTACATAGTTGTATTAATGATTCTTATGTTTTATAAGTTGATTATTTTGAGTAAAATATATCATATATTAAATTTCTTATTCCGTTCTTTTCGAGGATGAAAATTTTTGAGTGGAAGAAATTGTAACGAGCTAGATTTTTTAAGAATTTAAATAAGGATTTAACGAAGATTTTGAAATAAAATTTACTTTCGATAATAAATTTGGCAATGAAAACTAGATAATTGAAATGCGTTCATTGAAATAAGACGAATAAAATTTATTTTGTATCAAAATTCGTTCGAAACTCGATCATCATAATTGTTCAGCGTGAATTATCAAAAGTTAAAGTATGAATAATTTTACAAGAAATGATCTAGAAAATTTTCTGATTAAAGCGCCAAACTTCGTTCCATCCATTTTCGACCTCTGTACCTTTGTTTATCAAAAATTGTTGTTGTCGTTCAATTTCAAAGCAATAGCAGCGGCGACAGATGAGATTTTGATATGAGCGTCGTAATACAGATTTGATTGCATCATTGGAATCATTTTGTCGCGTTGATCATCATGGTATATTTATTTTCATGTTTTGGCTTTTATGGAAAAACTTTATATGGTTGAAATATTGAAACATGACCTTGCAGGAGTCATAATTACCAACATCAGCCCACATTTCATCCTTTTCAACTGACACCTTACGTGTGCTGTCATCCTTAATAAATGCAGCATTTAATGCTACATATCTTATATATATATATATATATATATATATATATATATGTCTGTGTGCGCGCGCGTCATTCTCTATTCTTGCCCCCGACGCATCTTTGCGTGAGAAAATAATAATAATAAGGACACATATATAAAACACGTAGCCCCTCTCTCCTCTTCTCTGTATATTTCCTTCGGCCAAAGGACACCAACCACCTTCACTCTTCCCACGAACCCGCTTCCACTACCCACGACCACACCAACCGCACGCCAACCCAGCCCATGTCCTCGCCCCATACCCCCTACCTTGTCAAAGCCACAACCGGACCAGACCCTTCACCCGATCAGCCACCTCGACCTGCACCTCCATGAGCCAGAAACCATCACCTCCACCTTGTTCCAGCTCTGCCCTATCCATCTCTGCCCATATAGAGGCCTGCATCCACACTCCTACCTGCTAGTAGCCTTGGCCTGCCCCTTCCACCCACCCGAGAGTAACCTCAGCCATCAAACCACCACATAGCCCCTCGCCTAACCCACTGACCCGCGCTTCCTCACAACAGACCCCACTACCACACTTTGGCACCCGACTGCACCCTCTACCTAGCCTAGACCGAACGCAGCCCCTCTCTCCTGTGTGCGTGCATGCATTAAGAAAATAAAAGGAGAAAGGAAAAAAACATGCATGAGAAGAAGTGTGACGCCCCACCTCTATACAAAAGAATAGCAACACGGGCTATACAAAAGAATACAACTATGAGTCCATATCTCAAGTGTATACAACAAAATAAACTACTAATCTAAGTAGTTAGCCAAAAGTCAGAGTAATGGTCCTGGATGAGAAGTCAAGCAGAAGCACCTGTAACATCTCGGTCTGACCCGAGTATTATTTAATAAGAAAATAATAAACGGATCAGTCTAACTATAAATATCAGATGAAACGATTTAGAATAAGAGCTATGACTAAACACATAATAATCACAGTGCCAAGCTGTGATATATATAAGTAATTGAAAATCAACAAGAGATTAATCAATATCAAAAAATCTACACAAGAATCAAAGGAAATGTCATACTCCTAATTTCGTTCACCAAACCATAAATATTGACGATTATATCAATGTCAATCACAAAAGTCAATGACACACAAATTCACCAATACACAAGTATTGATAAAACTTACCAATGGAAATCCTGAAAATTGGTGAAACACAAATTCCAGAATTCATCAATTAGAAATCCAGAAATCACAATAAAAGGATGGCCAATCCCACAAACTGGACATCGACGCACCTAGAAAGACACGCCCCATGCATAGTCGAACATCGACGCACCTAGAAAGATACGCCCCATGCTCTAGCATCGACAGACCTAGAAAGGTACGCCCCATGCATAAATAAACATCGATGCACCTAGAAAGATACACCCCATGTAATGTCTTAACACCGATGCACCTAGAAAGATACACCCCATGCAAAGTCGAACATCGATGCACCTAGAAAGATACGCCCCATGCATAGACGAACATCGACGCAACTAGAAAGATACGCCCCATGTCCCGGCTTATTGAGCTGATTGCTCCACGAAGTAAACAAGCATCGATGCACCTATAAAGATACATCCCATGCATAAATAAACATCGACGCACCTAAAAAGGTACGACCCATGTGTAAATAAACATCGACGCACCTAGATAGGTACGACCAATGCAAGAAATGAGTCGAAGCTCAATAAAATGAGGAACGGTCCTCCACATAGGCAAAGAGACATCGCACATTGCTAGTCTAAACCATAAATGATCGTCATGATCAAAGAGAAGTGTCAATTACAGTAAGCTAGTATATATATGAGCGTAGCTTCATGTCCCATAACCACTAGCTTAACTTAAATATTTACGAACAAATGTAGATCTCCACTAGAAAATTGTCACAAGAGATTCAATCGAACAAGTCCAAGAATTAACCAATGAAGTAAACGCAAGCATTTTATACCACTTGTTTTACTAAGTCGTTTAATTAGATTTCTCATACGAATGAGGTAAAGGTTTTTATATAGTAATATATTGGAAATCGGTTTGAGAAAACGAGCTTTGTTATAAAATAGTGTTGAAATCATTTGAAGAAAGAGTTTTGATATTTACTACTAGCATAGAAAACCTTTATATTTTTAAAGTGACAAATCACAAAGAAGATTGTAGGAACAATCAATCACTAAAATTCACATACGAAGATGTGAATAAAAATCCAATGAAACCGATAAAGAATCCATCGAAATGGATATTCAAAAATCCCTAAAAAGGAGTCATCAAAGTTATAATAAATGATAACAACAAATAGGAAACAACACGAATCGATTAAAGTTGGAAATTCAAGCAACTAGGCGAAATAGGCAAAATTTCATCAGGTCGGTCGGTCGGCTACAGAACTCGGTCGACCGGACCCTGTTCCAAAAAAGTCTCGAGAAGCAGGTCGGTCGGCTGAGCCCTGTAGCCAGTCGACCGGACCAGAGACAGAAAGGTGCCCATGCACCTTAGTAGCAGGTCGGTCGACCGGCCTAGGGGTTCGGTCGGCCGACCCTAATGTTCTGCAAATTGATACCTACTTAATTGATGTGCAAACTCCACCAATTCGCAACCGAACGAGCATCGGCACTAAGGATTTATGCCAATCGACTACCCGACCCTATGAGCTCCTCGTTGCATCACCAAAAACACATTTGAACATCAAAGCCATGATTTTTAAAGAATTGAACCCAAAACACCAAAAATTAGAATATTCACCAAATCAATCCAAACCAAAAGCTAATGCACACGAATAAGTGTTAGGAATTCATACCTAACATTCGAAGATAATTATAAGCATAGATGTGAGATAAAAATCTCACCTTTGAACCCAAAAAAAATGAATGAGAAGCTTGAAGACAAGGGAAGATCAACCACACTTCAATCTCAACACTAGAAGCTTGAATCTAAGCTTAAAAGAAGAACATTCCCTAAGTTAGGTTTAGGAAATTTCTGAAATCAAAGAGAGAATGAGTTGGAGAAGATGAAGAGAAAGCTTACCAATGGGTTCTCTTGAGTTTGGAGCTAGAAATTGATTTGCAAATGGAAACTAGGGTCTTGGATTTCTATTTCCCATTCTCTTCCACCATTAATCTCTTTAGAACTGAAATTAGAGGAAGAGGGAGTGAATGAAGAGGGGGGGGGGTTTCAGTTTGGGGTATTAAGTTAGAACATTGGGCTGAACCCAACCTAAACCCAAAGCCCTAAGTGAAAAGTAACAAAATTCTACTATCTCCAAACATATCGAAGTTTATACTCAAAAAGGTCGCAAACGTCATTTTGAACTCAATGGAGGTCTCGTGTCCCAATTCGACTGTTTGCAAAAAGTAGCTTTTCAGACCAAAATTCGACGAACGATAAAATATTTAAATATAAAATCGATAAATATGCGGGTTGTTACAAACTCCCCTCCTTAAAGAAATTGCATCCTCGCAATACTTAAGAAGAAAATAAGAAGTAACAACCATGGAAGCATATCAACACAAAAGAAAATTTGAATCAAGAAGTCCACCATAAAGAGCACGAAGGAGTAAATCCGAAAGTTTTCGTTCGATGAATTCTCAAGATTTCTCAAGAGAAATCCTTAGGATTTGAGAACCATTGAACTTTTACCAAAAAGAATATCTTTATATCGAAGGCGCTCAACCTCCGAAGCAATGATGCAAATAGAATGTTGCTCAAAAATCAAATCTGGTGAAACTTCAATTTCCACAATATCACCGGGCTCAAGAATAAAAACCGGATAGTAGAAAGACATGAGAAAACGTCAAGAATAGAAGAAAATTGAGCTGGTGCAACGACGTAGTATAATAACAGTACGCCCGATAAACTAGAAACTCAAATAATTTGGGACATCAGCGTAGTATAAAAACGGTACGACCAATGAACCAAAGCCCGAATAATTTCGGAACACCGACGTAGTACAAAAACGGTACGTCCAATGAACCGATAAACCGGAACAACGATGTAGTATAATAATGGTACATCCATTGATCCAGATAAGACGGAACATCAATGTAGTATAACAACAGTACATCCGATGAACCGAACACCATAAAAGAACATCAGATGCGAGTCCATAAAAGAAATGAGATGAAACTCAAAAAAACGAAGTACGTCAAAACGCCCGATGAACTTGGTAAAACGATCATAAGATACAAGGAATCTCGAGCCAACGAGGTTAACGCAAATTAAGTTCCTTATGAGAAATAAATATTCCAAATATTTATGATCGAGGTAGAGAACAAATTTCTCATCCAAATAGGATGATGCCAAATTCCCAAAAGTAAAAACAATAGCCGCGAGCACTAGATCATGAGTGGCATATCTAGTCTCGATAAGCTATAATGATTTAGAAGCACAAGTGATAGCACGTTCTCCTTTGCAAGAGAACGGCATCCAAACCAATACGACTACTATCGGTACAAATAGCAAAGTCTTGGTTCCCCTTCAGGAATCACAAGAATAAGAGTATCGAAAGGAAGGGTTCTTTTAAATAATCCTCTTTCGCGAAAAGTTAAAACTTTCAAAATTACATTTTTATTTTTATGCAATAATCTTTCTACAAAAATTTACATTTTTACAAGTTAATATATCATGTCTAACTGTCTCATCAAAGCATTTAGGAGATTCCTATCGATAACGTTGATCAAGCGCATCGACCAGAATTCTTAAAACACTCAACGGGCAATACAATCACAAAATCATCTTCTATACGATAAACATGTTTCTAAAAACTTTTAAGAATATTCTTTGTTCATTTTAAGAACAAAAATCAAATTGTACTTATAAATAAATCTTATGAAAAAGATTTTCAAAATTTTAAATTACTATTTTCATCCAAAATCAATATATACAAGAATGGTCTCATCGAAATATTCATAGAATATTCGATTTATAAAATGGATGAAATAAGCTAGACAAACTGAATGACAAAATAAGTCATTCATAAGAATCGTAACGAGTGCGGAATGCGGTAAATAGAATGCGAACTCCCGCAACTCGTAGCCAAATGAAAAACGGTGGCAAGGTTGAACTAGAAAGACCTTAACACCACACAAAAAATTTCTTAGGTGATAATCCTAAGACAAACTCAAAGATTCCGGAAAATCCACAACTACCCGAATGAGAGAAATAACGCTCTACTCAACATGTGAGCTTAAAGAATAAAATGATGACATCAATTTTTAATTCAAAATCATAAAGGAAAAATAGAAATCTTCTTAACAGATTGAAAATGTCAAAGATGAATAGTCCACTCGAGAAAATAGGATATAGGCTTCATTAATGATTAAGCCAATCCTATCGCACCAATCAATTCCGGAGCCTAAGTAATATCGGCTCGGAAAGAAAAATCACATAAAATAATTTTCGACATCAAATAAAAGCAAATTGAGTTTTGCGGATCTTCCATCCAGATTCGCAATTCTCAACGAAGACATCAAGCCCAAAATATTTTTAAAGAAAAAGAATCACAAGTTCTTTTGATATAAAATAGTGAGATGAAACCCATATCAAAAAGAACTCGAAAAGGAAAATCATAAAACAAATGTAATCAAGGATTGAATGAGAAATACCTTGACCAAGAGAAGTGCCACTAGGGGCTTGCACTGCATTGAGCTCTCCCTCCTTCTTACTTTGAAGTACGGGACATGCAGTAATATGGTGACCCGAATTTTTGCAATAGCGACAAAAGAGGGGTTTCGGACACTCCCTTGCATAGTGGTTCGTGGAACCACAATTGTAGCATTGTCCACGACTAGAGGTAGGTGCCTTCGCTACCGGGGTTTCTTGCCTCCCTTTCTTGTAGGGAATAGGGCCTTTGAATTTAATAGGCCTCTTCATGTTGTTGTTGAAGTTTTGTTGGGCACGCACAACTTCAACATCACCTTCATTATCGGCCTCTTCAAGACGAAGAGCGATATCAATTAGCTGATCAAATGAAACCTCAAGTTTCAGGAGTAACGGCTTCTTAAGATTCTTATTCAAGCCATAGACAAATCTATGATTTTTCTTCAATGGGGTGTTAATGTATTCAACCCCGTATTTGGAAAGAGATTCGAAAGATGCGACATAGTCTATCACAAAAGATCCACCTTGAACAAGGTCAATAAAACGATGGGCCAAAGTTACTTTTTCAGCCTCCGGCACAAATTTCAATTCGAATCTATCCCGGAATTTCTCCCAAGTGAGATCCGCTTCAATAATCTCCGAAGTCAAGAGCTCATACCAATCTAACGCTCTTTCTTGGAGCATGCTAGAATCCACTTGGACCCGATGCAGATCAATAAGGTTCATGCGAGAAAAGATACGATCGCATGATTTGAGCCAAGCTTGAATTTCTATAACACTCTCGGATCCCTTGAATGGCCTTTCACCCAAATCAGTGTAGTCTCTGCACAAGCGTGCAAAACGGGATCTAGGATGAGTAGGCTCTGGAATGGGTCCTGCAGCTTGAGCATTCTTCACGAGATCTAAAAGCTGCTGAGCAGACATGAATACTCCATCCTGGGGAGTAGCACTAGATTGACCGGCGCTGGGACGGCCTGGTCTAACCATTTCTCTTCCCTTAGAAAGAAAGAAAGAAGAAGAAAAAGGTTATTCACCAAATTGAATATCAAGCAATCTTGATAGATAAACAAGGAATCATAAGGAAAATCGGTACGAAGACTTGAATTAAATCCTAAACCACGACTCCTAAGATGGACTTAGGACGATGATCCTTGTTACAATATTCCATATTGTTTCGAAGTTTGGCTCTAATACTAAGCTGTGCGCCCCACCTTTATACAAAAGAATAGCAACACGGGCTATACAAAAGAAGACAACTATGAGTCCATATCTCAAGTGTATACAACAAAATAAACTACTAATCTAAGTAGTTATCCAAAAGTTAGAGTAATGATCCTGGATGAGAAGTCAAGCAGAAGCACCTGTAACATCTCGGTCTGACCCGAGTATTATTTAATAAGAAAATGATAAACGGATCAGTCTAACTATAAATATCAGATGAAACGATGTAGAATAAGAGCTATGACTATACACATAATAATCACAGTGCCAAGCTGTGATATATATAAGTAATTGAAAATCAACAAGAGGTTAATCAATATCACAAAATCTACACAAGAATCAAAGGAAATGTCATACTCCTAATTTCGTTCACCAAACCATAAATATTGACGATTATATCAATGTCAATCACAAAAGTCAATGACATACAAATTCACCAATACACAAGTATTGATAAAACTTATCAATGGAAATCCCGAAAATTGGTGAAACACAAATTCCAGAATTCATCAATTAGAAATCCAGAAATCACAATAAAAGGATGGCCAATCTCACAAACTGGACATCGACGCACCTAGAAAGACACGCCCCATGCACAGTCGAACATCGACGCACCTAGAAAGATACGCCCCATGCTCTAGCATCGACAAACCTAGAAAGGTACGCCCCATGCATAAATAAACATCGATGCACCTAGAAAGATACACCCCATGTAATGTCTAGCACCGATGCACCTAGAAAGATACACCCCATGCAAAGTCGAACATCGACGCACCTAGAAAGATACGCCCCATGCATAGACGAACATCGACGCAACCAGAAAGATACGCCCCATGTTCCGACTTATTGAGCCGATTGCTCCACGAAGTAAACAAGCATCGATGCACCTATAAAGATACATCCCATGCATAAATAAACATCGACGCACCTAAAAAGGTACGACCCATGTGTAAACAGACATCGATGCACCTAGATAGGTACGACTAATGCAAGAAATGAGACGAAGCTCAATAAAATGAGGAACAGTCCTCCACATAGGCAAAGAGACATCGCACATTGCTAGTCTAAACCATAAATGATCGTCATGATCAAAGAGAAGTGTCAATTACAGTAAGCTAGTATATATATGAGCTTAGCTTCATGTCCCATAACCACTAGCTTAACTTAAATATTTACGAACAAATTATAGATCTCCACTAGAAAATTGTCACAAGAGATTCAATCGAACAAGTCCAAGAATTAACCAACGAAGTAAACGTAAGCGTTTCATACCACTTGTTTTACTAAGTCGTTTAATTAGACTTCTCATACGAGTGAAGTAAAGGTTTGCATATAGTAATAGATTGGAAATCGGTTTGAGAAAACGAGCTTTGTTATAAAATAGTGTTGAAATCATTTGAAGAAAGAGTTTTGATATTTACTACTAGCATAGAAAACCTTTATATTTTTAAAGTGACAAATCACAAAGAAGATTGTAGGAACAATCAATCACTAAAATTCACATACGAAGATGTGAATAAAATCCAATGAAACCGATAAAGAATCCATCGAAATGGATATTCAAAAATCCCTAAAAAGGAGTCATCAAAGTCATAATAAATGATAACAACAAATAGAAAACAACACGAATCGATTAAAGTTGGAAATTCAAGCAACTAGGCGAAATAGGCAAAATTTCATCAGGTCGGTCGGCCGGCTACAGAACTCGGTCGACCGGACCCTGTTCCAAAAAAGTCTCAGGAAGCAGGTCGGTCGGCTGAGCCCTGTAGCCAGTCGACCGGACCAGAGACAGAAAGGTGCCCATGCACCTTAGTAGCAGGTCGGTCGGCCGGGCCAGGGGTTCGGTCGGCCGACCCTGATGTTCTGCAAATTGATACCTACTTATTTGATGTGCAAACTCCACCAATTCGCAACCGAACGAGCATCGGCACTAAGGATTTATGCCAATCGACTACCCGGCCCTATGAGCTCCTCGTTGCATCACCAAAAACACATTTGAACATCAAAGCCATGATTTTTAAATAATTGAACCCAAAACACCAAAAATTAGAATATTCACCAAATCAATCCAAACCCAAAGCTAATGCACACGAATAAGTGTTAGGAATTCATACCTAACATTCGAAGATAATTATAAGCATAGATGTGAGATAAAAATCTCACCTTTGAACCCAAAAACAATGAATGAGAAGCTTGAAGACAAGGGAAGATCAACCACACTTCAATCTCAACACTAGAAGCTTGAATCTAAGCTTAAAAGAAGAACATTCCCTAAGTTAGGTTTAGGAAATTTCTGAAATCAAAGAGAGAATGAGTTGGAGAAGATGAAGAGAAAGCTTACCAATGGGTTCTCTTGAGTTTGGAGCTAGAAAATGATTTGCAAATGGAAACTAGGGTTTTGGATTTTATTTCCCATTCTCTTCCACCATTAATCTCTTTAGAATTGAAATTAGAGGAAGAGGGAGTGAATGAAGAGGGGGGGTTTCAGTTTGGGGTATTAAGTTAGAACATTGGGCTGAACCCAACCTAAACCCAAAGCCCTAAGTGAAAAGTAGCAAAATTCTACTATCTCCAAACATATCGAAGTTTATACTCAAAAAGGTCACAAACGTCATTTTGAACTCAATGGGGGTGGTCTCGTGTCCCAATTCGACTGTTTGCAAAAAGTAGCTTTTCGGACCAAAATCCGACGAACGATAAAATATTTACATAAAATATCTAAATATAAAATCGATAAATATGCGGGTTGTTACAAGAAAGATAACATGTTACAGTAAGAAGAGAAGATTTCACACGTGAAGGATAGAAAAGAAAGAAAAAAAGAGATAGAGCCATCAACTTATAGCTGTGTATGCGTAACCCTACTGCCATATCACCGAGTCTGTGTTCTTTTCCAAAGCTGCGAAAGTGAGCGATTCTAAGCTCACGATTATATTTTCATATTGCAAGTATACTACGATATTATAATTAATTGGTTGATAATTATAGATACTTGGTAGATAATTATAAATAGTTGGTTGATGATTACGATCGATATTGAAATTGGAAACCATTGGTATTTGATACTATGATACATGATTTAGTTGAAATAGTTTAAATGTTGATTGGATTTCCAATTGCAGGTGAAAACTGTTAACTATAAACAAGTTTGAATATTGGATGTTGATTGATTTATTGATACCTATCACCGTTATATTGTTGCTGCATGCATTGAACTGGACACAAAATTTGAACCGGGATATGGGTTGAAATGATAAATACCCAAATTAAATCACTTGGCCTAGCATAGATAGTAAATAACAAACATCGACTGGTCAATGGCAATTTATTTGGGTATTTATTATTTAAATTTGAAATTAAGAAATAATTTGGAAATTTAGTATGAATTTATAATTTAAATTTCCGTTGAAGTTAACATTTAATTTTGGAAATCTGTTAAGAGAATTTAGATTTTGAAATAAAATATTAATTGAACTATTTTAAAATTATGGAATGGGATAAAATGGTTATATTGAAGATTAATAATATTTAAATTCGTTATGTAGATTATTTGAAATAGAAAGAAATATGTTAATATTGTATAGGTAATTAAATTAAATATTTGATTTAATTAAAGAGAGAATTTTTAATTGATTTTATTGTATCAAAAATGTAGTAATTAAATGGAATTGTTTGAACTAAAGTTCAATTAAATGTGTTAAATTAAGAAATTAAGTAAATTAATTCCAAGTTAATTAAATTGAATATTTAATCATAAAACTTGTGTATTTAAAGAATTAAGTAACTTTATTAATTTGAAAAGAAAATAATGAAATTTGGCAATTGTGTAATAGTGAAATAGGATTTTCACAAAGAATATATTTTAAAAGGTTGATTGAAAGACGGTATTTACAAACGAAATGTTGGAAAATAAAAGATATTTTATCTTTTGAATAAAAATGGATGAAATCGAGAATTTGGTCGAAGAGATTATTTTCGAGACTGGGTATATTACTAATAAGTATAATATGAATTTGTAAATCGAAGTTTGAAAATTGAATTCAAACTTGAATATTGATTGTTTATGCAAAGTCGTTGCAACTTGTTTAGTCTCTTAGACTACTGTATCTATATTGTTTAATTTAAATTTACTTGCATAAGAAAATATTGTCCTGACTCGAGTGTATTATTTTCCAATTATGCTCGGGTCATCCCAAGTTTTTTCAGTTCTCGAAGACCTTAGTTATCTAAAGACGAAGACGGAGATTGGAAGAACGTACTTACTACTATTATTCTGTTGCACTATATTGACATGTTCAGTTAAAATGTATAACTCTGATGATATCGAAATGGAACCAAATGTATATTGATATACAGATTTGTAATTATGTTATTATTATATTTCATCCTCCTGCTGTGAAATATTGTATATTGTTTTCTTTCTCTTCTTCTTTTCTTTTAAATCCCTTGATAATTCCTCTTTTTGAACAATTCGGGTCAGGCATATGTGGTTAATGTCGACTTGAATTGATCAAAAAGGCGGGTCGTCACAATTTGACATTAATCCAGTTTGATGTGATTATGTGCTCCTCTAAAGTACCATGCTCTAATACTGCCATCATTAAGTAAACTGTAGAGAGGAAAGGAGCTTCTTTTTGTTACCCCTAGTCATGAATGGGGTTTGCAGTTCACTAATATGTGGTATGATTTGAGATGATTCTCCTTTAGAGTTCATGTCCCTATCAAGTGATTTGCCTCTTCTGTTTTTCTTTAATTTGGATGGGGTTAGCAAGATGGAGGATAAGTGCAAGTAGTGTTTGTATAGAGAGTAGGGTGGATGGTCAGAGAGGGAGCTATCCAAGCTGGAGGTGGTTGATGTGACCATATGGTTTTGTGAATGTGGTAGGCTCAGATGGATTGCTTTTGGATATGGAACAGATAGGAAGTAGGTGGGTAGTAGATAATTTATTAGAGAGGTTAATAGAAGTATTATGCATGTACACAGCTTGTAAGTTGATGTGACTAGTGTGTTGCATGGGCTGGAAGCAGTTAATAGTAGGTGGATTATGGACATAGCTGCTATTTGATGTTTTCTCTTGATTTTATGGTTGTATTTCCCTACTGTTTGTTTATGCTACTTCTTGAATCTCATTTATGCTGCATTTTTCATTTCCAGCATTTTGGTTAGCTTCCTTTAATGCTAATTAATTCACTTGCTTTATTTGGCTCATTCAGTGTTGCATTATTATTGTTGCTCGATAGACTAACACTGTTTTGTGTACTTGTCCGTATCAACACAAAATCCATTTTCTCTTTATCTTCCACATTTGTTTTCTCATCCACCTCATTCATTTCATATCGGAGATCAAATTTATTATTTGTGCAGATAATTATTTCTTCGTCCTTTTCATCAGTTATTTCAATATTTATTCTATCTTTAGCAGTTGCAATTTCTATCTCTCCCTCTTCCACTTCTTATTCTCCCTCCTTATTCGCTTAATTTCCTTTAAATGTGCCATTATCATTTATTCCTTTCTCTAATTCTGCCTCCTTTTCATTTCCAACATTTTCCCTAGCTTTATTACTATCATTAATTCTCTCCACTCCTCTTCCTACATAGTTGCTTGTCCTCTTCTTGTAGTTGTTCACGAGTTGCCATTTAGTCTTATTCTTGATTACTGGTTTCTTGATAACTGGTCTTACCCCCGGACCTTCTTGTTTTTCTTTCTCACACTTTTTTGAATTATCTTCCTCTTTTACATATTGTTCTTTTTTTTTGTCACACTCCTTCAAACTATGTCCAAACACTTTACATTTAATACATATATCAGGTTTCCGTGGATATTTTACCTCAACATTGTGACATCCTCCATCAAGCAGCTGAACTGGGAAGTAATCAGGCAGGGTGTTATCTGGTATTACATCAATCAAATATTTTGCATAGTCTAGCCTCTCAATCTTCTTAGTTGATTCATCCAAGCAGGGCAACTTTCCATGCCTACTAGCTAATCGGTTGATACCATATGGAAACCATGAAAATATAGGGACGTTATAGAACCTTACCCAAACTGGTACTGAGGTGATGCTTCTACCAACGTTTCCTACAGTAGGGTCCCACGGTTTGATTATGAATAACTTGTTTCTCATAATTGTGGGGTCACTGAGTAGAATCTTATTCCTGCCTTCTTCACAAGAGAAAAGAAATAGGAAGACAAAACCATCTAATTTAACTTTGATAGATCCTTTAAGTTTCCATACTATCTTGAGATTAAAGATTACCGTACTGTATGATAGAAGTTTATTGAGAAAAAAAACCAACAAGATATTCATTCCATACTTGAGTTCCAGCTTCTACAGCTTCACCGGTAGGAACGAGTTAGTCACAACTAAAGGTAGGGCACATGTCAACAGGGATGTACTTCCCTACATTTCTAGGTTTGTTGTGGAGTAAAAAAGTCCATTTTTGTTGAACAACAAGTGGGGATTGGGAAAAGGAGAGGGGAACAGTTTGGGCTAGTATAAGGGGGAAGAAGAAGAAGGGAAAGAAGGGAGAGAAGAAAATGTAGGGGCATTGGGAAGGTCAGGAGCAGACGTTGGGTCGGACAGGGGAGGAGACAAAGAAGAAAGGGACGGTTGTTCAACGGAGTGGCGATGGGAGGGTCGAGTCATGAAGAATGGGATAGAAGATATGGGAGCTGCCATGAAAGAAGAAGATTTTTGATAGAGTCATTTGTTATGTTAATCGATAGCTGAAGTACATACGAAAAATTATCCAACTCATGATCTTGAGTTAGCAGTTATTGTTTCTGCTCTTAAACTTTGGGCACACCAGTTTTTAAGGAAATAGACTGCTTATTTTAGTGTGAATTTTCTTGAGCGCCAACCTCTTGCTCTTTTAAGTGCTTTGGTCATGTTTCAAGTCATTCGGGCTTAATCTGGATGTTCGAACTCCTATTGAATTCGAACAAGTTAAAAACCTGGTTAACAACCGCCCTTTTGAGTCTGCTTTCGTTAAAAATTATGTGTGCTCTGGAATTGATTATCTTTGGGTTTCCATTTCAGGGAGCATTTTGGATCATCTTGAACTGTCCTAAGAAGTTATATGTGATGTGTTGGTTGGCCATTCAGCTTTCAATGCAGATCTTCATCGCTCGTGATTACGGAGCAATCTTAACTTGATAATATTTGAAGTGCAAAAGTACCTCGGGTAGAACATGTCAAAGAAGTTCGAGGCAGTTTGAATGAAGAATTTTGGATCGTGACCCAATTGGATCAGATCGGTACCGATCAGAATACTTAGCAAATTTTTAGCAAGAAAATGTTTTTCTTACTTAAGTGCCCAAACAACCTAATCTTAAACACTTCATTTCGTTTTGCTTCAAACGAGCGTATGTCATTCTAGAGCCATACCTTGCTTTCCAACTTCAATTGTCTCATTTCGAGGACTTGACTAAGCTTCTATCGTCGTTTTGAATTCTAGCGTGATGATTTATTTCAAAATTGGATATAGTATATTATTCCATCGTATTGCTTTTCCCATTTCTGCACTTCCAGTGAACTTGAAAAGAAAAGCTTCCCGTGTCACTCCGGACGACTGATCCATCTTTGATTTCTCATCATTAATGGATAAGTTTCAAGAAAGATAATCTTAAAGTAAGACTTGACTCGTTATTCTGCACGAGTGGGCTATCAACGCAGGATGGTCCATTTGCGATGCTCGGGATGCTCGGTCCACTCTGCATAGATAACACGCTAACAATGTTGGACGCTAAATTTTGTTGTTGAAAATGACTTCCTGGTCATTCAATCTTTAGTCTAGAGAAGGAACTTCCATTCCTTCAGGAGTTAGATCCTTTGCAGCATAGGTTTTTCCCTTTATTCTTGTTGTTTTGATACGATTGAGTATGGCTAATTTATAAGGTTGCTCTTGTAGAGTTGCAGTTAAAGTTTGATTAGGCATAACTTCAGCCTTTGGAAATTAATGCATGAGTTATTCGATTGTGAATATCCTTCCTTTGTAGCTTTTGGAATTCAATCTGCAAACTAGCTTTTACCTCCAAGGACTATTAGCTTAATTCCTCGGTTTTGGGAATTGCTTTTTCTTAAAAAATGAGGTAGCTTCGTCTAGCCAGTTCCGTATTGTCCTTGTTTATGTTCAGTCGAGTTCATACTTAGTTGAGTTTGTTCAACAAAGCGTTGGTGTATATGCCTCAATCTATAAGGCTGATTACTTTGACTACTGTATCAACATGTTTTGGGAGACTTGGTCTCCTAAGCAATAAGTTCGACTGGTCTAGTTTGATTGACACGATATCTCCTATCTTCGAGAACTAGGGACTTTGTTGCTTGATCCCAAGATCTGAGTTTTGTAATAATGTCGGTATGCATTAGAAAGGTGTGTTGCCGGTATCTTTTCTATAGTAAATTCTTCTACGTCCAGTTTGAGATCCTAATCACATTGGTTTCTATCTTCGAAAAATCATAAATGGATGATTCAACCTTGTGGATTTGTCCTTGATGTTGTGGACCTTCGGATAACGTAAGATTCTAGAAGGTAGGATTAAGACTCGTTTAAGCTTTTGCTTTTGTTTTTGAATCCAATGTATTACAGTTTCATTTTATGGGCTTCTTCCTAGCATCACCAATCTTCAAGCGATGGTATATTCTGGAAAGATGGGACCAAACGATCTAGTCGGATCATAAGTAGGACATCAATCCTTCTCGTTATCGCTAGACTATGAGCGACGATTAATTTTAGTAAAATTGAATGCTTCATTTCCCTTATTGGCAATTTGCTGTTAGAAATGTTTATTTGGCAAAACGAAACTGTTATCTAACCATCTCTACGGTTTGGATAGAGGATTTGTGTGCCTACCCTGTTTGCGAGACTAGCTGGTTGAACACACATATTTAGAGCTTGCAAAAAATGGAAAGGCGTGGGGCAAATCGCTCAATTTCCCCATTCTGGTTCTCAATCCCATTCTGGAATTGAGGAAGTTTAAGGATTTTATTTTCGACCTTCCATGATTGTTCCCGCTTATCCTTGGCCATGCATGCTTTTCTTGGTTGCTAACATCCTCATGGAAGTTTTGTTCATATGTCAACTCTTGTCTTTGGGAATTGATAACCTAGCTGCTTGGTTATAAGCAAAATTTCCTCGAGGCTGCCTATTTTTTGGCTGTATCTAAATACTAAGTTAAATTCTAGAAATTCGATTGTGCATCAATGTGACGCCCCACCTCTATACCCACACTAGCTAAGGACACTACGGAGTAATGCCGTCAACTAGCACGGAGAATAAGGCTGTTGAGGAGCGACCATCTGTCTAATTGCTTTGTGCGAGTACCGATATGCCAGATAAAAATATAACTTTTCATCTCAAGAGGAAATCCGACACGCCGACACAAACACAAAGCTACTACACAATGGCTATATGTAATCTTTGAAAACAAATATAGAAATAAACATAACACAAATCAGTCCCAGATGTTCATATCACAAAGGTGGAAATAGATATGAATATAACACATAGAAGTGTACATCAGAGTAGTGGTCAAACAAGGTCCATAATATCACAAAAGAATAGATACAAGTGCAAGACAAAAGATTAGTTATACGTCATGGAGTTTATATCTCAGATGTATAACAAACAAAAACTACTAATCTAAAGTAGTTAGCCAAAATTCAGATGATGATCCCAGATAAGGAGTCAAGAAGAAGCACATGTAACATCTCGGTCTGACCCGAGTATTATTTAATAAGAAAATAATAAACGGATCAGTCTAGCTATAAATATCAGATAAAGTTGGATAGGGTAAGAGATAAGACAAAAACAAAGGTATGATAACTAAAATGCCATACTTAGAAAAGTATGCATTAAATATCAACAAAATCATACAATATCTCTAGAAATCTCAAACACTAAAAAGAATGTCATATTCCTTCACATATTCACCATATAAAAAATATTGATAACACATATCAATGCTAATCACGAAAATTGTTGAAATAAAAATTCTAGAAATCACAACAAGAAATCCAGAAAACACAAAAGGGGGAAAAGGCCTATCATAAACAAATGGTCTGAAGACCTATGACCCGATTACTCCACGAACGGTCCGAAGACCTATGAGCCGATTACTCCACGAACGGTCCGAAGACCTATGAGCCGATTGCTCCACGAACGGTTCGAAGACCTATGAGCGCTAGCCGGTAAAAGAGACATCGCACATCGCTAGTCTAAACCATAAAATGATCATCATCGATCATCAAGAAGTGTCAATTATACTAAGCTAGTAAATATACGAGCTTAGCTTCATGTCCCATAACCACTAGCTTAACTTAAATATTTACGAACAAATTGTAGATCTGCACTCGAAAACTGTCACAAGAGATTCAATCGAACGAGTCCAAGAATTAATCGATGAAGTAAACGCAAGCGTTTCATACCACTTGTTTTACTAAGCCATTTAATTAGATTTCTCATACGAGTGAGGTAAAGGTTTGTATATACTAGTAGATTAGAAAACGGTTTTATAAACGAGTTTGGTATTGAAAATAGAGTTTAAATAATCTTTGATAAAGAGTTTGAATATTTACTACTAGTATAGAAACCTTTGTATTTTAAAGTCACAAACCATAAAAATGATTGTAGAAACAATCAATCATAAAAATCCACATACGAAGACGAGAATCAAATCCAAAGAAACCGATAAAGAATCCATCGAAATGGATATTCAAAAATCCCTAAAAAGGAGTCATCAAAGTCGTAATAAATGATAACAACAAATAGGATCATCACGAATCGATTCAAATTGGAAATTCAATCCCAAAAGGCAAAGTGGGCTGAAACAACAAATTCAGTTGACTAAACAGAGATTTCAGTTGACTAAACAGCAAATTCAGTTGACAAAACAGAGATTTTCAATTGACTGAATTCTTCCTGGAAACATTCTGTTTCCAGGTTCAGTCGACTAAACAGAGAATTCAGTTGACTGAATCATGCCCGGAAGCATTCTATTTCCAGGTTCAGTCGACTAAACAGAGAACTCAGTCGACTAAATTCTTCCTAGAAACTTTCGGGTTCCAGATTCAGTCGACTAAACAGAGACTTCAGTCGACTAAATCATGCCTGGACTGTTTTTCAGCCTATCCAAACAAAAAGCAAACTCTTCCAAAATGCAACCAGACGAACATTGGCTCTAAGTTTTATGCCAATAGGCAACCCGGCCCTATATGCTCCTCGATGCATCACCAAAACATGATCAAAACATCAAAGTTAGGATTTTAAAGATTTGAACCCAAAACACTAAAAATTGGAATATTCACCAATTCAACCCAAACCAAAAGCAAATGCACATGAATAAGTGTTAGGAATTCATACCTAACAACCAAAGATAATTATAGTCATAGATGTGAGATAAAAATCTCACCTTTAAACCCAAAACTATGAAGAAGAAGCTATAGAGCAATGGCAAGAACAATCACACTTCAATTCCAACCCCACAAGCTTGAATCTAAGCTTAAAAGAGAAACATTTCCTAAGTTAGGTTTAGGAATTTCTGAAATTGGAAGGAGAATGAGGTTGAGAAGAAGAAGAGAAGGCTTACCAAAGCTTCTTCTATGAATTTGGAGTTGGAGCTTGGATTTGCAATGAAACTAGGGCTTGGAATTTCTAATTTCCACTCTTTTCCCCCATTTGCTTAAAGCTTAAAGTGTTAGAAATATGAAATGAAGTAATGAAGAGTTGGAGTGGAGCTAGGGTCTTAAGATGGAACATTGGGCTGAAACCCAAACTCAAACCAAAAGTGAAAATGTAGCAAAACTCTACTAACTCCAAACATATCGAAGGTTATACTCATAAAGGTCGCAAATGGCATTTTGAACTCAATGGAAGTGGTCTCGAGTCCTAATTCGATTGTTTGAAAAAAGTAGCTTTTCAGACTAAGATCCGACGAACGATGAAAAATTTAAATAAAATATTTAAATATACAATCGATAAATATGCGGGTTGTTACAGACTCCCCTCCTTAAAGAAATTGCGTCCTCGCAATACTTAAGAAGAAAATAAAGAGTAACAACCATAGAAGCATATCAATCACAAAAGAAAATTAGAAATAAGAAGTTCACCATAAAGAGCACGAAAGAGTAAACCCGGACGAGTTCGCTCGATGAATTCTCAGGATTCCCAAGAGCAATCCTTAGGATCCGAGAACCATTGAACTTTCATAAGAAGAACATCTTTATTTCGAAGGCACTCATCCTCCGAAGCAATGGTGCGAATAGAATATAACTCCTAAGTCAAATCTGGTAGAACTTCACTTCCTTCAATAATACCGGGCTCAAGAATAAAAATCGAAATCCCTAAGGCATTTCCGTAGTAGAAAGACGTGAGAAAACGTCACGAATAACAGAAAATTGAGCCAGTGCAACGACGTAGTACAAAAATGGTACGCCCGAGAAACTAGAAACTCAAATAATTTGGAACAACGACGTAGCACAATCGGTACGTCAAATTGAACTGAACACCATAAAAGAACATCGGATGCTAGCCCATAAAAGGAATGAGATAAAGCTCAATAAAACGAAGTATATCAAAATGTCCGATGAACTTAATAAAAAAAATAATTCCATTCAAACATCATCAAAGAATCAACCACTTGTTGCCTGCGACTAAGCGCATTGGCAACACGGTTTCCCTTTCTGGGAGTATAAAGAATATCAAGATCATAAGATGCCAGGAACTCGAGTCAATATCAAGTTCTTTATGAAAAAATAAATATTCCAAAGATTTATGATCGAGTTGGAGAACATATTTCTCCCTCAAAAATGATGATGCCAAACTCTAAAAGCGAAAACAACAGCCGCGAGCACTAGATCATGAGTGGCATACCTAGTCTCAATCGGCTTTAATGACTTAGAAGCACAAGTGATAGCACGTTTTCTTTTGCAAGAGAACGACATTCAAACCAATACGATAAGCATCGGTACAAAAGATAAAGTCTTGGTTCCCTTCGGGAATCACAAGAATAAGAGTATCGAAAAAGAGTTCTTTTAAATAATCTTCTTTCTCGAAAAGCTAAAACTTTCAAAATTACAATTATCTCAATGTAAAAATCTTTCTAGAAAAATTTTACATTTTATAAGTCAATATATCGTGTCTAACTGTCTCATCTAAGCGTTTAGGAAATTCCTATCGATAACGTTGATCAAGCGAATCGTTCAGAATTCTTAAAACACTCAATGGGCAATACAATCACAAAACTATCTTCTATATGATAAACATGTTTATAAAAACCTTTAAAATTCTCTTTGTTCGTTTTAAGAACAAAAACTTATAACTAAATCTTATGGAAAAGATTTGCAAAATTTTAAATTGTTGTTTTCATCCAAAATCAATAAATACAAGAATGGTCTCACCGAAATATTCATAGAATACTCGATTAATAAAATGGATGAAATAAGCTAGACAAAACGAATGACATAATAAGTCATTCATAAGAATCATAACGAGTGCGGAATGCGGTAAATGGAATGCTAACTCCCGCAACTCGTAGCAAATGAAAATCGGTGGCAAGGTCAAGCTGTGACAAGACCTTAACACCACTCAAAAGATCGCCTAGGAGATAATCCTAAGACAAACTCAAAAATACCGAAAAGTTTCACAAACTATTTAAATGAGAGAAATAACACTTTCCTCATGATGAGGGCTTAAAGGATAAAATGATGCCATCAAATTGGAATCAAAATCACAAAGGAAAATAGAAATCTGCTTAACAGATAGAAAATATCGGAGATGAATAGTCCACTCGGAACATATGATATGGCATTATAATAATTAAGCCAATTCTTTCACAAAAACCAGTTTCGAAGCCTAAGTAAAAATCGGCTTGGAAAGAAAAATCACGTAAAATAATTTCGACATCAATAAAAAGCAAATTGAGTGTTGCGGATCTACCATCCGGATTCGCAATCCTCAAAGAAGTCAACAAGCCCAAAAATGTTTAAAGAAAAAGAATTGATAAGTTATTTTGATATAAAAATGATGAGATGAACCAATATCATAAAGGACTCGAATAAAAGATCACTGAGTAAAAACAATGCCATCAAGGATTGAATGAAAAGTACCTTGACCACGAGAAGTGCCACTAGGCGCATTTAGCTTTCCCTTTCTCCTGCTTTGAAGTTTGAGACAAGAAGATATATGGTGACCCGATTTTTTGCAATAGTGACAATAAAGGGGTTTCGGACACTCCCTTGCATAGTGGTCCATGGAATCACCATTGTAGCATTGTCCACGACTAGAGGTAGGAGTCTTGGCTACCAGAGTTTCTTGTTTCCCTTTCTTGTTGGGATTGGGGCCTTCGAATTTAATAGGCCTCTTCATATTATTATTGAAGTTCTGTTTGGCACTGACAACTTCAACATCGCTTTCTTTATCGGCCTCTTAAAGTCAAAGAGCGATATCAATAAGCTGATCAAAAGAAACTTCTAGTTTCAAAAGTAATGACTTCTTGAAGTTCTTATTCAACCCATAGACGAACCTCTGATTTTTCTTCAACGGGTTATTAATATACTCGACCCCATACTTAGAGAGAGAGATTCGAAAGATGCGACGTAATCTGTCATAGAATATTCACCTTGAACAAGGTCAATAAAACGTCGGGCCAAAGTTACTTTTTCAGCCTCCGGCACAAATTTCAATTCGAATCTTTCCCAGAATCGCTCCCAAGTAAGATCTGCTTCAACGATTTCAGAAACCAAAAGCTCGTACCAATCTAATGCTCTTTCTTGGAGAATACTAAAATCCACTTGGACTCGATGTAGATCAATAAGGTTCATGCGAGTAAAGATACGATCGCATGATTTGAGCCAAGCTTGAATTTCTATAACACTCTCGGATGCCTTGAATGGCCTTCCACCCAAATCGGTATAGTCTCTGCACAAGCGTGCAAAACCGGATCTAGGATGAGTAGGCTCTAGAATGGGTCTGGCTGCTTGAGCGTTCTTTACTAGATCAAGAAGCTGCTGGGCAGACATAAAAACTCCATCTTGCAGAGTAGCACTAGATTGACCGACGTTGGGACGACCAGGTCTAACCATTTCTCTTCCTTAAGAAAGAAAGAAGGAAGAATAAGGTTATTCACAAAATGAATATCAAGAAATCTTGATAGATAAAACAAGGAATCATAAAGAAAATAGGATGAATCGGTACGAAGACACGAATTAAATCCTAAGGAATGACTCCTAAGAAGGACTTAGGACGATAATCCTTGTTAAATTATTCTACATTGTTCCGAAGTTTGGCTCTGATACCAAGCTGTGACACCCCACCTCTATACCCACGCTAGCTAAGGACACTACGGAGTAATGCCGTCAACTAGCACGGAGAATAAGGCTGTTGAGGAGCGACCATCTGTCTAATTGCTTTGTGCGAGTACCGATATGCCAGATAAAAATATAACTTTTCATCTTAAGAGGAAATCCGACACGCCGACACAAACACAAAGCTACTACACAATGGCTATATGTAATCTTTGGAAACAAATATAGAAATAAACATAACACAAATCAGTCACAGATGTTCATATCACAAAGGCGGAAATTGATATGAATATAACACATAGAAGTGTACATCAGAGTAGTGGTCAAACAAGATCTACAATATCACAAAAGAATAGATACAAGTGCAAGAAAAAAGATTAGTTATACGTCATGGAGTTTATATCTCAAATGTATAACAAACAAAAACTACTAATCTAAAGTAGTTAGCCAAAAATCAGATGATGATCCCAGATAAGGAATCAAGAAGAAGCACCTGTAACATCTCGGTCTGACCCGAGTATTATTTAATAAGAAAATAATAAACGGATCAGTCTAGCTATAAATATCAGATAAAGTGGGATAGGATAAGAGATAAGACAAAAACAAAGGTATGATAACAAAAATGCCATACTTAGAAAAGTATGCATTAAATATCAACAAAATCATACAATATCTCTAGAAATCTCAAGCACTAAAAAGAATGTCATATTCCTTCACATATTCACCATATAAAAAATATTGATAAAACATATCAATGCTAATCACTAAAATTGTTGAAATAAAAGTTCCAGAAATCACAACAAGAAATCCAGAAAACACAAAGGGGGGAAAAGGCCTATCACAAACAAATGGTCCGAAGACCTATGAGCCGATTGCTCCACGAACGATCCGAAGACCTATGAGCTGATTGCTCCACGAACGGTCCGAAGACCTTCCACGAACAGTCCGAAGACCTATGAGTCGATTGCACCACGAACAGTCCGAAGACCTATGAGCCGATTGCTCCACGAACGGTCCGAAAACCTATGTGCGCTAGACCGTAAAAGAGACATCGCACATCGCTAGTCTAAACCATAAAATGATCATCATCGATCATCAAGAAGTGTCAATTACACTAAGCTAGTAAATATATGAGCTTAGCTTCATGTCTCATAACCACTAGCTTAACTTAAATATTTACGAACAAATTGTAGATCTCCACTCGAAAATTGTCACAAGAGATTCAATCGAACGAGTCCAAGAATTAACCAATGAAGTAAACGCAAGCGTTTCATACCACTTGTTTTACTAAGCCGTTTAATTAGATTTCTCACACGAGTGAAGTAAAGGTTTGTATATACTAGTAGATTAGAAAACGGTTTTATAAACGAGTTTGGTATTGAAAATAGAGTTTAAATAATCTTTGATAAAGAGTTTGAATATTTACTACTAGTATAGAAACCTTTGTATTTTAAAGTGACAAACCATAAAAATGATTGTAGAAACAATCAATCATAAAAATCCACATACGAAGACGAGAATCAAATCCAAAGAAACCGATAAAGAATCCATCGAAATGGATATTCAAAAATCCCTAAAAAGGAGTCATCAAAGTCGTAATAAATGATAACAACAAATAGGATCATCATGAATCGATTAAAGTTGGAAATTCAATCCCAAAAGGCAAAGTGGGCTGAAACAACAAATTCAGTTGACTAAACAGAGATTTCAGTTGACTAAACAGCAAATTCAGTTGACTAAACAGAGATTTTCAGTTGACTGAATTCTGCCTGGAAACATTCTGTTTCCAGGTTCAGTCGACTAAATAGAGAATTCAGTCGACTGAATCATGCCTGGAAGCATTCTGTTTCCAGGTTCAGTCGACTAAACAGAGAATTCAGTCGACTAAATTTTGCCTGGAAACTTTCGGGTTCCAGATTCAGTCGACTAAACAGAGACTTCAGTCGACTAAATCATGCCTGGACTGTTTTTCAGCCTATCCAAAAAAAAGCAAACTCTTCCAAAATGCAACCAGACGAACATTGGCTCTAAGGTTTATGCCAATAGGCAACCCGGCCCTATATGCTCCTCGATGCATCACCAAAACATGATCAAAACATCAAAGTTAGGATTTTAAAGATTTGAACCCAAAACACTAAAAATTGGAATATTCACCAATTCAACCCAAACCAAAAGCAAATGCACATGAATAAGTGTTAGGAATTCATACCTAACAACTAAAGATAATTATAGTCATAGATGTGAGATAAAAATCTCACCTTTAAACCCAAAACTATGAAGAAGAAGCTATAGAGCAATGGCAAGAACAATCACACTTCAATTCCAACCCCACAAGCTTGAATCTAAGCTTAAAAGAGAAACATTTCCTAAGTTAGGTTTAGGAATTTCTGAAATTGGAAGGAGAATGAGTTGGAGAAGAAGAAGAAGAGAAGGCTACCAAAGCTTCTTCTATGAATTTGGAGTTGGGGCTTGGATTTGCAATGAAACTAGGGCTTGGAATTTCTAATTTCCACTCTTTTCCCCCATTTGCTTAAAGCTTAAAGTGTTAGGAATACGAAATGAAGTAATGAAGAGTTGGAGTGGAGCTAGGGTCTTAAGATGGAACATTGGGCTGAAACCCAAACTCAAACCCAAAGTGAAAAAGTAGCAAAACTGTACTAACTCCAATCATATCGAAGCTTATACTCAAAAAGGTCGCAAATGGCATTTTGAACTCAATGGAAGTGGTCTCGAGTCCAAATTCGACTGTTTGCAAAAAGTAGCTTTTCGGACTAAGATCCGACGAACCGATGAAATATTTAAATAAAAAATTTAAATATAAAATCGATAAATATGCGGGTTGTTACAATCAACTTTCATCCTTATAAATTAGCACACGAGCAATTCAATCCTAAGATTTCCTTTCTACGTAGCTTTATTCCTTTGCAGTGGCCAATTCCTACGATGTCAAGCTAAACCATCTAATTGATCTATGAAAGGTTATGTCATCCTATCATTTCCTTTTTCGAGAAACGGTAGTTTTTCAAAAACAAGGGTAGAAGTCAGTCGAGAACCACTTCTATCTCCAGAAGTTAGTGCATAGATGGTTCACTATGGTAAATGTTTCTCATTAACGCTGTAGATTAGTGTTTTCCTGGCATTACTGGGGTAACACTAGTATTTAATGAATAACAAATTTCTCGGCATTTTCAAGGTAGTGCCAGTACTTAAGGAATAGAAAGTTTCCCAGGGTTGCCAGGCAACACCAGTACTTAGGAAATAGAAAGTTTCCTGACGTTACCGAGGCAACATTGGTACTTAGAAAGTAGAAAGTTTCCCATTGTTGATGGGGCAATACCGGTACTTATGAAGTGAGGAAAGGCCTCAGCGTTGCAAGGGAAATACTGACATTCAGGTGGTTGGGTTCGATATTTCCCATCGACCTGGCGGTGCTTTTAATCCATTTGAGTACCAGTTTCAGTCTTCGAAAACTAGCACTTTGATGATTGGATTGTAGAAGTCTTTTCTTAGTGTCGCCTATCTTCGTGTAGTGTTAAAGTCATATTGGAAAGGATTGAATCATTCATCTGATCCTGTAGAATTGAGTAGATTCCTTTTAACCCAATATGGTTGTTTCCTTAACATTGCTTAACACCGAGATACACCATTTTATGGAAGAATGAGAATCTCAGGCATCTCCATTACTTTGCTTTGTTTATAACCATCAAGTACTCCCTTTGATGGTATAGGGTCATTGTTAAACCAACTCCATGGCTATTCTTGTGTAGGGTAAAATTTCCTTAAGTCTATTTTTATTGCAAACTGACTTCCATTTGCGAAACACGTTATTCCCAAATGCTAAATTCCAAGCACTTATAGAAGATGATGCCGTGAGGCCAGTCGTTACATTGCCCTCCAGTATGCTTGCACTCTCCCCATCGTAATCATGGATCAGAAGAGTTTGGTAATGTTTGTCTTGAGTCTATGACAATTAAATTTGCTTGTTCCATGCCATATGTGCTCTGCTAGGGCGTTGACGTTGTTGTAGATATCTACCTTATCCATTGGTTCCAATCTTTGGGAATCAATGGTTTAGCTTCTCGATTATAAGTGTTCTCTCCTTGTTGTTGTCTATCTTTGGAAAACAGCTGATTTTCTGCAAGCATGAGTTGAAGTGTCAGATCGATCCTAACATGGTTGATTACACCAAGCGAGACTAAAGTCTAGGCCATGATGAATCTATGATGATCAAGAGTTATCCTTTTAACTTGCTAGTCTCTGAGCGGTGTCAGATAGATGAAAGAAGAGTTATTCCCTCTGAACATTGCCATCTTTGGGCTACGTTGGACTCTTGCAAGTTAGGGTTTGAGTACTCAGTCGAGCACCTTCTTCTGTCTTTAGAAGCCGGTGCGTCGATGACTTGATTCTGGAAATGTCTTCCACCATCGTCTATCTATGGTCAATGATAAGTTCCTCCTATTATCTCCCATTTCCAAGCGATGATAAACTTTAAGGAGATTGATTTTCTTGTTGACATGACGGTCTGGAGTTCTCGATGTTGTTGAAGCAATATCAATGTGTAGCAGGTTGGAGCAGTTTCCCGTTCTAATTTCGCAGCCATTCAGCGTACTATACTGCTTAGTTCATTTGCGATTGTTTAAATTCTCTATTCAGCATAACAGAACCATGGAGTGACTTTTTGTCCTAACCAAGTATTAGTGTGTTATGTGTCCCCGGTCCACGGGGCTGATTAATTACTATGAACACTTGATGCGAGACCTGATGTTACGGGCGGCTCTTTGGATGCCCCTAGTCAAAGTTGTGTTGTAGCTCCTATGTCTAGGTGCTCATAACTTGAATGTCTTAACTTTAGACATTTGGTCAATGATTGAAATTCTTTGTCAAATCTGGGTTTGAGAACTTTGCGATTTTGCCCAAGCAATGTCGGTCCTTTTTAGTGGTAGGGATCAGTTTTTGTTAATCCTGGAATAAACAAGTTTCCCGGTGTTATCAGGACAACAACAGTACTTTGAAAATTTTGATTGTTCGATGATGATGTTGGAGAAACAACGAGCACTGTTTGCGTAGCTTATGAGATGTGCGATTTATGAGAGTGCATGGCTTATAAGATGCGTGGCTTCTAGGAATGTGTGGCTTACAAAATGTGTGGCTTACGGGATCGATATGACCCGTCAATCTGGGATGATTTGGAACTTCTCGACATTGCCAATCTTCAAATAGCGTGAGAGTTCGTGCTTCGAGAATGAGGTTCCATTTCTCAAGAAGTGATGCACAACTTATGGGTGGCGTGCTTATGAGAGTGCACGACTTATGAGATGTGCGGCTTTTGTGGTGCATGGCTTACGAAATGCATGACTTATGGGATTGATACGACCCATCAATCTGGAATGGTTTGGAACTTCTCAACGTTGCCAACCTTTGGGTAACATGAGGAGTTTATGCTTTAGAGCGTGGTTCAACGGCTCAAGAAGTGATGCACGAGAGTTTGGGCTTTCTTGGTGTTGTCGGAGTAACTCTAGTTCTTAGAAGGCTGGGATCGAGATTTCTCATCGATCCGATGGTTTTAGTCAATTTTCTTTCTTCGACTCGGTGAGTAGAAGGAGCATATTTGGGCGTGGGTTGACCGATCTAAGTAGCTAAACAATGATTTTTGAGTTGATTTGACCCCATCGAATTAGCACGTTGCTTACATGAACATTGTTTATTGGTTCAAGAAACTAAGCAATTTTTGCTTAAGGTACCCATGGCTTGGATGATCCTTTTGTATTTCAAGAAGATGTGCACATCTAAACAGATAAGGTTATCATGGTGGAGAGATCTACAGTTGACCGCATGAAGATGGATATGAAGAAAGAGCCTGTGGGAGTTTAAGGCGGGACTCATAGCTCTTGGTCCAAACTGCCTTTAGAGATTGAGTCCTTAACTGGCTTAAGGTCTAAGAGGAAGAGGAACTAGTCACCAAGAGCGGTAAAGTAAGAGTTGGGAAGAAGTGGGTAAGTGTTATGCTAGTATTTCGTTTGTTGCACTATCTAGGTCGTTAAGCCCGTAGTTGTCAGAATGCCAGAATTTTTGATCGGGTATAATAGAACTGTGGTATGATTAGTCTCAGACTTTCTTATGGCTATTCTAGTGTGTTAGGTTCCCCACATGTTGCAGAGTTGTTTGCGCACTTGAGCTATACCTAGGGTTTCTCCATAACTTGTTTGGTTGCCCCGGTCCAATGGGTGTGCCATGCCTCCTAGATGATTAAATCATGGGAAAGCCTCTACCTTTAGAGACTTATATATTAGGGATCTAAGATTCTCCGTTCTCCTAGGTTCTGAATCCTGGCTTGATTTGAGTCGGCCTTTGATTAATCATGAGGTCGATTCAGTTTTGGTTTAGTTTCTTTGAGCGAATTCGAAGCTATGGAATTCGGCAATGTTTGCTTCTTCTGACATTAGAAGTGATTCCGTTTATTCTACAGAGTGACTAATTTGATAGTCCATTCATAACCCTGGAGCATGGTTTCACTAACTTCAGGGAGT
Source organism: Allium cepa (assembly GCA_030765085.1). Lineage (NCBI taxonomy): Eukaryota > Viridiplantae > Streptophyta > Magnoliopsida > Asparagales > Amaryllidaceae > Allium > Allium cepa. The sequence continues at coordinate 275,875,821 of CM060937.1, read as the reverse complement.
TCTGGATTAGATGACCACCAATATGCCAGTTCGCCTTCACGATGCTTTAGTTTGTGAAGGACCTTCATGTCTACGAAGGGTTTTTTCGTCGGATGATCGACGACCAAACGGCCTTGGAGCGATGATTCATTGACTCCACGAGGAATTTTGGTTAGATGTCTATCGACCAAATGACCTAGAGGCGATAATTCATCGACTCCAAGAAAAATTTCGGTCGGATGTCCAATGACCAGACGGCCTTGGAGCGATGATTCGACTCTAAGTGGAGTTTTGGTCAGATATCCGACGACCAAATGGCCTTGAAACGATGATTCATCGACTCCAAGAAGAGTTTTAGGGCTCGACTCATGGGAAATATTTTTATCGATTCCTAGAGAATAGGAGGTTGGATCTGTTTTCTCGATGGTCCTTTAGATAAGCCTTCTCAACGCTACCGAAGAAATACCAGTTCTTAGAAGGAGGGATCGATATGAACTGTTGATCCGGTGGTTAGTAAGCCTGTGCTTTTCATTTATAGTTCAAGGGCATAGAAGTGTTTCCTTTTATGTGCTATCTACAATGCCCCTAGTTTCCGATAAGGCTCAATTGGAAAGGAAAGTAAATGGGAATGGTTGGGAAGGCATCGCTTTAGGTCGCTGGCTCATTCCTTAGTAACTAGCTAGCTAGAGTAGTATTTGATAATCATCCTTTCGCCATTTTGCCGGAGCACTTCTACCGGGTTTTAGTGGCCTTGCTTGAGCAGAAGCTCTCAAAGGTCATGTAGGTCCTTCACCATTTGTTGTGTTTTTTGGCAAATTGTCAGGTTTTCCTTCGGCCAATTGCACTACCTCCAGTATCTATAACTAGTTTTCCTTCCCATAGAATTCTTCTAGGGTAGTAGGTTATTTCACTCTTTAATGATTCTTGAGGGCCCTATAGTAGACTACATCCGTCGTTGTCGCTTCTTCCATATGTCAGTCATAAGAATGATATATGCCTGGTTGTCCAAAGCTTGAATGATTGGAAATGTCGATCGATTGGAAAATCAGTTAGGATGGGGTCATGGATCAGCAACGATCCCTTAATTTTTTTTCAAACTAGGTGATATATACATGGAATGATAAGGAAGGCCTCATTAGGCTTCATTCCAAATTTCAAGGAATTTGGAGTTCGCATATTCAAGTTATGAGCAAAAGAAGATGGATTGGCAATGACGGATCGATGGTATTTTACTTGGAGTCCAACCCGAGAAAATTTGTCATCTTGGAGTGAGCACATAGTCGCTTAGAGTCACAACATTTGAAGTGCTAGGTTGGTGACTAATGGTGCTTGGAGTCATTTGCTTGTTTACTTGGAGAAATTCTTGGTTTTACCCATGTCGGATATTAGACTAGAATTTATTGGGTTTGCTTCGAGTCAAATGGGCGATTATCCGAGTTTGACTTTGAGTCAAGGTCCCCATGACTTATTTTGAGTCAAAGTAGCGATTACCCCGGTTCGACTTCAAGTCAACCCTGAAGTAAGTTTTTCATCGACCTTTTCGACAATTTTTGATGATTTTCGAAGATGACCACCTGTGACTCGATGATGGGAGTTCCATGATGGTATGGGAGGCTAGTTAGTTGAGAGTGATGACAGTCTTGGGATCTTGGTCTGGTAATCATCCTGGTTTATGTCATGTCTAGGAGTATCATTTGAGTAGTAGTTCCTCGTATATTACATGGCATTACGCTATTGCACAGGTTCAGGTGTAGGAGCACTTCTGGTGAATAGGCCAATCCATTTTTATAATCGATCTCTGTGTTGTCTACTGCTTCATCAATAGATCACGAGGAGGTAGCAATGGCATTTTCCTTCCTAGGAGGCTTTGTACTTAGTTTCCTTGTAAGCTTTTCTAAGTCTGAATAGAGTAGGAAACTTTGTAGATAGAAATTCAGATTGTATCTCATAGATAATAGAATCCAAAGTAGATGGTGAGTTGATCTTTGTCGTATGATATGATTGTGATGTATGCCTTGCTAGTTCGGTCATCCACAAGTCGGCTGTTAGGAGCTCCGCTAAGTGTTTGACTTCGCAAATGGCCTTGGTTGGCTGGTTGAACCTAGGCTCTCCATTCTTCAGGAGTTCTATTCCTGCACTTTCAGTATTTTGGACTAATTCGATTTTACAGAGGTAGTTTGAACTTCCCTTCTGATACTCTTGATGTTAGCGTTCAAATTCAAGTCGTCTTTGTTAAGGTGTAAGTCATCTTCAGAATCCTAAACTTCCATTGCTATGTTTTCCCATAGATTTTTCACGCCTAGATTTGGGTTTGTAGCAGGTTGTTTTACAACAAGAAAAGTGTTTGTGTTTTCTTCTACAACAATTCCTGTCGTTCACTCCTTATTGTTTATGTCTTTTATTTCTTCCGTTTGAGCCAGAAATAGAAGAATTCTCTTACTCCACAACAGCTACATCCTCAAGTATTGTTATAGGAGTATTAGTGGTTGGAGCTCTAAGAGAGCATTTATCTTGTCTATAAGATCTTTTTGATTGTTTGCTATTTTTTGTTAATTTCATCAACTATGTTGTTCATTTCCCCCTTAAGTAACAAGCTTATTTTGAGTAGAGGATTCTGGTGCTTGATCTCTGGCATTATTCCTTGTACTGGCCCTATAAGCAAGTTGTTGGTGATGTTAACTTCATTTTGTTGAGGATTTCCCTCTTCTCCAACGACAGTGGCCCCTTTGGACCTTCTAAAAGTAGTCCCTTTTCTCCTCACCGTTTGTCTTCAATGGTAAGATCTCCAACTTCCTAAAGTTGATTTTGTAGATCTAACTTCTAGATCAGGTGGATCGAAAGAGGAAAATTAGGTCTAAGCCAGAGTTCAATTCTCAATGAAAGTGCCAAAATTTTAACCCAAAAAAGGAACAACACTCTAGATTTAGTGTGAAAACACCAGCCCTATTTATCAAGGCAAACAAAATAGAAAAAGAAATAGTAAATCGTAGAAAAAAAAAAAACAAGAGATTTTTTATAGTGGTTCGGCTGTTAACGAAGCCTATGTCCACTTTATAGCTTTTATTGATCAATTGCTGTTACAAAGAAGTTCGGATTACAATATGATTCTTCTTTCCTTAGTTAGATCATGCCTCCATTGTTAGAGACAACTGAAAGGATCTTAGTTTCCCTTTAATAGCTATTGTGAGGGAGAAGAAGAGTGAAGAAAAAATGGTAGAGTTTCAGCAGAGATCAAAGCAGATCTTTTTTGCTGCAGCTAGGATGGTTTTATAGGATTTGGAGAGCACTTGGGCCAGGGCCACTTTACCATGATCCTATATTCATCGTGTAGAAGGAGCCCAAAATTTTTGGTGGTTATCTAAGCTAAGTATTTGGATTGGTGCCTATCCGATAGGTTTGGATTGGTACTTATCTGAATACTTAGTGAATTTCTAAGTTCTGAGTCCTTTGGAGGTTATCTGTGATAAGTATTTTGATTAGTACCTATCCGATGGGGTTGAATCGGTACCTATCCGAATACTTGGTAAAATTTTTAGTCTTCTTGGTTTGGTTGTCTTCCTATCCTATAATTGAGTGCCTTGTTCGAAAGTCAAGTCATTTGTAGCTCGTTTGATCATTCGTCTTCGTGGATCATCCAATCCTTCCGTTTGTAGGAGATTCGTCCATAACTCACTCAATACTTAACCAAATGATATGAAACTTCATAATACAACGTAGATAAATAGAGAGCCTTCAAATAGGATCTCATGACGATCCGAGCTAAGTATTTGGACCGATGGTGATCCAATTGAGTTGGATCGGTGGTGATCCAAACCCTTAGTTTATTTTTGAATCTCTTCTACTGGGCCGTAGGAGATCCAGCCATAACTCACTCTATACTTAACAAAATGATAAGAAACTTCATATATGCAATGTATATGATAGAAGAGCCTCCAAATCGGATATCATAAGGTAGGGCCAATCCTAGATGGGTCGGACCTGATCCGTCAAACTAGCTCAATTTGGAGGAGATCCATCCATAACTCACTTGATACTTATCAAAATCAAGTAAAACTTTGCAAGTAACTTCTAGAGGGCATGTGGGACCCATTATGGATCTCAGATAGTAGGCCCACCTTAGTTGGGTCAAATCTGGTTCAAAATTTGGATCGTTACCGATCCAAATTGGCTTGGCCAATTGCGTTTAGTATTGGTCAGACTTCTTTTATGTCTTCTAAGTGTCCACTCCAAATTTCAAGTCAGTTCGAGTCAATATGAGTTTTGTAGATCCGTTTTAAGTTGCTTTGGTCCAAAAGTGGGTAAATACATTTGAATGGATCAAATGAGTCTTTATTTCTTAAACTAAGTTTCTTGGAATGTTACCAAACTTGATATATGAGCTTAGTAAGAGGCATAGGTTCGCAATTCAAAAGGTTTGGAGATCTCATGATTCAATAATTTAGATCAATACCGACCTGATTGGATCAGATCGGTGCCGATCCGAATAGATTGCTTATTTTGTGGTGAGTTTTCTAGGCCACCCTCTTTCTCTTTTAGGTACTTTGGTCATGTTTCAATTCATTCGGGCTTAATCTGGATATTCTAACTCCTACTGAATTCTAACGGGTTAAAAACCCCGTTAATAGTTGCATCTTTGATGATTCTATATTTAGAGAGATAGTTCGACTACATAGAATTGCTTCCAGTAATTTTAATAACCAAGATCCACCTTGTACTAGTGAGTTTTAGAGGATTCTTAAGGATTCTTTGGGTGTTGAATTGAATTTGAGTAATGTCTATCACCCATAAACAGACTGGTAGATTGGGCATGTGAATCGAGTGTTGGAGGATTATTTGCATTATATTTTAGATTTCGGTGGTTCTTGGAAAGACTATTTTCTATTAGTGGAGTTTTCTTATAATAACAGCTAGCAGGCAAGTGTTGGGATAGCATCATTCGATGCATTATATGAGCAGTCATGTAGGTATCTTTCTTATTGGTAGGACACTATCGATAAGATTATTCTTGGACAAATATGATTGGTGAGAGTTTAGAGAAGGTACATCAAATTCGCAGTAGGATGAAAATTTGGTAGTTGGGAAAGTTGGAACCAAGGTCTGCAGGGTCTTTTCGGATATTGGAGAGAGTAAGGAAGTTATCATATCGAGTAAAACTTCATGATGTTTTCCATGTGTCGCATTAGTAAAACTTTTTACACGATTTAGTAATTGTGATCGAGTCGAGTCAGTTAGAGATGGTTGAAGTTGAGAAAAAGAGTCACTCACCATGCTCGTACAAGCATTAATAGCATAGGAAAAAATGACTCTGAAAAAAGGTAGTTAAATTGGTTAGAGTCCAATGGGGGATGATTTGTCAGAAAGTACTTATGAGCCAAAAGAGAAGATTGGAGCTTCTCATCCCTCGCCCTTTCTTGGTATGTTTTCCATATTATGTTAGCTTAAATGAATTATGAAATTGTTTGTGCGGTACATTTGTCATATGGCTTATGTTTTAGTGCATTACTTGAACTAATATATATAGCATAAATATAGAAATTATATGTATATTTTAGGATGTCTTGCATACATGTCTATAAGCTATGATTTTTTATTCATATAGACGCTGAAATGATTGCATTATTGCATTTACCATGTGCCATATTTGTAATACATGTTTGATTTAATAGATGTGCATTATCTATTTTCTTGTATAGTACTGTTGCTATATTGTTATTTTTATGTAGGTTTAGTAGTTATCCATATGGATATCAAATCTGATATTGCTAGAAATATTAGGAATTTAATATGTTTAGTGTGAATTGCCTAGATTGATTTAATTGTCATGTTGTTTGAGTGCATGTATTGCCATGCATATGGTTGCCATGGTATTTTTGCGTCTACGAGTTATATTAAGATATCTCTTGGAATTTCGAGGACAAAATTCTTTTAAAATGGGGAGAATTTAATAGCTCGAAATTTTAACAAAAATAACTAATCAACTAAAATAGAAATTATGGTAATTTTACACAAAATATATAAATAAGATTTTTCAGCAATTAAGGAATTTGGGAAATTTGACTTCACCATTGCATCAGGTTGATTTTTCAACCCAAATTGGCATATAAAATGTGGGAAACATATACTGGATGAGTAAATTATGGACTTTTTACTAAAATTCGACCGAACAGGTCCATGGCCCAATTTGCCCAGTATTAATTTTTGGATTAAGGCTTCAACAGGTGGAAAAGTATGTATCTTTTAATTCTAGTCATCTTCTTCTTCTTTATCCCATAGCCAATATAGATCCCTAAACCTAAAATTTTACTTTTCTACATCAAATCAACTACAAATCAATCAAATAAAATGCCAAAATGAAGATTAGGGTAGGAGAAACTTAATCTAATCAATATCAACTCAGATTAAAGGAGAGAATCACCAAGACAAATTAGATTGTACGAGAAAACTTAGAGATTTCACCAAATTCAATCCAATCAGCAACTCTAGGTAAGTGGGCTATCTATGAAGGGTTACATGGCTAACATGTAATAGATTATATATATGTGTGTGTGTGTGTGTGTGCGTGTGCGTGTGTGTGTGTGTGTGCGTGTGTGTGTGTCTCTCTGTGTGTATCCTATTAGGTTTAATAATATGATTTAGAACTGATCTGATGACTTATTTGACATTGATAGTTTAATTGATAATTGGAGGAATCCTAGATAATCACCTTAGTGACAATAATTGAAATGAATTGAAGGGAGTGTTAATTAGATAGGAAATCACCCTAAAACCACATAGTCTAGTGGATATATTGACCATAGTATGACATATGTAATGATATTGATAAATTACATCAAAATGGGTTGTAATTGCAATTAATAAATCTAAGATCATTTGAGTGAAATAAAAGATATTAATAAACATAATTAAGTGTTAAAATGAACTAGTAATGAAATAGAAATCATGCATGAAGTCAAATAATATTGGCAAAATGATGAAATAGGCAAAATTGGATGAAAAACGATGTCTAGAGTGCTAATATATAACAATAGGAAAACAGTCGACTGGCCATATCTCATAATCCACTGATTACATACGGTAGAAGCCTGAAATAAAAAAATGGTAAAATTATCAACCGAATTAGGGCCATCAATCAACTGAACCGGTGAATAGTCGACAGATCCCTTTTATCCAGTCAACTGATCTAAAGTCGAAGAAAAAATCTCAGGTGAACAGTCGACCGATGGATTAAAGATGGTCGACTGAACTCATATAGCAATCGTGACTTAGTGTTGGACCTGTCATAGGCCTTGTAGTGTGTTTAGGGTTAGTTTTCCCCACTTGTTCGTCGTTCTGGAATTCCATATGGCATTCCGACATTCTATGATGTGACATTCGGCTTAAACATGCGATTGTACCACATTTAGACTGCTCTTACCATTTTTGTTAGCGCCAAATACTTGTTAGCACATAATAACCATAGCATATATGCAAACAATGACACTAATGCATCCAAATACTTGTTAGCACATAACAAGCATACCACCCATACAACCAATGATACTAATGCAACTAATACAAGCGGAAAACACCGCTCCTAATATATCATCATAGTCAATAATCATAAATATGGGTTAAAAACAATAATAGCATACTTATCCATTAAACAACATATACATTTGACAATACTCAAAGTCATCCCTAGACATTAAATTAACTAATCACAACATATATACTCACACATATACTAACTATCCACAATTATTAATACACCATCAATGCAAGAATAAATCAATCAAATATGTGCTAACCCATTATATTAGTAACAAAAAAACCAAGCCACAAAATCTTGACTGATCTGGTATATTTGCAACACAATACCACATCATCAAATGTGTACTAATCCACTATATTAGTAACACTACACTCATTAATTAAGTGTGTATTAATCCACTATATTAGTAACACAAAAACCAATAATTGTATGTGTACTAAACCACTATATTAGTAACACAAACATCAACACAATAATACCATAGTTAACTACACACTACATAGTAATAATGGCAAAATATCGCACAAATATCTAAATGTGATTTCATTTTCGTAAAACAATATATGTGATTATTCAAATGAATAAATAATCATATATTACATCCATCCAAAATGTCATATTTACGACCATTGTTTTCTCTTAAATATAAAATTATTTTATCATTCTTTATTATAAAAGCACCTTTATTTATCTTCAAACATAATAATTATTCCAAAACAGTAATATACTTCAAAATCCTTTACTACACTTCTATTGCTTCAAATCCCTTAAAACATCGTATTTTTCAATCAAAAATAGTAATTTAGGTCAAACTACTTTCAAAGGAATAATATAATTATTTTACATAGAATAATAATATATTGAATTCTCTTTAATGTTTTTCAAAATCGGTTTGTTACTATTTATCTAAAAAATAACAATATTCTACATTAAACTTCAAAACACTTTTATTGTTGTTTGCCCCAATATTTTAATAACTTAACCCAAAACATTTTTGGAAACATATCTTTACTATTATTATTACCATTATTATTATTAATGTTATTATTATTATTGTGAAAATGTCTTATATTATATTTCTCAATAACTATGACAATAATATTTTCCAATACATACAATAATATCCATTATATTATCACTTACTCAAAATAATGAAATTTCCACAAAAGTTGTATTATTTGTGAAACATAAATTTATTTTATAATTAATAATGAACTTCCTAAATTCAGCTTAAAATATATTTTACATTATTATTTATCTCCCTAAAAATTCTTAAATAATAACATAGTTACATTTCTTACCTTAATTCCCGTTTAACTCATTAAATCATTGTTATTTTACAAATATCACTCAAAATCTAATAACCGTATTTTTATTTATTTACCTAATTATCCCATTATTACACAATTTCATCTATTTTATTTTAACTAATTACATTCAAGTTTTAAATCATAATTGACTACAAGTAAACATCCAATAATACAACAATTAATAATAAACAGTCAAACTAAGGAACAACATATCCATTATTTTCATAATATCCAAACGATCATCAACTTAACCCAATAAATATTAATAACTATAAATTATCATCAATGGATATGCATTTAATATTTTTAAATTTTAATTAATTAAAATAAATAAACCATACCAACACACTTTACAAATAGCCACAAAACTTAGCAAATCATGTGTTAAATCATATACGATTCCGCTACGAGTCAAATGGAACAAATCACTTGTGAATTGGAGTTTGTATGCAAAAGATATGGTGATCGTAAAATGAGGGTTCAAGTTGTAAATATAAATTTTAAGGGATCTAATTACAAGATATACCTTCTTCTTCATGCTTGAAACCTATTTTTGCACTACCTACCGGCCACATTGACTACCGATTACAGCCACTTTGTGTCGTTGTTAAACAAACAACTACCTCTGCTGAAATTTTCACAACCCACAACATCTCATCCTTGCCACCATTCACTTTGATAGCCAACTTTGGTCATCGTCGACACCAATGCATGGAATTAAAACCAGATTCGAACTCTACTTGATAATATCCATCAATTGGAGCTAGCCCTACCTCTGATTCAAGCACAATAAAAAGGCCCAACTAGAGTCTTTGGGTTTCGTCGGCCCAATCTTTTGAAAGTGACTAAGGATCCTAATATGGAATATTATCTAAGTTATCTACTAGTGCGGAATATACATATAACAGTTAAGAGTTAAGTAAATAACAATAGGGATTTTTAGATTGTGCATGTGCGTAGATATTTAGTCGACTGAACTACCAATTTCAGTCGGTTGAATATCATGTTTTTGCCATATTGAAGTGTTTTCAAAAAATTCCTTTGTGCTTGAACTTGTGTAGTAAAAATCTTGGCATATGAAACATGATTTGAACAGATTTTTAAGTACGCATGTGTGCATGTACCACTTTGGAGAGATTTTAACAAAAATTAACTACAAGACTTATACCATAGACAAACCATAGATAATATTGAAGCTTCTATCTAAATTCTGGCCTGCAATCTATTGTCGAGTAGAATCATACCTTCTCCTGCAAATATTGTTAGTTCACATAATATTTACTTATATAGTTGTCATGATCAAGACATCAAAATACAAGGTTCTACCATTTTGCCCCTTTTTTATGATGATAACTATGTAAGTTTGAAAATTTATGAAAGCAATTTACTACCCCTGAATGAATATCCCCCCCATCAAACAATTTCTCCCGTTTTGTCATCGACAAAAAGGAATAAATAGTTAATATGAGAAATATAAACATATAAGCATAGAAATAAATATATATCATTGGGAAAGTAAATGAACTTAGTACCATAGATAAATAAACAGAATGGAATTCAAACAAAAATGTCACACAACAATATCAAAACATAACAAGCATATATAAAATAATGTCTTAAATAACATGATATGAAGAGCATAAGTAAAAAAGAAAAACTAGACTTCCGCGCTATCCAAAGCTTCTTCTTCCTCTTCTTCTTCGAAGTCGACCATGTAAAAGGTGAGGGGTTTCCGACAATACTGGTAGTGGTAGAGCTGGAACATGATATTTTCTCCCAAATTGTGTTTAAGAAACCTTTATGGAGTTAAGCTTCTTTTTTTGATGACATTCTTCACGACGGTAGCCAATCGTCGTCCAAGCTTACTTTGATTGCGAGAGAGCATAATAAGTTCTTGCTTTTGAGTAATGTCACTAGGGAGCTCATGAATCTAATCGTCGTCTCCTTCTTCTTCTTGGCGGGGAGGTTGCAAGGATGAAGATGTGATATTAGTATCCCTTGTTTAAGGAATACCTTGATTATGATTTTCCGCCCATTTTTGGAAGCTTATCATTTGTTGAGATTCTAGGCATTTTGAAATACCCATAAGACTTAAAGTCTTCGACTTAAATTCTCCAATGGTCATGTAATCCACATCAGGTAAAGGAACCCTGAAGTTTTGAAGAATTTGCATGATATAGGCTTTGTAGTGGATGGTTTTATAGTTTCTTTTGTGGTTAGTGGTAAGAAATTCCTCCAAAATGATATTTGCCCAATTCACTCTTTGGGATGAGTAAATGGCATAGTGGGCTTGGAAATCCCTCTTATATACTTTCTCGTAGCTACCGATACGAGGTTGAAGTGATCGAATGAGAGCTCGATAAAGAATACGTGCCTTTGGACACAAAGTACTAGATTTCAAGATCGTCAAATCATCTGATATAAAATAATGAAAAACTTCGTCTCAGTTATACATGTCAACTTTGACACTATCGATATCCAATCCTTCAGATGGACATCGCAATATATGGCCAAGTCATTGTAGAGGGAGATACATTTTAATTCCGCAAACCATGGTCCAGATACAATCGTCCTTATTTCATGGATCTTGGTGAACTAAATTCATATTGGCGAAGAACAACTTAATCAAAAGAGGATAAATTTTGACATTATTTGAGTCATGCCCAATTAGAAAACCGATATCGCTAGCTTCTATAAGCTCTCGGATAGTGTATCCATTAAAATCAGCAAATTTGATGAAGGCTCCTTCAAAAATTTGGGAGTTTTTCATAAAATTAAATCGTGTTATTATTGTCTCGTTGTGAAGACAAGAGCGTATTTAGCTTTCGGAAGGACCAGAAGTAGATTCATGAGCATGCTTGGTTTGGGGTGCCATTTGATTTGAATGGATTTGGAGAAAAAATTTGATTTTTTGTAGTGGAGGCTAGGGTTTCTGCTGAAGTAAAGTAGTTCGTGTAAGTAGTAAATGAGAAAGAATGGTGAGTTAAATAGTGGTTGGGTGAAAAGGTGTACTAAAAAATGTGTACAGGCATTTTTTAAAAATAGAAAATATATGGGCTAGTCAACTGAATTGGGGACCTCGGTCGTTTGGTATGCAGGGTTTTGCATCCCATAAGTTTATAGTGCAAAATGTTGAAATTTGATCGACTATTTTTAGGGCGGCAGTCTACTGGTATCTAAGTGGAATTTCAAAAAATTTGAAGATTCAGTCGACTGAAGTGTTGATTCAGTCGACGGGGTTGCAGAGAAAATTAACCCGCGTATTTACAATTCATTTTTGGGGGTATTCAGTTGACTGTTTAGGGTAATTCAGTAGACTGCATTCAGTATGAAATTTATAAGTTAGTTTGAATATTCAGTAGACTGTATGCCCTATGCATGTTGTTTTTTGGTAGAGTTTTTCCTTTTATCCAAGCTTTATTTAATTTAATTTAAATAATATATATGTTTGTATGTTTTCTAGGTTTAATATAATGTCAATTATAAAAGTATCATTAGTTCAAACAACAATACATATTTACATTACAATATTAATACTTATGAAAAAGTTATTTTAGTTTTTGGAATTTTTCGACTCGTTCGAGTGTGGTTCAACCTCACCGATTTCTTATAATGGATGGATAGGCAACCATGCATTATTTTAAGCATCATGTACCCAAGAGTTTGAAGACACTTGAGGACGTTGTGCAGATGGTTGGTGCACACATTGTTAGGAAGATGATCCGCAAATCTTCAGAGAAATTTTTTCTAGGAAGCTTAATCATTTTGCATTTACATTTTGTTCGTGGTACATTTCGCGTTGAAGTTCTAATGTTTCCCGTTGATAATGGTGGATATCGTAAATATTTTCTATTGTTGATGGAAAGCCAAAACACAAGTTTCTTTTAGCTCTCTTTCCTTTTGGCGTATACCCAGTGTGATGATTTGGTGAGGGTGTAATCTTAACTGGAATATATACCAGAGTTGAATTATTTGAATTGTTTGATGAATCAGAGGTTGGAATGATAAAAACAATTGATGATTGATTTGAATCTTCATGTGATGACATTGTAGTGTTTGTTTATTATTTGAAAATTGATTGAGCTAGATATTTTTGTTTAAACTGAGTGAGAATTGAAAATGAAAGTTGATGTGTGTGTGTATATATATACTAATCTTATATACTATTGCTGGTTTTAAATGTTTGATGTGAAAATCGTCTAGAAAGTCTTAGCCAACTAAAAATGTGAGGATAGAAAAAGCTGAGTTAATGGCCGCATAAATAATTAATGGTGATGTATGGTGTTTAAACAAGAAATATATTAGTATATTGGAACAGATGCAACTTCCTCCCAAGAGACCTGAGTTCGAGTGCTGTCAGCTCCAATTTTTTAGTAAAAATTTTTATTATATTTTTTCTAATTTTTTTTCAAATAATATTGAATTATAATTCACGTAACGATATAATTCCTAATTCACATCTCAATTTAATAAAAATATTTTCATTTAAGGATTTAGTAAATATATCAGCTACTTGATTTTTTTGATGGTACAAAATCTAGCGATGTATTTCCTTTTTCTATATTATCGCGAAGAAAATGATGTCTAATATCAATGTGTTTGGCTCTAGAGTGATTTATAGGATTTTTCGATAAATTTATTGTGCTTGTGTTATCACAGTAAATTGTAGACTTAGAAAGTTTTACTCCAAAATCTTATAGTGTTTGCTGCAAATAGATTACTTGAGCACATGCCAATGCAGCAGAAAAATTTCTACTTCATACGTCGACAGTAAAGCACAATTTTGTTTCTTACTAAACCAAGATACTAAAGATCGTCCAATGAAATGACAAGTACCACTTGTACTCTTTTTATACATTGACATCCTCCAAAATCAGCATCAATCTATGATACTAACTCAAAAGGACATTTTTTGGATAAAAGAGACCATAGTCTTTAGTCTTGCTTAAGTATAGCAAAAGTTATTTCACTGCCCGCAAATGTGATTCTTTGGGATTTTCTTGTAATCGTGCACACAAATATACACTCATCGTTAAATTTGGTCGACTAGCACTTAAAGGAGTAGGTTTAGAAGAAGTGTTTTTCGTACGAAATTGTTTTATAAGATTATAAAAATATTTTTCTTGATTAATTAAAATTCCATTACTTAACTGTTTAACTTGTAAACCAAGAAAATATGAAAGTTCTTCCATGTGACACTTATCGAACTCTCTTGTCGTAATATCTGAAAATTCTTGACATAATTTTTCATTTGTAGAACTAAAAATAATATCATCTACACAAATCTGTATTATTATAATATCATTTTTTATCTTGTTTTATAAAAAAAATTGATCTACCTTTCCAATTTTAAAACCAGAATTGATTATATAGTTTTTAAGACAGTCATAAGAAGCACAAAGTGGCTGTTTTAAACCGTAGAAAGCCCTTTTTAATTTATAAACATGATCTGAAAATTTTTCATGTACAAATAATGGCGGATATTCTACATATACATCTTCTTTTGTAAACCCATTTAAAAAGGCACTTTTTACATTCATTTGATGTAGTTTAAAATTATTAAAACATACATAAGCTAGTAAAAATACGTATAGCTGCTAGACGAGCTACAGGAGCAAATGTTTCATTATAGTCTATTCCTTCTTCTTGATATAATCTTGAGCAACTAGCCTAGATTTGTTTCGAACAATATTTCCTTGCTCATCAGTTTATTTTTGTAAACCCATTTGGTATAAATAACGGCTAGATTACTTAGTCTAGGAACTAAGTCCCAAACGTCATTACGTTCAAATTGATTTAGGTCTTCTTGCATAGCTATAATCCAGTAATCATCAGTTGAGGCTTCTTTAGCATTTTTGGGTTCAATGTTTGAAAGGAAAGCTACATGACCCATTAGCAATCTTAGTGGAGTTCGAATTTATTATTATTCGGTTAATTGTTGTTTTCATTATTTTTAATATTTTCAAAATCATCTTCTATGTTAATTGATTTAGCAATAATTTTTTTGTCTTTATTTTTATGATTAATTTTGAAATTTTCATCAAACGACGCATGAAGTGTTTCTTTGATTACTTTAGTTCTTTTATTATAAATTCTATAAACTTTGCTTCGTTTCGAATATCCAATGAATATTCCTTCATCAGATTTTGGGTCGAATTCACCAAGGTTGTCATTTGTATTTAATAGAAAACATTTTGAACCAAAAACTTTAAAATATGATATGTTGGGTTTTCTTCCATTAAAAGGTTTGTATGGGGTATGTTTTGTTAATGGTATAGTATAAACTCTATTTAAAACATAACAAGCAGTTGATACAGCTTCTACCCAAAAGTGTTTAGGTACAGTACTTCCATTTAATAAAGTCCTAGCACATTCTTGAAGTGTTCTATTTTTCCTTTTTACAACTCCATTTTGTTGTGGAGTTCTAAGAAACGAAAAATTATGAACATTTCCTTTCTCAATACAATATTTTTCAAAAGATTCATTTTTGAATTACCACCATGATCGCTCCGAATATTTTTAATTTTTAAATTTTTAACATTTTGAATTTTTTTAGCAAATATTTTAAAATTTTCAAAGTATCGCTTTTATTTTTCAAAAATATTGTCTAAGTGAATCTTGAGAAATCACCTATAATTACAAAAACATATTTATTAAGGTTTACAGACTGAACTTCAGTTGCCCCAAAAAGATCTAAATGTAATAATTCAAATGTTTGTAGTAGAAATTATTTTCTTTGATTTAAAAGAAGATTTTGTTTAATTTTCCTTACTGACAAGCATCACAAATACTTTTTACTTTATTCATTTTGGCTAACCTTTGACTAAATTATTCTTAGATAATTTTTCTTATTGCTTTAAAATTTATATTACAAAATCTTTTACACCATAACCAAGCATTATTTTCTTTAGCTACTAGACACATATTTGTGTTATGATTAACTTTCATATTTAAAATGTAACTATTTTGTTCTCTAGTTCCTTCAAACATAAGATTGTTATTTTGATCAAATATGTTGCATTTATTTTCGAAAAAGTTGTACTAAAACCTTTATCACATAGTTGACTTATACTAAGTAAATTATGTTTTAAATTCATAACTAATAAAACATTTATAATAAGAGGTAAGTTAGATATACCTTCATTGCTCACATCACCTTTGCTAATGACATAGCCTTTGGAAATATCTCCAAATGTGAAAGATCCTCCATCTGAGTAGATAATGTTAGTTACCGTATCTTTGTTTCCTGTCATATGTTTTGAGCAACCACTATCAAGTATCCACTTTCCTCTTCTCTTAGTTGGTACCTGTAAAAAATATTGGAATGATGTTGGTACCCACCTTATATTTGGGTCCTAAGAGTTAGATCTTAGGAAACCAAACCCAAGAGGATTTAGAATTCCCATTCTAAGTAAAATCTTTATTTTTATGAACTAAATTTATAAAAGATTTAATATACTCATTTCTAATTGGATTCTTATTAGTTTTTGGTACCTAAATCTTTACAGTATTTGTGCTGCAAATTTCTATCTTTTGAGTGAAACCTTTGGTTTTGGTTTTGCTTTTGCAAAATTCTTATGCAAACTGAAATTTTTATATGATGGGTTATTCTTCTTTGAATTAGTCTTTGAATAATTTGTATATCCTAACCCTTTCTTATTAAAAGAAGTTTGAGAATTACTATTAACCTTAGAAAGGTTTTCTCTTCCTATATTAAAATTGGACATATTTTTAGTGATATTCTCTAACTCAGTTTTGAGACTGGTATTTTTTAATTCAGAAATTTTGACATTTTATTTTACATCATGATTTTCTGAAGCTAATGTCATATTCTTTTCTTTTTGCGCTTCTATTTCATTTGATAGCATAGTGAGTTGAGAAGAAACGTTAGAGAAAGATTCATGTGTTTTAACAAGTTCATCTTCTAAGACTTTCTTTTCATCTCTTAGCATATCAACTTCTATTTCATTTCTATTTATTTTTTCTAAAGTATCTTTATATTTTCTTTTAACTTCTTTTAGTTTATCCAATAGCTCTGAGTTTATTTCTATTAAATCATCAAAAGTAATATCACTTACATCTTTGTCGAAGCCATAAAGTAGACATTGGCTTGTTCAGAATCATTGTCAGTGTCACTATCTGATGATGAAGATGATTCTGAATCATCCCATGTAACGGAGAATGTTTGCTTCTTCTTGTACTTGTCCTTCCTATTCTTGTACTGGTCTTTCTTTTGGTCAGGACAGTCTTTATTTATGGATCCTTCTAATGACATTCATCACATTTAATATTTGAAGCTAGTGGTTTATTGGTATAGTCTCTTCTATTGTTTTTGAATTTCTTGTTCTTTCTAAATTTCATAAATTTTGAAATTCTTTGCTATAAATGCCATGTCATCTTCAGCTGAGTCCAAGTCTTCTTGTTCAGCCTAAAAAGCTATATTCTTTTTACCTTGGGCTTGGTCCCGTTTTTCCTGCAAATTAATTTCATATGACATGAGATTTCCTATTAACTCTTCAGGTTTGATGGTAGAAATTCCATTAGCTTCTATAATAGCTAAGACTTTTTGTTCCCATTCATATGTTAAAGAGTTTAGAATTTTTGAGTCAATATCAAAATTTGAATATATTTTTCCTAGTGCTACTAGTGAATGATATATGTCTTGGAATCTAGAAAACATGTCATTTATAGTATCATCTGGTTTCATTCTAAAATTTTGGAACTGGTTTTTAAGCATAGAAATCTTGCTTTGCTTCACTTTGTTTGTTGCTTCATGTGAAACTTTAAGAGTTCGCTAGATTTCATAAGCGGTTTTATACGTACTAACACTATTAAATTCATTCTTATCTAAAGCACAAAATAACATATTCATGACTTTTGCATTCAAGGTAGCATCTATATTTTGTGTGTTTGACCATTGTGCATATGGTTTGGTAAGTGTAGTATATTCATTCTGAGTGATATTCCAAGTACCTTATACATTTCCTTGCATATAAATATTCATCCGAGTTGACCAATAGTTATAATTCAAACCGTTAAGTAGAGGTGATCGTGTAGTGGATTAACCTTCAATAAAACTTGTGTTAGTGTTGTTTTCCATATTAACTGAATATCAAATAGCCATGCTATGGTTGTATGATGACCTGCTCTGATACTAAATAAAATGAATATGGATCGCAATATGGAATATTACTTAAGTTATCTATTAGTGCAAAATATAAATAACAGTAAACATTAAAGTAAATGACACCAGGGATTTTTATACTAGTTCGAACTTCTCGTTCTATGTCCAGTCGCAGACTCCTTTTAGAATTTAACTATCAACCCTCTATTAACCCAGAGGAACAGCCGCCAGAGCAACCGAATAGGACTCCTACGCATAAGCAACAGAATAGGATTTCAACCGCCCGAGCAACCGAATAGGACTTCTAATACAACCAGTAAAATTTCTTCTGACTGAGTATGCTCTTGAGTAGTACTAATAAGTCAATAACGTACACCCTTCCTATAATCTTCTCCTTTGTGGTATTTCGTGTAGTTTATGAAAGTAGGAATATAATTTAATCAACAATGAAATTGCTCTTGAATGTGCAAGTGATTAGAACAAGAGTTAGAATGCAAAGAGTTTAGACAATAAGAATATGAGATAGAATCAAAAAATTAGGTGATTAAAACAAGTGAATTTGAAGGATATATATAATGTTTAAGTGTTGCAACTTATTGTGAAAAGAGATGATCAAAAGATACAGAAACAGCTCTTGAATCAAGGGTTGTTTTTGTTAGATGCAGTGAAGTGTCTTTTCAGAAATATAGTCCTTATGCAATTACAGTCGACTGAGCAAAAGAATTCAGCCAGCTGAAATATTAAAAATTTGAATCAGAGAGGAAATAGTACAAAAAACAACGAATTCAGTCGACTGAAATGGGTAGTTCAATCAGTTGAATATTCATATTAGATTGTGCATGTGCACGGATATTCCATCGGTTGAACTACCTATTTCAATCGGCTGAATATCATATTTTTTTCCATATTGAAGCGTTTTCAAAAAATTCCTTTGTGTGTAAACTTGTGCAGTAAAATCTTGGCAAATGAAACATGATTTGAATAGATTTTTAAGTACGTGTGCAACCATATACCACTTCAGAAAGATTTTAGCAAAAATTAACTACAAGACCTTGACCATAGACAAACCATAGGAAATATTGAAGCTTCTATCTAAATTCTGCTCTGTAATCTATTGTCGAGTAGAACCGTATCTTCTCTTGCAAATATTGTTAGTTCATATAATATTTACATATATGGCTGCCATGATCAAAACATCAAAATATAAGGTTCTAACATCTTTGACCATCAATTATGGTCGAACCAAGTGTTATTTCCCAAAAAAACGTTCAGTTGGCGTAAAATGAAATTAAGAGAAATTTAGGAATAAGGGAAGATAGATTGATGTGATGGCTACTCTCTAGGGTTTCCAAGCATTATTTACACCGTAACACCCTGCAATTTGGCATTAGTTATTTAATTAATTAGTTAGTTAATTAATTTATCTCCGAAAATGGAATTTTTGCAAACAATGGAATTTGACTATGCACTGTTGCATTCATGGTGAAATTCTTAGCAACTTTCACATTTGGAGTTTTGCGATCGGAGTCTAAATGAAGAAGTTACAAATGAAAAATGAATTTGGAATGAAAATAATTAAATAAGAAATAACTAATGTTTTCATATTAACTAACCATCCCTACGGGCTAACCTATTATTGGGGATAGTCAACCTCTAGCAGTCGACCGGTCATCCAAGGGCGGTCGACCAGTGGCGACCTAGCAGCTCCAGTAAACCTAGGCCGCAACGGCCCAGATTCAATAAATTTCGATCTAATGGTTCTGGTTAATTCTAGTGTCTACAAATTCAGGCCTAATCCTCCCTTCTCTTCTCATATTTTTATGGAGGCAGTAGAAAGGCTTTGCCATTAGTTCTTCTCCACTTTCTTTCTAAATTGTAAAGATAAGGTATCTGTATCTATATTCATGCAAATTGGAGAAAAGTAGAAAACAAATGAAAAGGAGAAGAGAAGAGAATCAACCATATGCATATTTGAGGTAATTTATATTTTTATACGTATTTGTATCTATTTTCTCTCCTAATCCCAAATATCTTCTCAGATCTGTAGTTACAATGTATGTATATATCCTTTTATACATATCTCTTGGATTAAAAAAGATTTGGAGATGAATCAAAGGTTCTACATAATATCTGAAGATTTGGACCACTTTTTAAAGGTGAGTGGAAATTTTTATAGATTGTTATAATATGAAAATTATCCTGTTGGTGTTTATTTGATTTTTATGCTTAGTTGGATAATTATAATTATATGAATTATAGGCAATGAATTGAATACGATCTGAATATAATAAATATCACCTGCATACTCTTGTTTATGAATTGATTAAGCATTATATACAACCTGTAACGACCCGGAATTTTGGACAATATAAATTTAATAATCTGGGTTTAAATTTATATTGAATTGATAATTTTTGTTAATAAATTTGATATTGATTCAATAATCTTCTTTATTTAATTATTTAATTTGTGAAATTATTTTTAATGAGTTAATAAATTGTTTTCTATTTAATAATGTATATGTATTTGTATATATTTTAAATAGACAAGTTGTTTTTATTTAAATTAGTATGGTATAATTTTAATATGTTTTGAAAATAGAAATGGTGATTTATTTTGATTTGAGCTTTTCAAAATATTTAATTAAATACTATATGTTTTTAAATATGAGATAAATGTTTTAATTAGTTTAAATTTCATTTTTAATTCAAGTTGTATATTAAAATTATGTTACAAGCTCTTTTATAAATTTGTTTTAAAAAGTTTCTTTTCAAAATGATTTAATTGTGTATTGTTTTTCTTTGTTCTTTAGAATTATTTAATACATAATTTTGCATAAGAATTCATTAACTAGGCTTAATGCTTATTTACTTTAATTAACTATGTTTAATACTTTATTAACTCTAACTTTTAACACTAATTAATTTATAAAGACAAGTGTTTGTACATTAAAGATTTAAGCTAACAAATGTAATCTTATCTTTATTTTAAAGTGACAAGTGTCAAATTTATTTTCTTTTTCTTTATTTCATTTTCTGAAAATACATTCTTGTTAACTTGCTTTTCATTCATATCATTTTGTTATTCATTCATATTCATTTTCTCATTCCTTAATCAAGAAAAACCAAATTACATTCTCACAACCAAAATCCAAATCTGCATTCTTCAATATTCAAACTTGCATCAATTTGAAAGCAAACACCTGCATTACAAATCTGCATATCCCAAATTACAAACCTGCAAACTCCTCTTTCCAAAATTACTACCTGCATTTCAAATCTGAAACACAAACAAATCCCTCTTTTCAAAATACAAACATGCATTTGAATCTGGAAATGCAAGAAAGCCCTGCATGTTCTTGCATCTGCAAATTCAATCAAAGACCTGCATGCAACAGTTTGACAACCTGCACAACCATTTGAAGCCCTGCCTTTCATTTGCAAGCATAAAGATCTGCATCCTTCAACATATACAAATCTACATGCATTCATGGATCTTCAAAATATGGTAAATCAAGATTAAAGCAAGCAAGGGTTTGCATTTCTTTGCATCTGGAAAACAATTTGAAGCCTGCATTTTATTTTCTTAAAATCTACAACCTGGGATTTACATCTGAAATCATCAAGCAAGCAAAAGGGTCTGCATACATGAATTCTCAGATCTGGAAACAAAGTTGAGGCCTGCAATTCAATTTTAAGCATAGGTCTGCATTTTAATCTGAAACCTACGAATTGAGATGTGCTCTGCATTCTGCAAATACAGGTGAGTAACTTCTAACTTTTTAAATTTTAAAAAAAAAAAAAAAGTTGCATGCTAAATGTTTAACATAGATAAACATTTCCTGTGTGATGATAATGTTGCTATGATATGTATTGTTTGCATGCAGTATTTTCTGTGGTCTCTGTTGTTAAAGAAACTATGACAATCTTTATCTTTTACTTTAATTCCTTATGTAAGGGAATTTATAAAGAAGTATTGTTTGGTTCTCTTAAGTCAATACTTAAATTTAAGTAAGCAAAATAATATAAGTGTTTGTCACTGAAAACAAAGAAGATCAGTATAGGATAATTTTAACAAAAAAATTAAATAGCTTAAATTTGTAATGCAGTTTCACAGATATAAAGCATTAACTATCACTTGATTTTTAGATCAGGAATTAGGATTTTATAGTGATAAATGAAGTTACAGTGGGGGTTTCAACTGTTATAGAATTTCTGGCAAAATCTGATGACTTTTGAATTTGGAAACTTTGAGTTACTTCTGGGTGATTGTGTAGGAATAGGAGATGATGGGAAAAATCTTGAATGTTGATTAAACTCTCAGAGTAATGGCAGATTTGGGAATTTCACTTTTTAACCCTAGTTTTTGGTGTTTGGGAGAATCGATCAGTTTACTTTATAGAATGGATCGAGTGTTGAGATATTTTGGATAAGGGTAGCGTGGCCGTAGTTAAAGGCGAGGCCGAAGTGACAGAACGTCAGATGGTCGGAGCAATACTAGATTGCCGTTGACAGGTTTATTGTGAAACCTGATTGTTGTTCCAGGTTTGGGGTATTTGCGCTCGATTTCGTTCTCGATGGTTGATGCATGAATTGATGGTTGTAGTGGGTAGTTAGGGGAGTTTCTGATGAGGTATGATGGTCGTTGGCGATCATAAATGGACGGCGACGCCGTGCATATGCACGGTGAGGTAGTGAACAGGAGATGTTGGATAGTGTGGGGAGACTCGGGTGAACTCCTTTTTGACTCGAAGTGTTGTGGTATGTGACTCGGGGGAATGGAGTTGCAAACTCGAAGTAGATTGTGTGGTGGGAGATCAGGTGTTTGTTTACAGGTTTACAAACCTGTAACTTCTGGAACTAGTATTTGTAAAAAGCCCTGAATCTTTTGATGATTAGAAAAACTTAAATCAAATTTGAATTCAAGTCTGAAATTGTTTGAATTCAATTTAAGTTAATATTCCAGTTTAAATAAATAAAGTTAAAAAGGAAATTTATTTATTTTCACAGGTTGTTGATAAACCTGAAACTGTTTTATAAAACCTGAAAATATTTGGGTTTTTAAAAAAAAAAAAAATTAAACTGAATTTAAAAAAAAAAAAGAGTATAGAGCAAGTTTTAAATCAAGGTGTTAAAACCAGCTTAAAATCTTAATTCAAATGAGTTTGAATTATAGTTCCAGGAATATTTAAGTTTCATAAAAATATAAGGTTTTTAACAACTTTGATTTTGTTAAAGTGTTTTTATAAAATGTTTTTAAAACCTGAAGTTTAAGGTTTAAAAGGAGTTTTAAAATTTAAATTTAAATATGAATTCAAACTGAGTTTTTAAAATCTGGATTCAAATTTAAATTTCAGTTTTAAATAAAGATTTAAATTTAAACTGTTTAATTGATTAAAGTGATTTACATTGAATTGAAGGTGTAAATTATAGAAAGAGTTTTAAAGAATTTAAAACTAAATTAAGTTTGGAAGTTATATTTAAATTTTGAAATTTTAAAGTAATTTTTAAATTGATTTGAATTTAATTTGAATTGAAATTTAAATTCTTTTTAAAACTTATTAAGTATATGTTTCTTGTAAACATATAAGATTAGTTTTGTATTGTTTTAAAATCTTATCTAAAATAAGTTTGAATCTTAAGTTTAAAAGAGAATGTTAATTGGAATTTAATGTAAATTTTAAAACATTTTGATTTTTAAATGCATGATTTAAATAAGAAATGTTTTATCTTAAGATAAATAAAAGATTAATGATTGGATTCATTAATTATTAAGGTAATTAAATTGAATATTAATTATTTAATTAATTAATAATGTGGATGTTTAATTAAATAATTAATGATTTTTAATTTAATTTGAGATTAATTAATTAAGTTTAATTAATCTTTAATTAAGAATGGTTAATTAAATTTTAATTTATGATAAGATTTATTTAATCAAGTGATTAATGATTAATTAAGATTTTAATTAACACTTAGTTAATTAATAATTGGAGATTAATTAAATAGTAATTAAATATTAATTACTTAATAACTAATGATGATTAATTTAAGTAATCCTTAATTAAGTAATTAAGAAATGATTAATGAAGTCATTAACAGTTAATTTATGTGATTAATTTTTGATAATTAATTAGATTAGATTAATTAATTAATAATCAATTGTTTAAGTTTTAATTACTTAAGAGAGTAATTAGTGAATTAATTACTTAATGTAATTAATTAAGGTTAATGTGATTTGTTTAGATTAATTAATTAAGTTTAATTGATTTAAACATTTGTTGAATTGATGGATAATTACTTATGTAATTAATGAATTTGTAATTACTTAAGGAAGTAATTAATTAATAATTATAGAATGTAATTAAGGATATTTATTTTAGAATTAATTTGGATTTAAGTTACTTTGAAATTAATCAAGGGGATTAATTTAGATAATTAATTAAGAGTAATTAATTATTGTATTGAGTAATTAATGTAGTTAATTACTGAATGGTTATTAATCAAGGGTGATTAATATATATGTAGGGATTGGTTTTAGATTAATTACTAATGTAATTAATTAAGTAATTAACTTGTGTAATCAACTTATAAGCTAATTACTTATTGTAATTAGAGATAGTTAATCAGTAATGATTAATTGAATGATTATTTATAAATTGATTTGTAATCAATGGATGGTTAAGTTAAGTAGAATTAATGATGAAGAAATTAATTTAATTCATTTTAAATTAATTTGAGATTGAGTAATTAATTTAATTCATTTTAAATTAATTATAAGTGGTGTGATCATTAGATCAATTACTTATGTTTGATGATTTGTATTGGTTGTTTGGTATGGATTTGTAATCTCAGTTGTGAGATGAGTAGTGTATGTGATATGGATGCATTGGTTGCTTTTGGATGATAATATGAATTATCTGATTATGATATGATTATCTGTTGATAATGATAAGATTGATTATCTGTTGTGAATTATCTATTTGTGTATATTTAGATAATGAATTGAATTGTTTTCAACTTAAAACAACTTGGACCCTAAAAGACACGCTTTGGTTTTCGATGAGACCGGGATCGGGTTTCCATATTTGGAATTCCGAAAACCACATCGATTCCAATTAACGTTAGGTCGTGAATCTTAGTGGAGCGAGTGAAGACACGAGGTATAAGGGCTATACGTCAGTATAACTCTGTGGGTGATTCCGTAATGAGTTTGACGGAATAGGTCTTATAGATTCGAGATGGTGAATCAGAGTGCAAGGGTTATTGTCGTTAACTCTGAGGGTGATTCCAAAATGAGTGTAACGAGATAATGCCTTCGGTTTCGTTCGAACCCGGAACGAACTTGTATGGATTGAATGCTTTCAGAACATCGTCAGGTGGACGATGAGCATTCTAAGTGATATGTCCTATAAAGGTAATCGTAGCCTCAAGCCTCATCAACCGGGAATGGCTAAAACAGGGGAGGTGCAGCAAAGCTTCGTGGGTAGCCCCCACTTGAGAGTAAGATTTACCCCTGTCTAGAGGTCCCTTTATATTTCGGCTGTGTGGGACGGTTGATCATGACAACCGTCGGGGTTGTCTTATTTGGAACTGTTCAGTAAGGAACGGGTCCGGCTTTGTGTTGCAGGGGAGTTAGGGTGGCTCCTCGGTACGGTGATCTAGGCCACGTACTGTGACGGGCGGTACCCCAGTAGCCCTGCCATTGTATGGAATCCATAATCCAATAAGTGCCAACGGTTTTGATTGTATTACCCACTTTTGTGGCTAGTAGCTGGAATTTAATAGATGTAACAATTTCGGCTATTTCTTATTTACTTGAAAACCCTAGACACTATTATAATATCATCAGATTTCCTATCAAATGTTTTGGTTAGCGTAAGGTAAAAAATTTTCCATGTTTATGTGTGGGAAGTCTTACGTGATACCTTTTCTTTCAAAGGTTTTTTAAAGTTAAGCAACTTTAACCTGTTACTCACACCAGACCCATGTCTGACCCGGAGTTATTTTCTGTTTTTCTTTAACTCTTGGGTACTCAAATTTTTATGAGTAGCCAAGGGAATTCAGGTTAGGATTCAGGATTGGCTTTGACGATTTGTGGAGGAGCATATGGAGCAGGAGGCTTCTGCGTATAGTTATATAATTCCGCTGTGTTTGGTATCTCTGAGTGTTGTGTTTGATTTGAGTTGTATAACTAGACAGGTGTCTATAACTGTCTAGTATGTGTTGTATATGTCTGTGTAACTCTGATATTTGATGTATACTATGTAATATTTTGTTATAAATATAATTTATTCGTTTCCGCTGTTGAGATTCTTGTGTTGTTTCTTTCTTCTCTTCTTTCTTTTCTTCTTCTATCCCTTTCTTTCTTAATTCATGACGCGATTTTCCGGGAGTGGAAATCGGGTCGTGACATTTTGGTATCAGAGCATTAGGTTGAGTGAATACCTAGGCTCTGTAGGGTGTCTATCTTGAGAGAGCGTATTTGTAATTTTATATGTATATATATATATTTATTGGTTCTACCTATTTGTTGGATTACCTGTTCAGGTTTTTCCAATATAAGTTATAAAGGTAGATGAGGTAGAAGTGTGTGTAACACGACTACCATTGGTTGTTGTTTGATGGATGAGGTTGGAAGTGTATTTGTCGAGACTGTAGACCTAATACTGTCTCGAGTGAGTTTTGTTTGGTTTAAGGACTTCATCGATCTCTGAAGGTAACCTGTTAAGGTTCGGAGTTCATCTTTGAAGTGCAGAATTGAGTTTTGATCTGTCGGTTGGACAGAAGCAAGTAAGTGATGATATCTTGATATCTTAGGAAGTAGTAGCTGCGTGATGAGATGCAGTGACTATGGATAGTTCCGAAGATTTTTCTTTGGAACAAGTTAAGAAGTGAGTCTGCCAGGTGATGTGGCTGAGTTTGGCAGAGTATTCTGAGATGATAAGGAGTCTTCTGGCTGGGTAGTTTTTCTGAAGTGGAGTTCAGAAGCATCCGAGTGGATCCGTTTCTCTGGTAAGTTGGCTAAGTCAGCATAAGCTGTTCTGTTTGGTTGAGAGAGAGCAGTTTTCTTTGGATTCAGGCTGAGTTGATCGCAAAAGTGACTTGCGATAGTATGTTCTCTTGTGTTTGTTGGAGATTGTCTGGATGTCTTCTGGAAGTCGGAGGTTGTCTGCATCTGGAGATCGAGTTTTCTTTCCAGGATTGGAGCTGGTAGTTCAGTTAGTAGATGGATGGTTCCTTGAGATAGAAGTTGGTGAAGCAACTCAGGTTTGGGAGGAACATCTGAGTTTTTCTTATGGATATGTGGAACCATATTTCTGTGCTGGGTTGTTTAGTCTGTGCTTGTGCTTTTCGTCAGCATTTTCTTTTGTTCCGGATCAGAGTTGCGCAGCGGAAGCAGTTTGGAGATGTTTCTGTTTTCTTTTCCGGATAAGGAGAAGTTTGTTCTGTCTTCTGTTGTAGAGAAGCAGGGTTGTGTTCTTGGTTTTTGAGTGATCTTGAGGAGATCATTGGATTGTTTTGCTTCAGTCTGTTTCTTTTGGAATCAGCAAGAGTTGAGCTGATTAGGAGTGATGTTGGTAGCATAGGATCGTCCGAAGAATTTTATGGATAAGAGACAGAGAATTTGGATTCTGGAATCGGAGATTTGATTTTGGTTAAGTTTTCTCTGATCCAAGGAGCTATAAGTTTGGGAAGCTAGCTCCATAGTGTTTTGGTTTCTTCTGTGTTGGGTAAGACCAGTGTTTGGTTTTCTAGAGTTGAATTGCCAGCTTGGATAACTGGGATTCAAGGTATTTCACGTATCTCTGAGGGAGTACGTGTTTGATATTTCTGGTTGTAGAACCAGTAGTTTAAGATGGTTTGTTTGTTGAGTCAGACTCGTCTGTAGTCTGATATTCTGTATAGAATTGTTGTTAGGAGCTCTATAGCTTAGTAGTATTGATTGATTGTATTCTATAGAGCGAGTATCCCGATATATATATACCGGGGAAACTCGTGAAGGTTTTATCCAAAATTCTTTTGGATAATTAGATTTATTCTGATTGTGTGAATTGGTTGCTTTGGTTGTTGGCATATGATTAACATATGCCGTGTTTTAAAATAAAATCTGTAAATAGATTATTAAATTGCCTTTGTTTTAAATTTCGGGGACGAAATTCTTTTAAGGGGGAAGGATTGTAACGACCCGGAATTTTGGACAATATAAATTTAATAATCTGGGTTTAAATTTATATTGAATTGATAATTTTTGTTAATAAATTTGATATTGATTCAATAATCTTCTTTATTTAATTATTTAATTTGTGAAATTATTTTTAATGAGTTAATAAATTGTTTTCTATTTAATAATGTATATGTATTTGTATATATTTTAAATAGACAAGTTGTTTTTATTTAAATTAGTATGGTATAATTTTAATATGTTTTGAAAATAGAAATGGTGATTTATTTTGATTTGAGCTTTTCAAAATATTTAATTAAATACTATATGTTTTTAAATATGAGATAAATGTTTTAATTAGTTTAAATTTCATTTTTAATTCAAGTTGTATATTAAAATTATGTTACAAGCTCTTTTATAAATTTGTTTTAAAAAGTTTCTTTTCAAAATGATTTAATTGTGTATTGTTTTTCTTTGTTCTTTAGAATTATTTAATACATAATTTTGCATAAGAATTCATTAACTAGGCTTAATGCTTATTTACTTTAATTAACTATGTTTAATACTTTATTAACTCTAACTTTTAACACTAATTAATTTATAAAGACAAGTGTTTGTACATTAAAGATTTAAGCTAACAAATGTAATCTTATCTTTATTTTAAAGTGACAAGTGTCAAATTTATTTTCTTTTTCTTTATTTCATTTTCTGAAAATACATTCTTGTTAACTTGCTTTTCATTCATATCATTTTGTTATTCATTCATATTCATTTTCTCATTCCTTAATCAAGAAAAACCAAATTACATTCTCACAACCAAAATCCAAATCTGCATTCTTCAATATTCAAACTTGCATCAATTTGAAAGCAAACACCTGCATTACAAATCTGCATATCCCAAATTACAAACCTGCAAACTCCTCTTTCCAAAATTACTACCTGCATTTCAAATCTGAAACACAAACAAATCCCTCTTTTCAAAATACAAACATGCATTTGAATCTGGAAATGCAAGAAAGCCCTGCATGTTCTTGCATCTGCAAATTCAATCAAAGACCTGCATGCAACAGTTTGACAACCTGCACAACCATTTGAAGCCCTGCCTTTCATTTGCAAGCATAAAGATCTGCATCCTTCAACATATACAAATCTACATGCATTCATGGATCTTCAAAATATGGTAAATCAAGATTAAAGCAAGCAAGGGTTTGCATTTCTTTGCATCTGGAAAACAATTTGAAGCCTGCATTTTATTTTCTTAAAATCTACAACCTGGGATTTACATCTGAAATCATCAAGCAAGCAAAAGGGTCTGCATACATGAATTCTCAGATCTGGAAACAAAGTTGAGGCCTGCAATTCAATTTTAAGCATAGGTCTGCATTTTAATCTGAAACCTACGAATTGAGATGTGCTCTGCATTCTGCAAATACAGGTGAGTAACTTCTAACTTTTTAAATTTTAAAAAAAAAAAAAAAAAGTTGCATGCTAAATGTTTAACATAGATAAACATTTCCTGTGTGATGATAATGTTGCTATGATATGTATTGTTTGCATGCAGTATTTTCTGTGGTCTCTGTTGTTAAAGAAACTATGACAATCTTTATCTTTTACTTTAATTCCTTATGTAAGGGAATTTATAAAGAAGTATTGTTTGGTTCTCTTAAGTCAATACTTAAATTTAAGTAAGCAAAATAATATAAGTGTTTGTCACTGAAAACAAAGAAGATCAGTATAGGATAATTTTAACAAAAAAATTAAATAGCTTAAATTTGTAATGCAGTTTCACAGATATAAAGCATTAACTATCACTTGATTTTTAGATCAGGAATTAGGATTTTATAGTGATAAATGAAGTTACAGTGGGGGTTTCAACTGTTATAGAATTTCTGGCAAAATCTGATGACTTTTGAATTTGGAAACTTTGAGTTACTTCTGGGTGATTGTGTAGGAATAGGAGATGATGGGAAAAATCTTGAATGTTGATTAAACTCTCAGAGTAATGGCAGATTTGGGAATTTCACTTTTTAACCCTAGTTTTTGGTGTTTGGGAGAATCGATCAGTTTACTTTATAGAATGGATCGAGTGTTGAGATATTTTGGATAAGGGTAGCGTGGCCGTAGTTAAAGGCGAGGCCGAAGTGACAGAACGCCAGATGGTCGGAGCAATACTAGATTGCCGTTGACAGGTTTATTGTGAAACCTGATTGTTGTTCCAGGTTTGGGGTATTTGCGCTCGATTTCGTTCTCGATGGTTGATGCATGAATTGATGGTTGTAGTGGGTAGTTAGGGGAGTTTCTGATGAGGTATGATGGTCGTTGGCGATCATAAATGGACGGCGACGCCGTGCATATGCACGGTGAGGTAGTGAACAGGAGATGTTGGATAGTGTGGGGAGACTCGGGTGAACTCCTTTTTGACTCGAAGTGTTGTGGTATGTGACTCGGGGGAATGGAGTTGCAAACTCGAAGTAGATTGTGTGGTGGGAGATCAGGTGTTTGTTTACAGGTTTACAAACCTGTAACTTCTGGAACTAGTATTTGTAAAAAGCCCTGAATCTTTTGATGATTAGAAAAACTTAAATCAAATTTGAATTCAAGTCTGAAATTGTTTGAATTCAATTTAAGTTAATATTCCAGTTTAAATAAATAAAGTTAAAAAGGAAATTTATTTATTTTCACAGGTTGTTGATAAACCTGAAACTGTTTTATAAAACCTGAAAATATTTGGGTTTTTTAAAAAAAAAATTAAACTGAATTTAAAAAAAAAAAAAGAGTATAGAGCAAGTTTTAAATCAAGGTGTTAAAACCAGCTTAAAATCTTAATTCAAATGAGTTTGAATTATAGTTCCAGGAATATTTAAGTTTCATAAAAATATAAGGTTTTTAACAACTTTGATTTTGTTAAAGTGTTTTTATAAAATGTTTTTAAAACCTGAAGTTTAAGGTTTAAAAGGAGTTTTAAAATTTAAATTTAAATATGAATTCAAACTGAGTTTTTAAAATCTGGATTCAAATTTAAATTTCAGTTTTAAATAAAGATTTAAATTTAAACTGTTTAATTGATTAAAGTGATTTACATTGAATTGAAGGTGTAAATTATAGAAAGAGTTTTAAAGAATTTAAAACTAAATTAAGTTTGGAAGTTATATTTAAATTTTGAAATTTTAAAGTAATTTTTAAATTGATTTGAATTTAATTTGAATTGAAATTTAAATTCTTTTTAAAACTTATTAAGTATATGTTTCTTGTAAACATATAAGATTAGTTTTGTATTGTTTTAAAATCTTATCTAAAATAAGATTGAATCTTAAGTTTAAAAGAGAATGTTAATTGGAATTTAATGTAAATTTTAAAACATTTTGATTTTTAAATGCATGATTTAAATAAGAAATGTTTTATCTTAAGATAAATAAAAGATTAATGATTGGATTCATTAATTATTAAGGTAATTAAATTGAATATTAATTATTTAATTAATTAATAATGTGGATGTTTAATTAAATAATTAATGATTTTTAATTTAATTTGAGATTAATTAATTAAGTTTAATTAATCTTTAATTAAGAATGGTTAATTAAATTTTAATTTATGATAAGATTTATTTAATCAAGTGATTAATGATTAATTAAGATTTTAATTAACACTTAGTTAATTAATAATTGGAGATTAATTAAATAGTAATTAAATATTAATTACTTAATAACTAATGATGATTAATTTAAGTAATCCTTAATTAAGTAATTAAGAAATGATTAATGAAGTCATTAACAGTTAATTTATGTGATTAATTTTTGATAATTAATTAGATTAGATTAATTAATTAATAATCAATTGTTTAAGTTTTAATTACTTAAGAGAGTAATTAGTGAATTAATTACTTAATGTAATTAATTAAGGTTAATGTGATTTGTTTAGATTAATTAATTAAGTTTAATTGATTTAAACATTTGTTGAATTGATGGATAATTACTTATGTAATTAATGAATTTGTAATTACTTAAGGAAGTAATTAATTAATAATTATAGAATGTAATTAAGGATATTTATTTTAGAATTAATTTGGATTTAAGTTACTTTGAAATTAATCAAGGGGATTAATTTAGATAATTAATTAAGAGTAATTAATTATTGTATTGAGTAATTAATGTAGTTAATTACTGAATGGTTATTAATCAAGGGTGATTAATATATATGTAGGGATTGGTTTTAGATTAATTACTAATGTAATTAATTAAGTAATTAACTTGTGTAATCAACTTATAAGCTAATTACTTATTGTAATTAGAGATAGTTAATCAGTAATGATTAATTGAATGATTATTTATAAATTGATTTGTAATCAATGGATGGTTAAGTTAAGTAGAATTAATGATGAAGAAATTAATTTAATTCATTTTAAATTAATTTGAGATTGAGTAATTAATTTAATTCATTTTAAATTAATTATAAGTGGTGTGATCATTAGATCAATTACTTATGTTTGATGATTTGTATTGGTTGTTTGGTATGGATTTGTAATCTCAGTTGTGAGATGAGTAGTGTATGTGATATGGATGCATTGGTTGCTTTTGGATGATAATATGAATTATCTGATTATGATATGATTATCTGTTGATAATGATAAGATTGATTATCTGTTGTGAATTATCTATTTGTGTATATTTAGATAATGAATTGAATTGTTTTAAACTTAAAACAACTTGGACCCTAAAAGACACGCTTTGGTTTTCGATGAGACCGGGATCGGGTTTCCATATTTGGAATTCCGAAAACCACATCGATTCCAATTAACGTTAGGTCGTGAATCTTAGTGGAGCGAGTGAAGACTCGAGGTATAAGGGCTATACGTCAGTATAACTCTGTGGGTGATTCCGTAATGAGTTTGACGGAATAGGTCTTATAGATTCGAGATGGTGAATCAGAGTGCAAGGGTTATTGTCGTTAACTCTGAGGGTGATTCCAAAATGAGTGTAACGAGATAATGCCTTCGGTTTCGTTCGAACCCGGAACGAACTTGTATGGATTGAATGCTTTCAGAACATCGTCAGGTGGACGATGAGCATTCTAAGTGATATGTCCTATAAAGGTAATCGTAGCCTCAAGCCTCATCAACCGGGAATGGCTAAAACAGGGGAGGTGCAGCAAAGCTTCGTGGGTAGCCCCCACTTGAGAGTAAGATTTACCCCTGTCTAGAGGTCCCTTTATATTTCGGCTGTGTGGGACGGTTGATCATGACAACCGTCGGGGTTGTCTTATTTGGAACTGTTCAGTAAGGAACGGGTCCGGCTTTGTGTTGCAGGGGAGTTAGGGTGGCTCCTCGGTACGGTGATCTAGGCCACGTACTGTGACGGGCGGTACCCCAGTAGCCCTGCCATTGTATGGAATCCATAATCCAATAAGTGCCAACGGTTTTGATTGTATTACCCACTTTTGTGGCTAGTAGCTGGAATTTAATAGATGTAACAATTTCGGCTATTTCTTATTTACTTGAAAACCCTAGACACTATTATAATATCATCAGATTTCCTATCAAATGTTTTGGTTAGCGTAAGGTAAAAACTTTTCCATGTTTATGTGTGGGAAGTCTTACGTGATACCTTTTCTTTCAAAGGTTTTTTAAAGTTAAGCAACTTTAACCTGTTACTCACACCAGACCCATGTCTGACCCGGAGTTATTTTCTGTTTTTCTTTAACTCTTGGGTACTCAAATTTTTATGAGTAGCCAAGGGAATTCAGGTTAGGATTCAGGATTGGCTTTGACGATTTGTGGAGGAGCATATGGAGCAGGAGGCTTCTGCGTATAGTTATATAATTCCGCTGTGTTTGGTATCTCTGAGTGTTGTGTTTGATTTGAGTTGTATAACTAGACAGGTGTCTATAACTGTCTAGTATGTGTTGTATATGTCTGTGTAACTCTGATATTTGATGTATACTATGTAATATTTTGTTATAAATATAATTTATTCGTTTCCGCTGTTGAGATTCTTGTGTTGTTTCTTTCTTCTCTTCTTTCTTTTCTTCTTCTATCCCTTTCTTTCTTAATTCATGACGCGATTTTCCGGGAGTGGAAATCGGGTCGTGACACAACCTGATCTGGAAATCAGTCCGAAAAGTATGAATTTAGAATATTAATTTGAATGAAATTTATTCCAGATCGGAAATGGGTTGTATAATAATGTTATACATTTGGTTTATTAGCCTGATCTTGTTAGAATATAAGCTTTTCTATGTTTTGAATTGTTGGAATTTAGATCCGTTTAATATTCATAAATTAATTTGATTTCTTTCCCTTTTAGAAAGATACATTGTTTGGTCTAACAAGGAATAGATACTAATAGAAAGGGAAAGAGATGTGTAACGTATGAATTCATTGTAGTTTACACTGTCCATTTTTGTAATAAATAGAAATGATTTTTCTTCGTAATTTCAAACGATGTAATCTTTTATATTTTAAAGTTAAATCTTTTATTTTGGACTAATTTATGGAAATTATAGCTATAATCTTTTTAGATATGATTCCAACAATTTAACATGGAACTAGTAAAGATAAATAACTAGACCATATTTGATAAAAGTAAATATTTGTATGTAATTACTACACTAATAATAATTAAATAAAAGCTAATAATGACGCTTGCATGTAACATTCGCGTTTAGAATAATTAACTAATGAGAAAAGAATTTAAAAGGTTTTAACACCAATAAATGGTAACAAATATGGAACTTGCAATAAATTTATAGGGTAAATGGATTAATGGGACTGATAAAAAAATGCAATAGTTATAAATGGTTGCTAATTTGAAATTAGTAGGTTAGTGATGCAAGGTCGGTAGAGTCACTTGATGGAAGATTGTCCTTCACTTTAAGGCTATCAGCAGTTGGGTATACTTACTGTTGATGTAGGATATCTCTATTTTAGGACCTGTGATGACGTGAGAGATTAGGGTTACTTTCTTTTTTGGAAAGTATTAATTGGTCAAAATTTGGAATTAGGAGAGGTGAGGGATATCTCCATAGGTGTTCACTTCTGGTTTGAGGTCTTAAGTGGCGAAGGGTCCGCCTCTCTTCTGAATGGAAGTATTAAGTAACCTAGTGAGATTCTAAATAAATACATAAGGATGTCTCTAAAAAGAGTTTGCTTCAGTATTGAGGTCTTAAATGGCTGAAGGGTCTGCCTCCCTACTGAAAGAAGTAACCTAATGAGAAGCCATATTTATAATTAAAGACTGAGAGTGGATGTCTCGGAAAGGGTTCGTTTTAGGTTTTGGGTCTTAAGTGACTATACAGTCCTCCTCTTTTTTTAAAAGAAGTATTAAGTACCCAATGAGATTTCTAAGCAATAATAACCAAATAGCACTATTAAGGAGCACGCTTCTGGATGTAGGTCATAAATGATGGGGTCTACCTATTTTCTAATGGGAAGTATTAAGTAGATTAGATACATTCTCTTACATTGCTAAAGCCGTTACAATAATAGTACCATATAGGAGCACGCCTTGGGAATAGGTTTTAAATGATAGGGTCTAGCTTAGTTAAGATATTAAATGACCTGAGTCTGCCTATTTTCTAATAAAAAGGTATTAAGTGGCTTGGGTACTATTTATTACATGACTACCATTTTATCGGTGATAGATGCGGTTATAGTTAGACATCAAATGTCAAAAGCCTTAAATAGTGGTTAGAGGTCTTGTAACTAGGACCCACCGACCATATACAAAATTTATAGCAAACCACCATGAGAATAGGTCTTAAATGACGGGGTCTACGTTAATTAAGATCGCAAATGATAGAGTCTACCTATTTCTTTTTTTAGAAGTATTGCAGAAGCTTACTTCATATCTAGAAATATTAAGTGGCAAATGGGTTTGGAAGTATTGGTTGGTTGATATGGCTTCATTAGTGTTTCATACCTTGGGAAGGGGTAAATAAGTAATCGTCTATGCAATACAAGGTTAGATTAGATTGCTAACCTTAATGAACATAACAATTAAATAGAAACCTATCGATACAAGTTTATGTTATTGATAGTTTATATATTTCTAGTCACCAAAACTTGTTATGACCCCCTCCTCATTACAACCTATAGGATAGAATTTATAGGAATGGGTCACTGGAGCTGGATGTGCTTTGTTGTTGGAGATTCTTCTTTCTCTCTTGCTCGATACTGATGTGACAATCTGCTATCTAAGGAATACAATTAGTTCCAAGGTGGTAATCATAGTCGGTATCCATATCTATTATTGTTTCTACTGTGAGTTTAGATTTCTATCAATCTCTACTGAATCTCGTGCTTATTTTGCAAGTACCAGATCCAACGATCTATGCTTTGGTGAACTTGGATTTCGATTTTTGTCGCAATTTAGGCCCATTAAGGTGTAGGTTATTGCATTTGGTATCATAGCACTAGGTTAGTGGATAAGAGGAACTAGGATAAATTAAGAGAATGTATTCGTAATTGCCTATCCAGCAATGTTATATTTTTACCTAGATTCTAAGAGTTTGGACTGTAGAAGTAGTTGTATTTCCACTCTGAATGAATAGGAAAAGCAACTTTGAGTTGGAAACATAATAGAGCTAATATTTTCACGCCGACTCCGAAGTACTCCATGGAGTATTGCGATGTGTAAAGCGCTTTTGATAAAGAGCATGAGTATGACATATGGTTGAATCCCAAAGACTGGACGTGTTTGACTTGACGATTGCTACATTGTGATTTTAGCTTTTGAGTTCTAGTCGTACAGACACAATTATTCTAGATGGATGGGAATTTGGTTAATATGTCATAATTATCCGAAAGTAAGTTTTGCTAGGTTGCATCGTTGATCACATCTTTGATGGAAAACTGGATTTTTATTTGAATAATTAGTGTCAATTCCTTAGTCTAAAATATTTGAGAGAATTTTTATAAAGTGTATTTATGAAATGCCTTAGGTTTTGGAAAAAGGGTTTTCAAAGGATTTCTCTTTCCAAGGATTTATTCTAAAAAAATTATTTTGGTAAAGTTTTGAAATTTTAATTTTCAAAGAAATACGTGTATCACTAAGTTGGTCGTGTTAAGAAATTTTTGGTTTATAAAAGATTGATTCTTTAAAATCCGTAAATATTATATGTATATTAGTAGAGGCTTGATATTGATTTTTGGCTAGCAAATAGTTTTCCAATTTGGAAATTTTGTATGTTAAAAGAAAGATTTTGGAAAACCTGAAAAATTTATATATAATTTTAATTTTAGAGTTTTGATATGAAATGGTTTCTATTATATAGAAATAAGTAAAAGGAGCATATACTTAGCTCAGTGATTTTTTAGTTTATAAAATAGAAGATTTTTATATTTCTCTCTATTTAAGGAACGGACAAAATAGGAATTATATCCAACTTTATTGGGGTATGTAGGTTGAAGTGTTGTTGATCCACCAGCTATTGGAAGAAATATTTCTGTGCGAAGTAGGCGGGGAATAGCAGCTGGAACATATTTGGGTTTTTGAAGGTGTTGTTTATCGCAACAGTTTTGCTGAGCCTATTGCAATTTTCCAAGGAAGGGTCTATGCGGTAAGGTGGATATCGTACCGTGGAAGGTAGGATTTCTCTATACAGATTAAGTTGAATATGATGCATGAAACGGTCATAAGAATATTAATTAATTTACTCGGCCCTATTGGGTCCGGGTTCAGGTTGCGCCCAAATCTGGGGTAGCGGTCGACCTCTAGGTGGATACGGGCCGAACCCGAACCTAGAACGCAACTATAAGTTCCGTCCAAACCTTCAACCACCTCACTCCCTCACTTTCTTCTTCCTCTTCAATTTTTCTTAGTCAAACCCATTTCCTCCTCCCCTTCCTCCGTTTAACTAAAGCTTCTCTCCTCCACTCCTCCACCAACCGACGCCAAAATCCTTACACGTTAGACCTTGCCCCACCACTACTCCAAATCTAAACCTTTTCTACCTTTTCAACTGCCTCTTAGCCCATGGAACCACCTTGTATCGATGGCTCTTCCACTCGTCATCCCGACCTTACTCCGCAAGAAGCTTCTTGCCTGGACCGGAGCGAGCAGATGATCACAACCTATTTCAGAATGGCAGACTTTGGTTTCCTTCATGGATGACCACTGAAGTTCGGAGATTTCTATGATCTTAGGCTTAAAGAGCTTTTCGTCACGCCGGTACTTGCAAACGATCCTTCACTTTGAGACTTATGAGCGGTAATATTACCTGCGTTGTGTCTGTCTTTTCGATGCACAGATGGTGCAGAATTTCGATGATGGCAACAACTACATTGAGTCCGAGGTGAAGGGAGCTTAGATAGAGATGTAGATGATGATCTTTTTGGGATTTTAGAGATATCTACAGTAAGAGCAGATACGGAGGACATAGAGATGACTGGTCCTAAGATTCTACAGTGGATCTTTCCTAAGAATGTCAATGATTGAAGCATCGACAATTTGTGAATGGTGGCCCGTCTCTTCATGCGCATCATTCAGTACAACATGATTCTAAAGATGGGAAACCTTGACCAGATCTACACATTAGTGCAAAAGTCCAAGTATGCTATAACTGGTGGCATGGACATCAATTGGGCTCGTGTCTTGATGTTCCATACGGTCAATCAGGTAGTTGGTACCCCGAGGACTCACTTTCCAAATTGCCACTTGCTCACTTGAGTGTTTAGACATTACCAGGTAAATTCGAGTGGGGAGCCGGTAGTAAGTAAGGTCCCTCCCGCCATTGACCGGACCACCATTATGAGGATGGATATTTCTTTACCACCTACCGCACCACCTATATCACCACCAGAGCCACAGCTCCAGTGGCAGGGGATAGCGTAAGGCATTGAGTGATACATGAGTCCCGAGCTTACTGCTATCAATCAAGTTGAAGAAGCACACCGAGTGAGTAGGATGGAGCAGAAATACCAAGGCCATGAGACTGGCTGCATAGCCACCGTGCTACGACCATTCCACAGTCGCGGCAATGACTCGAGTTTTAGCCGTGAAGCGAGACCTTTTCATAATTCTTAGGCGATGTTTTTCTTAGGATTGTTGTATCTTTTATTTCCAACATTTGTTCTTTTCTTTTGGGTTTTTAGGTTGTTAAACTATCAGTTGTTTCTGATAAAAGGCATGCATGATATTATGAGTTTCTATTTTTTTTTCTATGTTATTATTTCTAGATAAGCGAACCACTCCTGTTTTTAAGCATAGTAGAGAAACAATATAAATATGGGGATCTCATAAATACACTTAACTAACGGTAAATGCAATATAAGACTGGAAGTTTAGAATAGTTGGAAATTATAGAAATGGACATGATGAAGTTGTTTCTGTAATAGATGTTTTAACATTTTTTAATAAAATGTCAAATTTTTAGGTAGAGATTAATTGTAGAAGTCTAGAGTCTGATTTATGCGTTTGGTGCTTAATCGACTTTTGACTACGCTAAAAGTATGGCTTGATTTATCAAAATTTTTGAGAAGGGAAATATTTCGAAAAAATTTCCCTTGATTTGAAAAATTCCCTTAAAAAAAGGTTTTTTGTTTTAGTTACTTTTGACTCTTATATTATTTTTAGATTTTGTGTTCAAAATTTTATTTCAAATGGAAATGTGCGTCTAAATACTTTAGGATTTTATTTTCTAACATGACGTAAAAATTATAAAAATGAGATAGATTTTTCTGAAACTTTTGATTTTGAAGGTCATATGTTAGGCGTAAGGAAGGTAAATAGAGTTAGAATTTGCTAATTTAGCGGTGCATTAGGGTCGACGATGCGATAAATGCAAGCGATAACAAAGGAAAGCTATTTTACCATTAGAATTTCTATTTCCGTACCTAATCGACGATGCACACAAGTTTATTTTTAGACTTAATTTCATTATAGAGCTTGAAATAAGCCTCCTTATGTGTTTTGTGTGGAGTAAATCTGGGTCAGCGAAAAAAATTCCACTATACCACGGGAATATAAAGATTATAGTATGGTAAGGACGTTAAATTCTTCGCCTAAATTCCTTTTCTCGACGTAGGAGTAAAGTTTAGGAAGAAAATTTTCAATGCGTTAGATTATTGGATGATAGGAGGTGGATGCAAAATCAGTCGCTTCATACTTCTATTTGTAGGAGTATGAGGGGTTTGGTCGAAAAGATTTTTGAAAAAGCTGCATATATGTTGAACTGCCAGTATATATGTAGGCTGTTTGCATCATATTTTTCAAAACAAATTCTAAAGAAATGCATTCATATAGAAGGATCCAACTTAGAATCATCTTGCATACATATTTTCTATATGGTGATACGGTTATATACTATGCATTTATGCACATTTGGTAGCAAAGTTTGTTGTACACTCATTGGTTGTGTAATTAAGGATAATTAGGAGCCAAAACCATGACTTGCTCATTGGTGAAATTTCGTGGATGAAATTCTTTTTAAGGGGGAAAGATGTAACACCCTATAATTTGACGTTGCTTATCTAATTAATTAGTTAGTTAATTAATTAGGCTCCAAAAATGAAATTTGTGCAAACCATAGACTTTGACCATGAAACTTGCACCATTGCATTCATGGCGAATTCTAAGCAATTTCATATTTGGAGTTTATGATCGGAGTCCAAATGAAGAATTTACAAACAAAAAACGAATCCAGAACAAAATTAAATAAGAAATGATTAATGCTTTTACATTAATTACCTAGGCCTACAGGCTAACCCGTTATTGGGGATGGTAAATCCCTAGCGGTCGACCGGTGTCGACCTGGTGGCTCCAGTAAACCTAAGCTGCAACGACCCAGATTTAATATATTTCAATTTAACGGTTCTGGTTGATTCTAACACTTATAAATTCAGGCCTACCCTTCTCTTCTCATATTTTTATGGATGCAGTAGTAAAGCTCTGTTATTTCTTCTTCTCCAGTTTCTTTCTAAATTATAAAGATAAAGTATTTGTATCCATATTTATACAAATTGGAGAAGAGTAGAAATCTAATAAAAAGGAGAAGAGAAAAGAATCATCCATATGCGTATTTAATGTATTTTATATATTTATACATATTTATATCTATTTTCTCTCCTAATCCCAAATCTCTTCTAAGATCTATAATTCTATTATATGTACATACCCTTTTACACATATATCTTGGATTAAAAAGGATTTGGAGAAGAATCAAAGGTTCTACTGTAGATCTGGATATTTTGACCATTTTTAAAAGGCAAGAGGGAATTTTTATGAATTTTTATAATATGATAATAATCCCATTGGTGTTTATTTTATTTTTATGTCTAATTGGATAATTATATATGAGCTGTAGACAATGAATTGAATAAGATCTGAATATAACAACATATCGCCTACATGTTCTGGTTTATTAATTGATTTAGCATTATATAAAACCTGATCTGGAAATCAGTCCCAAAAATATGAATTTAGAATATTAATTTGAATGAAATTTATTCCAAATCTAAAATAGGTTGTATAATAATGTTATAAATTTGGATTAATACCCTAATCTTGTTAGAATATAAACTTTTAAATGTGTGGAACTGTTGAAATTTTGATCCATTTAATATTTGTAAATTAGTTTGATCTCTTTCCCTTTTAGAAAGATACAATTTGATCTAACAAGAAATAGATACAGATAGAAGGAGAAAGAGATGTGTAAAGTATGAATCATTGTATTTTACAATGTCTATTTCAGTAATAAAAAGAAATGATTTTGCCTTGTAATTTCAAACAATGCAATCTTTTATATTCTAAAGTTAAATCTTTTGTTTTGGAATAATTTATGGAAATTATAGCATATAATCTTTTTAGATATGATTCTAACAATTTAACATGGAAAAGTATATTCTAGTAAAGGCATATAATTAGAACATATTTGACAAAAGTAAATATTTGTATGTAACTACTATGCTTATAATAATTGAATAAAAAGCTAATAATGACATTTGCATGTAATATTCGCATTTATGATAATTAACTAATGAGAAAAGAATTTAAAAGGTTGTAACCCCAATAAATGGTAATAAATATGGGAGTTTCAATAAATTGATAGGGTAAATGGATTAATGGGACTGATAAAAATGGAATAGATATAAAATGTTACTATGCATAAATGTCTTAGAAAATATCCGTTAGGATTTTATGAGCAAATTGACACTTATGAGAAATAAATGGAGATTTATGGGTAGATAAATATTAAGGTAAATCTTATTGCCTTAAATAAAAAGGGAATTGGTAAGCTAAGTCCAATGTCTACCTAAGATAGTATAAAGATTTAAGATGTTTAATTGGACTTAGTAGGTTAGTGATGCGAGATTAGTAGAGCCACTCAACGAAAGATTGCCCAACACTTTAAGGCTATCAGCAGTCGTGTCACTTACTACTGGTGTGGGATATCACTAATCCTGGGATCGATGATGTTGTAAGAGATTGGTCTTACTTTCTTAATTGGACACTATTAATTGGTCCAAATTTGGAATTAGTAGCGGTGAGGGATATCTCTATAGGGGTTCGCTTCTAATTTGAGGTCTTAAGTGGTTGAAAGGTCTGCCTCTATCCTAAAGGGAAGTATTAAGTAATTTAGTGAGATTCTAAATAAATAAATAAATTACGATGTCTCTAGAAAAGGTTTGCTTCAGTATTGAGGTCTTAAGTGGCTGAAGTGTCCACCTCCCTATCGAAAGAAGTGACCTAATGAGATGTCATATTTATAATTAAAGATTGAGAGTGGATACCTTGGAAAGGGTTCGCTTTAGAATTGGGGTCTAAATTGACTATAAAGTACTATAAAGTCCTCCTCTTTCCTATAAAAGAAGTATTAAGTAACCCAATGAGATTTCTAAGAAATGACAGCTAGATAGTACCATTAAGGAGCATGCTTTAGGAAGTAGGTCCTAAATGACGGGTTCTGCCTTTTTCCACTGGGAAGTATTAAGTGGCTTGGGTACAGTCTCTTACATAGCTAAAGCCGTAATAATAATAGTAACATTTATGATCATGACTTAAGAATAGGTCTTAGATGATGGGGTCTGCCTTAGTTATGATCTTAAATGACCAAAGTCTGCCTATTTTCTATAAAAGTGTATTAAGTGGCTTAGGTGTTGTTTATTACATCACTATTATTTTATCGGCGACAGATGCGGTAATAGTTGGACATTAAACGTTAGAAGCCCTAAGTAGTGGTTAGAGGTCTTGTAGCTAGGACCCAGTTATCGTTGACAAAATTTATAGGAAAACACCTTAGGAATAAATCTTAAATGACTGGGTCTACCTCAATTAAGGTCGTAAATGACAAAGTCTACCTGTTTCTCTTTTCAAAAGTATCATAAAAACCCGCTTCATAGTCAGAAGTATTAAGTGGAAAATGAGTTTGGAAGTGTTGGGTGGTTGATATGGCTTCAATAGTATTTCGTACCTTGGGAAGGGGTAAGTAAGTAATCGTGTGTGCAATGTAAGGTCAGATTAAAATTGCTAACCTTAATGAACATAACAATTAAATGGAAACCTACCAGTATAAGTTTATGTTAAGGATGGTTTATATATATTTCCAGTCACCAGAACTTTGTGCTGACACCCACCTCGTTACAACCGACATGATAGAATTTAGAGGAACGGGTCAATAGAGCTAGATGTGCTTTTTTGTTGGAGAGTGTTCTTTCTCTCATGCTCGATGCCGTAAAAATCTCCTATCTAAGGAATACCATTAGTTCCAAGGT
Source organism: Allium cepa (assembly GCA_030765085.1). Lineage (NCBI taxonomy): Eukaryota > Viridiplantae > Streptophyta > Magnoliopsida > Asparagales > Amaryllidaceae > Allium > Allium cepa. Next base: position 275,832,010 of record CM060937.1, on the reverse strand, counting down.
GGTAGTCATAGTCAGTATTCTTACCTATTATTGTTTCTGTTGTGAGTTTAGATTTCTATCAATCTATGATGATGCTCATGCTTATTGTAGGTACTAAATCCAATGATCTATGCTTAGATGGATATGGTTTCGGTTTCTGTTGAAATTTAGGTCCATGAAGGTGTGGGTTATCACATATATAAGCAATAAGGCAGATTTAGTTATTTGTAACCGTTTAGCGCAAAAGTGGTTGAGTACTCTATTTAAACACTACAACACATCTATTTTGAAAAATGTAACTCCAAACCTATCAAAATTATGTAGAAAGTGGTCAGGTCAGACGGATATTCGTGGTGATTATAAACATGATGCCCAATTCACCTATTAATTAAAAGTCTATTTTTAATTAACTTAATATTAACAGTGTCAAATTTGTGGACCGTTACATTCTTCCCCTTTAAAATAATCGTGCCCTTGCACTTTCCCATATACAACTGTCTACGAAGTAAATGAAGTTTCATCATGGGTTTAATCACAAAATATGGGGAAATATACCAATCATAAATAACTATTTAAAGTGGTATATGACACCTGCACAACATAATCAATCTTGACATAATAAAATCCATCAACAACAATGAACTCAACACACATACTATACTAAAAAATAAATGTAATCAAAACTATAGCATGTAAACAACACTCCATCAAAAATGAAACAATCTCAATCATATGTCATTTTTTTTCACAAGTCATAACATGCATCTCAACAATCCAACTATACCAGCTTATAACAGGGTTTACAACAAAAATTTCGGTTGGCCTAAACATGCATACACACATAAATACATAGATCAATAATCGGTATAGCTCATAAAATAATTAAGCACTCATATTTAAAACTATAGAGTATTATCACCATAATGACATACGAACAAATAAATCATGTGTGCTAACTTTTATACTGATCACACATAAGGTCGAGATGTATAAACCACCACTATGGTTTCTCACTAAGCACAATTGATACACAATAACCCATGCAGCCATTACTAAGGTCAACAACAACTTAACAATACAGCCTCATCAAATCCTGAAGTAGCCCCTTGATTCCCCTAAGGTGAACTAGAATGTCATTAAGGTCTCATGTCACTATGACCATCACCAAGGTCTCTCATCACCACAACCATTACCAAGGCATTGTGTTGTAATGACCATCACCAAGGTCTCGTGTAACACTATGACCATTACTAAAGGCTCGCATCACCATGACCATCCATAAGGTCTCGCATCACCATGACCATCATAGAAGTGTTGCATCACCACTAAGATGCTTTTAGATATATGATAACTCAAATGACGACCTCCTAGGTCGATGATATCCCATGTCACCATTGGATTCAGTATTCGGTCACATAACTATCCAAAGGTACTGCCCTCTCAGGGTAGGCTGGATCATCTTATAGTCTAGGGTATATAGGTGAGCGTCCTCACATACCCTTGTCCCATGAAACACACATCGCATCAAGAGTTATCAAAGTTCCCTTCAGCAAACGACTCAATTTGGAACATCCAATGCCCCATCACATTACTGCACCTGATCGAACATGCCTCCTCGAACTACCTTAATCTTTGATATGTAGTTACCACTAGAAGTACTTAATCAATGCCCCGCATTGTCGATTCATTAAAGTTTTGAACACCATACTTGGTTCTTAGGATCTCCTTGCACTTAACCCGAAGCAGACCACCATTTTCCCTAGACGTGGCTTAAAGTCAACTAGAGAAAATCCCATGTCATCCACTATGATGGATCCAAAAATGTCCTCTATTAACTCATTAATCTCTCCAACACACGTCCCTTGGAAAGTCAACATAGGGTAGCTACCTCATCATAAAATTATTAATAGTAGTTTAACCTAGCATATAGTATAAACAATCACTATGTCAAACTAATAAGCAATCAAACAAATAAGCAATCGGCAAATGTAATACAAGCAAAAGAAATTAATTCAAACACGCACAACATAATTGAGTAAATAAAGATAGGAAATAAGAAGTGCATTATATATATATATTATATATATTAACTAGAAATAACTTAACAAGCCACAAAAAAATACGGACAAATTTAGGAAGAGAAAGCCAATATAAGAAAAATGTTAGTATCCTACATATTGAAATGGGCGGTCCCTACATCATATTCCCACTCTCTAAACGAAAGGGAATAACTAGACAGACATACAATCCCTTAGGGAAAGTCATACACAATAGTCGTAAGGGTAACATTATCATAATGGTTGTCAATAAAACTCATATTCATCTCGATTTATTGTCTCATACCTAATGTCACACGGTGAAGCCTTACGGTCTTCAAATAAAATTTTCCTAAATAAAGTAACTTTTTAAGAAAAATACTTTTCGGCAAACACTACCAAAGTTAGTTATTCAAGTCAAATATCTTGCATTTCAAAATTAACTTTTAAATCAAATAATTTCCATCCTTGTGAAATATTTTCCTAAAATATTTATTAAAATATTTAACTGCAAATTTTACAATAAAAAAATTTAAAAAAAATTATGTTCACACATGTTCTCAATAATACAATATTTGTTTCAAATTGGGTTCTTCATGAATCAAAATCCTTTATGTGCAAAAAAAGCTCTCCTTTCAAAAATTGTTTACATATAAAATAATTAGGACTAAAATAAGCTTCTGCACAAAACTTTTAAAATTTTAAGGATGTTCTTCTTAAACAAAATGTTTTTGCTTAAATAAAAAAAAATTCCTCTCACTTTTATTTTAAAGGATATTTCTCAAAATGTTTCTAAGTACAATACTTTCAAGTGTTTTCACCACTAAATAAATTCTCAAAACTATTTTACAGAATAAGATAACCATTGTACATTATTATTGTTTCGAGATCACGTTGCGTTTTCGTGTGCAGTCTTATTTTTTTGTTTGCGGTTTGTACGCGAACGGAATTCTATGTTGCGAGATGCTAGGAATTTCAAAATAAATACAATGTCAACAGTTCAATCAATTTAATGTTTAGACTTCACCTTCTTCCTTCTCTCTCATTTTTAGTTTCATTTTGTAGCAAAATAAACTAATGAAAGCAAACCTTCAAAAATTCATATCTAAAGATTTACTTAACAAAAATTGGTAAAACAACAATCTTTGGGTTCGGGGTGTTGAGATATTCGATTTGGTGTGTGCTTTAAAGGGTGAGGCATCATTTCGTGATGATCAACCAAAGACGATGAAACTACGGTTTCACTAGATGTGGATTGGAGGCAATTTTGGCAGATGAGAAGGTGGATACGGGTTTCTCGAGTGAAGAGCTTCATTTAGCCAAAGTTTCGAGGTGTGCGGTGCTTTAGGGTGGACAACATCACTTTGTGCAGTCGAAGTTTCTACTTCAGGTCATTTGGGAATAGGGGTGGTCAAGCTTTTGGTGATAGGGGGATGCGATGTATTTACAGAGAGAAAAGTGATGGAAAATCCAGATCTTGGTTTCGTCGAGAGGTGTAGGGGATTGCTGGTGCATGCACATAGCCATAATGGGTCGGATGTGTACTATGTGTAGTTCAAATTTTATTTGGAGGAGGGAGGACAGAAGAAGATTCGCTTTGCGAATTAATTTGAAATGTAATCATGAAATTAATTGATTTAAATAATTCAAATTATTAGAAAATGAATAAATTTCTCATACAAGATCCAATCGAGAAGCGGTCTTTTGCATTGCGCTTGTAATAGTGATAGCTTAGCACTGGAACTAGTTTTGTCGAATTTGGAGAAAGTGGAATTTTGAGCTAAAATCAAATGTCATTCGATTTTAGATCAAACTAGAACGCTTCGGCATCAACTGAAATTTTGGTGAGTTATCTCACATCTAAATGATTACTATAATGACATATAGTAGGTAAAAGTATAACTATTGTGTTTAACTAATTTATTAGGTTTGTTTGGCTGAATTTCCCCTTTAAAAAGTGAATGTCGTATAAAACGAAATACAACGAATTTTATAGAGAAATTCGGATTACCTGCAGTTGTGATTTTTAAATTTCAATTATATACCTATTGATTTTAATTCCCTTCATATGCATGTTATGTAGTCTGTTTAAATGTCAAAGGTAGTAATAGCATTATTTAAGTGTTGGTAGCTATTGGCCTCATTATAGTATTCTGAAATACTATTAATTATTGTTTTAATTTGGAAATGATTTTGATTTAGAAAATGATTTAATCTGACTTATTGAATATTCCATGATATCTTATTTAAAAATAGTTTTTTTATTTTTATATATTTATTTTATTATAACCTTTGGGAATGTTTTAAATTTATTTTGGAAAGTATTTACTATAGAAAAGTTATTATATTAATGAATATTTATTTTTAAAGGAAATAAAGGGGTTTATCTGTTATATTAAAGTAATTATGTTTTAAAAGTAAATAGAACTATTATGGAATAAATATTTGTGGAACGTTTTATATAAATTGAATAAAAATAATATTTTTATAAATAATATTTTTAAAAGATAAATGAGATCGTTTTACAATTTGGTATAATAATTGACAATAGTGAATTTATAGTAATATGTAGAATGATCATTTTATGGAAAGTATTTGGTTTTATTTTATAAACCGAAAGTTTGTGATAAAATTGGAGATTTACAAACGGTATTTTATAAATAGGAATGGATTTATAAAAGGATTTTATAAATAAGAAAGAAGTGTTTAAAAGGATTTTTATACTTACAAAAGGAGATTTATAAAAGTTTATAAATATAAATGAGTCTTATAAAAGAAATTTTATAAATGAATTTTGATTTTCATAATTATATTTGGATATTTACAAAAGGATTTTTATAATTATACTTTGAGATTTATACAAGAAGATTTATAAATCGTATTTTGTAAAGGAGATTTATAAATGAAGTTTTATAAAAAGATTTACAAATGGAGTTTGTAAATATAAAAAGGTTTATAAAATGGATTTTTACAAAAAGGAATGGGAATATATTTCCATAAATGATTGTTTTAAATGGTGGTATGGAAAGTATTCTATTTATACTTTACACTAAATTCCAAGGTATAGAAAGTCATCTATATCTTAAGAATTAAGAATGTGGGTCGAGGCAAGGATAGTTTTCTAACTTATTTGATCCCATTGTTAATCAAGGGACGGTACTGTTTGAAATCGAAAAGTAGCGGTAAGTATATGTAACAACCCGCATATTTTACGATTGTATATTTAAATATAGCATCGTTAGTCGGATTTAAGTCTGAAATGCTACCTTTTGCAAACAGTCGAATTAGAACTCGAAACCACTTCCATTGAGTTCAAAATACTGTTTGCGACCTTTTTGAGCATAAACATTGACATGTTTGGAGTTGAGTAGAATTTTGGTGTTTTCACTTAGGGCTTTGGGTTTAGGTTTCAACCCAATAACCTAACATAAGACCCTAGCTCCACCCCTTCTCCTCTTCATTCATTCTCATTTCCTAACACTTCAAGCTTTAGTAAAAATGGGGAAAGAGATTGGAAACTAAAATTCTAAGCCCTAGTTTCTTTTACAAATTCAAGTTCTAGCTCCAAAATCAAAGAGAAGCTTAGGTAAGCATCCTCTTCTTCTTCTCCATCTCAATCTCTCTCCAATTTCATAAATTTCCTATAACCTAACTTAGAAAATATTTGCTTATGATCTTAGATTGGAGCTTTTAGAGTTGAAATTGAAGAGTAGTTGATCTTCCTTTTGTTTTCAAGCTTCTCCTTCATTGTTTTTGAGAAAAAGGTGGTTTTTTGAACTCACATCTATGCCTATAATTTCTTGATTGTTAGCTATGAATTCCTAACATCTATTCTTGTTCGTTTGCTTTGGATTGAATTAGTTTATGAATATTCCAATTTTTGGGTATTTTGAAGTCAAAACTTTAAAAATCCTAGATTTGGTGTTTAAACATGATTTTGGTGGTGTATCAAAGAGCCTATAGGGCTGGGTTGCCGATTAGCATAAACCCCTAGTTCCCATTGCTCGTACGATCGCGATTTGTAGGATTTTTGCCCACTTGGGGGCTTGGATGAATGTGCTTCAGAAGCAAGTTCAGTCGACTGGACCAGAAGGTCAGTCGAATAAAGCAGAAGATAAAAAATGCTTAGAAGTAGATTCAGTCGACTGGACCAGGAGGTCAGTCGACTGAATTTGGGGACAGAAAATTCATGTCCCTGGTTTGTCGATAGACCTTCTGGCCCAGTCGACTGACCTGCTTGCCTCAGCCCAATTTGCCTATTTTGCTTGGGCTTCCAATTTATTTCAATTCGTGATGGTCCGATTTGTTATCATTTATTATCAACTTTGATGGTTTCATCTTCAGGATTAATGGGAATATCCATGTTGATGGATTTGGTGACGATTCCTATGGATTTGATTCATGTCTTCGTATGAGAATATTTGGTGATTGATTGTTTTTACAATCATTTTTGTGATTTGTCACTTTAAAATACGAAGGTTTCTATACTAGTAGTAAATATTCAAATCCCTTCACAAAGATGATTTCAACTCTATTTTTAATACAAAGCTCGTTTATAAAACTATTTTCCAATTTATTAGTATATACAAACATTTTCCTCATTCGTTCGAGAAATCCAATTAAACGATTTAGCAAAACAAGTGGTATGAAATGCTTGCGTTTACTTTGTCGGTTAATTCTTAGACTTGTTCGATTGAAACTCTTGTGACAATTTTCGAGTGGAAATCTACAATTTGTTCATAAATATTTAAGTTAAGCCGGTGGTTATGGCACATGAAGCTAAACTCATTTATTTACTAGCTTAGAGTGATCGACGCTTCTTGATGGTCAAGGATGATCATTTTGTGATTTAGACTAGCGATATGCTATGTTACTTTGTCCACGTGGGGGACTGTACCTCGTTTTATTGATTTTCGTCTCATTTTTTATATATAGGCTAACGACCTATTGGTTCTTTGGATTTTCGACTCATTTTTGTGGGCTAGCGACCCACGTTCTTTTATGCAGCTCGGTTCATCGGGCGTACCGTTGTACTACGTCGTTGTATCGGCTTATCAGGTTCATCGGTCGTACCGTTGTACTACGTCGTTGTTCCGAATTATTCGAGTTTACAGTTCCTCGGGCATACGTTGTACTACGCTGTTGCACCGCTCTATGGTAAGCGACCATGGGTTAGCGACCCATTTGTGATACACGTGTTGGTGAGTTTTCATGGTCCCGTTTTGTGATAGGCCTCCCCCTTTTTGTGATTTCTGGATTTCTAGTTGATGATTCCTGGGATTTGTGATTCACCAATTTTGTGATTGGCATTAATATATTTGTCAATATTTGTGGTATGGTGAATAAAATGAAGAATATGACATTCTTTTTAGTGCTTTGAGATTTCTTGAGATATTGTATGATTTTTGTGTTGTATACTTGTCGCAGTATGGCATTATTGTTATCATATGTTTTTTGTCATATCTCTTATTCTATCTCATTTTATTTGATATTTATAGCTAGACAGATTCGTTTATTATTTTCATATTAAATAATACTTGGGTCAGACCGAGATGTTACAGGTGCTTCTGCTTGACTCCTCTTCTAGGAAGATTATCTGACTTTTGACTAACTACTCTAGTTTAGTAGTTTTTGTTGTTATACATACGAGATAGAGACTCCTTGATGTATACTTAGTCTTTTGTCTTGCACTTGTACATATTCTTTTGTGATATTGTGGATCTTATTTGACCACTACTCTGATGTACACTACTATGTGATATATTCGTATCTGTTTCCGCCTTTGTGATATGGATATCTGTGGCTGATTTGTGTTATGCTTATTTCTATATCTGTTTTCGAAGATCATATAGCCACTTTGTAGTAGCTTTGAGTTTGTATCGGCATGTCGGATTTCCTCTTGAAAAGAAATTCATGTTATACTATCTGACATATCGATGCTCGCACAAAGCAATTACATGGATGGTCGCTCCTCAACAGCCTTATTCTTCATGCTAGTTGACGGTATTACCTCATAGTGTCCTTGGCTAGCGTGAGTATAGAGGTGGGGCATCACAGCTGGGTATCAGAGCCAAACTTCGGAACAATTCTAGCAAGGATCATTGTCCTTCTTAGGGGTCGTGCCTTAGGGTTTATTCAAGTCATTAGACCCATTTTATCCTTTTCTTTTATGGTGCCTTATTTTATCAATCATGATTTTTTGATATTCATTCTGGGAATAAAAAATTTCATCTTCTTTCTTTCTTAAAGAAGAGATATGATTAGACCAAACTGTGCCAGTGCCGGTCAATCCAGTGCTACTCCTCAGGATGGAGTATTTATGTCATCTCAACAACTTCTAGTTCTTGTAAAGAATGCTCAAGATGTCGAACCCATTCCAGATCCTACTCACCCAAAATCCGGATTTGCACGCCTGTGCAGTGATTATACAAATTTGGGCGGAAAGCTGCTCAAGGGTTCTGAGGGCGTTATCGAAGTCCAAGCTTGGCTTAGAACATGTGATCGCATCTTTTCTCGCATGAATCTTATTGATCTACATCATGTCCAAGTGGCTTCCAGTATGCTCCAAGAAAGAGCATTAGATTTGTATGAGCTTCTAATTTCTGAAATTGTTGAATCGGATCTTACTTGGGAGCAATTTCAGGAATGATTCGAAATAAAGTTTGTGCCGGAAGCTGAAAAAGTAACTTTAGCTCGACATTTTATTGACCTTGTTCAAGGTGAATCATTTGTGACAGACTATGTCGCATCTTTTGAATCCCTCTCTAAATATGGGGTCGAGTACATTGATACCCCCATTGAAGAAAAATCAGAGATTTGTCTATGGCTTGAATATGAATCTCAAAAAGCCTTTACTTCTGAAAATGGAAGTTTCTTTCGACCAGCTTGTTGATATCGCTCTTTGACTTGAAGAGGCAGATAAAGAAGATGATGTTGAAGTTGTGGGTGCCAAATCGAACTTCAACAACAACAAGAAGAGGCCAATTAAGTTCAGGGGCCCTTATCCCAACAAGAAAGGGAAACAAGAAACTCTGGTAGCTAAGACTACTACCTCTAGTCATGGGCAATGCTACAATTGTGGTTCTAAGGACCATTTTGCTAATAAATTTCCGAAACCTATCTTTTGTCGTTATTGCAAAAGTTTGGGTCATCTCTTATCTTCTTGTCCCAAACTTCAAAACAAGAACGAGAGAAAACTAAATGTTGTGCAAGCCCGTAGTAACACTTCTCGCTGTCGAGGTATTTCTCATTATATCCCTGATGGCATTATTATGTTTCGTGATCATCCTATTCGAGTTCTTTTTGATACAAGTGCATCCCATTCTTTTATATCAAAAGAACTTGTTGATACTTTTTCTTTAAGTGTTATGGCCTTGATGACTTCTTTGAGAATTGCGAATCTGGTTGGTGGATTCACAACACTCAGTTTACTTTGTAAAGATGTCAAGATTATTTTATATGATTATTCTTTACGAGCCGATTTGCATGTCATGTGTTACTTAGGCTTCGGAATGATTTTGGGAATTGATTGGCTTAAACATTATGAAGCCCATATCCTATGTCCTGAGCGGACTACTTATCTTCGACATCCTCAATCTGTTAAGTAGATTTCCATTGTTCTTAAATATTCGGATTCCAACTAGACAGCATTCTTATATTCTCTAAACCCTCATGATGACGATAATCATGATGAGGAAGATGTCATTTCTCTCATTCACATTATTCGTGAATTTCCCGACATATTTGAGCCCGTTTTAGGATTACCACCTAAGCGAGAAATTGAGTTCAGAATTAATCTAATACCTGGAGCTCTACCTATCACTCGTCCTCCTTATCGGATGTCTAATAAGGAGAATGAGGAGATGCAAAAACAATTATCTGAATTGGAAGCGAAGCAATTTACCCGCTCTAGTTCCTCTCCTTGGGGAGCTTCGGCTATTTTGTGAAGAAATCGATGGTGCACTTAGGCTTTGCGTTGACTACCACAAGCTTAATGATCTTACCATTAAGAATAAATATCCTTTACCTCGGATTGATGATTTATTTGACCAACTTTGCGGTGCTAGAGTCTTTTCATAGTTAGATTTACCAACTAGTTTTCATCAGCTTCGTATTGTAGAGAATGGCATTCCTTTGACATCATTCCATACTCGTTATGGATCTTATGAATGGCTTATTATGCCATTTGGTTTAACGAATGCTCCAGCTTATTTTGTGACCTTATGAATCAAGTTTCAAAGACTTCCCCGGTCAATTTGTTCTCATCTTTATGGATGATATTCTTTTTTATTCAAAAACCGAGGAGAAGCATGAAAAGCAACTTTGGATTGTGTTGGAAACTCTTAGTAGCAATCAATTGAAAGCAAAAAAATTTAAGTGCCACTTTTGGCAATCTCATGTGAAATTTCTTGGTCATATTATTTCTGAATTCTAAATTTCCATGGATCCTTCAAAGATCGAAGCGATTCAAAATTAGAAGAGACCGGAGAGTGTGACAGAAATTCGTAGTTTTCTTGGATTGGCGGGTTATTACCGTCGGTTCATAAAAGATTTTTCTAAAATTTTCGTACCTCTTACTAGTCTGAAAAAGAAGGGAGTTAAATACATTTGGTCAGACAAATGTGAAGTTTCATTTCAAAGATTAAAAGAACTCCTTTCTGATGCTCTTATTCTTGTTATTCCCGAAGGGAACCAAGATTTTATTGTTTATACCGATGTTAGTCGTGTTGGTTTCGGTGCCATTCTCATGCAAAGGGAACGTGTTATTGCTTATGCTTTTAGGCAATTAAAGCATGTCGAGAATAGGTATGCCACTCATGATTTAGAGCTCGTGGCTACTGTTTTCGCCCTTAGAATATGGCGTCCTTATCTTTTAGGAGAGAAATTTATTCTCTATACCGATCATAAATCTTTGAAGTATTTATTTTCTCAAAAGGAACTTAATTTGCATCAACAACATTGGATCGAGTTTCTTACATCTTATGATCTTGATATTCTTCACACTCCCAGAAAGGGAAATCGTGTTGCCGATGCCCTTAGTCGTAAGCAACAAGCGGTTGTTTCTATGATGATATCCGAATAGAATGATCTCGGGATTTTGTCCACTTGTGAGATTCAAGATCATGAATCTAATTTATGTTCATCTCTTGTTCTATGTAGCCTTGAGGCTCATCCTTCTCTTTTAGATCGCATTCTTGAAGCTCAAAAACTAGATCCCAAATTGGTTCTTCTTAGCCAAAGTTGTAGGGATAAAGTTGATATTGAAGGTTTGAAAGACTTTGATATTGATGCTCATTGCGGAATCCGAAAATTTGGTAGAATTATTGTGCCAAATATTAGTGATCTTCGTAATGACATTTTAGAAGATTCTCATCGTTCTAAATTTACCATTCATCCCAGTAGTAGTAAAATGTACATGGATATGAAGCGACTTTATTATTGGGATGGAATGAAATCTGATATTGCTAACTTTATTAAGCGTTTAATGACTTGCCAACTTGTTAAGGCCAAGCACCAAAGGCCCGGTGGGTTACTGCAACCTTTGGACATTCCAATTTGGAAGTGGGATCAAGTCTCCGTAGACTTTATTGATGAACTTCCTCATTCTCGTTCGATCCATGATAGCCTATGGGTGATAGTTGATAGACTTACAAAATCCGCCCATTTTATTCCCGTTCGGTCTAATCGGACCTTACCTCTTTTGACCAAACTTTATGTTAAAAAAATTGTTAAATTACATGGAGTTCCTACTTCTATTGTTAGCGATCGTGATCCATTGTTTACTAGTGGATTTTGGAAGAGTCTTTAAAAGGCTTTGGGAACGAAGCTTAATTTTAGCACCGCTTATCATCCTCGGTCTGATGGACAAACCGAGTGTGTGAATCAAACTCTTGAAGATATTCTTTGTGCATGTGTTCTTGATTTTGGTGGAAGTTGGAAAGATCATATTCCTCTTATTGAGTTTTTCTATAATAATAGCTTCCAATCTAGTATTGGTATGGCACATTTTGAGGCACTTTATGGAAGGCCATGCTGATCTCCTTCTTGTTGGCTTGAGGCTGGTGAGAAGCTGGTTTAAGGTCCAAATTATATTCGTGATTCCATAGAAAAGATTGACCTTATTTGTCATAGGATGAAAGAAGCTCAAAGTAGACAACGATCCTATGCCGATAAATGAATAAGGAAATTAGAATTTTATGTGGGAGATTTGGTATTTATTCGTGTTTTACATATGAAGGGTGTTGTGTGTTTCAATCGATCGGGAAAATTAGCGCCTTGATATATTGGTCTGTTTCCCATCACCGAACGCAATGGTTCCGTGGCTTATCGCCTTTTATTACCGGCTTAATTTTCTACTATTCATGATGTGTTTCATGTTTCTCAATTACGGAAATGCCTTCGAGATTCTGATTCTATTCTTGAGCCTGGTGTTGTGGAAGAAATTGTTTTTCGCCTAATTTGACTTGTGAGCAACATCCTATTCGTATTATTGCATCGGTGGTTAAACGCCTTCGAAATAAAGATGTTCCTCTTGTGAAAGTCCAATGGACCTCAAATCCTAAGGATTGCTCTTGGGAATCTAGAGAATTCATCGAGCGGACACACCCGAACTTACTCTCCCGTGCTCTTTGAGGTTGAACTTCTTATTTTAAATCTTCTTTTGTGTTAATATGCTTTTATGGTTGTTACTCTTTATTTTCTTCTTAAGTATTGCGAGGAACGCAATTTCTTTAAGGAGGGGAGTCTGTAACAACCCGCAAATTTTACGATTGTATATTTAAATATTTTATTTAAGTATAACATCGTTAGTCGGATTTCAGTCCAAAATGCTACTTTGTGCAAACAGTCGAATTTGAACTCGAGACCACTTCCATTGGGTTCAAAAAGGTGTTTGTGACCTTTTTGAGTATAAACATTGATATGTTTGGAGTTGAGTAGAATTTTGATGTTCTCACTTAGGGCTTTGGGTTTGGGTTTCAGCCCAATAACCTAACATAAGAACTTAGCTCCACCCCTCTCCTCTTCATTCATTCTCATTTCCTAACACTTCAAGCTTTAGTAAAAATTGGGGAAGAGATTGAAACCTAAAATTCTAAGCCCTGGTTTCTTTTACAAATTCAAGTTCTAGTTCCAAAATCAAAGAGAAGCTTAGGTAAGCATCCCTTCTTCTTCACCATCTCAATTTCTCTCCAATTTCATAAATTTCCTATAACCTAACTTAGGAAATATTTGGTTATGATCTTAGATTGGAGCTTTTAGAGTTGAAATTGAAGAGTAGTTGATCTTCCTCTTGTTTTCAAGCTTCTCCTTCATTGTTTTTGAGAAAAAGGCGAGTTTTTGAACTCACATCTATGCCTATAATTTTCTTGGTTGTTAGGTATGAATTCTCATCATCTATTCTGGTTTATTTGCTTTGAGCTGAATTGGTTTTATGAATATTCCAATTTTTGGGTGTTTTGAAGTCAAATCTTTAAAAATCCTAGCTTTGGTGTTTGAACATGATTTTGGTGGTGTATCGAAGAGCCTATAGGGCTGGGTTGCCGATTGGCGTAAACCCCTAGTGCCCATTGCTCATCCGATCGTGATTTGTAGGATATTTGCCCCACTTGATGGCTAGGCTGAATGTGCTTCAGAAGCAGGTTCAGTCGACTGGACCAAAAGGTCAGTCAACTGAACCAGAAGATAAAAAAATGCTTAGAAACAGGTTCAGTCGACTGGACTAAAAGGTTAGTCGACTGAACCTGGGGACAGAAAATTCGTGTCCCTGTGTCAATCGACTGACCTCCTGGTCTAGTCGACTGACCTGCTTCCTCAGCCCAATTTGTCTATTTTGCTTGGGTTTTCATTTTAATCGATTCGTGATGGTCCGTTTTGTTGTTATCATTTATTATCAACTTTTATGATTTGTTCTCTGGGATTTTTAGGAATATCCATCTTGATGGATTTGGTATCGATTTCTTTGGATTTGATTCACGTCTTCGTATGTGAATTTTTGGTGATTGATTGTTTTTACAATCATTTTTTTGTTTTGTCACTTTAAAATACAAAGGTTTCTATACTAGTAGTAAATATTCAAACCCCTTCACAAAAATGATTTCAACTCTATTTTTAATACAAAGCTTGTTTATAAAACTGTTTTCCAATCTATTAGTATATACAAACCTTTTCCTCATTCATTCGAGAAATCCAATTAAACGACTTAGCAAAACAAGTGGTATGAAACACTTGTGTTTACTTTGTCGGTTAATTCTTAGACTTGTTTGATTGAAACTCTTGTGATAATTTTCGAGTGAAAATCTACAATTTGTTCGTAAAGTTAAGCCAGTGGTTATGGGACATGAAGCTAAACTCATTTATTTACTAGCTTAGAGTGATCAACACTTCTTGATGATCAAGGATGATCATTTTGTGATTTAGACTAGCGATATGCTATGTTTCTTTGGCCACATAGAGGACTATACCTCGTTTTATTGAGTTTCTTCTCATTTTTTATATATAGGCTAACGACCTATTGGTATATTGGAGTTTCGACTCATTTTTGTGGGCTAGCGACCCACATTCTTTTATGGAGTTTGGTTCATCGAGCGTACCATTGTACTACGTCGTAGTATTGGCTTATTAGGTTCATTGGGCGTACCATTGTACTACGTCGTTGTTTCGAATTATTTGAGTTTCTAGTTCCTCGGGCGTACTGTTGTACTATGCTGTTGCACCAGTTCTATGTTTAGCGACCATGGGTTAGCGACCCGTTTGTGATACATGTGCTGGTGGGTTTTCATGCTTTCGTTTTGTGATAGGTCTCCCCCTTTTTGTGATTTTTGGATTTCTAGTTGATGATTTCTGTAATTTGTGATTCACTAATTTTGTGATTGGCATTGATATATTAGTCAATATTTGTGGTATGGTGAATAAAATGAAGAATATGACACTCTTTTTAGTGCTTTGAGATTTCTTGAGATATTGTATGATTTTTGTGTTGTATACTTGTCGCAGTATGACATTATTGTTATCTTACGTTTTTAGTCATATCTCTTATTCTATCTCATTTTATCTGATATTTATAGCTAGACTGATCCGTTTATTATTTTCTTATTAAATAATACTCGGGTCAGATCGAGATGTTACAGGTGCTTTTGCTTGACTCCTCTTCTGGGAACATTATCTGACTTTTGACTAACTACTCTAGTTTAGTAGCTTTTGTTGTTATACACACGAGATAGAGACTCCTTGATGTGTACTTATTCTTTTGCCTTTCACTTGTACCAATTCTTTTGTGATATTGTAGATCTTATTTGACCACTACTCTTATGTGCACTACTATGTGTTATATTCATATCTGTTTCCACCTTTGTGATATGGATATCTGTGATTGATTTGTGTTACGCTTGTTTCTATATTTTTTTCCGAAGATCATATAGCCGGTGTGTAGTAGTTTTGAGTATGTATTAGTATGTCGGATGTCCTCTTGAAAAGAAATGCATGTTATACTATCTGACATATCGGTGCTCGCACAAAGCAATTACATGGATGGTCGCTCCTCAACAGCCTTATTCTTCATGCTAATTGACGGTATTACCTCGTAGTGTCCTTGGCTAACGTGAGCATAGAGTTGAGGCATCACAGTATGTTTGGTCTAATTTCTATGCAATCTGTTTACTTGCTTCCAAAAGGAAAGTGTTTGGGTTTATTGTTATCAATGTTTTAAATGACATTCATTTTAACCCAAATAATTTTTTTGTAAATGAAATCTTTCTTAAAATTAGTGAACATACTAAAGTATGTGGATATGCTTCTTAGGTATTGGAAATGTAGTGTTTTGTGAATATACTTATACTATTAAGATAAGTATAGAAAAGTTTCATAAGTTTTAGAACTTAAATGTTCTATAAGTACACTTATACAGTTGAGATAAGTATATCAATATTTTTCAAATATTGAAAAGAGTAGAGAGGGTTTGAGAATATATCTTTTATAAAGGTGTTTCAATAAGAATACTTGAAAGACATTTTAATTAATGGAATGACTAATTAAAGAGGCTTAGTGGTTGTTTTATGATTAACCATGCTTGAATAAATCTTCGGATTGATTTTGTTTGTTATTTGATATTTAAATAACCGACTATAAAATCTTGGCTAGTTTTTTAAACTATCATTGTTGATTCGTAGAGACTTGGATCAGATATATTATCTGAAACCACTTCGAACCAGCATAATCGTTTGAATAGGAGACATCTTAAAAATGATCGAAGAAGGAGTTCTTTGAAGTGCAAGGGCTACTTGCTACTATTCCTGAGGGTGATTCCAAAATGGATGTAGTAGATGTAGTGCCTTTGGTTTGTCCAGCCCTAGAACTACTTGTATGTATGAATGCTGTCATTGCATTGTTTCCTAGAGGGCAATGTTAGCATTCCACGTGGGATTTGCTAAAATGGCAAAATGTAGTCTCAAGCCTCACAACCCAGAAACGACTAAAATCAGAGGAGATGCGACAGGACTATGTGGTTTTCAACCATTAGGGTATGTCATCATCCTTCTAGATATACATTTTTGGATTCGGTATGTGCATAAGAGCTCTTGGAAAAAGGTTGCAAAACAATCAAGGTGATGTCATATTCGGTACTATCCAAGAAGAGAAAGGCTGGTTCTACGTTGGCAAGGGTGCAAGATATTCTTGTTGACCTCGATACATTTTTCTAGAAATGTACCATGACAGGTGGTACCCTAGGGCCTTGTCATTGATGGAATGCATTCTCTAATAAGTGCCTCAAGGACGTAGTTTTGCCCAACTATGACGGAACATGAGATGCAAGCATTCTAGTTATTTTATATATTTATTTTAAACTCTAGACCTTATTATAAAATCATTGGATTTTCATTATGAAATTGTTTGGTTATCGGAAGGTTAAAATCCATCCGTGTTTATGTGCGGCGCGATCTTACGAGGTGCCTTTATTTTTAAAAGGTTTTCCTGACATCAAAAATCCATATGATGTGTGTTTCCCATGCTGGTTTACCAGACTGATACGGACGTTATTTTCTTATAATGCTTGCGTCACCCCACGCATATTTTCAATCTTAGTTTTGGATGCTTTGGAGCTTTAGGAGATGAGCTGGATGCCTCCAAGATGTGTTCGCGTATTTTTACTTTCCGCTGCGTTTGTGAGGGTATGATATTATAACTCTCTAGGATGATGATAGATAGTTACTTTGACTTATTTATATATTATAATTTTTTTCTTTTGTAAAGATTTATTGTATATTATATTGTACTTGTCATGATGTGAGATTCTGTTTTGTCTTTTATTTTTTCCCCCAACAGTGTATATTTCGGGAACTTGGATGCTCAACACGTGAATATCATGGATATACTAGTGTTGACTTTTAAGGGTTGAAAAGTAAAGTTGTTATCAGTGGTATCAACGCTTAGGTTGAGTAAACACCTAGACTTTGGTAGGATAGACTCATTAGAGATAGGTAAGTGACATCCTATAATGAGTTTGAGTGTATATATGTAAGTGTGCATATTTGTTAGTGACATAAAATGTTTTATATTATGTTGATTTATCTGTTGAGTATTTTATGAATTATGGTCAATACAAAAGGAACAACCGTAACGATAGGGGTTTCAACACTCTTGAATAAGGAAAACTGACACCGTATTGTTTTGAAATTTGGGTAAATGAAATAACTTTATCTAGGATTTATTTTATATATAAAATAATAGTTTTACGAAATTGGTATAGAATTATGATGTGTTTATTTATTAGAAAATGATAATATTTATTTATTATAATTTATTATTTGATTAGTCATGCACGTCCAGTTTAGGAGCATGGACAATTGTGTGTTGGTTGATTGTTTATGATCAAATAGTTTTTGAGCATTTATTTTTTTGGTTGAATTAAATACAAACACCTTGTGAATTCAGTTTCAAGGTTTGACTATAAGGAGTTTAATGATAATGTTGGCTTAAAATTTAGTTTTAATAAAGGTGTTAATTTTAATATAAACAAAAAAACATACATTTGTGAAATTACCCGCCTTACCGAACCCGATTTTTCATAAGAAATGGTATCTGTGAACACCCAGTTCGGTAAGAAGAGAAGACTGGAATATGACTTTTGCTCACATTAGACCAAACCATAGCCTTCCTACGGGCGCTTTGGTTTATATAAGAAAGCAAATTTGGTATGATATATAAATATGGTTAATAAAATAAAAAGGATTTAAATTCAGAGTCTGAGAACTTAAAATCTCGATGTTTTGAAAATTGTTTTTCAAAGATTTGGAACAAATAACGAAAGTATTATTTGAAACTAGTGATTAATAGAAATTTTTTAAAATGCATTTTAAAAGAGATAGAAAGTAATGAACTCACTTACGTTGTTGGAAAATAATTCTAATGATGACTGAAGCATCATCGGTGTTAATTTTCGAGTTTGTTAATAAGGGATTACTACCATAATAGTAGTTTTTCTTCTAAATTATTATCATGAAACAAATTTTGTTTTAGATTCTGAATGTATGATTTGATATATAAAGGAGATATGTATATTATTATTTCAAAATAGAGTAGAAATAAAACATGGGTGCTTAATTCTTATGTGTTCAATTAAGCTATTGTATTGGGCTCATGTATCCTATGCATTAATATAGTCTAGGTTGTGCATCTCATTATGGTATCATTGTTTGGTAATTTTCAATTGTTGAAAATAAAATAGAATTTTCGACGATTTTTGACAATCGAAAACTTCAACGTTAAACCTAAGTTTTTTTGATATTTTAAGAAAATAAGTTTATTTATAACGTATAAATTTGAGAAGATAGTAAGTTAGGACAAACTTTAAATTTTTTGAAATTCAGGTTAAGTAAAACGAGTCTAAAATTGTATATATGCTTTAGGATGTAGAAGAGTGTTGTACGAATATGAACTTGAGTTCCAAAACAATTAATAGACTTAAGTGATGTGTTATGAAATGTTTCATAAATGATTTTAATATTAAAAAATATACTATAAGTAAAAATGTATGTGAATTATAATGATAAATAATTGGAGTACTTAAGAAACTAGTGGAATAAGTATGCAAGTTATACGTAGATCATTATATTCGCAAAATTGTTTTGATCTAGATTCGAACATATGATTTTAAGGTGATTTACACTTGTCTGAACATGGATCTTTCACTTGATTCTTGACGGCGAACACTTGATATGGATTTTCATTTGATTTTGAAATTTTCTATCATAGTATATGGCTATAAAAAATGGAGGCTTCTAATCAAGGAACATGATCAGAGTCTGTTAACAAGAAAACTTGTCAACATCCCCAAACCTATGTGAATGGCCAATAAGGTTATATAAGATAAGGTTATCAAAAAGATTGCTTCCTTCGAAACCCTTCTTTTGACCAGGTTGACTTGGTTGAAACAGTTTTGGAAGATACTTTGAAGTGCGGGCAAGAGAAGAATCATTTTACTCAAAAACCCTCTTTCAAATGAGTTGAAAATAGCCATTCATATCGAATATCAATCCCTTTCGATCATGTCAAAAAGTCCTTTCTACCCTTTCAACCATGTTGGAAGGAATGCTTGGTCTATTAATATGCAGTAACTGCTTTCGACCTTATTGGTTTCGTTTCTTATGTGGAGGAACTCCTTCGCAAGGGTTGTTAATGTAACTGAGTATTGGTTCCTTTCGAATGAGCTCCTCCATTTATGATAATTTGCCAATTTCAAACCGGATTTCCTTCATGGAATCCCTTTCAATCAGGTCGAAAGGTAGTTTGTCCTTTTGAAATTGATCCAATTTGCAATTACTCAAGCTTCATTCAGTATACTCGATATAAGATCTTCTTGGATATTTGTATGTTTTATGAACTTATTAGTGTCGAAACATCATCACCGTCCTTATTTTCCATTATATGATATTTGTCACGATAATGATGTGATTTGCATGTATGTTATATGTAACACCCCTACACCCCTTAGTATACCTAAAAAGGACACACTAAAAGATGTGGTGTATTGTAGGTATAGCTAAAACTTTACAGAGACTAAGATTGACAAGAATAAATAAATAAAACAGCGGAAACATTTAAAATAATAACTTATTTATAAATCAAGCTTCATAAAATCAGTCATAACCAAAATAAGACTCAAAATACCAAATACATAAGTCTTATGAAAAACACCATCTCAATCACTATATTAGAGTACATAAACTAGATCATCCCTATCAACAGTACCAATACATCCAAACTAAAATAAAAAGGAAACCTGGAATAGAAGAAGAAGAATACATAAAGAATACCCAAGAATGTCACTCTTGGAAAGCTGAAAGTCTACTGCCCTTGCCTCTGCTGGCCTATAGGGGAAAAGGGAAAAATAGAGGAGTGGGTCAGATTAAAAGTCTGGTGAATGAAAGTAATTACTAGTATTTTTAAGATAGATAAAGATAATAGACTTCGCAACAGTTCTAGTTATAAAACGAAATAAAGGAAAAGATTAAGTTGGAATCAAATACGGTTTAACTGTTTGCTTCTCTTAGAAAGTTTTTGATTGTTTTGATTATTTGCGCTTGTCTTAGATAGCTGCTTTGATTAGGCTGAAATCCCAATCCTAGTTTAATTATGCTAAAGTCCTAATTCTACCCTATGATTGGCCTTCTGTCTCTGTTGTGCCACTGTGAGCTAGTCCCCTCCTATGGGTCCCACAGCAAAAGGACACATGTTTAGCATTTGGAATTCAATAGCGACTTATCTTCCAGCATCGAGGCTGCCCGCTCGATCACCATTAGGCTCGCACTATCTGTTGCTCCCTCTTTGGACCTCTTATTTTCCCTAAACAGCATAAGCATTCTCAGCCTCACTTGAGTGTGTTGTAAGACCACCAGTTCCTGACTAAAGGGGAATGCTGGCGATACAGGTCCTAACAAACAGAATCTAGCTGCGCCCCTTTCCAAAATATCCTTATTTGAGCTTCTAATTATTGACCACTTATCTACCCTAAACAACATAAGCGTGTCCCAAGGGGAAAGCTACCTGTACGGGTCCTACTTTTTAATTATTGACCACTTATCTACCCTAAACAGCATAAGCGTGTCCCAAGGGGAATGCTGCCTGTACGGGTTCTATTTCTATCTTTGCTTATTAAATTAAATATAAGTTCTAAAATAAGCCTCTTATTTATCGCTGCTATTCTTGCTTATTAACTTAAATATAATTTCTAAAATAAGCTTTTTCTGTTGTCTCTAATCATAACCTATGTGTTATAATTTTGCTTATTAACTTAACCCACGGGCTAAGTTTCAAAAAAAGCTACTTCTGCCATTTCTTCTAATTTCTCTTTTTAGTTACAATTACATGTTTTATCTATGCTTGCAAATATCTTAAATTTGCCTATTTCAGTCTATGTCCAATTTATTACGGTGCTTCTTATTTCACATCCAATTTCTGTAAATTCAGTTTTCTTATATTTTAGTCCATATTAGCGAATTATTCTCTTTTAATTATTCCATTTGCATAAAAAGGGAATTAAAAAGAACTAACATCTACAGAATAAATCCCAACGTAGAATAATTGTAAATAAAATATAAGTAACAGTACATAACTATAAATACTAAAAATAACTGTAAATAATTGGGAAAACTATAATTAACAGTAAATAATTGAAAAGAACTGAAATAGAAAAGCAAAAAGAAAATTGACAGAAAAGCAAGTCTAAAATTTACTTAAAAATAAACTATAAATAAACTTGCATAGAGGTTATCCCAAAATTGTAGAAAAATTGTAACTATTATAAACCTTATTATTTTAAATTACATAGAAATCTAAAATAATTACTTAAACACTCACATATGGTCCTAAGCTCTTTTCCTTGACCTTCCTGGATCCACTTCTAGGGTATAAAATATTTTAATCAAAAAGATCTTCTCCCCAGAAAAATATTCCTTTTAGGGCCCAGTCTCAAGCAATGGACCCAGATGTAGAAAACCTAAATGAGGAAAATATATAGAGCTTGGGTCATATTTATAGTGTCACTTTTGGATCTCAGACCATTGGATTTGAAGATTAAATCTGTTGCAATCATGTTATAGGCTCACTGGGAACCATCGGATGGAAGCAGGAACGCACAGGATGGAGTAGAAATGGAAAAAGGCGTGTTCGAATCGAACTAGGCAAAGGTACATACAAAAGGCAAGGCCGGTCGACCAAGCCATGGTGAGGGTCGACCTTGCCCATTTTTTTCTTTTCTTTTTATTCTTTTGAATTTTTCTTTCTTTCGTATCTTCTTCATTCTAGCTTGGATTCTGACAATCTATATATGAAAATTGATCAGAAAATAACCACGGACACAATGGTACAACTCTCGAGGCTCAATTCTGATAAGTTCACAAAGTAATTTTACTTTTTAGTTAATTCATTAATTAATTATTATAGCTTAAATTTCGATTTGTTACATTCTCCCCTCTTTAAAGGATTTCGTCCCCGAAATCTCTAAGGATGGAAGAGTGAAATAAATGTTTTCATCTAAGTTTCACAACCAACTACACAACCATCATCCATTACATCCGTTGTCCTTGAGTTTTTTGAAATGTGATTTATGATATATATATATATATATATATATATATATATATATATATATATATATGTAATTAATGTAGTGTCAATGTCTCTAACTAATGCAAAAGATTACACGGTCTACTGATTCAGTCGACCGCCTTTTATGCAATCATGTCTGTGCCATGCACCCAAATGAATGCAATTTCCTAATGTTAACTGATAGTTCTATATGCATTCTACAATCATCATCCAAATGCAACAACAATGTGATAATCATCCATTCATAGCAACCATGGAATAAAATAAAAAAAAGAAATGCAAATACGCACATATCCATATGCATATGCTCTAGTGTCCTTGTTAGGTCGATCCCTAAGAGATAATAGTGCCTAGTGTTAAGTATATGCGTCCATTGGCATCCACTAGCAATTACTTGCAACCACTAGTATCCATCATACATAACATGTTCTAATAACATGTTTATATCAAATCCTACCATCCATAAGTTAAATCCCAAGTTCTACCCTCCCAAAGGATAATAAAGGAAAGAACATATTCAAAACTAAATACAGAAATAGGAAATTCAAAATTTATTATCAAAGAGATGTGGATAAGAGGTACTTATCTTTCCTAATCAAATCAATCTTCTCTGAAGTCTCTTTAACCATGTCAGGACTAAATAGTAATCTCTCTGTAGACTCTAATCAACATGAAGGCGACTTGCATGGTCTTCTATAAAGGGCTTCGAAAGGCGTCATTCCAATGCTAGTCTGAAAGCTATAATTATAAGCCAACTCTACTTTGGAATATGCTCCTCCCAAGTTCCTCCAAAAAATTGAATATACATCCTCACCATGTGTGTCTTACCATCTTACTATTCTTCTATAATCTACACACATGAGGCAAGAATCCTAGGTTCTCATGGTGTCCTATACATTTTATGGAAACTTCTACTATTACTTCTAAAAGTAATCACTGCTATCTCCTTCATCGCCATACACTTTTTCCGTCACACCTAGGAAATGATTCTTATCTACTCCACATTTGAAAGTTCATATTGGTATTTAACATTCCATTTCAAAAACTAAAGCTTCTAAACTTTTAAAATATCAAAACCTAAAATTTTTGTCATTAAAAGTATTATTTTCAAATTTCCATTAAATTCAAAGGTACTTAGTTATTTAACATTTTATCTTTCTAGACTTGCATCCTTACAGCCTTTTTGAATTTACATTATTCCTTAAGCCTAGAGGGGAAAACTTACAAATTCTAAGTTCAAAACTTATTCCTCTTTTTCTTTTAAGGACTTTACAGCTTTCCATAAAAATTTGGATTTTTAAATTTAACTGTTACTAAGTTTTTCGCTTCCAAAAACTTATTTACCTTTTCATCAAACCATTTTTCTTTAAAAATATTTAAAATGTTCTTATATGTTTTCAAACATTTTCTTTTCAAGGATTTTTAACTTTGCAAAAACTAGAGTGGATAAGAATAGTTATTTATTTTATTAAAAACTCCTTAACCTTCCAATTACTTAACCTTGGAGGAGTTTCTAACTACAAATTGGGACTTTCTACAAAGGCCCTGTATAATATCTCTCCTAACCAACTTTGTCTATAATTATTTCACTTCTTATTACACCTAATGGTTTTATACCATAATATATTGGAACTACTTTCTTAAGAAACTATTAACGCCAAAACCTTCTATAGATCCTTTAAAAGAGGACTTCATGTTTATGTAAATCACAATGAACTTATGTTATATTTTTCGAAGTAGGCTATACAAAATAAGGTGCTTCTCATACCATGTATATCTCTTTCACGTATTCCTTATAACTTGCACAAAACATCTTTATTTGTGATTTTGCTTCATATAAAATTTTATTATTATTCATTACATTCCAATAGATTAAAGTATGTTTAATCTATATTCTCGTATAATAGACAATTTCTATGAAATTTATTGATTTTATAATATTTAACTTACACTTTTCTCTCCAGTAAAACTCATTTTTCAACACTATTTTAATATATCCAAAATTAGAAAACATTTCCTCATACTTATTTAAATAATAAGTGTACCTACAAACCACTTTTTATTATATGTAGAAATTATTTTCAAAATACATTTTTATTTGGGTCAAAATAGATGTTGCGCGAAACACCGTTACTACAACCCAAAAATACTAGTGTATGGATTTAATTAAAATAAATACTAATAAATCTAGCATGCGATGCAAAAACATTTCCCTTCAGAGTTGCCTACTATAAAAAGAGAGTTCTACTATTGTATGTCTCTAGTCTAACGACTCTCCTCTCGTAGTCTAATATCGGTTCATAATTGGATAGCCAGTCCATTTCCAAAATCATTCCATACCCCGAAAATCCCAATACGTAGGTGTCACAGTCAAACTCTACCCCTAGTATAAAAAATTTCTAATCCCTACAAATCATATGTAAATGTGTCGATCCTTCTATGGGGTTCGAAATGACTATGGGGTCTACTACTAAAGAGGTATCTAAGTGCAAACAATCAACTAGAAATAAAAGAGTGTGAGGCTCCAAAATCAGAAAGAGTCCGAATAGGAAAATCTGAAATAGAAATCAAACCTGCTATAGAGACTTTCCTACCTCTATCTGCTCAACTGCTAGAAGGTGCTACATACAAAGCTTGTACTTGCGTCGTAGGTGCGCCTGCTCTCTACCCTATTCTCTGAGGAGAAGCTCTACTACGGTGACCAGGCTCTCTACAACTATAACACCTTCCCTTCATCATCTTATTCTTACAGTCCATTGTGTAATGACCAACTAGTACACAGTTATTGCATTTCCCGCTGTTCTTGATCCACTTCTGAGGTCCTCCTTCTTTCCTCTTGTCCTTTTCCTTCTTACTCTTCCACCATGGCTTCTTAGAGCTTTTTAACTTAGGAACCTCTTTAAGCTCTCCCTTCAGCTACCAAGATGTAAGCCAAACTCTCTATCGATCCTCCAATCCTAACAACCCAAACATTCACTCCTTGTCCTTCAACCTAGCTCATGCCTCCTCGCAATCCTTTGTGCCAAAAAATGTTTTGCCTCCTAGTCCTTGCATAGCTTAGAAAAATTAGTTTTTGTAAAGGGATTAAAGGGATCTCCACCTACCAGTGCTATATTAGGCGCTTTCCCTTGCACCTTTGGTACCGTAGCTCTATGAAACTAGTTAGCCATATTATGCAAAGAAAAGAGAATTTAGGCTCGAACGAATCGAAAGAAGGTTGAATTGGACATTGAGTGGATTTTTATAAAAACTCTCTTTCGTACTTGAAAAAACTATTTCTATAATAAGAGTTTCTTTCTGAAAAATACTTCTAGTGAAGATAGGCTACTTTAAAAATAGGTTACTTTTGGAAAAATATTCTATTTTCAAAATAAGTTATAGGAATCTTGTAATCTTAGGCTCTAACACCAAGTGTAATACCCTACACCCCTTATTATGCCCAAAATGGGCACACTAAAAGATGTGGTACATTATAGGTATAGCTAAAACTTTACAGAGACTAAGATTGACAAGAAAAAATAAATAAAATAGCGAAAACATTTAAAACAATAACTTATTTATAAATCAAGCTTTATAAAATAAGTCATATCCAAAATAAGTCTCAAAATACCAAATACATATGTCTTATGAAAAACACCATATCATTCGCAATATCAGAGTACATAAATAAAACCATCCCTCTCAACGGTACCAGTACATCCAAAATAAAATAAAAATAAAAATAGAGCAGAAGAAGAAGAAGAATACATAAAGAATCTCCAAGAATGTCACTTCTGGAAATCTGGAAGTCTATTTCCCTTGCCTCTGTTGGCTTAGGGGGAAAAGGGAAAAACGGAGGAGTGGGTCAGACTAAAAGTCTGTGAATGAAATTAATTACTAGTATTTTTAAGCAAGATAAAGATAATGACTTTGCAACCGTTTTAGTTATAAAAGCAAATAAAGGAAATGATAAAGTTGGAATCAAATACGGTTTAACTGTTTGCTTTTCTTAGATAGTTTTGATTGTTTGCACTTGTCTTAATATCTTCTTTGATTAGGTTGAAATCCAAATCATAGTTTAATTAGGCTGAAGTCCTGATTCTACCCTTTGATCTGCCCTCTTTCTCTATTGTGCCACTGTGAGCTAGTCCTATCTTATGGGTCCCACTGTAAAAAGACACATGTTTAGCGCTTGGAACTTAATAGCGACTTATCTCTTTGCACCGAGGCCGCATGCTCGACCACCATTAGGCTCACACTATCTGTTGCTCCTCTTTGGACCTCTTATTTACCCTAAACAGCATAAGCATGTCCATCCTCACCGGAATGTGTTGTGAGACCACCAGTTCCTGACAAAAGGGGAATGCTGTCGATACAGGTCCGAATAAACAAAATTTAGTTGCGCCCTTGCCCAAATCCCCTGATTTGAGCTTCTAATTATTGACCACTTATCTACCCTAAACAGTATAAGCATGTCCCAAGGAGAATGCTGCCGGTATGGGTCCTACTTCTTGATTATGGACCACTTATCTACCCTAAACAGCATAAGTGTGTCCCAAGTGGAATGCTGCCGGCACGTGTCCTATTTCTATTTTGCTTATTAACTTAAATATAAGTTCTAAAATAAGCCTCTTTTATTATATCTACTATGCTTGCTTATTAACTTAAATATAAGTTCTAACACAAGCTTTTTCTGTTGTCTCTAATTATAACATGTGCGTTATAATTTTTCTTATTAACTTAACCCAAGGTCTAAGTTTAAAAATAAACTTCTTCTAATATATCTTCTATTTTCTCTTTTTAGTTATAATTACATGTTATAACTATGCTTGCAAATGTTTTAAATTTTCCTATTTCAATCTATGTCCGATTTCTTACAGTTCTTCTTATTATACATCCAATTTCTATAAATTCAGTATACTTATATTTTAGTCCATATTAGCGAATTATTCTCTTTTAATTATTCCATTTGCATAAAAAGGGAATCGAAAAGAACTAACTTATACAGAATAAATCCTAATGTAGAATAGATGTAAATAAAATATAAATGACAGTAAATAACTGTAATACTATAAATAACTGTAAATAATTGGGAAAACTACAATTAACGGAAATAATTGCAAATAATTGAAATAGAATAGCGAAAAGAAAATTGGCCAGGAAGAAAGTCTAAAATTTATTTAAAAATAAACTATAAATAAACTTGCATAAAGGTTATCTCAAACTGTAGAAACACTACAACTATTGAAAACCCTATTATTTTAAATCAATTAAAAATCTAAAATAATTACATAAGCACTCACCTATGGTCTTAGCACTTTTCCTTGGCCTTCTCGAATCCACTCCAAGGGTATAAAATATTTTAATTAAAAATATCTTCTCCTTGAAAAAATATTCCTTTTAGGGTCTAGCCTCAGGCAATGAACCCAGATGGAGAAAATCTGAAAATTCTGAATGAGAAAAATAGCTAGGCTTAGGGTCTTATTTATAGTGTCACTTATGGGTCTCAAACCGTTGGATTTGAAAATTAAATCTGGTGCAACCACGTCATATGCTCTCTGGGAACCATCTGATGGAAGCACGAATGCACGGAATGGAGTAGAAATGAAAAAATGACGTGCTCGAGTCGAACTGGGTGAAGGTACATGCAAAAAGCCAGGCAAGTCAACCTACCTGTCGACCCACACATGCTTGGGTTGACCTATAGATCGACCTAACTATGGTGAGGGTCGACCTTGCCCATTGTTTTTTTCTTCTTGTCTTATTTTCTAGATTCTTTTTTCTTTTATATCTCCTTCATTCTGGCTCGATTTTGACAATCTACATATGGAAATTGACCAAAAAAAATTACCACGGACATAATGGTGCAACTCCCATGGCTCAATTCTGATAATTTCACCACATTATTTCGTTATTTAATTAATTCATTAAATGATTATTATAGCTTAAATTTTGAGTTGTTACATTATCCAAGTCGATCCCATTGATTTGCCTAGACAAAAAGAAGTTAAGACAATAAGATAGCATCATATGCAATCGATCATCGGTAAAGCTAATAATTGCAATGTTCTTCCTCATAATCGAAATCCTTAATGAATCCGTGCATCTCTCCCTTATTATTAATCCAAAATGAGTTACAATTTTGAGGGCTTTTCCCTATATTGATTTAGGGTTACAAAGGTTTTATTGTTGCAAAGAAGTAGAAGTAAAAGAAATAACCTTTGGATTTCAAAATCTGGTCCTCAAAATCGGACCCCTTGGGTCTTATTTATAGATGTAGGTCGACCTCCTTCCGCACCAATGCTTTCGACCTAATCAAAAGGTCCTTTTATCTTTCGCATCATTCCTTTCGACACGGTCGAAAGGCCTCGCCTGCCTTTGATGCAGTCGAAAGGCTTCTCTTTCGAGTCCTCTAACTCATCCGTGTACTTCTCTTCTTCTCATTCTAGACTTTTCGACCTTGTCAAAAGGGTCCTTTGTCCACCTTATTGTTTTCAAGTTTTAATAATTCCTTCTCTCTGCTTTTCACTGAATTGTTTTCGACGTCGTTGAAAGGCCCACAAGTGCGCTTTTCTCTTCATGTTGCTTTGTTGTCATCGGAAGTAAATATAGGAGCTTTTGATTCTATCAATGGGTTGTTTACTGGGCTTCGAAGATATTGAAGTATCAATGGTTACGATGCGGTAGGTAGGTTACGAATGCATGCTTGTAGATTGATACGGAACCTTCTCCTAATGTAACTGTCTTCGACCGGTTTGAAAGGCTCGACTATGCTTTCGAAAGGGTTGTTTTGAGTAATTTGAATGAAGAGGAAACCTTTGGTTTTGAAAGTTTTGGCATGCATATGAAAGGTTATTTTTCGTTGCCTTCGAAAGGGGTTCCGAGCCATCCTTTCTTTTTCTATATACATAAGCCCACCTATATCAAAAGGCTTGAATGAGGCGAAAAGGCAGCCCGCTTGTTTTTCCATCTTTTTTGAAAGCTTTTGCACTGTTCATCTCTGTGAGGGTGCCTGGTGCTTGCGAATCCTTCGAAAGCCTTCTTAATGCCTTCGAAACATTCTTTCGTGATCACTGTTGAAACCCGTGCCTGTAATTTCCATAGACTATGGTTATTCATTAGTCTTCTTTCATAACTTAATATTTGTCTTCCTACAAAATTCAAAGCAAGTGGCATTTTCTATTGTAAGCTCATTGTTTTATAAATATACTTCATGATAAGTCAACATAGTGGTACTTCTAAATTTAAATGGTTAGTTAATCATAATCCCAATTTAATAAGGATACAAAGTCCGTAATTAATAGTTATTCATGCATATAATAATTGAAGTATAAAAACTTCCTATTGGAGATATTCAATGTTTGGAAATAGGAGGTCATAAGATATTATTTGAAAATAAGTCTTTGTAACCTGTAAATCTTAATATGTATTTGGAAACTCTTCTTGGAGATAAGAAAAATCTTGGAGTCTGAATTCAAATGTTGGTGAACATCGTTTAGAGTTGCAAACTAATATCCCTGATTTGGGTATTAAGAAGACTAGCTTGAATTTTCTGGTTGATGACTTAGATGTCTACTGTGGTTTTAATATTTCTGCTTTAAATCCCATATTTGGGAATCGATAGAGAGAGTCCAAAACTGACCATAAAAGACCTGAATTCAAATTCAGACATTGTAAAATTATGTAGTCTAAACCTAGATTAAGGTATCATCAAGTGAAATTTAGAAGTTAATAGTAAGATGTCCAGAACCCATATTCGGGTTTTAATAAGTTGGGCTCAGAGATAGTCTTCAAAAGAGAGTTCTCAAAACTAGATTTAGTATTAGTGGTGAATAATCAAAAATTCATAATAATTATCCTCATGACAAAAATCTCGAGCCCAGATTAGAGCATATGTCGGATAATCAAAAATCCACAATAATTTTCTTTATAATTGAAATCTCCAGCCCAAATTAGGGCATATGTTGGATAATCAGAAACTCATAGTAATTATCTTTATAATAGAAATCTCCAGCCTAGATTAGGGCATTAATAAGAGATGTCGGATAAAAGTCTCGAAACCCAAATTCGAGTATGAGGAAGAGCATAAGCAATTAGTGAAGACCCAAAACCCATATTCGGGTATTGAAATATAAAGTCCAGAAGTAAGAGACCCGAACGCAGATTCGGATATTAATAAGTGGAATTCTATTCTGCTCCTTAGATTTTTGTCTTCTTGGACATGTGTAAACCCTTTTAGGCCTCATATGTAGTTGTAGCTTGATTAGCTGCTTCTCGAGCTTGGACGTCTTAGTTCATCATTTGATATTCCACCTCTTGGGCTTGGACATCTTAGTTCCTTGTAAATATGCCGCCTTTTAGGCTTGGACATCTCAGTCCATTATTTGATGAGCCTCTTCTTGGGTTTGGACGTCATAGTCTGTTATTGGTGAGCCTCTTCTTGGGCTTGGACGTCTTAGTCCGTTATTGTCGGGTGCTCTTGGTTAGCTCATTCGTAGAGGCTGGAACCAAGGACTTATCTATTCCTCCAGGAGGCGCCTTGAACTGACCATAAACGTGACCAAGGGCTTTTCGATGCTTTAACCTGATCATAGCGTGGCGCGGATAAAGGCTTACACTCCTCCTTCCAGGAGGTTCTCTGCCCTAGCCATAGCGTGGCACATGCAAGGGCTTATCGATTCTTTAACCTGGCTATAGCATGGCACAATAAATGCTTACACTCATCCCTCTAGGAGATGCCTTAACCTGACCAGAGGCACGGCCAAGGGCTTGTCGATGCTTTAACCTGGCCATAGAGTGGCACGGTTAAAGGCTTATACTCTTTCCTCTAGGAGGTGCTCTACGCTATCCATCTTGGTGAGGATAGAGGCTTTGACCATTAAAGGCAGTGTCCAAATGCAAGGAGAATTCTACTCCCAACCATGTAGATTTTCCATTTTGAAGAAAGAGATTAATTATTAATTCATCATAGGGAAATATGTTTTCAAATGTTGCGCATTCCACGTTCTAGGAACCATATTGCCATCTAGTCAGCATAACTTTTAATCTCTTGGGGGGATCACTTTGCAAATGATTAAAGGTCCTTCCCAATTTGGTCACAGTGATCCACCCATGGGGTTTTTTGTGTTTGCCATTACTCTTTGGAGTACCAGATCTCCTTCTTGAAATGATCGTGTTCTTACTTTTGAGTTGTCATACTTTGAAATCCTTCTTTGATATTCTGTTGTTCTGGTTGCTGCTCCGTCTCTCAACTCATATATCAAATCCAATGAATCTTTTTTAGTTCTTGATTCAAATCGAATGCATATGTGATTCTTCGATGTGTGGGTATTTCAACCTTAATTTGTAACATCGCCTCACACCCATATGTCAATGAATAGGGAGTATGTCCTGTTGCTGTTTTGGTAAATGTTCAATAAGCCCATAATACAAGTGGCAGCTCTACTACCTAGTTTCATTTAGCTTTGTTCAGTTGCTTGTTCAAAATTGTCTTCATGGTCTTATTTGCAGCCTCAACTGCCTCATTTGCCTTTGGATGCGCAACTGAAGAAAAGTTTTTTATAATTCCATTCTTATGGAAAAACCAAGAGAATTTTTCACTCTCAAATTGCGTACCATTATCGAAGATAATCTTATAGGGGTCCCAAATCTGGTTATAATATTTTTGATGACAAAACTGAGTACTTTTCCAGAAGTGATCTAGGGGAGCGGTTCTGCTTCAACCCATTTAGTGAAATAGTCTATGGTGACTATAGCATATTTTGCTCCCCTTTAGAAATGGGCAATAGGCTGATTAAATCAATTCCCCATACCTCAAAGGGCCATGAACTTGAAATGGGGTTAACCAACTTGGTGGTAATCGGGGGATCTTCGAGTACTTTTGGTATTTCTCACATCTCCTTGCATATTCTATGGTTTGACTCACCAAATGAGGCTAATAAAAACCCTGTCTCATTATCTTTTTTGCTAGTTTTGTTCCATTTGAGTGGTCTCCACAGAATCCTTCATGTGCTTCTACTAGCAAATTCATCCCATATTCTAAGCTTACACACCTTAAATAAAGCAAGGCATATCCGTCCTTGTAAAGGATTCCATCCACCATCGTGAACGTTTGAGCTTATCGCTTGATTTTCTTGGCCTCCCCCTTGTTAGGTGTTGATTTCTCCATTGCAAGATAATCCACAAAAGGTGACATCCAAGTGTTATCATAATTTTTATCTACCCTTGGCTGGTTAACCCTCTCATTCGGGACTGCCCCATTGGCTTCCTTTCTTTTCTCACTCGTGACTTGGGATCTTGTTAGAACTAGTAGTTCCTTTCCTTGTTTGGATGTCCCCTCTTCTATACCTGGATTTTCTTGATATCCCCCTGCACAATCCGTGTTTCTAGGGACCTCTTGAACCACCAATTTCGCTAAGGAAACCGCTTGTGAATTTTCCCCTCTCGGAACTTGATGTATGGAAATGTCTTCAAATAAAGCAAGCACTTTCAATTCTTCTTTACATATAGAGATAGCTTGGAGTCGTTTGTCTGGTATATCCGCTTCACTTGATTTACCTTTAGTGGGAGTGACTAAAAATATGAATTTGTAGGATTTTGAGTTCTAATGCCAAAGTTAACCCCACCACCATCATTCATATTCGGCCACACTGTTCGTCGTAGGAAACCCTAACTTCATGGCATAATGTAAGTGTTGCCCATCTAGTGTTATTATTACATATGCTGCACCAGCTCCTTGCTCATTTGATGCACCATCAACAAATTACCGCCACACATGTTTTTGCTCCTTTTCTATTTCTGATTGCTCTTTTATGAAGTTAGTACATTCATTATTAAAATCTGCCAATTCTTGACCTTTAATAATGGTGCGCGGCGGAAATTCAATATCATATTGACTAAGCTCGATTCCCCACTTTACCAGCGTAACTGAAGTTTCTGGCTTACTGAACACTTATTTGAGGGGGCAATTGGTCAATATCCGGATAGAATGTGCTTGAAAGTATGCTCTAAGTTTTCATTCTCTAAGGATCGAGCAATAGGCTAGCATTCCTATCACTGGGTATTAAACTTCTGCATCCTTCAATCGTCTGCTTACATAATACACAAGAAGTTGAGCTCCACTTCCTTCCCCAATTAATACTAAACTAACTGCATGCTCTGAAACTGCCATGTACAAGTACAAGATTTCTCCATTTTCGGGACTAGAAAGTATCGGTGGCTTTTCCAAATGGCCTTTCAACACCTGAAAAGCTTTTCTACAATCTCCCTACATTCAAACATTTTCTTTTTCTTGATTACATCGAAGAAGGGGATACATTTATCAGTAGCTTTGGAAATGAATCTGCTTCGAGCGGTTACCATCCATTCAAACTCATTACCTCTTTACTGGTATTGGGTTCGGCTGTGTCCTTACTAGCTTGAATTTTTTCAGGACTAGCTTCTATCCCTTAGCATGCACAAGGTAGCCTAAAAACTTCTATGAATGGACTACGAAGGAGCATTTCTATGGGTTCAATTTCATTTGATATTTCTGTAGTATTTTGAGCATCTCTTCTAGATCCTCAAGATGATTTTTGGCCTCACTAGACTTCACTTGCATGTCATCCACGTAAACCTCCACATTTTGGCCAAGCTGTTTCTTAAACATTTTGTTGACCAGCCATTGATAGGTAGCCCTTGCATTCTTTAACCCGAAAAACATCGCTTTATAATAGTAGGGTCCCCATTCTGTAATGGAGCTAGTGTGTTCCTCATCCGGCTTGAACATACGTATTTGATTGTATCCTTAATATGCATGCATGAGAGATAATAATTTGTGCCCACTAGTTTCACCAACTAACCGATCAATTTGCTGTAGTGGGAAACAGTCTTTCAGATAAGCCTTGTTCAAGTTAGTATAATCAATGCAGCTCCTTCATTCCATTTGATTTCTTCGCCAGAACTGGATTTGCTAGCTATTTTGGGTAGTATATTTCCTGAATAAACCCATTTTCAAGGAGTCTCTTAACTTCTTCTTGCAATGCATCAGACCGTACTTTATCTAATTTTCTCTTTTTTGATCTTATAGGGTTTGCTTCTGGATTGATTTAAGCGGATAACACATGACTGTTAGATTCAATCCCCACCATATCTGAATGAAAACAGGCAAAAACATCCTTATTAATCTTAAGAAATTGGATTAAATCTTTCTTCAAGTTGCTATGCAATTCCTTTCCCACTTTAGCTACCTTTGTAGTATCATCTGAATTTGTGCATGCCTCCTCAAGGTCTTCTATGTTTTTTATTTCTTTCTGTTTCCCCTCGGCAATCAAATTCTGTGAGGATTGGGCTTTCTTCAGCAGAATTAACATCAACTCTCTTCATCAACTCACTTCCTTTTCCCTTCGGGAGGAATGTACCTTTCATATATGCGCATCCGAAGGCTGAAAAATAGTGGAAGAATCAAAGTGAGTAAAATACTCCCTTTTACATTGATTGATTGTAGCGAAGTACATTTCTCGAGAGCTAAACTGCTCTCCTCGAACCGTGCGCCGGCCTCCCTTTGTCAAGAACTTTACCATCAGGTAATTTGGTGAGACGAATGCATCTATTTGATCAAGAATAGGCCTTCTAAAGAAAGCATTGTAATAAGATGGCTCATTGATAATCACAAAGAGAGTCTCCAAAGTTCTATAAAGCGGTGGCACCCCAATTGCACCGGCAACTTTACTTGCCCCACTAGAGTTGATCCCTTGTTGTTGAATCCGAAAATTGGTTCCATTTTGGGCTCCATCTTATCTTGGGGATGTTCATTTGATCGAAGGCATGCTTAAAGATAACATTGACTGCACTGCCTGTATCTACAAGAATTTTGGACACGGTGGACTGTCCGATTTGAGCTGTGATCATTAATGGATCGTTGTGTGGATGATGAACTCCTTTTTTAACTCTTGAAGGGTGACGATAAGATTTGGAATTGGAATATTAAGTCGTGGGTTCTTCAACGGGGCCTCTTCTTAGATAGAGAACAAACCCTCTTTAGCCTCCTTGATATATCTGTTTCCTGCCCTTTTGTTGTTCCCTGCCAGATGCGGCCCACCATGAATTATGTCGATCCTGTTTAATAGCAGGCTTAAGCTCAGAGGGTCTTCATCCTCCAGCATATTAAACGCATTTCTAAGGAGATTTTGCAAACCATCTCCTGGTCGTTGAACCTTCTGTTTATCCTGAATAAACTCTTTTAAATGCCCCTCGCGGATCAATTTCTTGATGATTTCGACCAAAACTCAGCATTCGTCGATCTTGTGACCATTTTCTTTGTGGTATGCATAATAGTCTTCTCCTTTTCTTTGTTCTAGGTGGTTCTTAGCCTTGAAACAATTTGGGAAGTTGACTCTTTCATTCGCCGCAGCATAGATGTAAGACAATGTCTTATCCAAAGCGATTGCATTAGTAATAGGTTCTTTCCATTTCGCTCTTTTATGCCCTCGATCTAGACCAAATCTTCCTCATTCCTTTTAGGAATTGCTTTCCTTTTAGCGTAGTATATTTCATCCATTCGAATGTACTTTTCGACTTGAAAGTGGAAGTCTTTCTGATCTTTACACCCAGTAATAAAAGTTGTTTCCAGAATAGGGTGTTCTCTTTTAAGCCAAAATGTACTGCAATGAGTTTATCACGGTCATTCGTGTCCTTAGCTTTCAATGCTTCAACGTTGAATCCTTTAAGATAATCTCCTAAAGATTCCCCTTGCCTCTATTTTATGTTGGCCAGAACTCTGTAATCAATGGTTGGATCTTTACATATGCAAAATAATGGAGAATTCGTAGGAAAATTGCTTCCATGAGTAAGTGGTGTTCTCTCGATATTGTCTATACCATTTGACTCCATCCCATTGGAGAGTTATAGGAGATAATCTGCAATTAACAGCTCATGATGCCTTATATAAATCCATCTAGCTATAATAAGCCATCAAATGGTCATCTGGATCTGTGATTCCATGATACCTCATTGTCAGAATCTTCACATAAGATGGAATGATTGTTGCCATAATCTCATCTGTAAAGGGTTTCTCTCGCTCATTATCATTCACATTTTCTTTATGGTCCTCTTCCTCTTTGCATTCATTGCATCTTTAATTGTTTTCTCTACCACATCCTTCAGGTAGGCTTCGACATCATAATAGTTTTTCTGGTTTAGATAGTATTCTTTTGACGTAGAGTTACTAGATTGTTCAAGTGATTTATCGAGCAACCTTCCTTGATGATCTGCTTTAGTTTGGGGATTCTCCTTCTTCTTTGGAGATGTTAGATCAATCTTGCTCTTATTTTCGTTTGAATGAGCCTTCAAGATCCTTCTTGGTGAGACTAACTCATCCCTTTGTGTTTGGCCTCGCTATTTTTGAAGACTTTTGAGATATCGCCATTTTGAGAAGTTCCTATGTTTCTTGCAGTTACTGCTCTAAGTGCTTGATTTTAGCGATGTTTTCATCCTACTAAGCTGATGCTGAAGGTTGCCCTTGAATAACCCCTTCCAATTTGAAGGTTGGGGTTATGTTCTCTTCGATGGTTGTAGTGTGAATGGCCTCTTCATCCATTCAACTGAATCTCTTAGATCTCATTTTCATATGTCAAGTCAAATGATCTATAATTAATCTATAAGATACTAACATGGCCGGAGGTTCAGGCCCTCCATCTAGCATCAAAAATGTTAACAATAAAACTTATCAACATCCCCAAAGCTATGTGACTAGCCAATATGGTTATATAAGATAAGGTTGTCAAAAAGATTGCTGCCTTCGAAACCCTCCTTTCGACCTGGTTGACTTGGTTGAAATAGTTTTGGAAGATAACTTTGAAATGCGAGGAAGGGAAGAAGCATCTTACTCAAAACGAACGCTTGGTCTATTAAAGTGAAGTAACTTCTTTCGACCTCACTGGTTTCGCTTCATCTGTGGAGGAACTCCTTCGAAAGGGTTGCTGATGTAATTGAGTGTTGGTTCCTTCCAAACTAACTCCTTCATTTATGATAGTTTGCCAATTTCAAACTGGATTTCCTTCATGATATCATCGAAAGGGAGTTTATCCGTTCGAAACTGATCTAATTTGCAATTGCTCAAGCTTCATTCGGTATACTTGATATAAGATCATCTTGGATATTTGTAAGTTGTATGAACTTATTAGTGTTGAAACATCATCACCATCCTTATTTTCCGTTATATGATATTTGTCACGATGATGATGTGTTTCGCATGTATGTTATCCAAGTCGATCCCATTGATTTGCATAAACAAAAGGAAGTTAAGAGAATAAGACAACATTATGTACAATTGATCATTAGTCTAGATAATGATCATAATGATCTTCCTCATAATCGAAATCCTTAATGAATTTGCGCATCTCTCCCTTATTATTAATCCAAAATGAATTACAATTTTGAGAGCTTTTCCCCAAATTGATTTAGGGTTACAAAGGTTTTGTTGTTACAAAGAAGCAAAAGTAAAAGATATAAGCTTTAGATTTCAAAATCTAATCCCTTAAATCGGACCCCTTGGGTCTTATTTATATATGCAGATCAGCCCCTTCTGCACCAATGCTTTCGACCTAGTCAAAAGGTCCTTTTATCTTACGCATCCCTTTCGAAGTGGTCAAAAGGCCTCACTTGCCTTCGATGCAGTCGAAAGTCTTCTTTTTTGAGTCCTATAACTCATCCTTGTGCTTCTCTTCTTCTCATTCCAGACCTTTTGACCTTGTCAAAAGGGTCCTTTGTCCACCTTACGTTGTCGTCAAGTTTTAAGCATTCCTTACTTTTCCCTGAATTGCTTTCGACGTCATCGAAAGGGCCATAAGTGCGCTTTTCTCTTCATGTTGATTTGTTGTCATCGAAAGTAAATATAGAAGTTTTCGATTCTATCGATAGATTGTTTACTAGGGCTTCGAAGATATTGAAGTATCAATGGTTTCGATGCAGTAGGTAGGTTCTGTATGCATGCTTGTGGATTGATGCGGAACCTTCTCCTGATGTTACTGGCATCGACCGGTTTGAAAGGCTCGACTATGCTTCGAAAAGATCGTTTTGAGTAATTTGAAACGAAGTGTAACCTTTGGTTTCGACAGGTTTGGCGCGCATATGAAAGGTTATTATTCATTGCCTTCGAAAGGGGTTCCAAGCCCATCCTTGCTTTCTCTATATACATGAGCCCATCTGTATTGAAAGGCTTGAATGAGGTGGAAAGGCAGCCCCACTTTCTTTTCCATCTTTTTTGAAAGCTTTTGCACTATTCATCTCTTGTGAGGAGGCGCTTGGTTCTTGCGACTCCTTTGAAAGCCTTCTTAATGCCTTCATAACATTCTTTCATGATCACTGTCGAAACCCGTATCTGTAATTTTAGTAAAGTCATGTATTTCATTAGTCTTCTTTCATACCTTTGCTCTTAAGTGGATTTTATGGTTAATAGAGTCTGCACGAGGGGAATCGAGTGAGTGATACTAGTTCGAAAGTGAAATTTGTGTATTCAAGCGAGTGATCGTTTTTAATATTGCATACAGATGACATATGTACATCGTATGCGCTTTAATATAAATATATGCTTTTGACACTAAAATATGCAAGTTATGTGGTTTAACGACATTTGTAAGTGAGATACAGGTGCAAGGAAACAAAGGTTGGCTTGCTACTTTTGGTTTCATGAGCAGAGTTTGATTACTTGACTAATAGGTATAGGTTTATGTTGTTGTCAATGATTTTTTGCCCTAGATATAGGAGTCCACTTTTGGGCTTTTGTTGGTTTGGGCCAGTTTTGGTGAGTAGCAGTTTTTCTAGATTGAGTTGCGCAAAGAAGGTATTACCAAAATTTTCCTTAACATTATGGATTTAAAATTTTAATACCGCATTTGAACTGATTGGTTTTAAAAGTTTAAGGCTTTGGAGACATACATTGAGAATTTCGAAGACAAAATTCTTTTAAGGAGGAAGAACGTAATGACCCGGAATTTTTAACGTTTTGAATGGTAATATTTAATTTAGTTAAATATTTAGATTTGATCCAAATTTAATATATAATAAGAATATAAATTGTTAATAAAACAACTTGATTTTTATTGTAATGTTTTTAATATAACTTATAAGACTTTTCCATAATTTTTAATTTGAAAAATATTTAAATTATCGTTTGATGATTTTTTAGCAGATGATGGAATATTTTTGTGATTTTACAGAATAAGTTAATCGGTATGTATTATTATTGTTTTGGAATCGTGTCACTTTTTCATGCACGACCGTATTTTTGTTTTGTCGTTCGCGGTACATGCGCGAATGAAATTCTATGTAGCAAGATGTTGGAATTTCAAAACAAACACCAGGTCAACACTTCAATCAATTCAACATTCAAACTTTACCTTTTTCCCTCTCTCCTTTCCAATTTCATTTTGCAGTAACCATAATAATGAAAGCAGACATTCAAAAATTCATATATATAAATTACTTAACGAAAATTAACAGAGCAAGAATCTTTGGGTTTGGCATGGTGAGATCTACGATTTAGTATGTGCTTTGAAGGGTGCGACATCATTTTGTCCGATGATCGACCATTAATAATGAAACTAGGGTTTCACTTGGTCATTGATTGAGGGAATTTTAGGTTGAGGGGAAGGTGGATCTAGGTTTCTTGAGTAAAGAGCTTCATTTTGCTAAAGTTTGGAGGCGTGCGGTGCTTTGGGTTGGATTGCGTCATTTAGGGCGGTCAAATTGACATCTCCAAGTCGTAATGTGGTTTGGGTGGTCGAGCTTTAGGAAATAGGGGGACGCGATGTATTTGCGGAGAGAAAAGTGATGACGAAGTCGGATTCGGGTTCATCGAGAGGTGATGGGGATTGGTAGTGCGTGCACAAGGCCATGATGGGTTGGAAGGATATTATACGCATGAATTTTATTTTGAGGGAAGGAAGAAGAATATTAACTTTGGTAACTAATTTGAAATGTAATTAGTGAAATTAATTGGTTTAAATAATTCAAATTATTAAAAAAATGAATAACTTTATCATACGAGGTCCAATCAAGACATGGATTTTTGCATTGCACTCATAACAGCGATGGCTACATGCTGGAAATAGTCTCATCGAATTCGGAGTAAGTGTATTTTTAAGCTAAAATCGAACGAGATCAAATTGGAATGTTTTGGCGTTAACTTGAATTTCAATGAGTTATCTCACATTCGAATGATTGCTCTAATAATATATAGTAGATAAAATTTATTACTTTTGTGTCTGACTGATTTATTATGTGGTTGTCCAATTTTCGCTTTACAAAGTGAATATCATATAAAATGATATATAAGGAATTTTATAGAAAAATCGGGATTTTCCGCCATTGCGATTTTAAAATTTGAACAATATACCTGTTGATTTTAATTCCCTTTATATTTTTTTGATATAGATTGTTAAATGTCAAAACTTAGTAATTGGCCATATTGGATGCGACACTAACACAAATTAAAAGTTGAATCTTTTTAGTGTTAAAAGTAGTAATAACATTTGTTAAGTGCTATGGTAGCTATTGACCTCGTTATAATATTTTAGAGTACTATTAATTGTTGTTTTGTTTTGAAAATGATTTTGATTCCGGAAATGATATTAAATCTTACTTTTTTGAATTTTCATGATATTTTATTTAAAAATAAATTTTTTATTTTTTATTTATTTTACTCTAAACTTTTGGAAATGCTTTAAATTTATTTTGGAAAGCATTTATCATGATAAAAAAAGTATTTTGGAAAGCATTTATCATTATAGAAAAGTTACTATAGTAACGAATATTTATTTTAAAGGGGTTTATCTACTATATTAAAGTGATTCTGTTTTAAAAGAATATAGAACTATGTTGGAGTAAATATTAGTGGAACGATTTATGTAAAATATTGAATAAAAAGAATAGTTTTACAAATAATATTTTATAAAAGTGAAATGATATCGTTTATAACTTGGTATAATAAATCACATATGTGGATTTATAGTAATATATGGAATGGTCGTTTTATGGAAAGTTCTATTCTAGAAACTGAATGTTTATGTTAAATTAGAGATTCATAATAGGAATGAATTTATAAAAGAATTTTACAAATAGGAAAGAAGTGTTTAAAAGGATTTTTATAATTATAAAAGGAGATTTATAAAAGAGTTATAAATAGAAATGAGTCTTATAAGAGAAACTTTATAAATTAATTTAGAGTTTTATAATTATATTTGGAGATTTACAAAGGAGTTTTATAATTATACTTTGAGATTTATAAAAGAATATTCATAAATGATATTTTGTAAAGGAGATTTATGAATGAAGTTTTATAAAGAGATTTACAAATGGAATTTGTAAATATAAAGAGGTCTATAAAAAGGAGTTGTATAAAAAGAAATAGGATTTGATTTCCACAAACGATTATTTTAAATACGGTGTTATGAAAAGTATTCGTTTCGTACTTAACACCAAATTCTAAGGTGTGGAAACTCGTCTCTATCTTGAGAATTAAGAATGTGTGTCGAGGCACTGATAGTTTTCTAACTTGTATGATCTCATCATTAACAAGGGATGGTACTATTTGAAATTGGAAAATGTGGTAAGTATATTTGGTCTAATTTCTATAAGATCTATTTACTCACACCAAAAGGAAAGTGTTTGGGTTTACTATTATCAATGTTTTAAATGACATTCATTTTAACCCAAATAAGTATATTTTTTTGAAAATGAAATCTTTCTTAAGATTTGTGAATATATTTTTCGTTGAGATAAGTATATGGGTACGTTTCCTAAGTATTGGAAATGTAATGTTTTGTGAATATATTTATACTGTTGAGATAAGTATATAAAAAGGTTTCCTAAGTTTTAGAAGTGAAATGTTTTGCAAGTATATATTACAGTTGAGATAAGTATATCAATATTTTTCAAGTATTGAAAAGAATATAAAGAGTTTTAGGATATATCTTTTATAAGGGTATCTTAAGACAAATACTTAAAAGAGATTTTAATTAACGGAAGGATTAATTAAAGAGGCTTAGTACTATTTTGCATTTAACCATGGGATAAATTTCTGAGTTAATTTGTTTGCTATTTGTTAGTTAAATAACAAACTATAAAATCTTAACCAATTTTTAAAACTATCATTGTTGGTTCAGAGAGACCGGGATCAGATATATTATCCAAAAACTGTTTCGAACCGGCATAACCATTCGAACTGGAGACATCTTGAAAGTGACCGAATTAGATATGTATCATGTTGGTTTACCTGATTGATCCGAACGTTTTTTTTATAATGCTAGGATTAGGCTGAGCGTATTTTTAGTCCAAGTTTTGGGTGCTTTAGAGTTTTAGGAGACGAACTGGATGCCTCCAAGACGTATTTGCATATATTTTATTTTCTATTGCATTTATTGGTTATATTTATTAGTATTTATGAGAATAGCTTATTATAACTGTCTACGCTAATGATAGATATTCACTTTGATTTATGTATATATTACAGTTTTTTTCTTTTGTAAAGATCAATTGTATATTATATATTGCTCGTCATGGTGCGAGATTCTATTATTTCTTTTATT
The DNA here is from genome assembly GCA_030765085.1 of Allium cepa. Taxonomy (NCBI): domain Eukaryota; kingdom Viridiplantae; phylum Streptophyta; class Magnoliopsida; order Asparagales; family Amaryllidaceae; genus Allium; species Allium cepa. The sequence goes on along the minus strand of CM060937.1, from coordinate 275,788,851 downwards.
TCTTTTTTCCTAATAATCTGTCTTTTCGGCACTTGGATGCTCTGAACGTGAATACCATGGATGTATTAGTGTCGACTTTTAGAGTCAAAAAGGCTTGCCGTTACATGGTCGATATCTAAAGTTTATCTCCTTCCTTTGCTCCCACCTACAGCTTCACAAATGTGTGGAAGAAAAAAAATGTTTAACAATGTTTGGACTTTGCTAATTTCTATACACCCAAACATAAGGGAACATATGCTAATCCATACAGAAAGACTGCCTACATGCCCTTTTGGGATCAAGCCCATGTAGTTCTATTTCCTGCACTTCTCCGGCATCCAAATACTTTTACACATAACAACCATAGCATACATGCTACCAATGATCCTAATGCAACTAATGTAAGCATGAAAAACTACTCCTACTAAATCAATCATCATAAATATAGTGTAACAATAATAATAACACACTTAGCCAATAAACATCACATGCATTTGACAATACTTAATGTCAACCTCAAACATTAAATTAACTGATTGCAACATATATACTTACACATATAACTATTATCCACTATTTGTAATACAACATCAACACAAGTATATATCAATCAAAAGTGTAACTAGCCCACTATATTAGTAACGCAAACACCGAGTCAAAATGAGTACTAATCTTTTATATTGATAACACAACACCAAATCATGAAATGTGTACTAATCTATAATATTAGTAACACAAAACCAAATCACCAAATGTGCACTAAACCACTATATTAATAACACAAACACCAACACAATAAAACCATAGTTAACTACACGCAACGTAGTAATAACGGCAAAGTATCATTTTTATATCCAAATGCAATTACGTCATCACAAAATAACATTTGAGAATTCAAATGAATAATTAATCACATATTACATGCATCCAAAATATTTTATTTATGACCATTGTTTCCTTTTAACTATAGAACCATTTTATCATTGTTTAGTAAAAAAAGCACCTTTATTTATCTCAAAACAATAATAATTATTCCATGATGATAATATACTTCAAAATCTATATTTTGCTTCCATTACTTTAAATCCCTTAAAACATTGTATTGTCCTGTCAAAAATAATAATTTACATCAAATTTCTTTTCAAAAGGATAATATTATTATTTTACATCAAAATGACAATATATATTGAAACTTCTTTAATATTTTCCAAAGCACTTTATTACACTTTATCTCAAACATAATATTATTCTGTATTAAACTTCAAAACTCTTTTTATTTCTATTTGCCCAAAAATAGTAACAATTTAACCCAAAATATTTATGGAAACATATATTTACCATCATCATTATTATTTTGAAAATATCATTTATTTTATTTATCAAATAATAATAGTAATATTTTCTAATAAACAACATAAAATCTATTACATTGTCAATTATTGAAAATAATAAAATTTCCATAAAAATCATAATATTATTTACGAAATATAATTTTATTTTGTAAATAATAATAAACTCCCAAAATTTAGTTTAAAATAGATTTTTTTGTTATTATTTGTGAATTTACCCAAAAATATAATGACACTGTTACATTTCTTACCTTAATTCTAGTTTAATTCATTAAATCACGATTGTTTCAAAAATAGGGGCATTCTACCAAAAGGACAAACTTTGCAGTCCAATTAGTTTTTAGGACACACATTCACAAAAATTAATATTAAGGCCAAAGTCAGCAGAATAATTACTTTTAAGGACAAAGTCAGCAGTCCAATTACATAATTTCATAGGTTTTTAGGCCTTAGAAACTAATTATTTTTCATTTTGTCCTTAAAAATAATTATTCCAGTTGTGTATCCTAGAAACTAATTAGGCTTGCTAAAGAGGCCCTTATGGCAAATTTCCACTTAAAAATATCACTCAAAATTGGTAAATAGCCTTATTTTTCATTTATTTATCTAATTTCCCTATTATTACACAATTTCATCTATTTTATTTTAATTAATTGCATTCAAGTTTTAAATCCTCAATTAATTACAAATAAAATCCAATAATACAGCAATCAATAATAAATAATCAAATCAAGGCACAACATATCCAAAGTATTCACAATATCCAAACAATTATCAACATAACCCAACACATATAATTAATTATAATTTCTCACTATTGGATATGCATTTAATATTTTTAAAATTAATTACTCAAACAAATAAACCATACTAACACACATTTGCAAACAACTTCAGAACTTAGTAAACCAAGTTCCAATTGGTATGGGATTTTGTCACAAGTCTAACGGAATAAACCAAGCATGAACCAAAGTTTTATGCAAAAGATATGGTTTTTCAAAAAATTAGTGTTCATATTGTCAATAAAATTTTTAAGGGGTCTACTTGCGAAATAAACCTTCTTCTTCATGCATGAAACCCATTTTTGTACCCCATACTGACCACTTTGACTGCGACTGCTTCCACGCCCCGCCTTTATTTTGCATATCGTAACTCCAAACCCATTAAAAATTGTACACTTGATCAATCAACTTGGAAAGAGGTTAGCAACCATTACAAATACAATGCCCAATTCACATTTTAATTAAAAATCTATTGTTAATTATTTAATATTAATAACATCAAATTTGCAGATCGGTACATTACTATTAAAAACACATCCACGAATTAGTGTTAATAACGACGTATCCAAAATTTAGATCATTTGGATATCATTTGCTATGGTTTTAAATCTAAAAACCATTCTTTTAACTTCATAACTTCATATATAATATTCATAGATCTTGGATGAAATATTAACCAAGTCTATGTTTTATCGTCATAGGACATCTCATTTTAATCATATCCAAAAAGTACAACTTTAAACATAAGGGATGATAATATTATTCACCTTGTTATGCCTAGGTATAAAGAGAAAAAGCCTTAAGACTTCTTCTTTAAGCACTTTTAAGCTTCTTCATAAATGGAATATGAAAATGATGTTGCCTCTCTTTATGTATCTTTCTTTATTGAATGAAAAAATAAAGTATAGAGAGCAAGAGGCTTCCCAATATTAACTAAGGCTTTATTTCTTTCCTTATTTAAAATGTCATTACTCCCTTGTTAATTAAGGAAATTCGAATTCAATTTTTTTTAGTCTATCACCATATTTATTCTATTTTCCCCACATTATTAATTAATAACCCATAAATTAAATTTTCTATAATAATGTGTATTAAAAATAAAAGTGCTACAGGGTGAAAACCATTGGCTGCAAGTGTATATTTATGAAAAAGATCGGCGAAGATGGAAAATTCGAGATCTTTAAAGCAAGGTTGGTGGCGAAAGACTTTTCTCAATTTCAAAGTGTTGATTATGAAGAAATGCTTTCCTCAATCACCTTGCTTCAATTTGGATTCTACCTGCAATGTTGCTTACTATGACTATGAAATATGGCAGATGGACATTAAAATAGAATTCCTAAATAGTGATTTAGAAGAGACTATTTATATGCCGCGATTAACGGATTTTGGGTCAGTGGGAGCAGCAACAAGGCATTTAGACTCTTAGGATCAATCAATAGTCTTAAGCAAGCATCTGGAATTTGAAAAAATATTTTAAAAGGGTAATCAAATAGTGCAGATTCTATCAAACCATAGAGGAAGAGCGTGTATATAGGAAAGAACAACGTATTGCTATAACATTCTTAGTTTTATACATTGACGATTAACAAATAAGTAATAATGATGTACTAATGTTACAATTAATGAAAGTTTAGATGTCCAATAATTCTTTAATGATGGATTTTGGAAGAGTTATCCGTTATACTAGGTATAAAGATCTATAAAGATAGATCTAAAAGTTTACTATGCGTGTCCTAATCAATGTATGTATACCATACTAAGAAAATTTAGCATAGAAAATTCTAGGTGCAGAAAGGTCCTAGTGTAGCATGGAACTGTTCTTTCTAAGAAAGACTTCCAATCTACAGATGAGGAATGGCAATGTATGAGTAGGATTCCTTATACATGGGAAATAGGATCCATCATGTATGTTATGCTAAGCCCGATGTCACTTTTGTTGTAGGTGCATTTAGTCGATATTAATCAAATCCATGAGAAAATCATTGGATAGCAGTCAAGATCATCCTTAGTTATTTTAAAATATACTAAGGATTTGTTTCTTAGTAGAAATAATAAACCCCTCATAAATAGGTTATAGCAACCCCCACCTTCGAACACAGCGATCCAAAGCCCAAAAGCGACTTTTGAACTCTCGTCGTGCCAGGAAGTGAGAATAATTAGGTTTTGTGGTTTATATAACTCCATGTGAGTTTTTATTCGTTATTCCATTGATTCTAGAGGATGGCTATCAAGAGATGGTAGGTTGTATGTCCCTCTTACTAAGGATTTGGTTGACTTGTTACTAGATGAGTCTCATCGTTTTAGGATGACTATTCATCCCGGTGGTGATAAAATGTACCGAGATATAAAGAGGGTGTTTGGCTAAGCAAGTATAAAGGGACATATAGTGGAGTTTGTTAGAAGTGTTGACATGTCAAAGAGTAATGGTAGATCAGAAGAAGTCAGGTGGATTTTTACAGCTGCAATAACCTTGTCTTTGGATGCATCGATCAAAAACCCAAAAGCGGTATTTAAACTCACGTATGCCAAGAAGTACAAATCATTAAGTTTTTATGATTTTATGGTACAGAGACAAATATAATTTTTAATATTTTATATTTTCAGATCTCATAGAGGAATGAATAAAATATAAGTACTGAAATAACCAAAATTCTTTATTACATCAAAACATAGTAGTCCATACAACAAATGTCTACATAGTGTCTCCAAATAGAAATATTGCATAAGTCGGACCGAAGAATAAAATAAGAAACATAGACAATGATAATAAATAAGTATAGCTCTTAAGTGTATAATCACCTTCTCTATGTATTTTATTCTCATCATACCATCAGCTACCATGTCATCCTGTAATAGGTATAGATAGGGAAAAATAGAGCAGATCAGACAAGGTCTAGTGAGTCGGTAATATCACTAGTGGTAGGGTGATAATATGAAATTAAATTGCAGTTATAATCTACACAATCTAAGGGTGTTTATTTGTTTGTAAGTACTATGTATAGGGAATTAGTTAATCTACAAATTATAGGATAGCAACTCATAATATGCCCGAATCTAACAATGATCTACAAAGATTTCCACCCAAAGGTTGGACACTCATGAATAAACCTAGGAATAACACTAGTATGCGGTTTTGATAGTAAATCGCCTAACTATAAATTAAGCAAATATTTTCAATAGTAAACCATTTAAGTTTCCCTTGCCGAGTATACATCACCTTGCCAAAGCACATATCAAGTATACAACCCCAATTGTAAACTATTTACCAAAGCATCGAGTAAACAACCTAAATAGCAAACATTTCCTATGTCCCACATTTTTTTAGCTAACAACACTGAAGGGTCGGTAATTCGACTTTTCCTTAGGTTCGTCCACCCGAAAGATTTCAACCATAAGACATTGATATCTCAACCTCTATAAGAAAAGTTTGTTTTTATAATGCAAATAGATAGTACTTTATTCCATGGTGTTATTGTTTTTGGATTAGTTTTATTTAAAGTAGAATTGGTGCGTAACACTACTTGAAAACAGAGCCAACTCCCCTAAATTTGTTACTTGACAACAGAGCCGACTCCCTTAAATATTTGCATTCTCACTTTTCCATTAATTTACTCCCACTTAAATCCCTAAACCTAATACAAATTTCCTAAAAAAAATTAAATCTCTCTCTCTCTCTTGACCCTTACTTACCCTCGTGACATCGGATTCTCATATAGCCTCTTCGACCCTACCTTCATCAGGTATGCATCCGTGCAATCGAACTTGTCATAGACGAGCGGCTACTTGAGATTCGACTAAGTATAGAAAGGCTGACAATCTCAAGGTTGGAGGCCGGGGCACCATTGGATGAGGAATCCATGGTCACCTTCCTTGTCTACTTTTTCTCGTCGCTAGCTCTATCGTGCAACTTCGTTGTCGCAAATAGACATGATTGGAACCCACCACAAAATATGCCTAAATTTTGACCTAAAAAAGGCCCATCGAAACTTAGACCCATTCTGAGGAAGACTATTGGCTGGAAAAAGACATAACAATACAGAGACATAACTAATCTTTTAGAGCTCATAGTAGATGGAATAAAATATAATAGAAAAGTGCACCCATTTATTTCAAACCATAAAGTGTCATAATACAAAATACCATCAAATCGTATCATAAATTTGTTACAACAATTATCTACATACATGGGTACAAAAAAGCAAGTAATAATGATAAATACTACCACAAGCCAAGCTTCTCCATCTCTCAGCTACGTCTTGTCATTACTCTATCCTCACTTGTGTTGTAATGAGGAGGGAGTTAGAACAACAAGTGTCTGGTTAATAAAACCTCGAGTCTTTTCTTTTTGTACTCGGGCACTATATTTCAAAATAAGAATATGTTTACAAACATAAAACCATTTAACACTTCTTATTAGGAAAGGAGGCAGATTCTCAATCAACCACTTAATACCTTCCATTACAGAAGCAGGTTTCCCAAATCCCCGTCATAAATGGCTAGCAATGCAAGGGATAGTACTCAAGCCACTTAATACCTTTTATTGGAAAATAGGTAGACTCTGGTCATTTAATATTTAATTAAGACAGACCCCATCATTTAATACCTATTTCCAAGGCTAGCTCCTCAATGGTACTATCTAGCTCATATTGTATGGAATCTCAATTCACTTAATACTACTTTATTCGGAAAGGTGGACCATCAATCAGTCACTTAATACCTTATACAGAAGCGGATCCCTATAGAGATACCACCTAACATGTCCCCTAGGCCATTTAATACTTCATATGGGGAAAGGAGGCAGCCCCTCAAACAACCACTTAATACCTTAAGACCTTGAAGCAAGCCCCTCGTACTCTGGCCCATACTCATAATGACATCTCACATTAGTCCTATTATTCGTTGGAACTAGTAGTCAGCTTAGCTGGACAGATTTCCCCTACAGAAATTAGGACCAACAGCGCTGCATTGTAAATATATATCATAAGGATATCTTGTTTCAATAAGAAGTGTACAAAACTGCTGGTAGCCTTAAAGTGAATGGCAAGCTTTCGCCATGTAATTTTACTGACCTCGCATTCTTATGACTTAGCCATAAATTAAATACACTACATATTATAATACTTATTTCACCGTTTCATAAATAAGGCTTTTTAAGGAATCTTTCTTACTATGCCTTAGAATAATAATTAGGCAATATACGGGTTTCCTCTTATTTTGGCCTAATAATCAATTATATTCCTAATGGAGAAAATAAATGAATATAATACCTAATTAACTATGCCAAATGTGTAATTATTATACATTATTTACATTAATGGAGATAAATATATATTCATGCTTAGTAAATTCTAAACGCATGGATTTTATGCCTAAACTAGCGTTGAATGTCAATTCCCTAACCAAATACTATTACAAGTCCTTTTTCTTCAAATTCCCAACATTTCAACATACCAAAATAAGGGATTCTAATATTCCAAATAGAAAATAAATATCCATAACCAAAACTGCAACAACAGACTTGTAAATAAAATAGAAACTCAATTTATTACCCCAATTCAATGGAATATCCTAAATAATAGGAATTGCAATCCAAACTCCATATTCCACTCAACTCCTCTTTTACAGAGAAATAGATAAGGAGGAAATTTTTGTAGAATAAGTGGTGTAAACTGCGAATAAAATATGCATTGAGGAATCACAGATTGAACCAACGAAGAAGGAGAAGTGGAATAGACTATGAAGTTATAAAAATTTGCACAAACAAAAAAATTCCATTAAATTAATGTAAATAAGAATCTCAACATAAAATTGAATTTTGAAATAGAAAAGAAATTTGGTTGAATTATCTATCTTACTTCGCAATCTCAAAATCCCTAAGGCATATTCAAATCCATAGAGATACACTAAACAATTACTGAAAAAGAAATACTAAGATTCCCACTCGTGTATCAACCTTAGCTTCGCGTTCCTTGGATTTGCACGCCTTTTAATTCCTTAAGAATCTCTCTTTTGACATATACATAATAAGGAAGATGTATATGTTTTTATTAGATTCAGAATGGTTGAAGAAAGAACAAAATAAGAATAGGTTGGAGGTAGAAGAAATAATTAGAGAATGAATTGAATTCGTACCTAAATTCTTAACGAAGTTTCTGAATCAGATTCGGAGAGATAACAACTGCAGAGTTTCACTGAATTCCCCAAAATAATATGAATAAAATGTGGGGAGGGTAGGATTCTATTTATAGGGGTTGAAACAAGCCAGAACCGTAGGATGGACGTAGGTAAGAAACGGATAAATTTAAAGCGTACAATTCAATATAGCTGTAACAACCCTAAAGTTAAGGAGAAGTTAATAAATAATTATAAATAAAAAATAGTGTTTATGATTAGAATTCGTTTGAAATTAGTATTGAAATTAATTGGCAGTAGATTTGTTGAAATGTTTCGATAAATAAAGGGAAAGAGGAATTAAATTGTAATGATTGAGTTTAATATAATAAATTGCATTTGTATCAACATGGAATGAACATTTTAAATAAAAATAAATGCTTGTTTTGAGATAAATAAAATGAACTACTTATTTTTGACTATATGTATGATTTTATAAACAGAGAGTTTGTTTTGTTACAAAAGAAGAAAAAAAGATATAACAGTATATCTAAAAAGAATGCATCTACTTTTATAAATTTGAGAAAACAAGATGACGATATTCAAATGAGATGTGTTGCTGTAAATGAGAGAAAATGTAACCATATATTTATAAAAAGAAGGCATCTAATAAAATAAACGTTACATTTTGAAAAGAAAAGGCAAGAGTATAATATGGAAGGATTGCATTTCTTACAGAAAATATAAGGTATGTTATTTCTTTTTAGTAAAGAATAAAGATCAATTTGATTTTTGAACATAAAACCATTAATACCAATCGATTAATGTAATTGATTGCACAATTTAAAGGTAAAGAATAAAGTTACTAATTAATACACAACATATATACACGTTTGTTGAAATATGTTATTTATCTAATTATAACAGATGTGAATATGGAAAAAATGTAGACTTAACAATTCACATGTTATTCATCCAATTAATTCAGACGTGAATATGTACAACACTGGCAAAAGAACTTCTCGTTATTTATTAATTTATTTCAGACATAAACATGGAGAAATATTGACAAGTCAATTTAATTATTTCATATGTAAATTTGGAAAAATATTGATATGTTGTTTGTTTGTTTGTTTCAGACGTAAACATGTAAATTAAATGGGATGTTGAAAACTGAAATGAAACATGCGAATAAAGAGAGATGCGTCGAAATATAATCCGAAATAAAATGTCATAAATTAGAAATTAATTAAGGAGAAGAAAACGTTATTTATGGTTTATATATTATTGAGGATGTAATTAATTAAATTAAATATAAGATAAGGTGCTGACAATGTGCATTGTAATATTTGACAAAGCAATGAGTCGGTAGAAATTTTTAGAGATTCTAGTCTACGGTTGAAAGCGCACCTAAAACGCTATAAATAGGACCTAAACTAACCTAGATTTTCACTCAAAAATCAATACTTAGCCTCCATTTCTCTCTCTCAAATATTTACCTACATTTATATTATACGTACATTCAAATAAGAGATGGAGATTATACAAATTAGAGAGGATTTCTAGAGAATTTTGGCTGCTATAAAAGGGATTCTAGCTTTTGTCTTAGGCAAGTGTTTAGTAATTATTTTAGATTCCTAAGTAATTTAAAATAATAGGACTTCCAATAATTGTAGTTTTCTATAATTTTGGGATAACCTTCCTACCAGTTTGTTTTCATTTTTAGACTTGTTTTTCAGTCTATTTTCTTATAGGTATACTTTTTCATTTATTTGCAATTATTTACTGTTAATTATAGCTTTTCCGGTTATTTAGAGTATTTACTGTTATTTACGTTTTATTAACATCTATTTTACGTTTGTGATTTCCTCTGAATTGTCGTTTCTTTTTTATTTCCTTTCTACGCGAATGGAATACTAGAATAAATTGAAAATATGGACTAAATAATAAGAACAATGATTTTACAGAAAATGGGATGTAAAATAAGAAGATGTAATAAATTGGACTTGGTATTTAATAGGCAAATTTAAGATATTTGCAAGATTACTTTTAACGTATAATTATTATTACAAAGAGTAAATAGAAGAAGTAGCTTATTTTTTTGCTTAGACCTTGGGTTAAATTAATAAGCACAGTTATAACATAGGTTATAATTAGAGACAGAATAGAAAAGGTAATGCTTAAGACTAAGAATAAATTAATAAGAAAAGATAGTAAGAATAATAATAGAGGCTTATTTAAACAAATTTATACTAAGTTAATAAGCAAAGATAGTAGTAAGACCCATACCAACAGCATTTTCTTTTTCAGTAGGTCTCACAATACATTAGGTGAGGCTAGGGCATGCTTATGTTGGAGTAGTGGTAAATAAGACGTCAATAATTAAAATCTCAAATCATGGGGATTTGGATAAGGGGCGCAACTAGATTTTGTTTGGAAAGGACTAATACCAACAGCGTTCTATTTTTTTAGATAAACACAGGTGGTCTCACAATAGCACAGGTGAGGCAAGGGCACGCTTATGTTGGAGTAGTGGTAAATAAGAGTTACATAGGGGAAGCAACAGATAGCGCGAGCCTAACGGTGTTGAGTGCGCGACCTCTGTGCGGGGATATAATTCGCTATTAAGTTCCAAAGCGTGGTGAATAAGAGGTCCATAGGGGGAGCAACAAATAGCGTGAACCTAACGGTGGTCGACCATGCGACCTCGATGCGGTGATATAATTCGCTATTGAGTTCCAAACCGCTTAGTAGGTGTCTTCTGCAGGCACTGGTGTCTTTTGTTGAATCATAAGTTTTGATTCATGACAAAGCTTAAAAAAAATCACTGATGAGACTATATGGGCAAGCGACAAAAAGAGAAAGTAATATGCTATTAAAACTACAAAAGAGACAAGACATCAAAACTGAGTATAGTATGTTTATTTTGTTGAAGTTTTTCAATCTTAGAATTGTTAAAATCTATCCTCAAGTAGTACACACAAATCAAAGTTGTTTTAAAACTTCAAAATTTTCAAATTATATTTGAACTGCGGACGGACAGCCAGGTCAGTCGACTGACCAAATATGAACAATCGACTGAACCAGCTCAGTTGCACAGAAACACACTGTTTTGCACCAACTTTGAATGTTCACTGGTCATTTTGGGTCAGTCGATTGAACTTTTCCAACAGCTATTATTTTGAATAGACATTTCCATTTGCCAAGAGATATGATCCAATTTGAAGAGTTGTGGATGCATCTTTTGGTCAAAACTCTTCGTGAATGGTTGCAGCTGTTTATCTACTATATAAACACATGAGATTCACTTCACAAATCATCGAATTTTATTTTATTTTTGATCATACTTTCTACTATCTCTGCATCCTAAAAAGCAATCACAATTTACATATATTGCTTGAATCTCTGAATCAATTAACTTATTCTTCAATTCAAAGCAATATTTTCCTTTCTAAATCTTTACACACACAATATACTCAAGGAAAAGATTATAGGAAGGTTGTACTATCAAAGACAAAGCAGTGTTATCAAGAACACATAGTGTCAAAGCAATTTTATTGAAACTGTTGAAGTCCTGGTTGATTGTTCAGGTGCGAAAAGTCCTCTTTCGGCTGTTAGAGGCGGAAAAATCCTGATCGGTTGATCCAGGTGCTATGTACATATTCCTCCGTGTTAAGTGAGGGGTTATTATGAGAAATTCCAGAGGGAAGTCTGGGACTGGATGTAGAACGGCAAGTTCGAACAAGTATAAAAACTCCTGGTGTGTTTATTCTTATTTACTTTAATATTATAATATGTTTCCATGTTTAGATTATAATACATTCCATATTACACGATCCTAGGTGATAACTAGCAACACAGTAGTCACTTTCATTTAGTATCAAAGCAAGACATCCTATAACCATAACACAGTTATTTGATAATTTTATTAATATGGAAAATAACATTAGCACAAGCACTGTCATTAACACTAGTTTTATTGAAGGTCAATGTACTGCATGACCTCCACTATTCAATGGCATAAATTATAAATACTGATCGACTAGGATGAGAATGTATATGCAAGCTAATGGTTTTGAAACTTGAAATATTACTCAAAATGAATATACCATTCCAACAGAAGATTTTTCAACTTGGACTACCGTAGAGAAAACTGATGCCACTTCAAATGCTAAAGCTATGAATAGGTTATTTTGTGCATTAGATAAGAATGAGTTTAATAAAGTCAATATGTATACAACTACTTATGAGATATGGAGAACTCTAAAAGTAACTCATGAAGGAACTAACAAAGTCAAACAAAGCAAATTTTCTATGTTAAAAATCAGTTTCGAAATTTCAAAATGAAATCAAACGAAAGTATAACTGACATGTATTCTAGATTTCAAGATATATATCACTCACTATTGGCACTACGAGAAAAAAATTCTGACTTTGAAATAGTATCAAAAATCGTAAACTCTTTAACGGATGAATGGGAAAGAAAGGTCCTAGCTATTGAAGAAGCAAACAACCTTTCCACTATGAAACCATAAGAGTTAATAGGAAAACTAATGTCATATGAAGTGAATTTGCAGGCAAAGAAAATTCAAGCACAGGATAAGAAGAATCTAGCATTTCAAGCAGAACAAGATGAGTCTGACTCAGATAAAGAGGATATGGCACTTATTGCTAAAAATTTCAAAAAAAATTTGAAATTCAAAAAGAATAACAAGTTCAGGAGTTACAAAAATGAATCTAGAAACAACAACAACAGCAATAAACCATCATCTTCTGTCATGGAATGTTATGAATGTCATAAAAAAGGTCATATGAAGAAAGATTGTCTAGAAAAATAGAAAATAAATTCAAGAAGAAAACATTTTCGATAACATGGGACGATTCAGATTCTTCTTCATCATTAGAGAGCGACAGTGATAGTGACATAGAGCAACCAAATGTATGCTTCATCGCTACAAGTGATGATGTAATTGAACTGAATTTTGATGATCTGGTTTAACTTAATTCAAAACCTATGGATTTTGTAAAAAACAAAAAAGCAAAATAAGGAGTTACAAGAAAAACTAAATAGATCTGAATTAGAAATTAGTATACTAAGAGATGAAAAGAAAATTCTGGAAGAAGAACTTGAAAAATCTCAAGAATCTAATTCTAATTTAGCATCTCAACTTTTTATGATAACTAAGGAAATAGAAATTTAGAAAAATAAAAATGATGATTTATCAGTTGAAATTAATGATTTAAAATCTAACACTAAAGTATTAAAGTTAGAAAAATCTAGTCTCAAAATTAAGTTAGAAGATATTAATGAAAATATTTCTAGTTTTAATAAAGGACGAGAAAATCTTTCTAAAATTATAGAAAATTCTCAGTCTACTTCAAATAAAAAGGACTAGGATATAAGAGAATTGAAAGTCCAAAGAAATCTGAAAAATTTAAAAATAAATTTAAAAACAAAATTAAGAAAGATATTAAGAAAACAGCTTCTAAAGATTTCAAAACTATTAAAATATGGATTCCTAAAACAAATAATAATTTAATTAGGAATGCATATCAAACCATTTATGGAAACTATTCATAAAAATAAGAATTATATTTATAAAGGAAATTCTGAACCTTCTTGGTTTGGTTTCCTAAGACCTAACTCTTAGGACCCTAAAAAGAAAAGTGGGTATCACCTTAATCTTTATTTTTTGCAGGTACCACTTAAAAAGAGGGGAAAATGGATTTTAGACAGCGGTTGCTCGAAACACATGACTGGTAATAAGGACATGTTAATAAACACAGTCTACTCAAATGGAGGATCGGTCACTTTTGGAGATAATTCAAAAGGTTATATCATCGGCTAAAAGCGATGTGAGCAATAACGGTATCTCTAACTCGCCTCTCGTTACTGATGTTTTATTGGTTAAAAACTTAAAACATATTTTATTAAGCATAAGTCAGTTATGTGATAAAGGTTTTAATATATCCTTTTTAGAAAATAAATTAATATTTCTAATAAAAATCAGAATTTAATGTTTGAAGGATAAGAGATGGAAATATTCATATTTTAAGCATGATTATAAATTATAACACAAAATGTGTTTAATAGCTACAGATAATGATTATTAGTTATGGCACAGAAGATTTTGTTATATAAATATTAATACTATTAATAAAATAGCTAAAAATAAATTTGTTAAAGGACTACCTGATATGAAATTCAGAGTTGATAATATTGGTGATGCATGTCAGTTAGGAAACTTGACAAAATCTTCTTTTAAATCTAAGAAAATCATATCTACAACACAACCACTTGAATTACTACATATGGACCTTTTCGGACCTACCCAAGTTCAATCTATCAATCAAATAGATATGTGTTTGTTATTGTAAATGATTTTTCAAGATATACATGGACAATTTTTATGAAACATAAAAGTGATACTTTTGAGAATTGTAAAATTTTTGTAAAAAGAATTCAAAATATAAAGAATTTAAAAGTTAAAAATATTAGAAGTGATCATGGAGGTGAATTTGAAAATGAAGCTTTCGAACATTTTTGTAACAAGAAAGGAATTAATCATAATTTATCCTTTCCTAGAACACCATAACAAAATAGAATTGTACAAACGAAAAACGGAACATATAAGAATGTGCAAGGACTTCATTAAAAGGAAGCACTTTACCTAAGCATTTCTGGGCAGAAGCTGTTGCAACTGCCTGTTATGTTTTGAATCGTGTTTCTATTCGACCATTAACAAAACATACTCCGTATGAACTTTTAAAAGGTAGAAAACCTAACATATCATATTTCAAAAAATTTATTTCAAAATGTTTTATACATAACAATAAAGATCGGCTTGGCAAGTTTGATCCAAAATCCGATGAAGGAATATTCATAGGATATTCTGAAAGAAGCAAAGCTTATCGATTTTTTAATACAAGAACTAAAGTAATCAAAGGAACTCTTCATGTTTCATTCGATGAAAATGACAAAATTTCTTCTAAAGTTACAAACTTGGAAAATAATTCAAATCAAATTTTGACAAATAATTCAGAAGATGATGATATTATTTTTCAAAATAATAATACTGATAATACTAAAGAAAATGAAAACATGGTTCATGATGAAAATATAGTATGATAACCTCCAAGAATTCTTAAAGATCATCCTATTCAAAATATAATTGGAGAAGTAAATTCAAATGTAAGAACAAGACATCAATTAAATCAAATAGGCCATGTAGCTTTTCTCTCTAATATAGAACCTAAAAATATTAAGGAAACCTCCGCTGATGACTATTGGATTATAGCTATGCAAGAAGAGCTAAATCAATTTGAAAGAAATGAAGTTTGGGAATTAGTTCCTGGATCAAGTGATTAACCCATCATTGGTACAAAGTGGGTTTTCAAAAACAAAGCTGATGAACAAGGTAACATTACTAGAAATAATCAAGAAGATGGAATAGAGAATGCGGAAACGTTTGCTCCTGTCGCAAGATTAGAAGCTATACATATTCTATTGGCTTTTGCATGTTTTCATAACTTTAAATTATATCAAATAGATGTTAAAAGTGCTTTTCTAAATGGATATATAAAAGAAAATACTTATGTTGAACAACCTCCTCTTTTTACTCATGAAAAATTTCCCGATGATCACGTTTACAAACTTAATTAAGCTTTATATGGTTTAAAAGAAGCACCTCGTGTTTGGTACAACCGACTTAAATTCTATCTAATAGAATCTGGTTTTGAAATTGGAAAAGTTGATCAAACTTTATTTATTAAGAAAACTAAACAATATATTTTAATTATACAAATATATGTTGATGATATTATATTTGGTTCAACAAATGAAAAATTATATTAGGAATTTTCGACTATCATGACAAATGAATTTGAAATGTCACATATGGAAGAACTATCATATTTTCTTGGATTAAAAATCAAGCAATTACAAAATGGCATTTTTATCAATCAAGAAAAGTATTGTAATAATCTAATTAAACGTTTTGGTATGGAAAACACTTCTGCCAAACCAACTCATATGAGTACAACTATACATCTTGATAGAGATGAAAATGGGAAGAGTGTTGACAAAAAACTGTATCATGGTATGATTGGATCATTACCTTACTTAATTGTTGTCGACCTATCATTATGATAAGTGTTTGCTTATGTGCTCGATTTCAAGCAAATCCTAAAGAATCACATATGCGAGCAGTAAAACATATAATTCGTTATCTTAGCAAGACCAATAATTTAGGACTAGTTTATCCAAAAGAAAGTCCTTTTGAATTAGTATCTTATAGTGATACTAATTTGGGAGGAAGTCGGACACATAAAAAAAGTACAAGTGGAACTTGTCATTTCATTGGATGACTTAGTATCTTGGTTTAGCAAGAAACAAAATTGTGTTTCATTATCGACATGTGAAGCAGAATATATATCTGCAGCTTTAGCATGTGCTCAAGTAATCTACATACAACAAACATTACAAGATTTTGATATAAAATTAAAGAAATCTATAATATATTGTGATAACAAAAGTGCAATAAATTTATCAAAAAATCCTGCCAATCACTCACGAACTAAACACATTGACATTCGTCATCATTTTCTTTGTGATAATATTGAGAAGAATATAATAAATTTAGAATTTGTAAATTCTAAAAATCAGTTAGCCGATATTTTCACTAAACCACTCAATGAAAATTGTTTTATAAAACTAAGAAGAGAACTAGGTATAATTTCCTTAAAAGAATTGTAATATTTGTAAAATATTTTTTAAAATGAAAAAAAAA
The DNA here is from genome assembly GCA_030765085.1 of Allium cepa. Taxonomy (NCBI): domain Eukaryota; kingdom Viridiplantae; phylum Streptophyta; class Magnoliopsida; order Asparagales; family Amaryllidaceae; genus Allium; species Allium cepa. The sequence continues at coordinate 275,771,841 of CM060937.1, read as the reverse complement.
TCTGGTACTCGAACTCAGCACCTCTAGTTTGGAAATCCTATGTTTCTGCCATTTAAACATTTGCTGTTTCACAACTATTTCTACTATAACTTTATCCTTACCAATTTTTTTTCAATTTTCTCATGAACAATTCTCGGCCGCAAAATTTGTATTTTGTTTTTCATCCTCTAATTTTTTTCAGATTCTCCGTTGTTCCATCAATCTTTAACTACTTTTTTACCTATAAATGACTCATGAGCTATCATTTTATCCTTCCATCGTATTTGCTTCAATCATAAATTTTTTTTCTACATTGTCTTCACAAGAATACTCCTCAAATGCCTCTACTTATTCTTCTGTTGACTTCTCAACACCTTCATCTAGTTCATCAGCTTTACCTACACCTACACCAAGTCATGAACCGGCTAGACCTTTAAACTACACACTAGCCATAGTCCTAAAAAAAGAAGGCGCGACGTTTTTTGTTCTTTGGTTCTCCTCAAACAAAAAAATTTGATGATTTACATCATTATCAAAGGGAATCTATCGCAATTCAACGTGAAATGTACTATGAACATAAGATGAATTTAAAACGTCTTAGCTTTCTGGAGCAGCTTGGATGGAAATTATGTGGGTCATCTTCATCTATGGTTCATCAACCTACAACCTCTTCTCGGAGTCCATGGGATCGGTCACCACAACCTCCACCCGTGTCTCCGAATTCATGGAAGCGTGGAAATTACTAGTCACCATTAAAACCATATGATGAGAAGACGAAGGACGAACCAGACAACTCGAAGTCTCCATCCACTCCTTTATCAAAATAATTTATTTTCTTTCTATATTTTTTTAATAAATTTCATTCTTAATTGTATGCATTATTTAAATATAAAATATATATTTATTTTTATATCAAAAATATGCTGCAAAATATTGTGAAAGACAATTCAGTCAACTAAAAATACTCTACCAGTCGACTGAATCTGAAAATTGAAAAACTTTTGGATTATATTCAGTCGACTAAACGAATATGGCTAGTCGGCTGAAACATAAAACAAAGAGTTTTCAGCCTATATCCAGTCGACTGAATATATATGACCAGTCGACTAAATCATGAAACAGAGAGTTTCGGGATATTGTTCAGTCAATTGACCATATACGACCAGTCGACTGAATGGCAAATCTGAGCTTTTTTTAACTATTCCACCTACCTTTTTAACCTTTTAACCCCCTATCTCCTTTTTCACTCTTCACTTTTACCTTCTCACTTCAGTTTTTTAAAACCCTAGCTCCTAAAAATTTCAAATTCCTTTGCTCCATTATTATTTTCAACGGCTCCACATCAACCTAAAAGATCAGACATGCCTCTACCTCATCCTCTGAGCCAATTGACAAACAAATTGCTCAATGGATCTATGATGCTACAGCTCTCCAAAGGTGGAACAAAATGAAAGAAGCATGATTTTTCGAAGGATCTTTTGTTGTGTTTCCATATTTTTCTCTGTATAGAATTCAAGAGCTTGCAAGAAGAAGCCGTCTAGAGTCTCTTCTTGACCACAATCAGAATAATATCAAGATTAATCATACTTTGGTAAAACTTTTTTATACAAATTTAAATTTAGGCCATCAAAATCCACGTAATCGTGATAATTGCGTATGGATTTTAGTTTGCGGTCGACAATTATTCCTGTCCTTAGATCGAGTTGGTCACATTCTCCATACTCCGACTGATGGTATTCCATTGGAAGAATTAAATGTTCCTATAGGCGAACGAGATGAAGTAAGTCATCGTTTTTGAAAGATGACATGACTGAACTAAAATCGATCGCCTTACGCCCTACAGCTTGAATTATGCATCGAGCCTTAATGCACATGGTTCTTCTTTGTACTGGCTCTTATGAGCTTGTATATCCAAACAACTTTAGGGCGTTGTATGCTATTTGCGGAGATGTACAAATAAATTGGCCTAAGCTTTTTCTAGATGAATTTTTGTCTTTTAACCAAGGTCATATGAACATTATCTATTACTGAGAGTATATTATCCGGCTACTTATGAACATGTAGTTTCCTATTCTGGAATCTGATACCTCTATTCCCAAAACTCTAAATAACCACACAATAAGTCTAATGAAATTGCCTCCTAGACCTCTCTCTATCATGCCTTTTCAAGACTAGCAATCACGACCTCGTCAACAAAATACTACTCCACAGCAGCAACGAGATGACATTCGTACACCAACCTCATCCCAAAGCACTTGGGCATCGATCTAATTGTGCGAAATAAAGTTACTTTGGATTCTCGCATCAAAAATCTCGACAGAAAAATTGACATGAAATTTGATAAAATAAAAGCTTTTTTGGGATTTTATGGGATGCAATCTCTTATTCCTCTTCCACAACTACTAAAATTTCACAACGGGATCTGGGTAAACGTCCAGCTCCTCTCTTTACTTGGTCTACATCCTAAGAACACAAGTTCTAACACAAGTGGAAATGGTGGTGGCAGATAGTTTTTGGAAAGTTCTTCCAGAGGCAAAGCTCCAATGCAAGTAGAAGAAGAAACAGAGTCTGACTCTGATTGATACTGTTGTTTCTTGGTGGTAGTAAGTTATCTTTATTTATTCCAAACATTCTATTTCTATGAGCTTGTATAAGTAGCTCAAAATAATTTAATACGTTTTCTTTTTGTGATTGTAATTTGTGTTAGTCCAATGATAAAATTGTTGTTATTTCCTTTTTGTCGATGACAAAGGGGGACAAATTTGTATGACTAACCATCTCTTGCAGGATTAGATATGCCATCAGATAATCAAGGGAGATATATATAACTTCCCTTATATATTTCTTAAATATAGTATCATCTGTAACAAGTTGTCATCAATCAAAAAGGGGGAGAATGTTGAATCATAAGTTTTGATTCATGACAAAGCTTGAACAAATCACTGATGAGACTATATAGGCAAGCGACAAAAAGAGAAAGTAATATCCTATTAAAACTACAAAGGAGACAAGACTTCAAAACTGAGTATGGTATGTTTATTTGTTGAAGTTTTTTAGTCTTAGAATTGTTAAAATCTATCCTTAAGTAGTCCACACGAATCAAAGTTGTTTTAAACTTCAATTTCTTCAAATTATATGTGAACTGTGCACTGACAGCCAGGTCAGTCGACTGACCAAATATGACCAGTCGACTGCTTAGTTGCAGAGAAACACTCTGTTTTGCACTAACTTTGAATATTCAGTTGACTGGTCATTTTGGGTCAGTCGACTGAACTTTTCCAACAGCTATTTTTATGAACAGACACTTTCATTTGCCAAGAAATACGATCCAATTTGAAGAACTGTGGCTGCATGTTTTGGTCAAAACTCTTCGGGAATGGTTGCAGCTATTTATTTACTATATAAACATATGAGATTCACTTCATAAATCATCGAATTTTATTTTGTTTTCTGATCATACTTTCCACTATCTCTGCATTCTAAAAAGCAATCACAATTTACATATATTGCAAGGATATCTGAATCAATTAACTTATTCTTCGATTCAAAGCAATGTTTTCCTTTCTAAATCTTTACTCACACAAAATACTTGAGGAAAAGATTATAGAAAGGTTGTACTATCAAAGACAAATCAGCGTTATCAAGAACACATAGTGTCAAAGCAATTTTATTGCAACTGTTGAAGTCATGTTTGGTTGTTCAGGCGGGAAAAGTCCTCTTTCGGCTATTAGAGGTGGAAAAATACTGATCGGTTGATTGAGGTGTTGTATACCTATTAGTCTGGGTTAAGTGAGGGGTTATTATGAGAAATTTCAAAGGGAAGTCTAGGCCTGGATGTAGAACGATAAGTTCGAACCAGTATAAAAACTCCTGGTGTGCTTGCTCTTGTTTACTTTAGTATTATTATTTGTTTCCACATTTATATTATAATACATTCCATATTACACGATCCTAAGTGATAGCTAGCAACACAGTAGTCACTTTCATCTTTAGCTGTGGGACCCACGTGATGGGACTAACCCGCCGTAGGCACAACAGAGTAGAAAGTCAACCAAAGGGTAGAATTTGGACTTCAGCCTAATTAAAGTAGGATTGGGAATTCATTCTAATAAAAGAAGTTATCTAAGACAAGTGCAAACAATCAAGATAATCTAATCGAACTATCTAAGCAAAGTGAACAGTTAAAACCATATTTTATTCCAGCTTTAACTTTTCTTCTATTTCCTTCTTACACTAGAATTGTTGCAAAGTCTATTATCTTTACCTTGATTAAGAAAAAAAGTAATTACTTCCAATCACCAGACTTTTAGTCTGACCCACTGCTCTATTTTCCCTTCCCCTATAGGCTAGAAGAGGCAGAGATAGTGGCTTTTGGATTCTTTTGGAGGTTTAGCTACGGAGATCTTTCCTCATGCATGATACTTCTTCTTTTTTAGTTTTTATTTCATCTTATGTACTGGTACTTTTCTTTGACAAGGATGTTTGTTTTTATGCACTATGATATTATGACCGTGATTATGATTCATCATGAGACATGTATTTTGTATTTCGAGACACCTTGTATTTGGTTTTATGACTCTACTTTATGAAGTTGGGTTTTGAATAATAAGTTAATTTTTTCAAATGTTTTCACTGTTTTATTTAATTTGTCTTGTGAATCTTAGTCTTTGTAAGTTTTTAGCTATACCTACAACGCACCACACCTTTTAATGTGCTCTTTTGGGTATACTAAGGGGTGCGGGGTGTTACATTTGGTATCAAAACCTAAGGTTACATGATTCCTAAAAAAAATATTTTAAAAGTAAAATATTTTTCAAAATAACTTATTTTAAAAGAATTTTTCAGAAAAGAAGCTCTTTAATTTAGAATTTCTTGTTTCCATCTTTAGTTTTGAATAGGTTTTTTCCCTTATTATCCTTTGGGAGGGTAGAACTTAGGATTTAATCAATGGATAGTAGGATTTGATGTAAACATGTTATTAAAACATGTTATGTATGATGGGTGCTAGTGGTTGCGGGTGGTTTCTAGTGGATGCAAATGGATGCATATACTTACACTAGGAACTATTACCTCTTAGGGATCGGCTTAACTAGGACACTAGAGCATATGCATATAGATGTATGCGCATTTGCGTTTTTGTTCCATGGTTGCTATAAATGGATGATTATCACATAGTTGTTGCATTTGGATGATGATTGTAACATGCATATAGAACTATAGTTATCATTAGGGAATTTGCATTCATTTGGATATATGGCACAAACATGATTGCATAAAAGGAGGTCGACTGAATCGGTGGACCGTCTAATCTTTTTGCATTAATTAGGGGCATTAACACTACACTAGTTGCATAAGTATAATAAATCACATTAGAAAATTTTAAGGACAATGGATGAAATGAGTGATGATTGAGTAGTTGGTTTTAGAATTTGGATAAAAACATTTCATTCTTCTATCCTTAGAGATTTCGGGGATGAAACCTCTTAAGGAGAGGAGAATGTAACAACCCAAAATTTAAGGAGAAATTAATAAATAATTATAAGTGAAAAAGAAAAAGAAAAATAGTGTTTATAATTAGAATTGATTTGAAATTTGTATTGAAATTAATTGGCAATAGATTTATTGAAATGTTTTAATAAATAAAGGGAAAGAGGAATTAAATTGTAATGATTTAGTTTAATATAAGAACTTGCGTTTGTGTAATCATGGAATGAACATTTTAAATAAAAATAAATGCTTGATTCGAGATAAATAAAAAAAACTTCTCATTTTTGAATATATGTATGATTTTATAAATAGGGAGTTTGTTTTGTTACAAAAGCAAAAATAATATATGACCGTATATTTAAAAAGAAGGCATTTACTATTATAAATTTGAAAAAAGAAGATGACGATGTTCAAATGCGATGGATTATCGTAAATGAGAGAAAAGGTAATCATATATTTATAAAAAGAAGGCATTTAATAAAATGAATGTTATATTTTGAAAAGAAAAGGCAAGAGTGTATTATGAAAGGATTGCATTTCTTAAAGAAAATATAAGGTATGTTATTTCTTTTTAGTAAAGAATAAGGGTTATTTTAATTTTTGAACATAAAAACATAATACCAATTAATTAATGTAATTGATCGCTCAATTTAAAGGTAACGAATAAGGTTACTAATTAATACACATCATATATACACGTTTGTGGACATATGTTATTTATCTAATTACAACAGATGTGAATATGGAACAAAATGTAGGCATAACAATTCATATGTTATTCATCCAATTAATTCAGACGTGAATATGTACAACACTGGCATAAGAATTTCTAGTTATTGATTAATTTATTTTAAACATAAATATGGAGAAATATTGACATGTTAATTTACTTATTTCAGATGTAAATTTGGAAAAATATTGATATGTTATTTGTTTATTTATTTTAGGCGTAAACATGTAAATTAAATGGGATGTTGAAAACTTAAATGAAACATGCGAATAAAGAGAGACGCATGGAAATTTAATCTTAAATAAAATGTCACAAATTAGAAATTAATTGAGGAGAATAAAACGTTATTTATAGTTTGTATATTATTGAGGGTGTAATTGAATTAAATATAAGATAAGGTGTTGACAATGTGCATTGTAAGATTGGACAGAGCAACGAGTCAGTAGGAATTTTTAGAGATTCTAGTCTACGGTTGAAATTGCACCTAAAGCACTACGAATAGGACCTAGACTACCATAGGTTTTCACTCTAAAATCAATACCTAGCCTCCATTTATATCTCTCAAATATTTTCCTACACTCTTCATTTATAAATAAAATTATATTATATGTACATTCAAACAAGAGATAGAGATTGTACAAATTTAAGGGGATTTCTAGAGAATTTTGGCTGCCATAAAAGGGATTCGAGCTTTTATCTTAGGTGAGTGTTTAGTAATTATTTTAGACTCTTAATTAATTTAAAATAATAGGTCTTCCAATAGTAGTATTTTTTTCTACAATTTTGGGATAACCTTTTTACCGGTTTATTTTCAGTTTCAGACTTGTTTTTCAGTCTATTTTCTTCTAGTTGTTCTTTTTCAATTCTTTGCAATTATTTACTGTTTATTATAGATTTTCCATTTATTTACAGTATTTATAGTTATTTACGTTTTATTTACATATATTCTATATTCTGATTTCCTCTGAGTTGTCGGTTTCTTTTTAATTTCCTTTTTACATGAATGAAATAAATTGAATAGAATAAATTACGAATATGGACTAAATAATAAGAACACTAATTTTATAGAAAATGGGATGTAAAATAAAACGACTGTGATAAATTGGACTTGGACTGAAATAGGAAAATTTAAGATATTTGCAAGATTAGTTGTAACGTATAATTATGATTAAAAGAGTAAATGGAGGAAGTAGCTTATTTTTATGCTTAGACCTTGGGTTAAGTTAATAAGCACAATTATAACATAGGTTATAATTAGAGACAGAACAGAATATCTTGAGACTTAGAATAACTTAATAATCAAAGATAGCAAGAATAACAGTGGATTCTTATTTAAACAAATTTATACTAAGTTAATAAGCAAAGATAGTTGTAAGACACATGCCAACAGCATTCCCTTTTTCAAGAGGTCTCACAATAGATTAGGTGAGGCTAGCGCACGCTTATGCTGGAGAAGTGGTAAATAAGAGGTCAATGATTAAAAGTTCAAATCATGGGGATTTGGACAAGGGGAGCAAGTGGATTTTGTTTGCAAGGACCGTTACCAACAGCATTCCCTTTTTTTAAGATAGACACAGGTGGTCTCACAATGGCATAGGTGAAGCAAGGGCACGCTGATGCTGGAGTAGTGCAAAATAAGAGGTCCATAGGGGAGCAACAGACAGAGCGAGCGTAACGGTGGTTTAGCGTGCGAAATCGTTGTGGGGATATAATTCGCTATTGAGTTCCAAAGCGTGGTGAACAAGAGGTCCGTTAGGAAAGCAAGAGATAGCGCAAACCTAACGTGGTCGAATATGCGACCTCGGTGTGGGGATATAATTCACTATTGAGTTCCAAAGGGCTTAGTATGTATCTTCCGTAGGCACTGATGTCCTTTTCTACGGGGACCCACATGATGGGACTAGCCCGCTGTAGGCACAACAGAGTAGAAGGCCAATCAAAAGGTAAAATTAGGACTTCAGCCTAATTAAAGTAGGGTTGGGAATTCAGTCTAATCAAATTAGTTATCTAAGAAAAGTGCAAACAATCAAGATAATCTAATCGAATTATCTAAGCAAACCAAACAGTTAAAACCGTATTTTATTCTAGCTTTATCTTTTCTTCTATTTCCTTTATTTCCTTCTTACACTAGAATTGTTGCAAAGTCTATTATTTTTACCTTACTTAAGAATACTAGTACTTACTTCCACTCACCATACTTTTAGTCTGACCCACTCTTCTATTTTCCATTGCCCTCCCCCTCTCCCCCATAAGCCAGCAGAGGCAGAGATAGTTGCTTTCGGATTCTTTTGGAGGTTCAACTACGGGGATCTTTCCTCATGTATTCTACGTCTTCTTTTTCAGCTTCTATTTCATTTGATGTGTTGATACTTTTCTTTGAGAGGGATGTTTGTTTTTACGTACTCTAATATTATGACTGAGATTATGGTTTTTCATGAGACATGTATTTGGTATTTTGAGATACCTTGTATTTGGTTTTATGACTCTACTTTATGAAGTTGGTTTTGAATGGTAAGTTATTGTTTTCAAATGTTTCCGCTATTTTATTTATTTTGTCTTGTAATCTTAGTCTCTGTAAGTTATTAGCTATACCTACAATGCACCACACATTTTAATGTACTCTTTTGGGTACACTAAGGGGTGTGGAATGTTACATTTGGTATCAGAGCCTAAGGTTATAGGATTTCTAAAAAAAATGTTTTAAAAGTAAAGTACTTTTCAAAATAACTTGTTTTAAAAGAATTTTTAGGAAAGAAGCTCTTTAATTTAGATATAATTTTAAATATAAAAGAGTTTTTTATAAAAATCTCCTCAAAGTCGAGTTCAACCTTCTTTCGATTATTTCAAGCCTACGTTTCCTTTTCTTTGCATAGTATGGCTGACTGGTTCCGTAGAGCTACGGTACTAGAGGTGCAAGGGAAAGCGCCTAATATAACACCGGTAGGTGGAAATCCCATTAATCCACCTACATTAGCCATTTTTTCTAAGCTACAAGGACTTCACTAACATAGTATGAAGAACGTTTTCTGGCATAGAGAATTTCGAGGTGACATGGCTAGGTTGGAAGATATGGAGCAAAAGTGATTGTACGCAAACAACCTAAACATGCATAAAATTTCTACATGAGTGCAAAGTGATTGTGAAAAAGTGTAACAATCATCCCCTACCATCCAATATGGCTACCACGATGCAACCAAAATCCTAAAATTTGGAGAGAGAAATTACCAATGAAAATCTCTAGGTGAGTATTCTTCATCTTCTCCTCGGTCTCCCATCCGCTTTCCGTCAGATTTTCTCCCTATTGTACTCGAACTAGACTAATTATTTTGTTGCTGAGTCTCCAAATTTCATGCTCCATAATGTGCAGTGACATGGGGTATTATGGGCTCCGTCCCAAAATCCCCTAACTGATTAGGTTGTGAAAAATATAGATGTCATAATGTGATATCCCGGATTTATTCAAATTGATATTAAGTTAGATTTTAAATTTGAATTTGAATTTAGATTTAAACTTCAATCTAAATGAATATATATATAAATATCTTAAAAACATTTTGATTTAAAATATATGAATAAGTTTTATATTTACATTTAAAATGAATCAAATATATTATATATGATTTAATTTCAAATTATAAATTGGTTTACATTCTATTTTTCTTTAAAGCTTTTATTTATATATAATTTAGTTTCAAAAACATATTCATTGAAATTTTTAATATAAGAAATTATATTTAATAAGGATTTAAATTGATAAAACATATACATAGATACAAACAAAATATAGTTTGGCATAAAATTATGTAAAGGACATTTTTATCATACAAAGTACAAATGTAAATGATTAATAAACATAGTTTATGATACGATACCCAAATCTTTATAAAGCAAAAGTAATATAATATAAGTAATAAAAGGGTATACACATTTTAAAATAATAATACTCATGCTAAAAACAAGTGTTAACACATAAAGTAACAAATGTAAATTATTTAACCTAAGGTAAGAACAAGTGTTAATAATTTTGACAAGTGGCATTTATTTTCTTTTGAAAAAAAAATTTAAAAAAAAGGAAAACACACATGTAGTTCTCATCAAAAACAGAAGAAAAAAATAACAGACCTGTAAAGCAACTTCAAAACTGAAAACTTGAAAACAAGTTAAAAGAGAAATCAACTTAGCTTCAAGAAGCAGTTGTTTAAGTTCAAGACCCAAGAACAAATTCGAATTCGTAGGAAAAAAATCAAATTCAAGTACATTCCAGCTTTCAAATCTCAACAGCAAGCTAAGCCAGTTTTTCTTCAGATGCAAATCAAAAATTTTTCCAGATATTTAAACCTGGTTTGCTGGTCTCTGAGAAGCAGGTGAGTAAATATTTTAACTGTGAATGCATGTATGTGTATATGCTTTGTTGTGCGATGTTCTGTATGAATGATTGTATATCACCTCTGTTCTAAGTTCATGCTCATTTACATTCCTATTAAATTCTTTTTCTCACCAAATATTCAAATTTAGGGTTAGATCTCTTGTTGAAAATGTTTGTAAGAAGGTGAATTTAATTTTAAAAATAGTTTCAGTCAAATATATGGAGTATTTATTTAAAAGTTAGAATTTTTGGGTCTGATAATAATATAGGCTAAAAACTTATTGATCAAAAATCTTGAATTATTTCTGTAATATGATTCGGTATAATAAATGATAAATTTAGGCACTGAAAACAAAATTTTTAGCTAAGTAATTCCTGAGAAATCAGAATTTAAAGGTTTTTGGGTTTATTGCCAATTCACGACGAACGGTGATGTAATCAATGTTGGAATTTTGGTCGAAGGAGGTCGGTGGGAGGTTGAATCCAAGAAAAATGGTTATGGATTTTGTTTGGCAATAATAGGTGGCTTAACGGAGACGAAGTAGGGTTTTGGTAGGTAATTGGGTTGTTGATGTTCTTGAGGTTACGGTGACCTCTAGGGTGGAATGGAGATGATCGCAAAGTGGGAGATAGGTTCCTGGGAAAGTGGCGCAGTTGGGATCGGAAGGACGAGGGATCTGGTGGTTTTCCGTCATCGGTGAGAGGTTTGTTGGTCGAAGTTTTAGTGTCTGGTTCGTTCGTTAAGCTCGATTTTGATTTCAAGGATTTCGAGGAGATCTGGGTTGTGGCTTTGATAAAGCTGGGCAGCGGCAACTTGTAGATGATGGTCGAGGATGCCGAAACCCCGCCGTCGATTGGTGCACGTGCACATGGTCGCCGTACATTAATGTGTTTTCATACGGGTGGAGAAGGGAGAACCTCGTGGTAAAGTCTCGGGAAAAATGAATGATGGCCTCGGGATTTTGTTCGTATTGTTCGCATGAATTACTTCTTACTGCAGTTTAATTTTAACAGGAAGAAAGCTCGAGCTTGGTGAGGTAATGTTCGGGTTTGTTTTGTTTAGATACCCAGGTTTTTAAAGAATGGTATCATAGGAGTAATTTTTATTAGAAGAAATAGAAATTCAAGATTTAAGTTTTAAGAGGAAAGGACAAAATTTTAGAGGCAATCCAAATGCAAATTTCAAAGTTTGAAGGGTTTAAACAAGTTTTAGGTAGTTAAAATTTATTAACGATTAGTTTCGAGGGAAATGGTTATCAGGTTAAGGTGAATTTTAAATAAATAAATTTTCAAGGAAAATAACTAAGTTTCTAAAATAAATTATTTGAACAAGTTTTCAAGTATAAATTTTAAAAGTCAAATGTTTTAAATTGTCTTATTTTAAATAATTTTATTAGATCAATTAGGTGGTCAATTCCTAATTGTTTCTCATATAAGTTTAAGGATTAATTAGGATAGAGGATGAATCTTTAATTAATTAGAGCTGTAATTAATTAAAGATAATTAATTTATGAAACTAATTAAAGGGGTTATTAATTAACTTAAGTAATTAAGGATGTTAATTAGGAATAATAAATTTAAGACATTAATTAAGGATAATTACTTAAGTTGGATTAATTAATGTAAGTAATTAAGAATAGTTAATTACTTAATTTAAAGGTAATTACTTAAATGTATTTAAGGCTGTTAATTAATAATTAAGTTTTATTAATTAATAATTAAGATATAATTGATTTGTTAATTAAAATAAATTAATTAATTATAATAATAATTATGGATTAATCAATTTGTATTAAGAAATATTGATTAATAATTAAGGTTATTAATCAATAGTTGATGGTCGATTAATCAGTTAGTTAGAGGTTAATTAATTGATTATAAAGTAATTAAGGATTGATTACTTTGTATTAAAGGAGATTAATTAATAATTGAGGTTTATTAATTGATAATTAAAGGATAATTAATCTATGATTAGAGATTAATTGATTGATTGGTAAGGTAATCAAGGAGTGACGAATTAATTAAATGGGTGTAGTAAATTAATGGTTGATTAAACAGGATTAGATGATTAATTATGATATGTGTTGATAATGCTTGCTTATGGATGGTTGTTTGTTGAATGTCTGAATTGAATGATATCTATTGGATGATATGCTATGACATTCTGTTGATATGATATTGGTTATACCAATAATAAATGGGTGATATTTATCTGTGTTATTGCTAAGTAAAAGTGACATCCAATATATGAATTCAATCACTTGAATAACTTGGGTTAAGATGACATTGGATTCGAAGAGACCGGATTCGGGTATTAGTAGATACCCGAAACCACTTCGATTCTTTATAATTTGATATGTGAAACTAATAGGATGAAGTGGGATGTCTTATGTAAATTAGACCCTTCCATCTAAGTTTGGCACTTAAAAATTGAATGTGTGGAATAATTGATGGCTATAACGACATGTGAAGTTGTAAATTTATATAAGTTACCTCGGGTTCATTTAAGTTGTATGCTTTTGTATTCCATGTTAGATGGGTTTACTCATGCTGGTTTTCATCCTGACTCAGGTGTTACTTTGTAAATGGTTGTGACTCTAATGTATAATAATATAAATGTACCGATACAGTCTTCATTGTAAAACTGTTATTCATGTGATATTATATTTTGATTCGCTACGAATGTGAGGTTTTCTGTGTTTTGGTGTTTCTGTTTCTTCTTCTTTCTCTTTCTTCTTTTCACTAACTATTTAGAATTTTCGGGATCGAAATTTCCGGTTTGTTACACATAAAGGTGATTCCTAAGGTGAAAAATGTGGAAAACATTGTGGACTCCTGCCAACTTATTAGAAAGCTCCACATAGTATACTAATTTACCTATCCTTTCCAAAATTATAAATGGCCCGTCAAACCTAGACGCCAATTTTCCAAACTTTTCAAATCTAGCAACCTTCATAAGATGGGAGAATTTAACAAACACCGTATCTCCAACCTCAAACTCAAGCCCTTTCCTTCTTTTATCTGCCCTTCTTTTATCTGCATAATATCTCTAATGGTCTTGTGCTGCCTTCATCCTTTTTCCTAATCGACTCTACTTTTTTCATGGTTTCACAAATCAAACCGGGTCCGAGTAATACTTTGTCGACGGTTTCCCACCAACAACTTGGCGATCTGCATGGTCACCCATAAAGTGCTTCAAAAGGGGCTATACCAATCGAGGCTTGATAGCTATTATTATAGGCAAACTCAACCGAATGTAGATGTTGCTCCCATGTCCTTCAAAGTCTAAGACACAAGCTCTCAACAAGTCCTCAAAAATTCTATTTACCCTCTATGTTTGTCCATTAATCTGTGAGTGATATGCAACAATAAGATTCAAATAAGTTCCTAAAGATGTTTGTAGGCTCCTCCAGAACTCACTGGTGAACAGTGAATCCCTATCATAGACTATGCTTATAGGAATTCCATACAAACAAACTACCTTTTTAATATAAATCTGTGCGAGAGAAGCAGTAGTCCTATTTCTCCTGATTAGAATAAAATGAGCACTCTTAGTGAGTTTATCCAGAACAACCCAAATAGCCTCATTGTCTTCTGATTTCTAGGCAATCCTTCCATAAAATCTATAGAACTATGTACCCACTTCCAAGTTAGAATTTCAAAAGGTAATAATAACCCACTAGGCTTCTCTTACTTTTCTTTTACTTTATGTCATGTAAAACACCTAGCAACAAACTCAGCTACACTCTTCTTCATTCCATGCCAAAAGAAAATCCTCTTTGTGTCCTCATACATCATATCTCTTCCGTGATAAATTGTAGTTCTTGAATGTGACACTCCACAAGTATCGTCTCAACACAACAACAATCATCGGAACATAAAGACGTCCATCCCTTCTCAAGCATCCCTTCTCATCAAATGAATACTTACTAGCATGGGGAAAATGCTCTCTTTCCTCAACTTCCTCAAAATCTCTACTAACTTCTAATACTTCATTTGCTCTCACCCTGTGTGATCCATTAAGGTTGATATAATCCTTATAGCTGCCAGAAAACCTTGGATGTGTTCTATTGATAGTTGAAAGTTAAAAGTCGAGAGAAACTCCAACTATCTCCATTCATACATAGCACCTACGGTATCGTGCCTCCGACTAAGGGCATTGGCGACTACATTTCTTTTTCCAAGAGTATATTAAATACTAAAGTTAAATGATGTTATATACTCCATCCATCCATACTACTACCTATGGCTCAAATGTTTTTGGGAAAATATGTATTTGAGTGATTTATGATTAATGAATAACTCAAACCTTTCTCTCAAAAATAATGTGTAGCGACCCGACTTTCTATCACCAGAAAATCGCATCACTAATTCAGAAAAAAAAGGATAGAAGAAGAAAAGAAAGAGAAGAAAGAGAAAACAACACATCAGAATCTCACAGCGGAACGATTTAAATATAATATAGAACATATACATAGTATCATATACATCAGAGTACACAACTAAACATCTCAATTTAGAGAGTTATAACACTTCTGTCTAATATACAATATAAGAACATCAACACAGAATAACACACAGCGGAAACACTAACTATATATCTGCACGCTGAAGCCTCCTGCTCCAAAGCTCCTCCAGATTTCGTCAAGGATAACCTGAATCACTTGACTACTCATATATAATATGAGTACCCAAGAGTTTAATAAAACAGAAAATAAATACTCGGGTTAGACAGGGGTCTGGTGTGAGTAAGCGGTTTGAGATTGCTTAACTTTAGAAAATCCTTTGAAAAGAAAAGGTATCAGTAAGACTTCCCACACATAAACATGGAAAAGTTTTTACATTACGCTAACCAAAACATTTGATAGGAAATGCAGTGATATTATAATAGTGTCTAGGGTTTTCAAATAAATATGAAATAGCCGAAATTGTTACATTTATTAAATTCCAGCTACATAGGTATACAAACAAAACCGTACGGTCTCGTAGGGAAAATTGAGTTTCCATCAATGGCAGGGCTACTGGGGTACCGCCCGTCACAGTGCGTGGCCTAGATCACCGTACCGAGGAGTACTCCCACTCCCCTGCAACACAAGGCCGGGACCCTTCCTTACTGAACAGTCCCGAACAAGACCACCCCGTAGTTGGCTGCAGTTCCAACCGCCTACAAAGCCGAAATAAAAAGGGACATCTAGACAGGGATGTATCTCGCTCTCCAATGGGAGCTACCCACGAAGCCTTGCTGCACCTCTCCTATTTTAGCCATTCCCGGTTGATGAGGCTTGAGGCTGCGATTACCTTTATAGGACACAACTATCTTAGAATGCTCATCGTCCACCTGACGATGTTCTGAAAGCATTCAATCCATACAAGTTCGTTCCGGGTTCGAACGAAACCGAAGGCACTATCTCGTTGCACTCATTTTGGAATCACCCTCAGAGTCAACGACCATAGACCTTGCACTCTGAATCACCATCTCGAACCTATAAGCACTATTCCCTCAAACTCATTACGGAATCACCCACAGAGTTATACTGACGTATAGCCCTTACACCTCGAGTCTTCACTCGCTCCACTTGGATTAACGACCTAACGTTTAATTGGAATCGATGTGGTTTTCGGATATCCAAATATGGAAACCCGATCCTGGTCTCACCGAATCCAAACGCCATTTGAATGTCCAAGTTGTACTTAAGGGATTTAAACAATAGATATTTCAGAAAATATCACTTAACATAAATGGATGTATCGTATTACACAGATAGATAAGCATCTATTATCACATGCATCTATACATATCACAAAGTAGCATATGAATCACATCTAAGATATAACATATTCACATCATTACATATCAACCAAAGACATAAAATATCAACCAATATCATTAACTCATCCAATGATATATATCATCCAATCATTAATCATTCATAAACAAGTTTTATCCAAACTTAATTAATTTAATTAATCCTCAAATTAAATTAATCCTTACTTAAAGACTTGGATTATCTTCAATCCAACTTCTTATTCATTAATTAATTACAAATTAACTAATTAACTAACATCACTTAATTATCCACTTCAATTAATCTTCCTTGATTAATTATCACTTAATTACTTTAAGTAATTATTACTTAATTACCATATTAATTAATCATCCTGATTAATTACTTCCAAATTATACTAAGTAATTACCTCTTAATTACCTTTTAAAATTAATCATACTTGATTAACTATTCTTTAATTATCCTGATAATTATTCCTTAATTATCCTTTAATAAATTACACCTGATTAATCACTTTTAATTAATCACACTTGATTAATTACTTCTGATTAAAACTACTAGATTAATTACTTTTAATTAATCACCTTTGATTAATTACTTTAATTACATTAATTACATTTAGTAATTAAAACTTAATTATAAATTAATTATTCTTAAATTATTAATTAACAACTAATTAATTATTTTCATTAATTAATGATTATTTCCATTAATTAAATTTTTTTCTTAATTAATTGCTTTTACAAGTAATTAATCACATAATTAATTACTCTTAATACTAATTAATTTAACCATTAATTAAATAATTTAAACCTTTAATTAATTATGTTAATTAATTCTTTGATAACTCAAGTGATTAATCCTTAATCACATCACTTAATTGCTTTTAATAAAGTAATTAACTTTTACTTAATAACTTCTAGTAATTAACACTTAATTACTTTAATTACTTTCCCAAGTAATTATATAAGATTAACCCATAAGTGATTATCTTATTTAATCACAGATTAATTATTTAATTAATTACTTAACTTAATCATTTTAAATTAATTAAATGATTCTTTAATTTACTATATTAAAATATTTTTAATTAAGAAAACCATTCATATTAAACAAAACACTTTAATTATTAATAATAATTGAATTATCTAAATTATTTTCACAAATTTATTTATCTTTAATTAATCTAACTTTTAATTACTTAAATTATAATTGATTACCAAATTCTAAATCATTAAACTGTATTTAAATAAAATATAACATTGTAGAAATCAATTTATAATTAAACACATTTTAAATTGAACTTTAAAATCTCTAAAACCTTTCCAAAGTTATTTAATAGCAATTAATATAACTTATTTTCAAAATTCACTTATTTTATTTTATTACTTTCATATTTATTATCTAGAAAATTTGTTTAACCAACTTAAAACAATTTAGTTTTATAAACAAACTTGTTTAACTCTTGTTTTTAATCTAGAATTATTTTCAAAATCATAGTATCTTTGTTTAAAACCTTTTAAAACCTTACCGTTAATCTTTTTTTTTAAACTTATAAAAACTTTCTGAACCCAAACTAAAGCATGTTGGGCAACACGAGCAAACACTCAGGAACTCACGCATCGACCCCGAGTCTTCCACCCTTCCACCCTACTTCGAGACAATCATCAATTATCACGAAACATACTTCGGGTCTTCTCCTTCTTCTCCCCAGATCCCAAACTTCCTGATGCACGCAGCCGTGCACGTCAACGTGCACGACCAACCTCGCCAATGATGAACCCCTCTCCGGTCATCATCACGTCGCACTAGACCCCGGCATCCCTACGCATAACCCAGAAAATACGTTTCGATCGAAATAGAAATTAAGCTCTTCAACCAAAAAAACAGTTCGAAACCCATACCATCATACTCGACCACCGCCGGTCATCCCCTTCACTAGAGACCACGCTGCCGCTACCCTAGCTCCGCCACTACCCCCAGATCCTACTGCACAAGATTGGTCAACTCCGATAGCCTCACAACGTCGCGAATTCCCTGGAAACACTCATGATAAAAAACAGCACCCAAAACCCTACTACCTCAAACAACGATCACCACACACATCAATAAAATACACTAGTATTTTTCTGATGACCACCATTATCCCCTCCACCTTCATGCACAGTCCCATTCAATGATTCGACGCCGGTCGTCCCAATTTGGCCAAAAAGTCCAAATCAGTAGATCCCAAAATTCTCTTAAGTTCCTAATCTAAAAATCATGATACTAATCTCAAAAATCATGATTTTGCATTAGGAATTCAATTATATAATTCAAATCCAAAATTGATTCGGTTATTTTTGACCAATAATAAGATTTACTGTAAATTTCAAAAAATCAAGCTAATAAAACATTTTAAAAACCTATAACCATTTTTAGATGATGGACTACTTGATTTTAAACATCTTCTACTTACATATCAAAAGTCAATACGAATTCAATATGGAATTATTGATTTAATTATGAAGTTGGAGTCTGTTATATTACACAGAACACAAGTATACTTCACAGGCACAACAAATATACTCCAATTCAAACATGCATTCAAATTTAAATCAAATATTCCATCAACATCATGTTATTCAATCATAGAAACAAGTTGAATCCAATGTTCAAACTATTTTTAAAAGATTTATTCACTCACCTGATTTGGCAAAGGACATAGAGCAGAAAATAGAACTGTTTTCCAGGCTTTTGAATTCACTGCATTCTTCTTGAAATTGTTACTTGATTAATGAACTTTCATGTTGATGTTTCTTCTGAATTATTCTTTGCATGATGAATTTTAAATCTTGCAGCTGAGCATTTGAAAATGAACTTGCATTTGCCCCACCACCCCCCCCCCCCTCCTTTTTCCAGATTTTCTTTTGATTTCATGGATTTCCAGATTTTACTGATTTCACAGATTCCATTTTTGTTTTGATTTACATTCATACTTGATCTTTGTTTGATTCTATATCTTTGTTTTGTATTAAGTTTGAGTTTGAAGAAAAATGTTTTCAGCTGAAGAATAAAACCCATTTTCTATTTACAATTAAATTTTAAATTTTATTATTAATGTAAAAGACATTTGTCACTTTAATGTTATAGGATCTAACACCTATGCAATATACTTCACGAGTGTCATTAGCATATGCTAACAAGTTAACAAGTGTTATTTTAATGTTTAATTAATGTTTTCTTTTAGATGTTATTTTATCTTTAATAATTTATTCAAACCTTATATACATATATTTATGTAATATTCATATGCAATCAAGTAACTTACATTTTGATTCAATTTAATGTTTATATGTTTGAAACATCTATTTTAATTTAACTCTTAAAATTTTAAACAAATTTATCTTGTGTTAAAAGAAAATGAACCTTTAAATTTAAATCTTATCTAAAACTCAAGTTGAATTATATGTTTATAATAATAAGAAATTAACTTTGTTATTAAAATTTAAATTCCAAATATTACTTCAAAAGCATTAAATCAAATTAACCTTTCAAATTACAAAACTATATATATCTATAATAAAATTTGGAAATACTTATAAAATTCAAATTAATAAAATTCCTATTTCAAATATATATATACAAATATATATACACATTTCAAATAGAAAAACATTCTAACATTAAATTTGTTAATTACCATATTAAATTTTAAAACAAGTCTCAAATCACAATATATACATTCATATATATTACAATTTGAATAAAAAGTTTTTATTACATTAAAAACTTCTTATTTACCAAAATAAATATTTCCAAATCAAATTATTATAAACTTTCAAAAGAATTTAATCTTGCCTATTCATATTGCAAAGAAAATATTAATAGACATTAACAAATTATTATTTTCAGCCTTTGAAATAATTTTAACTTGTCAATTTATAATATAAAATGATCGAATCAATTTAATTATTAACAAAGATTATTAAATTGATATTGCTCAAAATTCCGGGTCGTTACATTCCCCCCCTCTTAAAAGAATTTCGTCCCCGAAATTTAAAAGCAAAGATAATTTAATAACCCAGCTAAAGACTTTAAATTTTTATCAGAAATCAAACAATCAATCATACATTATCAATCATAGCAACCAATTAAATCAAACAATTTTATCTATCCAGAAAAATTCTGAATAGAACTTCCTAATATTATCAAAAGTTTTCCAGGTACCTATACTGGAATACTCGCTGTACAAATCTTAAGTAACTATATTACTATTACCAAGAACTTCCTCATCTGATCCTTCAATTCTGAACAAGATATCAGACTAAACTCAAAACCAACACAACTACCAGATTCCTTCTGAACTGCCGATTCTGTCACTCGAAGAATCATACACATATTCCTCAGAGATATGTGAAAATCAATGAATTCCAGCTATCCAAACTGGAAATTCAATCCTGTAGATCAAAATCAAATCTTCAGAGAACACAGGAAAACTCAAAATTTTCTCCAGAGCGAACCCTCCAGTTTTACCAAATCTTATATCTCCTTTGATTGGATAGAACTAAAGTAATATCCAAATTCCAACTTCACATTCCAAATCTCCTCAATTCTTAACTGCATAACTCTTCAGATGCCCTGAGTCACCTTCAATATTCCTGATCAGCCTAACCCTTGCTGATTGCTTCATACAACAGACTGGACCAAAATCAAATCAATTATCCAGATCCTACTCAACAAAATGGCTATCCTAATAATATGCTGAAATCCAAAATACAACTCTATACCATAAACATTAGTGGACTTCAAACCTACATCTCTCATCTGGAATGGCCAAACAATTGTTCCTGTCATCCTTACCTTCAAACTCCAGAAAATTCCTTCATACTTGAATTTCCTATAGAAATCCTATATTGCAACATCTGGTTGCTCCATACTAGAATAACTGCCAACTCGCTTCCGCTGCACAACTCTGATCTAGAGCAGATAAGAATGTCATCGAAGAACACAAGCAAAATCTTTCTCTAAACACTATTCATCCGACTCATAAAATCTTAGTGACCATTCCACTTGGTCAAAACATCTCAACAGAATCTCAACTAGAGTAAGATGATCAATCCAAAGAATCCTGAGCTGCCTCACCAAACTCTTCACGCTCCAAGAGTCATCCCACTACAAGGTTGAACCATCAAAATTACTCTTAAAATCCAAGTCGATAAGAAATCTCAATCTCCAATTCGGGTCAACTTCTGATTCCCTCAAAAACATCTGGAGAACCTTCGACTACTTTTATAGCTTTCACCTCTACTTGAGATGCCTCAATCTCAAACCAAAGAATACTCAAAGATTTCCCAAACTAATCGCAAGTCACTTTTGCGATTCCTCTCAGTTCTGATTCCAATGAACTGTCTCCCCAACTAGAACCGCTTTTCCAATACAAGATAAATCTTTCCAGAATGGCTTATCTACCAGAAAAACTGATAGATCACTTCCAACAAATATCTCTCTCTGCTGAGCCTTTCGAAGAAAAGAATAAGCCTTCACCATCTGCCTGGTCTGCTGATAGTAGAATTCCAAAGATTACTGAATCATCGAAGAAATAGGTCCATGCTACTGCTTCCAAACTTCACCTCAATGATACTACTAAGCCACAAGATCTTCCTTAACCATAAGCTTCTTGAAACACAAACTATCACCTAATTCCACCAAAAATCCTTAAGACGAGTCGACATCTTTTCAAGAAACTCGGCTCCAAACCAAACACCAACCACTTATCTTCTTAAGGAAAACAAATGAGACCATGTCCAAAATGAGGTAACTCATCGACCTTAGTCTCATACTTCAATATGGACAAGACACCCTTACTTGAGATCCAGAAAATCCCTAAACATCTGAATCTTCATTGCAGTAGACATCAATTGCTCTTCCAACACCATCTAAATCTGGCTCCAAAAGAAACATCTTCAGAACCATCTATGGAAACTGCATCTCACCATATAGCTATTACTTCCTGAAGCTATCAAGATACCACCACTTGATTCTCCTCAGCGGATAACTCAACTCTTGGAAATTCCTGCCCACTTGAGAGCAAATCAACCTCACACTTCAAGAATATACTCTAATCCTTGAAAATACTTCCTTTGGGATCAATGAAATCCTTTCACCAATCTACAAAACTTATTCGAGATGGTATTAGGCCTACAATCTTGATAAACACATCTCCAACCACAACATATAAACCTCTTCCATTAGTGGTAGTTGTGTTCCACACACTCCTACCTTATCTACCTTTATAATCTATGTTGGAAAATCCAAACAGATAACCCAACAGATTAGGTAGTCATATAAATATATATTTATATATAAAAATTACAAGTACGCACTCTCAAGATAGACACCACTCCAGAGCCTAGGTATTCACTCAACCTAACGCTCTGATACCAACTGTAGCAACCCGACTTTCTATCACCAGAAAATCGCATACTAATTAAGAAAGAAAGGGATAGAAGAAGAAAAGAAAGAGAAGAAAGAGAAAACAACACATCATAATCTCACAGCGGAACGATTTAAATATAATATAGAACATATACATAGTATCATATACATCAGAGTACACAACTAAAAATCTCAATTTAGACAGTTATAACACTTCTGTCTAATATACAATACAAGAACATCAACACAGAATAACATACAACGGAAACACTAACTATATATCTACACGCTGAAGCCTCTTGCTCCAAAGCTCCTCCAGATTTCGTCAAGGATAACCTGAATCACTTGACTACTCATATATAATATGAGTACCCAAGAGTTTAATAAAACAGAAAATAAACACTCGGGTCAGACAGGGGTCTGGTGTGAGTAAATGGTTTAAGATTGCTTAACTTTAGAAAATCCTTTGAAAAGAAAAGGTATCACGTAAGACTTCCCGCACATAAACATGGAAAAGTTTTTACCTTACGCTAACCAAAACATTTGATAGGAAATCCAGTGATATTATAATAGTGTCTAGGGTTTTCAAATAAATATGAAATAGCCGAAATTGTTACATTTATTAAATTCCAGCTACATAGTTATACAAACAAAACCGTAGGGTCTCGTAGGGAAAATTGAGTTTCCATCAATGGCAGGGCTACTGGGGTACCGCCCGTCACAGTACGTGGCCTAGATCACCGTACCGAGGAGTACTCCCACTCCCCTGCAACACAAGGCCGGGACCCTTCCTTACTGAACAGTCCCGAACAAGACCACCCCGCAGTTGGCTGCAGTTCCAACCGCCCACAAAGCCGAAATAAAAAGGGACATCTAGACAGGGATGTATCTCGCTCTCCAATAGGAGCTACCCACGAAGCCTTACTGCACCTCCCCTGTTTTAGCCATTCCCGGTTGATGAGGCTTGAGGCTGCGATTACCTTTATAGGACACATCTATCTTAGAATGCTCATCGTCCACCTGACGATGTTCTGAAAGCATTCAATCCATACAAGTTCGTTCCGGGTTCAAACGAAACCGAAGGCACTATCTCGTTGCACTCATTTTGGAATCACCCTCAGAGTCAACGACCATAGCGCTTGCACTCTGAATCACCATCTCGAACCTTTAAGCACTATTCCCTCAAACTCATTACGGAATCACCTACAGAGTTATACTGACGTATAGCCCTTACACCTCGAGTCTTCACTCGCTCCACTTGGATTAACGACCTAACGTTTAATTGGAATCGATGTGGTTTTCGGATATCCAAATATGGAAACCCGATCCTGGTCTCACCGAATCCAAATGCCATTTGAATGTCCAAGTTGTACTTAAGGGATTTAAACAATAGATATTTCAGAAAATATCACTTAACATAAATGGATGTATCGTATTACACAGATAGATAAGCATCTATTATCACATGCATCTATACATATCACAAAGTAGCATATGAATCACATCTCAGATATAACATATTCACATCATCACATATCAACCAAAGACATAAAATATCAACCAATATATTAACTCATCCAATGATATATGTCATCCAATCATTAATCATTCATAAACAAGTTTTATCCAAACTTAATTAATTTAATTAATCCTCAAATTAAATTAATCCTTACTTAAACACTTGGATTATCTTCAATCAAACTTCTTATTCATTAATTAATTACAAATTGACTAATTAACTAACATCACTTAATTATCCACTTCAATTAATCTTCCTTGATTAATTATCACTTAATTACTTTAAGTAATTGTTACTTAATTACCATATTAATTAATCATCCTGATTAATTACTTCCAAATTATACTAAGTAATTACCTCTTAATTACCTTTTAAAATTAATCATACTTGATTAACTATTCTTTAGTTATCCTGATAATTATTCCTTAATTATCCTTTAATAAATTACACCTGATTAATCACTTTTAGTTAATCACACTTGATTAATTACTTTTGATTAAAACTACTAGATTAATTACTTTTAATTAATCATATTTAATTAATTACTTTTAATTAATCACCTTTGATTAATTACTTTAATTACATTTAGTAATTAAAACTTAATTATAAATTAATTATTCTTAAATTATTAATTAACAACTAATTAATTATTTTCATTAATTAATGATTATTTCCATTAATTAAATTTCTTTCTTAATTAATTACTTTTACAAGTAATTAATCACATAATTAATCACTTTTAATTCTTTTATTAATTTAACCTTTAATTAAATAATTTAAACCTTTAATTAATTATGTTAATTAATTCTTTAATAACTCAAGTGATTAATCCTTAATCACATCACTTAATTACTTTTAATAAAGTAATTAACTTTTACTTAATAACTTCTAGTAATTAACACTTAATTACTTTAATTACTTTCCCAAGTAATTATATAAGATTAACCCATAAGTGATTATCTTAATTAATCACAGATTAATTATTTAATTAATTACTTAACTTAATCATTTTAAATTAATTAAATGATTCTTTAATTTACTATATTAAAATATAATTAATTAAGAAAACCATTCATATTAAACAAAACACTTTAATTATTAATAATAATTGAATTATCTCAATTATTTTCACAAATTTATTTATCTTTAATTAATCTAACTTTTAATTACTTAAATTATAATTGATTACCAAATTCTAAATCATTAGACTGTATTTATATAAAATATAACACTGTAGAAATCAATTTATAATTAAACACATTTTAAATTGAACTTTAAAATCTCTAAATCCTTTCTAAAGTTATTTAATAGCAATTAATATAACTTATTTTCAAAATTCACTTATTTTATTTTATTACTTTTATATTTATTATCTAGAAAATTTGTTTAACCAACTTAAAACAATTTAGTTTTATAAACAAACTTGTTTAACTCTTGTTTTTAATCTAGAATTATTTACAAAATCATAGTATCTTTGTTTAAAACCTTTTAAAACCTTACCGTTAATCTTTTTTTTAAAACTTATAAAAACGTTCTGAAACCAAACTAAAGCATGTTGGGCAACACGAGCAAATACTAAGGAACTCACGCGTCGACCCCGAGTCTTCCACCCTACTTCGAGACAATCATCAATTATCACGAAACATACATCGGGTCTTCTCCTTCTTCTCCCCAGATCCCAAACTTCCTGATGCACGCAGCCGTGCATGTCAATGTGCACGACCAACCTCGCCAAGGACGAACCCCTCTCCGGTCATCATCACGTCGCACTAGACCCCGGCATCCCTACGCACAACCCAGAAAATACGTTTCGATCGAAATACGAAATTAAGCTCTTCGACCAAAAAAACAGTTCGAAACCCATACCATCATACTCGACCACCGCCGGTCATCCCCTTTACTAGAGACCACGCTGCCGCTACCCTAGCTCCGCCACTACCCCCAGATCCTACTGCACAAGATTGGTCAACTCCGATAGCCTCACAACGTCGCGAATCCCCTGGAAACACTCATGATAAAAAATAGCACCCAAAACCCTACTACCTCAAACAACGATCACCACACACATCAATAAAACACACCAGTATTTTTCTGATGACCACCATTATCCCCTCCACCTTCGTGCACAGTCCCGTTCATTGATTCGACGCCGGTCGTCCCAATTTGGCGAAAAAGTCCAAATCAGTAAATCCCAAAATTCTCTTAAATTCCTAATCTAAAAATCATCATACTAATCTCAAAAATCATGATTTTGCATTAGGAATTCAATTATATAATTCAAATCCAAAATTGATTCGGTTAATTTTTGACCAATAATAAGATTTACTGTAAATTTTAAAAATTCAAGCTAATAATACATTTTAAAAACCTATAACCATTTTTAGATGATGGACTACTTGATTTTAAACATCTTCTACTTACATATCAAAAGTTAATACGAATTCAATATGGAATTATTGATTTAACTATGAAGTTGGAGTCTGTTATATTACACAGAACACAAGTATACTTCACAGGCACAACAAATATACTCCAATTCAAACATGCATTCAAATTTAAATCAAATATTCCATCAACATCATGTTATTCAATCATGGAAACAAGTTGAATCCAATGTTCAAACTGTTTTTAAAAGATTTATTCACTCACCTGATTTGGCAAAGGACAGAGAGCAGAAAATAGAATTGTTTTCCAAGCTTTTGAATTCACTGCATTCTTCTTGAAATTGTTACTTGATTAATGAACTTGCATGTTGATGTTTCTTCTGAATTATTCTTTGCATAATGAATTTTAAATCTTACAGCTGAGCATTTGAAAATGAACTTGCATTTGCCCCCCTTTTTTCCAGATTTTCTTTTGATTTCATGGATTTCCAGATTTTACTGATTTCACAGATTCCATTTTTGTTTTGATTTACATTCATACTTGATCTTTGTTTGATTCTCTATCTTTGTTTTGTATTAAGTTTGAGTTTGAAGAAAAATGTTTTCAGCTGAAGAATAAAACCCATTTTCTATTTACAATTAAATTTTAAATTTTATTATTAATGTAAAAGACATTTGTCACTTTAATGTTATAGGATCTAACACCTATGCAATATACTTCACAAGTGTCATTAGCATAAGCTAACAAGTTAACTAGTGTTATTTTAATGTTTAATTAATGTTTTCTTTTAGATGTTATTTTATCTTTAATAATTTATTTAAACCTTATATACATATATTTATGTAATATTCATATGCAATCAAGTAACTTACATTTTGATTCAATTTAATGTTTATATGTTTGAAACATCTATTTTAATTTAACTCTTAAAATTTTAAACAAAATTTATCTTGTGTTAAAAGCAAATGAACCTTTAAATTTAAATCTTATCTAAAACTCAAGTTGAATTATATGTTTATAATAATAAGAAATTAACTTTGTTATTAAAATTTAAATTCCAAATATTACTTCAAAAGCATTAAATCAAATTAACCTTTCAAATTACAAAACTATATATATATAATAAAGTTTGGAAATACTTATTATATTCAAATTAATAAAATTCCTATTTCAAATATATATATATATACACACACACACACATATATATACACATTTCAAATAGAAAAACATTCTAACATTAAATTTGTTAATTACCATATTAAATTTTAAAACCAATCTCAAATCACAATATATACATTCATATATATTACAATTTGAATATAAAGTTTTTATTACATTAAAAAATTCTTATTTACCAAAATAAATATTTCCAAATCAAATTATTATAAACTTTCAAAAGAATTTAATCTTGCATGTTCATATTGCAAAGAAAATATTAATAGACATTAACAAATTATTATTTTCAGCCTTTGAAATAATTTTAACTTGTCAATTTATAATATAAAATGATCGAATCAATTTAATTATTAACAAAGATTATTAAATTGATATTGCTCGAAATTCCGGGTCTTTACATAATGCCTCCACATCTTTAAGGCAAAGGCAATAACTTCCTATTCCAAATCATGTGCTTAATACCTTTTCTCATGATCCTTTAGTTTTCTACTAGCATAAGCAACTTCTTTTCCTTCTTACATTATTACTTCTCCTAACCCTATGCCACAAGCATCTATGAAAACCATAAGCGGTTTGGTTCTACCAAGAATAGTGAGCACAGGTGCACTAGTCAATGACTCTTTAAGCTTTTCAAATTTCTTAGTGCATCTTTCATCCCAGGCAAAAATTAGGTTCTTCTTAGTCAATTAGGTCAAAGGGGCCGCTATTCTTGCAAAGTTCTTGATGAACTTTCTATAGTAGCCTACAAACCCTAGAAAACTTTTAACCTACGATGCATTCTTAAGAGCCTTCCATCCTTGAACGGCTTCCACTTTAGCAGGGTCTGTAGCCAATTCTTGCTTCGAAACAATATGCCCAAGAAATCTAACTTCACTCCTCCAAAAGTGGCATTTAGAAAATTTGGCCTTAAGTTGATGCCTCCCCAAAGTCTCTAATACCTCCCTAAGGTGGTCTTCATGCTCCTTCTTGCCTTTGGAGAAAACTAAGATATCATCTACAAATACCACGACGAATTTATCGAGTTTCCCCCTAAATACTCTACTCATAAAATCTACAAAGTATGTTGGGGCATTGTCAATCCAAAAGGCATTACTTCCTACTCATAGAGCCCATCTGGAGTGCGAAATGAGACTTTGACTTGCTCCCTTTCTGCTATCCTTAACTAATGGAATCTCATTGCTAGGTCTAATTGAGAAAAGACCCTAGCCTTTACAAGTTGGTCGAATAAGTCGTCAATCCTAGGTAAAGGGTACCTATTCTTCCTTGTCAACTTGTTCACTTCCCAACAATCGATGGAAAGCCTCAAAGAACCGTTTACCTTAATTGTGAAAACAATAAGGGCACCCCATTCAAAGGTACTCCTACGGATGAATCCTTTCTTTAATAGCTTTGAGATTTGCTTATCTGACTCCCTTCTTTTTTTGGGAGCCATATGCCTTAATGGTAGGGAAATATGCCTTGCGCCCTCCTCTAAATCAATTCGGAATTCGATCTCCCTATGGGGGGAGATATGAGACCTTCTCGAAGACATCAAGAAATTCATAAACTATGGGTATGGATGATGGCTCTCCAATAACAGATAGACTTGGTGAGTATAGATGGCTTAACTCAACTAAATCTTTGGGTGTTGGTATCAAAACTGGCCACAAACACACAGTTAAAAGTGAAAGCACCAATATCCAATCATAGATCACAGATAAAGTATATATGGAGAATATTATATGAAGAATAACTATAATTAAAATGAAAGCAATAAAAGAGAAACAAGATATATAGTGGTTCGGCTAACTTCGGCCTGCCTCCACTCCATAACAATTCTTTTTATTATACTAAAATTTGATTATAATTACAATCTATAATTTCAGAATAAAAACGGCATAATAGCCTTTAGGGAGAAGAAGAAGAAGCAGAATGAAGATCCTCTTTTCTGAAGCAAAACCTGCTGTATTTATAGGTGAAATATTGGCTACAAGGCCTCCTTACCTACATAGGGCCACCATAACGATCACCGAGCCCAATTCATCCATTCTATGCCGACTCAATTTTTTTCATATGATGACCCAAAGCAAGTCATACACCGATCCAAAGCAAAGTCAATGCTGACCTGAAGTAAGCTTATAGCTAACCCGATGTAGCTCCCTCTCTGCCGGCCCGTAGCCAAGTCCTCATTGACCCGAAGTTATGTCTTTGCAGATTCGAAGTCGTACAACCTCAAGCCTAGACTGAGCCAATCCATCCCTTTCTCAATGCCGACCCAAAGCTGAAGTAATGTTGGCCCGAAGTGAAACCATCCCTGCGAACCCAAGTAATATGCTGACCCAAAGCCAAATACTGACCCTAAGTACACGGCATGCCAACCTGAAGTATTCAGCATGCTAACCCGATTTTGATGCTGACCCGATACTGTTTCCTTACAGACCCAAAGTATTACCAACACTGACCTAAAGTAAATGCTAATCCGACCCAAAGTTGAAGCAATGCTGACCTGGAGAAGATCCAATGCCAACCTGACTGAAGTACATCTTATTACGACCCAAAGTAAACCCTTTTCCGACCCGAAGCAATCCCTTTGGCGACACGAAGTAGACCCTATGCCGACCTGAAGCAACTCATCTTACCAAAATCCATATTCCAATTACCCTGCATCGTTTACCTACCGACTGTGTTTAATCCTGGCTTTATATTATTATCCGTAGTTGATTGTCCACCTATTCATTTGAACCAAGTCTATGATATTCTAGCCTTGATAATCATTAATTCTATTTAGGTTAAATTCGCCTGTATACTGCCTTGTCAAAAGGCAAGTTAAAACTTTGCCCCACAAAACATGCCTTGCAATAGGAAGGCGTGTTTTATATTACCGTATCCCAATGTTCGAAATTTGTGGATGATCTATGGAGATCTCAATGATCTTGCCCGATTGTTAATAACAGTCGTTCGAGATCGTTAATAAAATTCGTAGCCATCCCAGGCTGATGATGATCACATGGGATCAAGCGTCTATTCGAGGTGAAATACGATCGTTCGAGATCGAATGTCGTTCGAGGCGAAATGTGATCCCTGGAGATCGGATGCTGTTCAAGGCGTAATGTGCTCATTCGAGATCGGATGCTTTTCAAGGCGAAATGTGATCATTCGAGATCGGTTGTCATTCGAGGTGAAACGTGATCGTCCGAGATCAGATACCAATTGAGTCGAAATACGATCGTTCGAGATCGTGTGCCATTCGAGACGAAATATGATTTTTCGAGATCGTGTTTCGTTCGAGGCGAGATATGATCGCTCAAGATCGTGTGTCATTCAAGGCGAGATGTGATCATTGAAGATTATGTGTCGTTCGTGGTGAAATAAGATCGTTCATGTAACATACGGCCTTTTTGGACGGTTTAAATTGACGATGAAACACACATATCAGACTCAAACCATTCAAATTGGCATATTATTATGGGGTAAATAAGAAAGCAGTCTTCGATAAACTGAAAAGCTCAGGCTGACCTAAGCGAATTAAAAAGAAAAAACACTCTACTCAGAACTAAAAGATCTTATGTAAGTTAAATCAACAGAAAACAAATGTGAGTGTAACGGCGTCGACGATGTTTACAGAGTTTGACATCTCTTATCCAGTGTCAACGTGAATGTAATAACTTAAGAGATGTTTGGGATTTACATCTCCTAAGGGTCCATTAAACTATCTACATACATAGTACAATACATTATTATAATAGTGTCTACAGTAAAGTAAAGTATTAAAATAGGGTTAAGGCGTTACTCATATCCCCCTAAACATATTTTTATATATTCCCTAGTCTATACAGTACCGTAATTCCTCTGTAAACTGGAGGGATACCAAAGGGCACTCCACAGATATGGTACAAACCAAACTTGTAGAAGACGCGATAGGGCATGTGAACACGGCACTCGAGGCAATGCCAGGGCAGATATGCCAATTGCAGATCCGGATTGGTGACAATGCATAGCAGCTACTACCTCCCACCTCTGAACACACTCCTAAAAACAAAATCAAGGGTGGCCACCAAATCATCACAAGTCATAATATGGTATCGAAGAAATGTGTTCGATTGGAGGTGTGACCTCACTTTGCCGGCGTGGCTCTTGTTTTAGTCATATCTAAGCTGACTCATGGAAGTCGTGGTCACGTAAATACCTCATACAGAATCGTTCGCCAAACCATCCAACTTCATTTCTAGAATCTCCACTGCGTGCACAGTTGTTGAAGCGATTTTCGGTATTGGAAAAGAGTATGACAATATCCGATCTTGGTCTATTTAAGATCCAAATGATTATTTCACACCGGATGGTTCTTTTATATTTCAAAAGTCAATTCATAATTGATATCAAAATATCATATTCTCAAAACCATAACACTTTTGAAATCATATTTACTTTCGAAATCATATTTTCAAAATAGGTTAAACACTCATTTCAAATCATCATATTTACTCAAAAAATATTATTAAATCCCAACTTAGGTTATTACATCATTTAGTCGTATTCTACTTAAAAATCAAGGATTTAAATATAAACTTCCACTTTACAAACCTGAAATTCAAAAAATAGCTTAGATAGTTTAAATTAGTTTTAAAAATAGTTTACGATTATTTAAAATAGATTAAAAAAGATTAATAAAGTTTAAAATAACTTAAAATGGATTAATATTGTTTAAATAGATTAAAATAGATTAATTAGATTTAAAATAGATAAATAGTTTGAAATAGATTAACTAGATTCAATAATTTTAAAATAGGTTACAATATTTTAAATATATTTAAAATAGATTAAAATTCTTTAAATATATTTAAAATAGATTAAAATTCTTTATATATATTTAAAATAGATTAAAATACTTTAAATAGATTTAAAATAGATTAAAATAGATTAAAATACTTTAAATAAATTTAAAATGGTTTAAAATAATTAGAATAGATAAACTTAGTCGAAAGGCTGAAAATCTTAATAATTTAGAATTTTAAAGAACATTTACAATTTTATATTAAGAGAATAAATCTGACATTAACATCAAATTTTAACAATTTCTTCCATTTCAACCAATCTGAACCATATCCAAATTTCAATCAAACATCAAGTTTACGTCTTGAAATATCAATTTTAGCTATCCATCCAAATTTCAATCAAACACCAACTCTACGCTTTGAAATATCAATTTTAGCTGTCCCAATTCCAATAGATTTCAAAGTTTACAAAGTTTCAATGTTTCAATAAATCAATTTCGATAATTTCATTTATAATTCAAAATCATCTTTAGAATTTCAATGTAAATTACTTAAATAATTACTGAAAACAATTCAATTTATATAAATCAAATTCTATTTCAAACATCATTTAACTAGGTTCAAGGTTAAAGATTTAAAATTATTTAATTTAATCAATCCGGTGTCTGTATATAATTTTCTATCATATGGTCAAGTGATATGAATATTTATAATTTCAATCTGTAAATATTTAAATTTACGGGTATATATCATTTCAACTCGCAATACTGAATTAAATTAAATCCATAAAATCGCTAGAGTCCATCATTTCAGGCCATAACGATTTTTTCTTAATCTATAGATCGTTCGGGTATGTATCATTTCAACCCATTGGGAATTTGTAGTGTTATAGAAATATAAAAATACAACATCCGGTCATCCAATAACAACAATCAAACAGCAATCACAATCATCATCCAAATCAACCAATAAACATCGATAGATAACTGATTATCATTAATAAGTATTAAATTGAGAATTAAATTAAATATTAAATTAAACGATGGTCAAATGTAATAAAAGTCAAATTTAACTAGAATGACAATTTAAACATACCAAGCGTCAATCGATTAATTTCTAATCACGTCATAAATTTAATTTAACTAACATAAGAAAATTTAGTAGTTGGGTGTGGGTTAAAACACCAAACTTTAATTTCAAATCGATTTGAAATCCAAAATAAGACCCAAATTTGAACAGTCTCAGAATTTGTGTAACTAGTTTCAAAACGTTCGAAATTTCGATACGATCGCAGCGAAACAAACCGCGTGTGAATCCGAGCTGAATGAAAATGTTACGATAATTAGAACGATTGAAAAAATCAATTTAAATTTAATCAAAATAATAAACAAAGAAAAAAATCAAACCCGCTACCCGCAGTCAAACCCTAGCATCGCTCGACTGCGCTTCTTCACTCAACACGCAGCCGCCGCCAAGAACCGTTCGTCGTATACCACAGGCCACTTCGTCAACATCGGACACCTCAGCCTCGCTTGCCTGGACCTTCCGACCTCATGCCCAGAACGCTGCCGCTCGCGATCCCCTCCAGCCCTCCTTGAGCATGCTGTCGTCGCCACCACATCTATAGCCAATCATGATGATTCAGACCACCTATAAGACAAACGAAGACCACCGATCGTGACTGCTCGACCTCTTCTTTCAGCCCATGCCCTTCGATCGTCACCATGGTGAAGATCCACTGTTAAGCAATCATAACCCTAAAATGTAGGGCTTATGTTCAATCTCAATTTTAGGATAAATAGTGATTCGTTGGAAAAATTGAATTGCAGATCTAGGTTACGCTCATCGATAACTTCGGGTCGGTATATAATATGATAGGCTTTTGAGGAGTTTGATTTTGACATTGAATTTGAAATTGGAATAGTGTTTTGAAATTGGAATCTGTTTCTGTCATTGTGAAGGAGAAGTGGGCAGATGAAATTGAACGTATTGAATAAGAAAATGACTGCTAGGGTTTGAGAGAAAAACTATTAATATAAGCGAGGTCCGATAAGAAAGAATGAACACAATCGAATTGGTACAAATGACAATTGTGACCCAAAAATTCCGTTCTGCCTCCGTAACGAAAGTTGGACATCGCATGCATCAAAATAGAGTTTTTGATATTTTAAACTCAATGGAACAGGATTCAAGTCCTAATTCCATCATATGAAGAAGTTAGCTTAAAAATCAGCTTATTTTAAATTGATTTCAATTGAATTTAATTAAATTGATTTTTACGCGTTTCGAGTCCGTACTGTCAAACGACAAGTCTGATCGCTACGAAACTTGAAACCTTACAATAATTCACTGTTATGGATCCGATGAAACTGGTTTTGTTGAAATATGATATAGTTGCCGAAAGGGCTATATTCAAGTTAATTAAATTACTTAATATTAAATCAACTAAATCACTTTTTAATTTCAAGTTTAATAACTAAATTTTTTTAACATTTCTGATTATTTAGACATTTACAAAGTTTAGTACAAATTTACATATCAATTCAGTGTTGAGTAGTACACAAATTACAGTGTTCAATTTCAACTATAATTAAATCCAATTAATTATAATTTAGTTCCAATAAAATGATTTTATTCGATTTGGATCTTTTTATTCAACCAATCATTACTCTACAGACATGGTTAACATTGGTTTATATCTCATTGCATTAATATTCTCCACTTATGATCTTTTACCATATTCATTGCAATATTCTTATTATATTGAACTTTTGTCGATTTTCACATTAAGTAAAAATTTATATCCCTATAAATTAACTTTTCTTGGTTTCAATCTTCTTACTAAATCAATTATTGCCTTATGACTATAATTACATTGTTGTATATTTTATCACATTCACATTTTACAATTATCATCTTAACTCATATTAATGTGATATTTAATTACATTTGATTGCAATTGATTTCTAATTTAATTTAACAGGTTAAATAAATAGGTAATATATAATAATTGCCACCATTAACTTTTAATCATATGCATAAATTTATCATTTACAAACAAATGTTATAACAACTTACACAATACTAATTCTATCCAGTTATAATTTATTGCACATTATTTCTTTAATTAATACAACCTTTAAATTATCAATTAATACACACACCATTACAATAATTTAAAATCTATCACCAATTATAACTTTTGACCATTCTAAATCAATTAGAATTACATTTAAAGAAATGATCGATTGCCTTAAATTAATACTATTACGTTATACTCTAGTTATATTCTTATTATTAAATCAATTTTTTTTATTTCTTCCAACATTAAATCAAAAAGCCTTATTAAATTAACTATTTTTAGGTATCGAAAATTACGGGTCGTTACACTCTCCTCCACTCAAAACTTTTCGTCCTCAAAAAGGGAATGAAGCAATCAGGAATTAAATGTATCTAATTCGAAATGTAAAATTTGTAAACAATAAATTTACATAATTAAATAATTTAAATAAAATATATCAATTTATAAACAATTAAATCCTTTACATTTAAGTAAAAAAATTCTAAGTCCAAAATTCACAGAAAATTTCGGTAGTCTCCTTTGTATGAAGAGGTCTAGAAGAAATAATAATATAAATAATAAAGAAATATATCACATATTTCAAAATAATATATCCTAAACCACGGGAAAACAATATAATATCCTACAAAACCGTCATCCGAAAACATACCTATTTCTCGGGCAAACAACGCTTATTTATGAAAACAAAAGTAGTAGTCATTACTTCTATAAACCTGTATTTCACTCGTGTAATCCAAAGAAGTTAATAATTATATAAAAGAGAAATATTTAAGTTGTTTCAATAAATAACAAAAAAAACATCACAACATAAAAATAATCATTTGCAAATAAACAGTACAAACATCATTTCAATTAAGAAATCAATCATCCATCCATAATAACCAAATTTAATGTTTTGTTTGGGTTCTTTGAACTTCTAATCATATATGATAAATAAACTATGAAGTAAACCATACACTCAACAGTCATAGATAAAACTTTAAATATTATTTATACATCTCTATATAAAATAGAAGTATCCTTTCCCAACCAATCCATAAGCCCTACAACCAATAATTCCAAATAATATTTAAAGTTTTATTCTTATTACTTTTTTTCTCATATGATTTACTATTCATTTTCATTTTTTTATACAATGCTTGTTTAATATCTTTACATTTATCACTTACAAAATTCATTTTCCATTCATTTATACAATACCATTTTTCTTTTCATTTTTATACATTCATTGCTTACATAAGTTATTCCCATTTCAATTATTAGATTATTCATTATTATGTAAGTCTTCTTAGAATTTAATTTACCATTAAGAGATTATTTCTCTTTCACATTCATTCTTCCAAATATAGTATTATTGAATATTAAATCCATTTTTAAATCATTTCCAATGTTCTTTGAAGTTATAATCATTCAATTAATATAGTACTCACTTTAATCATAAATGGCTTCAACATTAGCTTAAGTTTACTTTTAGTGTTCATCTTTTACTATTAAATCTGATTATAGGTAGCTTAAATGTTAACTTAAGCTTATAATCATTATTCTTACATTTCCAAATACTAACTTTGGTTTATAACAATTTATAATATCAGAGTTCTTATTTACAGAAGAAATTCCATTGAACACTTTCATTTACTAAAGCTTTACTTATATAATATTCTATCACATATTCTTATTTAACATTTCAACTTTTA
The DNA here is from genome assembly GCA_030765085.1 of Allium cepa. NCBI lineage: Eukaryota > Viridiplantae > Streptophyta > Magnoliopsida > Asparagales > Amaryllidaceae > Allium > Allium cepa. The sequence continues at coordinate 275,734,466 of CM060937.1, read as the reverse complement.
ATATTTTGGTAAGTTATATATAGATGTCTTTTAGAATGCAATAAAATGTTACACAAGTTTATCTTGTTTATTTGGTTAACAAAATGTTCAACAGTTACCGTTTCTTATTTTCTTATCCTTTTGATTTACAGTTTACAAATTTTCAATCCTTATATTTTCATTATTCTCTTAGCATCTAGTTTCTAACTACACATCTTAGAAGTTTCCAATTACTAAATAGTTATTTTATTCATTACAACAATTGAAACTACTAATGTACATAAACTTAAGAACTAAATACCGGGTTTCATTTCAATCCTCCTAAAATAATATACACACACACACACACACACACACACACACACACATACATATACACTCATAACTTAATATATACATATATATCAAATCAAACTTTCGAAATTAAAATTAAGTTCGGTTTATCAAAACGGATGTGCAGTAAAACTACTACAGTAGTCTTTCCACTTTGAAACTCGAAAATGAACGTTGATGATGCGTGGACCCATCTTCAAAATTATTTTCTAGCGATAGAGAGTGGAGTACAGAACTTATTTCTTTTCAAAATTGCCTCGAAACCCTTCTTTCAAATAACGTTGAAATATTCATATCAGAAAATACTTCAGAATAATACTAATATTATATTCAAAAATCTTTTGAAAGAAATTTCCAAAATCCCGGAACTTAAGTTCTCAAATTCTAATTTATATTCATTTTATTTGTAAATCTTATTTTTCAATCGGTATTTATAGAATTTCACTACCTAACAAATAGGTATATAACAACCAATTATATCATTTATAAAATGTATTATTCTATATACAAAATATATAATAGGAAAAATTATTTCATTTGCCTATATTTCAAAACAATATTATGTCGGTTTGTCCTATTAAGTGTTTAGAAATTCCTATCGATGTCATAGTGTCCTATGCACCGACCAAAACTTATAAATACAAAACGAAACAAACTAACACAATACAAAACCCTTTTATAACACTAACAAATATGCTCTCTCATATATACACTCAGTGACTCATTCTAAGGTATTACTACCATATTCTATATGAGTAAAACCCCACAAAGCTAAGGTTATCGCTAAACCAAACCTATGATACCAACTGTAACGACCGGCCTTTTTGGACGGTTTAAATCGATGATGAATCATACATGTTAGACTCAAACTATTCAAAAGGAAGATTGGTATGAGGTAAATAAGAAAAAGGAGAGAAAGAAAGAAAACAAATATAGAATCTCGCAGCGGAATGACAAAATATAATAATCAAATAAACAGTTCATGAAGTTATTTACAATTAAAATTGTTCATACGTTTGTAATACCGATCAGAGTTACATACAACAATAATAAATAATAAATAAATGCAGTGGAACAACATGATGTAGTGGAATAAATATAGTAAATAATAATAGTACAAAATCTTCGTCTTCGTCCTCTAGAAAGCAGTACTGATAAACTGAAAAGCTCAGGCTGAGCCAAGCGAATTGAAAAGAAAAAACACTTGAGTCAGAACTAAAAGATTTTATGTAAGCTAAATCAACAGAAAATAAATATGACTGTAACGGCGTCAGAGATATTTACGGGGTTTGAAATCTTCATCCAGTGTCAACATGAATGCAATAAGTTAAGAGATATTCAGAATTTACATCTCCTAAGGATCCGTTAAACTATCTACGTACATAGTACAATATGCAATTATAATAGTATCTATAGTAAAGTAAAGTATTAAAATAGGGTTAAGGCATTACTCATATCCTCCTTAACACATTTTAATATATTCCCATAGTTTATACAGTACTGTAATTCCTCCGTAAACTGGAGGGCTATCAGAGGGCACTCTATAGGTATGGTACAAACCAAACTCGTAGAAGGCGTGCTAGGGCATATGAACATGGCACTCGAGGCAATGCCAGGGTAGATATACCAATTTCGGATCCGGATTGGTGGCAACGCATAGCAGCTACTACTGTCCACCTCGAAACACATGCTCATAATCAAAATCAAGGGTGGCCACCAAATCATCATAAGTCATAATATGGTATCGAAGAAATGTGTCCAATTGGAGGTGCAAAATCACTTAGCCCAACGTGGCTCCTGTTTTAGTCACATCTAAGCTGATTCACGGGAATCAGAGTCACATAAATAGCTCATACAGAATCGTTCGCCAAACCATCCTATTTCATTTCTAGAATCTCCACCACATGCAAAGTTGTTAAAGTGGTTTTCGGTACTGGCATAGAGTATGACAATATCCGATCCTGGTTTCTTTAACAACCAAATGCTTATTTCACACATGATGGTTCTTTTACATTTCGAAAGTCAATTCACAATTGATATCAAAGTATCAAATTATCGAAACCATTAACTTTCAAAATCATATTTACTTTTAAAATCATATTTTCAAAATAGGTTAAACCCTCATTTCAAATTAGCATATTTACTCAAAATATGTTGTTAAATCCCAACTTAGGTTATTACATCATTTAGTCGTATTCTACTTAAAAATCAAGGATTTAAATACAAATTTCCACTTTACGAACCTGAAATTTAGAAATAGCTTAGATAGTTCAAATTAGTTCTAAAAATAATTTATGATAGTTTAAAATAGATTCCAAATTTTACAAAATTTCAATGTTTTAATAAATCAATTTCGATAATTTCATTTATACTTCAAAATCAACTTTAGAATTTCAATGTATATTCTTTAAGTAATTACTTAAAATAATTTAATTTATATATATCAAATTCTATTTCAAACATCATTTAACTCGGTTCAAGGCTAAAGATTTAAAATCATTTAATTTAACCAATCCGGTGTCCGTATATAATTTTCTACCCTATGGTCAAGTGATACGGATATCTATCATTTCAATCCGCAAATATTTTAAATTTATAGGTGCATATCATTTCAACCCGCAATCTGAATTAAATTAAATCCATAAAATCGCTCGAGTTTGTCATTTCAACCCATAACTATTTTTCCCTAATCTATAGATCGTTCGGTATGTATCATTTCAACCTATTGGGAACTTGCAATGTTATACATAATAGGGGCTCCACTCTTTCATTTGAATACCTCTCTTTATCATCTCATGTCGCAAAATCCTTACTGCTTTCTTCGCACCGGACTTCGTGAAATCAATCCACAATATAAAAATACAACATCTAGTCATCCAATATCAACAATCAAACATCTATCACAATCACCATCCAAATCAACTAATAGATAACTGACTATCATTAATAGGTATTAAGTTGACAATTAAATTCAATATTAAATTAAACGATGGTAAAATGTAATAAAAGTCAAATTTAGCTAGAATGACAATTTAAACGTACCAAATGTTAATCAATTAATTTTTAATCACATCACAAATTTAATTAAACTAACATAAGTGAATTTAGTAATCGTGAGTGGGTTAAAACACTCACCTTTGATTTCAAATCGATTTGAAATCCAAAATAAGATCTAAATTTGAACAGTCTCAAAATTTGCCCAACTAGTTTTGAAATATCCGGAATTTCGATGTAATCGTAGCGAAACAAACCGCATGTGAATCCGAGTTCGTGTGAAAAAGTCACAATAATTAGAACAATTGAAAAATTCAATTTAAATTAAATTAAAATAATAAATAAAAGGAAAGAATCAAACCCTCTACTCGCATTCAAACCCCAGCATCGCCCGACCATGCTTCTTCACTCGACATGCAACCGCACCTACCGTAGGCCACTTCGTCAACATCGGACACCTCAGCCTCACTTACTTGGACCTGCCAACCTCACTCTCGAAACGCCGCTACTCGCGATCCCTTCCAGCCCCCCCCCCCCTTTAGCATGCTGTCGTCGCCACCACATCTATAGCCAATCGTGGCAATTCAGACCACCTATGAGACAAATGAAGACCGTCGATCGTGACAGCTCGACCTCGTCTTCGAGCCCATTCCCTTCGACCGTTGCCATGGCGAAGATCCACCATTAAACAATCGTAACCCTAAAATGGATGGCAGATGTTCAATCTCAATTTTTAGGACAAACAGTTATTCATTGGAAAAAATGAATTGCAGATCTTGATTACACTCTTCGAGAGCTTCTAATCGGCATATAATATGATAGGTTTTTGAGGAGTTTGATTTTGAAATTGGAATAGGGTTTGAAATTGGAATTTGTTTCTGCCATTGAGAAGGAGAAGTAGGCAGATGAAATTGAATGTACTAAATAAGAAAATGACTGCTAGGGTTTGAGAGAAAAACTATTTATATAACCGAGGCCCGATAAGAAAGAATGAATACAATCGAATTGGTACGAATAACAATTGTGACCCAAAAGGCTCGTTCTGCCTAAAAAACGAAAGTGGGACATCCCATATATCAAAATAGATATTTTCAATATTTTTGAACTCCATGAACAAGTTTCAAGTTCTAATTCCATCATATGAAGAAGTTAGCTTAAAAGTCATCTTATTTCAAATTGATTTCAATTGAATTTAATTAAATTGATTTCGATGTATTTTGAATCCATAATGTCAAATGACAAGTCTGATCACTATAAAACTCGAAACTATATAATAATTCCCTATTGCGGATCAGATGAAACTGACTTTTTAATTAATTAAATAAATTAATATTAAATCAATTAAATCGCTTTTAATTTTCAAGTTTATTAACTACCAATATTTATCATTTTTGATGACTTAGACATTTACAAAAATTTGTGAGAAATGCGGATTACGGATGTTAATGCTAGAATTAACACTGGAGGAGGTGAATCGTATTTTAAGGAATTACTAAATCTTTTGAGTTTATGTTAATTTGAACACAAACGTATGCAATATTCAGACACAGATATGATCACAGAATCAAACACAGATGCAGAAATAAAGTAAAAGCAAAAAGGAAAGAACATACCGGATTTTACACTGGTTCGGAGTTACTCTACATCCGGCCCTGCACACAAGTACGGATTCCTTTCAAAAGCAATTTTTACACTTACACCCTCGATTTCAAGGCCATGAGGTACACCACTCCAGATTCTCAATCCTTTGGGTAGAGATACTTGATTTTACGGGCAACAAGTTCACCCAATTGATTTCACAGGCTACAATCACACCTTTTCTCGCTTGATTGATTTCACAGGCTAAATCACACGTTTTCTCACAAGAGGCCTATAACGCTGAATAGCACTGAGATCTTGTTGAGATAGTGATAGAGAATCAAACCAGAGATGATCTAGCTAGATTCAATGGTGATTTCAGCAGAGTAATGGTAAAAATAAATACAAATAAATGTTGGAGAAGAAGAAGAGTGAAATCAGAGAAAATATGAATATAAATTCTTTTGAAACTGCCCCTATTTGTAGTAGAACAACAACCATGTCCATTTGTGAAAGGATATGACGAATAGACACTTCCTTTGAAATTCAGATTTTTGAAATCAACTGCTACCTTGTCGACAGGGGTCCCTAGGGGTTGTCGACAAGCCTATGGTATTTTTGGTAATTTATTTTTCTTTGAAAATAACTTCTATCTTATATTAAAACTATTTTAAACTTTATAAATATGCTTAACTATAGTTAACATACATAAATAAATATAGAGAATAATATTCTGATATATATATATATAATTTTACTGTAATTTTATATATAAATCAAGTATAAATACTAAAAGTTAAATATATTATTATTAAAAGATAGTTTAAAACCAAGGATAATTTTATTTTAAAGATAAAGATTATTTTGAGGCTAAAAGTATTTTAAAACCAGGATAGATGTTTTTGATTCTTTTAAAAGGAATGTTTTGAAATCATTTTGAAAACAAGATATAATTTTGTAAAAACATTTGAATAAAAGTTAGTGGATACAAAACAATGTGCCACTAGATTTTTCGTAGGTTTCATCCTACTTAGGGTTTCATCCCTTTAACAAGCTCGAAGTGGATTCCATTCCATGAATAAAATGGATTTTAAGATGCCAGTGATTTTCTAGGAGTTTTAACAAAATTCCTAACTAAATTACTTATTATTGAACTCTTGATAATCTTGATACTCATGAGTCTTCAATCTTGATATCTTGAATCTCTATACTGTACAGTCTTCATTCTTGATACTTGCATGGTTAAATTCTGCATATACATATATAACTAAACTATAATGTTAGTATTTATTTTATAATATTATTCTAAGGTTGTTGTCATCAAAACCATCTTCTCAGGGACTAATAATCTCCCATTTTTTGATGATGACAACCATTATTTGTAAAATATTACTTCTATCCTAATAACTCCCCCTAAAACTAATAACTCCCCCTTAATCTATGCCTAACTATCCTATTTTATACTTCTCCTCTTTTGTCATCAACAAAAACTAACTCCAAACTATATAACTACCCTTTAGTCTAGTACTATATGACATGCGATTATAATGATAGTGTTATCATAAATAATCAACACTTAATTCTAAAACTAAAACTTAGTCCTTAATAACTAACTATCCTAACTAAGAATCCATATATGATAATACTTATAATAGTGATAATTATATATAAGAACACAAATGTGAGAAATCAAATATAAGAACACAAATCATTTATTAATTATATATTGTTATATTTACATTTGCGTAGAAAAAATAAGTAAGATCACATAATGATAAGAATGAGAGAAAAGAAACTAATGTGTATACATATTATGTTTTGCACACCAATTATCAATCTACACCAAACCAAATCAAATTAAATCAATCCAAGCAATCAATTCAAATCAAACAAAGCAATCAAATAAAATCAAACATTACGAGGAACTTCCACCCATCCTTCTTCTCCAAATATAGGGTATGCTTTAATGTCATCCCAATTTTCATTTTCATTGGTGAGAGAGACTGGAGGATGTGCTTCATTATCATCTTTGTGCAGGGAGGAAATTATACATCGTATCACATCGAAATGCTCTTCTTGCTCCTTGATCATCTGCATTTGACTCAACTCTAAGTGTCTCTGATTACGAAGGATAAAAGAGAGAATATTTTTGAAAGTGTTAAGGGTTTCTTCAAGGTTCTCGGTCAAACTATGAATTGGATTGGCCATATTTGGGTTTGCGAGAAGAAATATATATAAAGTAGATAAGAAATGATTTTGAGTGATGAATTGTGGAAGAAATATGTATTTATAGGTGTAGAAATTCATTTGAAATGAATAGACACAAGGTAGTTATTCAAATTTCAAATTTCAAATGAAAAGCCATTTCTGACCAGTTTTTGTCGACATGGTCATGGGGGGTTGTCGAGAGGGGTCTGTTAATTTTGATGACTCATTTTGATTTTATGAATAATTGTGTGTGTGTGTGTATACATTTATATAATATACTAACATTTATTCTAGAGATAGGATAACCTAGATAACAGAAAAGTAATTCAATTTCATTTCATAATAGAATGATACAATGATTAAACATTAAGAACTACACGAACATTCAAATCAAAAAAAATTAAAACTAACACAACAAGACATGAAAAGGTAGAACTAGTTAGAGGATGACGAAGATGAAGATAATTCAAGCTTCTTTCTAACTTTGGAGAAATACTTATTCATCTTGGATGACATTTTATCCAACTTCTTACTAACGGATCGTTTAAGTGTCCGTTGATTCTCAATAATGATCTTTTGATTTTTGAGTAAGTTTTTGTTGGTTGGATTAGAGGGATAGTCAATACTTTCTAAGGATGTTTCACTTTCTTCTTCTATTTCCATTTCAACCCCTTCTTCTTCTTCTTCTTCCATCTCCTCATGAACCAAACGCTCTTCCTTTTCGGCAAGAGTTTCGTATGGTTGAAAAACATATGGAATTTTCATAAAAGAAATGTTCGAGTGATTAAAAACTTTTCTTGAAACAAATTCTTCTCTTTCAAAATAATTAAAAATTCGAATGAGACAGATTCCATGATACAAAGTGTTTTCACCCATTTCAAGATTTTTGGGATGAAATTCATCCAAAATAACTTAAGCCCAATTAATATCATAATTTCCAAAAATAGAAAAAAGTGCTTTGGAAACTTTTGAAGTTGGATTGTTAAAACTCCCCGATCTTGGGGTCAAAATATGTTGTAAAAGATGATTAACAATTCTAGCTTTTGGTCAAAAGTTTCGATTTACGAAATCAAAGTTATCTCCTTCGAAAGTATGATGAAATGTCTCACGATCATTTTCATCAATATTAAAATTAGAAAGATCCATTCTCGTGCTCTTGCAATTGAGAATGGTACCCAAAAGATCACAAATTAAAATGATTCTAGTGCCTTTGACACTGCTTCAAATTTCATCATCATTTCCATGATAAAATCCACGATTGAGATTTGCATAGAAAATTTTAACAAGATTTGGATAACAAAAAAAAAATCATTTTGTGAATCAACAACAAGACTAAGAACTTTATTGTTTGCAAAAAGAGAATCGATTTCATAAGAAGAGAAATCTTGAAATAGAGCAAACTTCTCAGGATGGACTTTTTCATAGTTAGCATAGTTGATATATGCTTTTATAGCCTCCAGATCATTGTAAAGTTGCACTTTTATATTTCTGGAAATTCTCATTGTGGAAGGGTTGCTTGAAGAAGTCATTAGAGTAGTGAGTAGAAAGCTTGAAATTTTGGAATAAGAGTTTGAATTTGAAAATGAAAGTGAAAAGTTGTGATAAGAGATAGTGAATAAATAGATTCTCAAAGGACATGTTCTCTGGTCAAAAGGTGACTTTTCAGAGATTTGAATGGAGTGAAAAGAAGGAGGGAAATTCAACATTTGAATTCAAATTTTGAATTTCAATCTGTACCCTTGTCGACAACAAGGTGGGGACCTTGTCAACAGGCGTCTCTGAATTTTCATGATATATTTCTTTCAAGTATTCTAATATAAATATATATTTTTATTTATTATTTTTAACGTCTATATATATCTGGAATATTACTAGAATTATAGTATATTCCATAAAATATTATGATATTATTAAAAAATAAAAAATAATAATAATAGTAAAAAATAATAAAAATAAAAATTTTAAAATTCAAACAACACACCAATTCAAAATCAACCAATCAAGCATTCAATTCTAAGCATGCAATTTCAACCAATGTATTGTAAATGTGTACCTTTTCTAAGTCCGTTTCTCTGAATTCGTCGGAGTCGTGAGCAGCCATGAAACACATATTTGAATTATCTGTCTTCTGATCATCATCGCTTGAAAACGAGTCTGTGTCATCTAGAGCAGCAATGAATGCACGTTTTCATTTCTTTACGGAATCATTGTTTATAGGAATATTTTGCCTATCTGGATGCGGACGGTCTCTTTTGATATGGCCTGGTTCGTCACAGTTGAAACATTTGATACAGTTTGACACTACATTCTGATTTCCAGAGTTCTTATAGTTGTTTCTCTTGAGATTATTCATCTTTCTGTATTTTAGAAATTTCCAAAAATTATTGGTTATAAAGGCTATCTCTTCATTATTATCGCTGTTTGAGTCTGATCCATTGGTCAATGCATTGAATGCCATTGATTTCTTTTCAGATGATTTTCTTTCTCTTCTCTCAATCATTTGGACTTCAAACGACATTAGATTTCCAATTAATTCTTCTATATTTAAGGTACTGATGTCATTTGCCTCTTCGATCGCAAGTGTCTTTTGATCCCATTGTGGAGTAAGAGAATTTAAGATTTTTCTGACTTGATCTTCTTCCGAAAATTCTTTTCCTAAGGATATTAGAGAACGCACAATATTTTGAAATCTACTATACATATCGGAACACACTCATTATAATTCATTTTAAATAATTGAAACTGATTTGTGAGCATGGAAATTTTGGTCTGCTTAACTTCGCTTGTTCCTTCGTGAGTAACTTGAAAAGTTTTTCAGATGTCATATGCAGACTTACAAACTGACCCTCTATGAAATTCACTCCAATCAAGTGAACAAAAAAATATTCATAGCTTTAGAGTTGTTTGGTGCAATGGTCTTTTGCTTAGCAGTCCACTGTGCAAAATCAGTTGTGGGTTCAAAATATTCAGTCTGTGTGATATTCCAAGTGTCTAGTCCTATAGATTGTAAATATATTTTCATCCTACATGCCCAATATGCATAGTTACTGCAATTAAAAAGTGGTGGTATGACAGTAGAGTGACCTTCTATAAATGAACTAGTGACACAGATAATAGAACCAGTGTTGGTAGTATTAACAGTACCAGTGTTGGCAGCCATTTTGAAATTTTTTTAAAATTCAGATTATGAAACTTTGAAAACCTCGCTCTGATACCAAATGTGAGAAATGTGGATTACGGATCCTAAGGCTAGAATTAACACTAGAGGGGGTGAATAGTGTTTTAAGGAATTACTAAATCTTTTTAAGTTTATGTTAATTTGAACACAAATGTACGCAATATTCGGACACAAATATGATCACAGAATCAAACACAGATGCAGAAATAAAGTAAAAGAAATAAAGGAAAGAACACACTGGATTTTATACTGGTTCGGAGTTACCCTACGTCCAGTCCCGCACACAAGTAAGGATTTCCTTTCAAAAGAAATTTTTACAATTACACCCTTGATTTCAAAGCCACGAGGTACACCACTCCAGATTCACAATCCTCTGGGTAGAGATACTTGATTTTACGGGCAACAAGTTCACCCAATTGATTTCACAGGCTACATTCACACCTTTTCTCGCTTGATTGATTTCATAGGCTACAATCACACCTTTTCTCGCTTAATTACAAAGAGGCCTATAACTCTGAATAGCACTGAGATCTTGTTGAGATAGTGATAGAGAATCAAACCAGAGATGATCTAGTTAGATTCAATGGTGATTTCGACAGAGTAATGGTAAAAATAAATATAAAGAAATGTGGAAGAAGAAGAGGAGTGAAATCAAATAAAATATGAACATAAATTCGTTTAAAACTTCCCCTGTTTATAGTAGAACAACAGCCACGTCCATTCGTGAAAGGATATGACGAATATACACTTCCATTGAAATTCAAATTTTTGAAATCAACTACCACCTTGTCGACTAGGGTCCATAGGGGTTGTTGACAAGCCTATGGTATTTTTGGTAATTTATTTTTCTTTGAAAATAACTTCTATCTTGTACTAAACTATTTTAAACTTTATAAATATATTTAACTATAGTTAACATACATAAATAAATATAGAGGATAATATTTTGATATATATAAAATTTTACTATAATTTTATATTTAAATCTAAGTATAAATATTAAAAGTTAAATATATCATTATTAAAAGATAGTTTAAAACCAAGGATAATTTTATTTTGAAGATAAAGAATATTTTGAGGCTAAAATTATTTTAAAACCAGGATAGATGTTTTGATTCTTTTAAAAGGAAAGTTTTGAAATCATTTTGAAAACAAGATATAATTTTGTAAAAAACATCTGAACAAAAGTTAGTGGATACAAAACAATGTTCCACTAGATTTTTCGTAGGTTCCATCCTACTTAGGGTTCCATCTCTTTAACAAGCTCGAAGTGGATTCCATTCCACGAATAAAATGGATTTTAAGATGTCAGTGCTTTTCTAGGAGTTTTAGCAAAATTCCTAACTAAATTACTTATTATTGAAATCTTAAACTCTTGATAATCTTGATACTCATGAGTCTTCAATCTTGATATCATGAATCTCTATAATGTACAGTCTTCATTCTTGATACCTGCATGGTTAAATCCTACATATACATATATATCTAAACTATAATGTTAGAATTTATTTTATAATCTTATTCTAAGGTTGTTGTCAACAAAACCATCTTCTTAGGGACTAACAAAATTTAGTACAAATTTACATATCAATTCAGTGTTGACTATTACACAAATTACAGTGTTCAATTTCAACTGTAATTAAATCCAATTAATTATAATTTAATTCCAATAAATTGATTTAATTTGATTTAAATATTTTTATTAAATCAATCATTAACCTGCAGACATAGTTAACATTTGTTTATATCTTATTGCATTAATATTCTCCAGTTATGATATTTTACCATATCCACTGCAATATTCTAATTATTTGAAATTTTGACGATTTTCACATTAAATAAAATTTTAAATCCCTGTAAATTAACTTATCTTGGTTTTCAATCTTCTTATTAAATCAATTATTGCCTCATGACTATAATTGACATTATTGTACATTTATCACATTCACATTTTACAGCTATCATCTTAACTCATATAACGTGATATTTATCTACATTTGATTGCAATTGATTTCCAATTCAATTTAACAGGCTAAATATATAGGTAACATATAATAATTGTCACCATTAACTTTTAATCACATTTATAACTTTATCATTTACAAACAAATGTGATAACAACTTACACAATACTAATTCTATCCAATTACAATTTATTTCAATTATTTCATTAATTAATACAACCTTTAAATTATCAATTTCTCTTTAATACAATTGTCAATTAATACACACACTATTACAATGACTTAAAATCTATCGCCAATTATAACTTTTTAATCATTTTAAATCAATTAGAATTACATCTAAAGCAACGATCAATTACCTTAAGTTAATACCATTACATTTCATTCCAGTTATACTCTTATTATTAAATCATAAATTTTTTATTTCTTCCGATATTAAATCACAAAACCTTATTAAATTAACTATTTTTAATTATCAAAAATTACGGGTTGTTACAGTTCGAGATCGTGTGCCATTCGAGGCGAGATGTAATCGTTCAAGGTCGTGCGTCATTCGAGGCGAGATGTGATCGTTCGAGATCGAGTGTCGTTCGAGGCGATATATATAAGTATCCGGATGGGACTCAGAAGTATAAATGTCAAATTTCACATTCGAGTGACTTTTGTAATTGAAATATCCAACTAACAAAATAAAGTCCAGATAAAAAGAAGAGAAACAAAAGCAAAAAATAGAACATCAAAGTTCATGCATCTCCGGTTATGACGGTTTATTGTCATCTCAGAGCATGCCTGAGGACTGTTCGCGATCTCGTGCATGTGTAAGTGACTTAGTCGTTTTATTGTAGAGTCTATTACTTATTCTTTTCCATTCCGATCAACTGATGACAAGTTGATGCCTCGATCTAAGGTTGTTTCTGTTTGATCAAAATGGCGGTCGCTCCTGTTTCACTATCACTGCTCGCGTTCTTACGTATTTTACCAGCCCGCTGTTTTGGACATGTCTCTCGATCTCATCCTTCGAGTGCCTGCAATCGTTTGAACTATTGTCTTCTAGCTTGTGGAATAGGTAGTATTTGTCTGATTTCCTTTCACTATTGGTGGCTCCCTCCTCATTGGTCTTCGATAAGGGATCTGCCCCTTAGTGTCCAGATATATTCGTTCTAATGTTTCAGTCATTTTCGTGTAAGAGGTGAATCTTGGTTCCCTTCGTGGCCATTTCGGTCCATCAAAGCCATTCTCTGCTGTTTGTTTTCCTTTATCCTTGCTTGAATCTTCCCCAGGAGGATCTCTACCTTTAACCGCATAAATCTCAACTTCCTCTCTTCCATCTCTATCGGCTTTTGCATCTTCCTATCGTAGAAACCTTTCGGCTTCATGGTAAAATTCCCCAAGATCTACGGGTGAATCCCATCCAATGATATCTTAAAATCTGAGTTATCATCGATCCTTGACAATGCTGCCATCAAAACCATCAACGGGTCTGGTCGATCCATCGAAGCCACTACCACGTCGAACCTGGTTAAGAAATCCCTAAGTGATTCTCCTTTCTATTGCTTCATCGATGTTAAAGTCATCACAGACTTGGATCTCGAGATGTGAACACTAAACTTCTCTTAAACCTTTCGATCAATTCTGTCCATGTTCCAATACGGCCGCTTTCCAATTCATTGAACCATGGTGCTGCTAATCCATCAAATACAAAGGAAAGCATCGTGTCATGACCTCCTACGATGCCCTCCAGTACTTCCATGTGCCACATATACCTTTTTAGATGAACAGCGAGATCCGTCCTTTCATCATATGTCTCTAACATTGGTAGTTTGAATTCCAGTGGATTCTTAGCTTGCCTTATTATAAGAGCGAAGGGGTTCCTATTCACATCCTCCAAATCTCTATTCATCAATCCTCCTCTCATGGCTCATCTGACCATTTTCTCCAACCTATCATTATCGCTAAGTGGTAGTTTTTGTCCATGTCTGCAACTTGCCCCTCGAGTCCGTGAGAGAATCCTGAAATCTGTTCTACTAGATGGGCATTCATTTCCCTATCAATTCCAATTTCATGGTACCACCTCGTATTCTGCCTAGAATTGAGTCAATATGATCCAGGGACATGCCCTTAAGTTCAGAGGCTGTTTTCCATGGTTCCACTCTATCTGTATCTTGGTTGCTCTATTTCCTTGGTTCTGATTCTAGACTTCCTCTGCTCCTGCTACTCCAACTTGTGATCCACATTTCCAGTATTTCCTGCTATTCCATTCCCTTGGTTTGCACTCTAGCTTTTCTAGTCTGTTGGAGTAGGTTCTACATCATATCCTCCTTCCTTTTTTGCATCCTTTCCATCTCTTCTCTATTAATACAGATTGAGATCTGATTAGCTCCTGTGAAAGCCTTCTGACTTCCTTCATGATGGCTCCTTTCTATTCTCTATTCCTTGTTGATTGCCTAGCCATTGCTTCCTAGATACAAGTTCCCAAGCTTCAAAATTCAAGACCCTAACTTCCAAATCCTTGAATGCAAGCCTTCTCGGTGAAAGCACCAAATGTCAGCATCAAAATTGGCCACCAACACCCAGTTATAAGTGAAAGCACCAATATCAAGTCATAAATCACAGATAGAGCATATGTGGAGAATATAATATGAAGAATAACCAAAATTTAAATGAAAGCAATAAAAGAGAGACAAGATTTATAGTGGCTCGGCTAACTCCGGCCTACGTCCAATCCAGAATAATCGATTTTATTATACTGAAATTTGGTTACAGTTACAATCCAAAATTTTAGAATAAAAATGGCAGTGTAGCCTTTAGGTAGAATACGTAGAGAAGCAGAAGGAAGATCCCCTTTTCTTAAGCCAAACATGCTGCATTTATAGGTGAAATCTCAGCTACATGGCCTCCTTACCTACATGGGCCCACCATAACGATCGCCGAGCCCAATTCCGCCATCCTACACCGACCCAAATTTGTTCATATGCTACCCCAAAGGAAGTCCTACGTCGACCCAAAACGAACTCAATGCTGACCTGAAGTAAGCTTGTAGCCGACGCGAGTAGCTTCCTCTCTACCGACCCAAGGATGAAGCTATATTGACCCATAGCCAAGTCCTCGCCGACCCAAAGTCATACGACCTCAAGCCTAGGCCCACCCAATCCATCCACTTCTCAACGCCAACTCGAAGCGAAGCAATTCCGACCTAAAATTAAACCATCTATGCCGACCCAAAGTAATATGCTGACCCGAAGTATTCGGCATGCCGATCTGAAGTTGATGTCGACTTAATATTGTTTCCTTGGCGACCCGAAATATTATCGACTCTGCCCCGAAGTAAATGTCAATCCGACCCAAAGTTGAAGCAATGCTGACCCGGAGAAGATCTAATACCGACCCGACCGAAGTACATACTATTATGACCCGAAGTAAACCCTTTCCTGAGCCGAAGCAATCTCTTTGGCAACTTGAAGTAGACCCTATGTCGACCCGAAGCAAATCATCTCTTTCCAAAATCCATATTTAAAGTACCCTGTGTCGTTTATCCACCGACTTTGTTTAATCCTGGCTTTATATTATTATCCATAGTCGATTGTCCACCCATTCATCTGAACCAAGCCTATGTAAAGTCAATTTGGGTTAAATTTGCATGTATACTGCCTTGCCAAAAGGCGAGTTAACATTAGATATACAAATAACATCTAGGTCAGGGCCTCCACAGCTCCTTAATCGTACGACCCTCCTATTACAATCAAGAATGGCTCCATAATATGATACCCAAGATCAGTCAGTATTCCTAAAAATTTAGAATATATGCATTACATATGAAATCAACGTCACATATGTCTAATACCAGGTCTTTGTAAATAAGAGAGAGATTTGTCGATCCCCTAATAGGATTAGAAGCCTCTATTGGGCTATTGGCCATTTGGGTTTGAAGGTTTAAGAAATTTACTAACTTCCTAGCTATAAAGAATGTGATACCCCTGAATCAAATAGGGTACGAATGGTAACCCTATAAATAAGAGTTATACCTTCTAAAGCTGCTTTTCCTTTGTCTCTTGGTGGTTTACTAGCGATATGGGCAACTTCAATAGCAAAGGAATGTCCACCTGATCCTTCTTTCACCAACTTAGGACATTGATTCTTGAGATTCCCTTCTTTGTGGCAGTTAAAGCGCCTCCCTTTAATGGCTTCCTTCATCAGACTAATCCTAAAATTTTTAACTTCATGACCCTTCTTTTGGCATCTCTTGCACCTCTTACCATCCTTCTTAAACTTCTACTTCGACTTCTTATTGTCCCAAAAGCTTCCCTTTTTAGGTCGATGTAGTCTTCTCCTTTTTTACACCCTTACTTCCTTATTGGCATTTGCAGCATTTCCATTTCCACCAAAATCTCATATGTGGTCTCAACTGGCACTTGGCTCAACAACATTCCTCTTAGCGGGGAATTTAAGCACTTTACGAACTTCATAGTCTTTTTCATAGGTGTATCTATCAGAATTCCAAATTTAGTTAACTCGGTAAACTTAGCCATGTACTCCTTAAGAGTAGAATCTCCTTGTCTCAACTAAATAAACTTTCTATTTGTAGGCTTACTTCTGCCCTAGACATAAACCTCATCTTAAATCTATCTTTGAATTCATCCCAAGAGAACATACTTTCATGGTGTTCATCAGTTATAAAGTTCCATCAAGCCAAAGCTTCTCCATTGAGATGCCAAGTCGCTATTCTTCTTCTTAGGTGATCATCCCAACCAAGCTCTCTAAATATTTTCTCGCAATTACTAACCCATGATTTAGCTTCCGAATATCATTCAAGTCTATAGTATATCTTCCCTCCCATATTAAGAAGGTCCTTACACAACTTAGGAAGGACGGGGTATTGCATCGACAGGAGTGGCAGCAGGTGCCACCGGTGTAGTTGGAGGAATAGGAATCTACTCAATCGTCCTAAGATATTGTCTAAAACATTCGAGCATTCCACAAATGGGTGGTCTTCCATCGATAGGGTCCTCTTATCCTAAAGAAGATTGATTATTAGTTATATCAGTTATCTGTAGGTTAAATCTTTAATGATGATTTCCTAAGATAGTATTTATATGCTGAAAGAAAAGGGTTGCCTAGTGTTTATGCGTATGCTTAAGAAAATAGGGTATAATTGTGTGTGTGTGTGTGTATAAATATAGTAAGAATTTTGAAAATTCATTTTGAAAATCCTTTTCAAAAAAAGAAGTATGTCTCTCATATATATAGTCTTTCTGTTGATCAGGTAACCTAGGCTCTAATATCAAATGTAATATTCCACCACGGAACAAACCTATTTTTCAACCTAGAAAAGGCCCATCGAAACTTAGATCCATTATAAGGAAGGCTGTTGGTTGGAAAAAGAAATAACAATACAGAGCTATAACTAATCTTTTAGATTCAGCAGATGGAATAAAATATAATAGCAAATTGTATCCATTTATTTCAAAACCATAAAATGTCATAATACAAAGTACCATCAAATCGTATTATAAATTTGTTACAACAATTGTCTAAATATATGGGTAAACATAAAAGCAATTAATAATGATATATACTGCCACAAGCCAAGCTTATCCATCTTTAAGCATCATCACTGCCATTACTCCCTCTTTAACCTATGTTGTAAAATGGAGGGAGTCAAAACAATAAGCATCTGGTGAATAAAAACCTCGAGTCTCACCTTTTTAGTACGTGGGTAGTATATTTCAAAATAAGAAAAATGCCTACGAACATTAAACCATTACAACCATTTCATACTTCTTATAAGGAAAGGAGGCAGGTCTTCAATCAACCACTTAATATCTTCCATTCCAAAAGCAAGTTTCCCAAATCCTATGTCATAAATAGCTGGTAGTGCAAGAGATAGTGCCCAAGCCACTTAATACCTTTTATTGGAAAATAGGCAGATTCTGATCATTTAACAACTTAACTAAGGCAGACCCTATTATTTAATACATATTTTCAAGGCGTACTCCTCAATAGTACATTTGGCATCATGTGAATTTCTAGTCACTTAATATTCTTTAATTGGAAAGAAGGACTCTCAGCCAGTCACTTAATACCTTATCCAGAAGCGAGCCCTTTTAGAGATACCATCAAACGTGTCCCCTAGACCATTTAATACTTCATTTGGCGAAAAGTGGCGGGCCCTCAAACAACCAATTCATACATCAAGACCCAAAGAGGGCCCCTCGTACTATGGCCCATACTTATAATAACGTCTCACATTAGTCCAACTATTCATAGGAACTAATAGCTAGATTAGCTGGGAAGATTTCCCGTACAAAATTTAGGACTAACCTCGCGTCATTATAAATATTTATCATAATGATATCTCACATCAATAGTAAGTGTACACAATTACTGATAGCCTCAAAGTGAAAAGCAGAATTCCATTATGTAACTCTATTGGCCTCGCATCCTTATGACTTAGCCATAAATTAAATACACTCCACATATATGAAACTTATCTTTCTTATTATGCCTTAGAATAATAATTAGGTTATATAAGAGTTTCCTCTTATTTTTCACCTAATAATCAAATACATTCCTAATCGGGGAAATAAATACCTAATTAACTATGCCATATACACAATAATTATACGTTAATTACGCTAATAGAGATAAATAAATATTTGCACCTAATAAATTCTAAACGCGTGGATTTTACGCCCTAAACTAGCGTTAAATATCAATTCCCTAACCAAATAGTATTACAAGTCCTTTTTCTTCAAATTACCAAGATTTCAACATACCAAAATAAGCGATTCTGATATCCAAAATAGCAAATAAATATTCATAACCAAAACTGCAATAACAAACTTGAAAATAAAATAGAAACTTAATTTGTTACGCTAATTCAGTGGAATATCCTAGATAATAGAAATTGCAATCTAAACTCCATTTTCTACTAAAATCCTCATTTACAACGAAATAGATAAGAAGGAAATTTGTATAAGTGGTGTAAATTACAAATAAAATCTGTAATCTAAACCCCTTATTTCATTGAGGAATCACGAATTGAACCAAAGAAGAAGGAAAAGTGGAATAGTGTATGAAATTATAAAAAAATTGCATAAACAAAACAAATTCCATCAAATTAATATAAATAATTGACAATCTCAGCGTAAAATAGACATTTCAAAATAAAAAGAAATTTGGAGGACTTTATCTATCGTATTTTCGCAATTCCAAAATCTCTAAGGCATATTCAAACCCATAAAGATACATTAAACAATTATTAGAAAAGAAATACTAAGAATTCCACTCACTTACCGGCCTTAGCTTCTCCTTTCTTGGATTTGCATGCCTTTCAGTCTCCTCTAGAATCTCTCTTCTTTGATATATACATAATAGGGAAGTATATATTTTTATTAGATTCAAAACGGTTGGAGAAAGAACAAAATAAGAATAGGTTGGAAGTAGAAGAAATAATTAAAGAATGAATTAAATACTTACCAGAACTCTCTATAGATTTTATGAATCTAATTTGGAGAGATAACAATAGCAGAGTTTCGTTGAGTTCCCCAAAACAATTTAAAAAAAAGTGAAGAGGGTAAAGTTTTATCTATGTGGATTGAAATGCACCAGAACCGTAAGATAGAAGTATATAAGAAACTGATAAATCTGGAGCATACGACTCAATATAATACAGCTTCAAACCCTAGCCGCTACTGGCAGCTTTCGTTGCCAAGCGATGGACAGCTATATGCGACCGATCGATTACTACAGTAGACCGGTCGATTTATATAGGTCATCGCTCCTCTATTTCGGGGAATATCTCATTTTTTCGTTGCGTAATTTATTTTATTCCCAAATTAACTTTTTAATGTTAAATATTAATTAAACATTACTTGGCCTCCAAGCTAATTTTTTTGAAATTTAAACCTTAAATTCATTTGAATTTGAATTCAAACTAAATTAAGTTAAATCTGAAAACTTCAAATGCTCGTAACTTCTTTGTTTAAGCTCCGTTTCCATCATACTATATATGGAAACAGATCATAATTTCACAATGAACACAACGGAATAAATTTCGTAGACAAATACTGACTTTTATAAAATTTCCATATTTTATCATATCATAGTTAATTAATTTAATCCATTTAATTATGGTTCACTTTACGGGGTATTACAATTTCTTTCTAGATGAAGCATTTGACTGTTTTGTTGATAAAGGTAGAAATAATTGAATTATTTTTCCTTTTGTTCAAGCTCGAATATTTGATTTAACCAATATTGTTGATTTCACTACTCAATGCATGTTATCATGTTGACAGTCTTCTAAGAACTTTAGATCGTTAATGGAAAAATAGCTATAATGTTGGATGACACTTCACTAAATTCTTATCATTTCATTCTGATTTCTATAGAAACAAATTTATTTCTAGTGTGGGACAAATGCTCCACTCAGTGCATATCGGATATTAAAAGAAGTGAGTAGGTTTTCACATAATTATCATTACCACATACTATAATATGTATGTGTGCGTATTATACTATTTTTCGATTACTTATTATGACGGTGTTTAGCTAAAAAAAATCATTTTCTTTAATGGCTTTTTAGCTAAACAAATCATAGGTGTTGTGTCTGCCGAAAAGCTTTGTATATAAAAATATGGTCACTTCTTAAAGAAAATGATTCTCGGCCTAACCCCATTAATATGTACATAAAAATACCATATTTGATTATTATTGAAGGGAGCAACCACTTAGGATCGGAATTAATTGAATCTTTTAAGATTTCTCCAAGTAATTCGAAATCCTCAATTATACAGTAGAATATGAAAGGTTGATAACATATTACTTCTATCTTTATAGTTTGAAGAATATATGTCTATTAAGATGACTAGAAAGATTAAAGATCCTTAAATCATCAAAAAAGCTAGGGATCTCATAAAGCTTTTATCTTGAAGTGTTCCTATGCCCAGGTATGTTTGTAGTTTAATTTTTCCTATATTCTACTTTGAGATATGCTCTTGGTCCGTTGTTGCACTTGACTATCTTTTTATTGTTTGCACTTTGTTTTTACCTAGATTACTTTGTCGTAAGCTCCATTATTGGTTGAGATAGAGCTCATAAAGTAGCTACCTGAATTTAATGTATAATTTTTACACGCATACTTTGTAGTAAGCTTCATTATTGCAGTTTTTTACCAATATAACTTTATTTAAACACACTCTCTCTCTCATCAAGTTCACAAATTAACTATCTGAGTTAATGTATATTATATACATTTCTACTTTGTCAAAAAGATAAATTTTGAAGTGTTCCCTGGTGTTATTTTGTGGTTATGAAAGAATTATCACTTTATGTAGAACCCTGTGATTAAACACCAACTCCAAATATTTGGATTTAGGTAGAAGTAGCTCGTTTATTGCTTGAAGAACAATAGTGGATTGGACATGTATTTATAGCCTTGCTTAAGATGGAATATAAGGAAACACTTGATATATGGTAAGTTTGAATAATATATAACTTTCTAATTTCACGGATATGTTATGCCTTTTCATCGTTAAAAGTACTTTTGGCTTAGGCATTTTTATTAATATATTAATTTGTAAATAAGTGTGTAAGTGAGTGCTTTGCCCAATTGGTTGTTCTACTTTCTATAAGAAGAAGTCCATTTTAGCTTTGATTGCCAAAAGGAGCTAAGATTATTATTGTTAAAAAAATTAAATCATTCCTATTTCATGATTCTTCTAGTAATTTAGAGAAAATGTAGAACAACTAACTATGTTGTCTGGTTTGTTTTTGGAAGTTCTAAAACACTTCATAGTCTATTAAGGTGATTAAAAACACTTTTATAGCATGCCAACTCAATTGAGTAAGTTATGATTTTCTAAGACTTTTGAAGTTGCATACTTACAATATATGGTTGTCATTTTGATTCTGTGGGATAAGTTATTGAAAATGATAACAAGAAAATGAATATATATAAAATAAAAACTATAAACATTGTGTTTATGTTTCAATCCCGTATTCGTCTTAATCATGTACAACATGCATCGGCTATATTTTATAGTCCTATGTAATCGTGTCCGGTTTCCAAAATTTTAATGCAAGTTTTATGTAGTTTCAGTGATACTTTGGCATATATTTTGGTTTTAAGTTGTAACTTTAGTGTTCATGCTTCAATATTGTGATATACCATATTGTCAATGTATTATGAGGCAGTTCTTATATTATATTATAAAGCTCTTCAATGCCATGCTGCATATTTTGTGTTATCTGATCCAGTTTTTTAGTGTATGCAAACACACACATATACACATACATGCATAAACACACAAGCACAAATAAACATATACATGCACATATATATACATATATATATGTTTATTATTGTGTTGTATTAATTACATCTTGACACTTTTTAAGTGGTAGTCATACTGTCAAACCAAAATTTGGCTCAACACCCACGATGTTGTATAAGATAATATTATTTGAAATGGACCCAATGATGCATATGGGTTCTAATTTAGTCATTAAGGTATTCGATAGTTCGAATCATATGTCCAAGGGTAAAATAGGTGATGTGCATGTAAATGTGCATATTTTTACCACCATATTTAATCTATTTAAATTAAATAAATGATCATATTGGGTATTTTAACTTGTTTAAACCAAAATTCAAATTATTTTCAAAATGCACATATTCATCTTCATATAGGGGCAATATAGTCATTTTTTGAATATATCAATTTTCTAAAATTTAATTGAAAATTCCTATGTTGTTTTGTAAGAATTTAAATTCAAATGCAAGTGGCTTATGAAGATATGCATGCACAAGAGTGAAGAGAACAAATGAAGATGGAAATAATTAAAAACCAAGATCGTGAGGGACCCCACCTACCCACCTTCCTTCATGTACAAATTAGAAGATAATCCACGTGCTAATGGCCATTACACTTACATGCACACTTAATGGGTGAGTATTGAAGCTAATGATAACTTGGCCACCACACTACCTCAAGAGCAATTAGGCATTTCCCAAAAATATGAATTAGGGTTTGATACATGTATAAATACCCTTATGTTTAATGTAATCCCTTCATTAGTCTCTCTTACTTTTAGTTTAGAATCAAAAATTAAAAACAAGCTCTCTTTCTCTTTTCATGGCTACTTAGCCATTTTTATTTCTTGTATTTTCCTTTTTTATGCAATGTTAATTACCATTTTATTTTTCTTAAATGCTCTCTTTCTTTCGTGCTAGTAGTGTAGATTTTATTTTATGGAATTAGATTAGTTCTCTTTTCCATTAGCTTGCATTTTTCTTTTCTTCCCGTTTCATGTTGCTTTCTACATTTTTAGATATTATAACAAATATGAAAGGCTAAACCCCTTCAATTTAGGGTTAATGAAACTCTCTTGGATCATGTAGATGCAACATAATTTTTCATTTATGTCACTTTTTTGCTTAATGTAAAGTTAGATGTTTGTGAGATTTTGTATTTAATATTGAGTTTGATAGCTATGTCGTTCAAAACAAATGGTCTATGCTTAGTCATATAAATCACTAATTACCATTTCATCTACATATGACCATGGTAATGGAAGTGGATTTAGGATCAAAATTTGATGGTTTATGTTTCTAATTCAATAGTTAATAAGCCATGCTTAAAATAGATTCTACTTCTAATTCATATCATTTTCATTGAAGTCGGTAAGTGGGTCAGAGGGTGCATTAAAGTTTGATGGTTGAGAGTGTTAATTAATAACACAATTAGGCCATGCTTATGATAAATGCATCAACTAAACACACTTATGACCAAAAAAGAGAGATCATAACTTCATAAAGTGTTGAACTATAGGATCTAAAGAGTGGAATTATCTCTAAATTGTCATTTAATCTCATATTTTATCACTTTCTTTTTGTCATTTTTCTTACATTTCTAGCTAATCACTTTCAACTTTTGTTTAATTTGATTGAATAAAAATTAAAAATCTACAATTCCCTATGGATCGACCCGTACTCACTACGCACTGTAGTACGCTGTGCACTTGCAGTTATTTTTATTTTAAAAAAATTCGATGATTTTCTAACTCAGTAGAAATTCCATCGTTAAACAATAGGCGAGTCGCATCTTAATGCATTACTCGTTCGTTAATGGGTAAATAGGCAATTCACATAAATCATAATCTTTTGTCCATATGTCAATGGGTATAATAGCCATTATGCAAAATAAGCCTTAATTTAGGTAAGGGCTTAAGTGGTATTGTCCAAATCGACAATATAAAAGTCTAAATTTAAGTCCAATGATAAGTCACGTGCATGTCCACTATCTCAATAATAGTCAAAGATACATATATCAAGGTAATTGTGTTATGCAAAGTTTATTGTCCAAGTCCTCTTGTGAAAAAGTTAAAATTGTCTCAAGGAATCCCCAAATAAATTTAAGATTTACAACTTGTAATTTGAAAAGTAAAGAAAGAAATTATTAGCTACTTTCTAAGTTGTGAAGGGAGGCCTATTTATAGAGGTTGCAGCAAGTGGGATGGCTGACACATGTCCATCCAACTAAACACTCGCCATCTCTTTATACTGTTATATTCGACATCCGCATTGTATTATTAATTTTGTGCATCCCACATTAATGTATTTACTCGATAACCATCATGATGGTAGATACTCGACAATCTATACGATTGTAGATACTCGATATCTTTTATGTTCCTTGTGGTTTCATATCTCTTGCTACTTGTAAAAGCTCAAAATTCTTTACTAATGTTGAAGCCCATCGTTCTTGTTGAATCCTGATATCTTTTTTTTTTTGCTTTACAGTAGCTAATGTTGTAAAGGCTCGATAATAGTTAATACATCTATGACTTGATTTCCATAGGGATTCGATATACCCTCTTATTACCAGATGCTTGACATCATTCAATGATGCAGCACTCCTCCCTTATCTTATACTCTTCAACATTTTGTGTTGTATGGTTCAACATCTCCATTGCCTTTCATACATTCTGCACCATCTTGTTGTTAGGCCTTCGATACTTCTCTTTATTGTTGGCGTGCTTTACATCCTTTGTTACATGCTCTACAACACTTTGTGTTGTAGAGATTTGACAATTCTTGTTCTTCCAGTTTGTTATAGCTCGACATCCTAAGGTTTTTACTGGTTCGACGCCTTCTTCTACTTGCTAATTACTCGACAATACCAACTATTACATATGCTCGTTAACCTAAAGAGTCCCGTCACCTCCTCATTCTATGCAAAAGCTTACTTCTTGTTTAAGTATTCGACATCTTTATGGCTATAGAGATTCGACAACCTTTTCGCCATTATAAAAGCTTGATATTATCTTTGCATTAGGAGTACGATATTACCTTTGGATATGGGCTTGATTAACTGCACAGTCAGTTTTGTGAGGACATATTAATATAACTATCCAGTTGTGTGCAATAGATTGTGTTGTACTCTGATGATGTAATGTATAAACATATATAGTTCTTTTATTTAAAGATTAGTCATTTATCTATTATATATTGTTCCGCTGCGATTGTGAGATTTTGGTATTGTTTCTATTTCTTCTTTTTTAGCCCTAATCGTTCGGGTTTTTTAGCATTCGATTGTTCGGCATTAGATATAGTGAACGTATTGATGTCGATTTTCGAGCGTCGAAAAATCGGGTCGTTACACCACCCAAAAGTATTATAGAGTCATATTATGCGATAGTACAAAGAATGAGATGATATGCAGTACACATGTGAATATTCCCTTGGATTAACACCGATACATATCTCATACCATATATGTAACAGCCTAAAAAATTTAATAAATATTTCATTCTTTTAATTATAATACTTTGGGGGTTTATTATATAAAAATCTAAATTTTGAATTTGATTAAAACATTTCTCAAATTATTAATTAAGGATAAGATTTCTAAAATTTTGACTTTGGTTAAGGATTTACTTTAATTGGAAATTTGGTTTATTTTGTTGAAATGGTAAATAACTAAATTTTAAGCAAAATCATGTTTTATTTAAGCAATAAATCTTGGAAAAAAAATACAGTGTATACATAAGCTTTATAAAAAGAAGCGTTTTAATTTGCACATTTATACCCGTTTTGATTAATATGGTGGTATAAATAATATGTATTTAATGGATACACTTTAAACGTATAAATGTAAAAAAACATTATCTTCGTTTTAAATTTGGGCATAAAATGTTGCATCTGTAGTACGCATTTTTAATTTTTACCTTAGCTATAAATGGATAAATTAAATAGTAGACGTAAAATTCTAAGTGGTAAATGAATATTATTTCTAGCCATATTTTCTTTAGCTTAAATCACGCAACTTCTCTAGAATTCAAAACACACGTTCTAAATTATATTGCATCCCATTTTGTTTCAAATAAATTCTTGCCTCCTTTATGAATGCCTTCCCTCTTTATCTTATTTTTGTGTTTTCAAAAAGGAAAGAAAAGTTTATCAACGCATTTACTTCCAAATTTTTAAACAAGTACAAATGTTTGCCAGGTAGTCCTAGCCATTTCTTTGTACAAATCAACGCAAGTTTCTTTAATAAGAAATTTTTTTATATAACACGTTTCTTTTTCATAAATCATTTAAATGTGGTATGGAACCTTTGTTTAGTAATAGCCTTCCAAATTCAATCGTTTAAAATTAATTATTGCTGGTCGTGCCTCATTCAATCAAGGCAAATTTTCGTGTAAACGCAAATTTACTTCCTCCTTTATTTTTGCATCACACTTTATCAAATATTTCTTGCAATACAAAATTTCTTCTTTGAATAAAACCACACACCCCTTTGATAATGAAATAAATCATTTTTCCATTAGCGTTCAAAAATTTTAAATCCGTATTTGCCTTAAATTACGCACACATTAATTTGTGTTTTCCCACTTTAGCAACCGGAAGTTCACACATAAAATATTTGAAATTGCAAAGCCTACCGAAATAAAATTTATTACTTGTCGTTTTTCCTCTCCTTCCGATATCAAACGCATAATTTTTGGCTAAATTATTAAATGTGCAAAAAATTTCCAAATTTCCTTATCCGTTTCAAAGAAAATATAATTGCTTACCATATTCTTTCGCTGATTAGTTCATACCCACTGCAATTATTTGCTCCAATAAATTCTTGTCGTTTCTTTTTATTAATCAATGCATTCTCTTCTTAATAATTTCAAACGAGTACAAATGCTTGCCAAATAAATTCTTGCCGTTTCTTATTTTCAATCAACGCAAAATCCTTACTTGCCTATTGTTTTACCTCAATCACCACAAGTTTCCATCTTTTAAATTATACACGTTCAAAATTTCATGTTTCCATTTCCGTTTTGAAGCAAATTGATTGCTTGCCGTTTTATGTTCTCCTTAATTCACGAAATCTACATTGGTAATAAAAATTTATTACTCACTGTAATTAATTGTTCCAAACTTTCCTTACCTCTCGTGTGAAATTGATAGGAAAAATATTCAATAGACTAGTTCAAAATCAAAACAACAGGGTAATTGTTTTAAATAAATTCTTGCCTATAATCCCTCATCTTAATCAACGCATACTTTTAAGTAGAAAAAAAAACCTCACGTACCTCTCTCTATGGTCATTCCAATATCCGTATTTCTTGCATTTATAAAAAAAATCCATTTACTTCCTTACTAATATAAACGTGTACAAATTAATTGCTTCCAAATCTTTCTCCCCTCTAATTGCGCAATTTTGCTGATTTAATTACAAAACCCACATTCCAAAAAAATTCAAAAGTCTACCAAAATCAATTTTATCCTTGTCATTTCTTTTTATCAACCAACGCAATCAATTCCTGCTTGCATCCTTTATTTTTCACCTACCCATTTTTCATTTATTTCCTACGTTTAAACTTACAAATCAACGCATTTCTTCTCGTCAGAATATCAATCACACAATTCTTTTTTTCCTTGATTTACGTTACATCACTGATTTAATACCAAATCCCTTTATCCTTGCCTAAAGAAAAAAAATCCACATGCCATCATGTTCCCCTTTACGCAACCCTTTATATTAATGCACTAGCACGTCCAAATTTTATCATCACCTCAATTGGATCCATCTAATATTAGCTTCGGCTTCTTCTTCTTTGCGTGAGCTTCACATATCAGGTATGGCTGAATGTATTTTCTCCTTCCTCCTTTTTTCTTTCTTCTTATTTTATTTCCCTGTTTCATTTACTGCTCCACCACGAAACTCGACCTCCGCACCATCTTGACCATGCCATGAATTGTGATCTGGGAAGAAATATTGCGTGTGATCTTTGGGTTAGCCCAGACCATTTTTTTTCTTTTCAATCTCCTCTGTTGCGTTCAGTTTTTTTAGGATAATAACATAATAAAGAATAAAAAGAAAAAAAAGAAAAAAATATATATAATAAATAAATATTGCATGCACCACCTTTATGTATCACTACCATGAATTGCATGTTGTCCACATAAGACTTGCCACCTTTTTATTAACACGTCCTAATATTTTGTAAAAAGGGTAAAACAAAATTAGAGTATAAATTTATTTTGTAAATTTTGATTTGGAAAAAATAAATGGGCAGGCTGAGCTTTTTTAATGGTTCAAGTCATGCGGTGGAGTGATCGAGCTATTTGAGTCAATTTTCATTTTATTTTAGCTCGTTCCAATTTTATTTTACTTAAAAATTTGCTTTGTCCGTAATTGGAATTCGCGTACTCAATTTTATTTATTTATCTTGTTTCAAGATCGAAATCAGTTTGTCTCATCTTCTAATATTTGATTGTGCTTTCTACGCTGTTTCGGTGTGGTTATCATAGTTTTGAATCTAATCTTCAGCAGCATAGAGGTGAGTATTCTCACCAGACAAACATACTTATAGATCTGTAAATTAATAACAAGTGTAATTGTAGAATATTTATATTTTATTTTTCTTGCATGCGATATTAATTTATGATGTTAAAAACCCTGTTATTAATTTGACACATCATCAGTCATATTTTATACTGTTATATTTAAGCTGTTATACTATTTATTTATTTACTGTTTATCACTGCAAGTTCCCTGTAGAATTAAATCGTTACAGGCTGAAATGATAGGCTTAAACGATATCTATTTATTTATTTAGTTATTTGTTTAACTTGGAATTGCGGGTTTGAAATGATAGAACCCGGATTTTTCTTTGTAAATTACGGATTGAAATGATATATTATCTGTACCACTTGACCTAGGTAGAAAACATTATACGGACCCATGGTGTTATATATATATATATATATATATATATGGAAAAATTTAAGTAATTTAAATTGGTATAGTATTATTTTGATTTTAAATGAATTAAAATGATTTTTAGTGATTTATACAAGTTATATATATAAAGAAATAAATGGATAAGTTGGAATGTGGAATATAAATTTGTTTTGGAAATTGATTTCTGTAAAGGAATGAAATTCAAGTTAAGTAAACAAAGTATAATACATTTAATGTAATTGAATTTAAATGGGTAAATAAGGTGTTATTTAAAAAAAAAATATTAAATGGCTAATAAAATAAAAACATAAGATAGAAATTTGAATATAACTAAACTTAGGAGAAGCGGAGTTTAGTTTAAGGAAATGGGTAAGTTAAGGAATAAATTGAAAAATAGTTATATTTTGGAATAATAAAGCAATTTAATTATTAAGTAAATTCTGAATGCAAAGAATAGACAATTTGATTTGACTTTAATAAGTGAAGCCTTAAGAAGTTGATATTTATTTGTGAAATTTACCTTATATAAATCATAAATTTTGAGAAATTTAAATGACTATTTTAAAATTGGAAATATGACTTTATAAGTTAAATTGGTTGAATTTAAGTTAAATTATTGATAAAATTATATTTAAGTTAAAAATTTAATTTACTTAAATACTGTTGTAAGGGATATTACCGCACTTTGTAAGTGCCGTAGTTGATGCAAATGAACTAAAGGCTAAAATTAATTAAAGGCTAGTGTAGTACTTGGTAAGTGCTGTGGTTGTGAAATTTAAAACTAAACCCGAATAAATAAAAGGGCTACAGTTGCACTTGTTAAGTGTTGTCGTTGGCTGAAATGAGATTTTTGAATATTTGATTTGAAAATATAATAACTTCAGTTTTGAAAGTTAAAATGAAGTATTTTGATTTAAACATAAACTATTTTTGAAATTTATAACCACGGGTAATAATAACGATTGGTTGGCAAAGAGACCGGGATTGGATATGAGCATACTCTCTATCGATATCGAAAACCACTTTGACAACCGTGTACGCGGTGGAGATTCCAGAATGAAGTAGGATGGTTGCGGTGTTTACTTTAAGGTAAGTATGTGGACCCAACTCTCGTGAGTTGGCATAAGGTGGCTAGAACAGGAGCAATCGATGGGTTAATTGAGGTAGCACCTTTGATCGGACACATCCCTTCGATATTATACTTTGACTTTTGGATTGATTCGGTGGCCACCTTTGATTTTTGATTTTGGATGTGTTGTTCGAGGTGGGCGGTAGTAGCTGCTATGTGTTACCACCGGCCCGGAAGCGTAATTGGTATACCTACCCTGGCATTGCCTAATTGTGCCGTGTCACCTACCCAAGCGCGCCTTGTACGAGTTTCTTGTGTCGTACCTATAGAGTATCCTCTGGTAGCCTCCCGATCAGGAGGTATTACGGTACTGTATAGACTATTGGCATTATATCGTGTTAAGGTGGAAAATGTAAAGCCTTAACGCTATTTAAAAGTAAGTTTATTTTACTAATAGACACTATTATAATAGCGAAATATTACTACATAGTAAATAGTTTAATGGATCCTTAGAGGATGGGCGGTCCTAAGCATCCTTTAAGTTACTTGTCTTTATATTACAGTTCACTTGAATTAGCTTATACCGTATAAGTATGTATGTCCTGACTCAAGTGTTTATGTTTATTTTACGCTCGGGTGAGCCTAAGTATCAGTTCGGACTTTGTTCCTTGGAGCTAGGACTGCTGCCTAATTTCTGTTCAGTTCTTATCTTAGCTTATGAAATCAAGACAAATTGAATATTGATATTTTCTATGGTTGTTCCAAACTATATTTGGTTTTAAAACTATGTAATTTATACTTATTTTGAGACTTTGTGATAGTGGCTTCATGAACCACTATAGTATTTTAATTCCACTACGAGTTTTCTGATTTCTATGCCTGTGATTCTACGATTATTTATTTACTGTATATCCTTAGATTTGCCAAATTTTATTTACAACGCGGTATTTTGAACAATTCAAGACCGACATGTGCGGATGCGAATGGTTGAAAATATCGAGTTGTTACATTTGGTATAAGAGCTTTGGCTCTAGGCAAAACTTAGAATGTATGGTAAATTTGATTTACAGAATCACTTTCATTTGAGCTTGAATCTCTTCCTTTTCGAATTTTGGAACGTTCCCTACGGTTCCAAAGCTCATTCGTGTCCCTCACTATTCATCTTCTTTCGATTCTGGAGTATCCCATAACTCCACTTTGGATGATCTTTATAGTGAATTGGCGGTCTCGCCAATATTCTAATAAAGGTGTGAAACTCCTTTATAATTAGCATTGATTCACCGGAGATTTATATTTATCTTCGGTTTAGATGCTAGTATCTTTGGTTATTCCAAGTCTATCTCTTCAGATCGAATGTGGATTTACCCAAGAAAAATCCACATCGATCTTACTCTTTAAGTCACGGTTGACCCGGTTAAGGTTGCCCACGATTTATATAAAATTATCATGTTCCTTATTCTGTTATTTAATCATCGGATCTTCTGATTTCCAACTTATCTTTAAATCAAAATTCCCTTTGATTTGAGTCCATCAAATTTGAATCTTTATCCTTGTTTTGAAAATTTATTCCTATATTTGGAAAAAATATAATATTATATATATATATATAAGTATAATTTTCAGAATTTTTATAATTAATTTAACTAGATGTCAAGAGATAATAGTCTTTGATTTTATTTATGGTTTTGTAAACCATGGGTTTTTTCTCATATAAATAATTGAACTATAAACAATGGTTATAAATTAATTTGGAAACAGAAATGAATTTAAAACTAGAACTTGAGAATTCAATTCCCAATGGTTTTAAACCTTGTGGTTAAAGTTTTAAAAGGATATATTATTTAAATTATTTTTGAATACAAATTTGTTTCCACGGAATTTTAAAGGTTTAAAAATCAGTGCTCTTCTCCTTGTCGCTAGGAAATAATTTCGGCAATGACTGCAACATCATCGACATTCGTTTTCGAGTTTCAAAGTGAAGAGACCATTCTGCAGTCTGGCTACAGTGTTACCTTGAGAATTTAATTGATTTGAATCTCTAAAATATGACTTGATTTATAATATATATATATATATGATTTAAATTTGACTTGACATATTATGTACATATATTTATTTATCTCTAAATGGTTTGAAGGGAATCAGAAATTTAATTCTTAAATATTTTCTTGAAGAATAAATTTCAATTATAAAACTAAAATCAAATTTTTGAATAAATGATTCAAACTTGAGATATTGAATTTGAAAATTTTATTTGTATAATACTTAATTTCGTTTCAATATAACTTACCTTGATTTTCAGAAGTTAACAATGCAATTGGATAATATACAATATAAAAAGATTTTATAAATAAAATTTGAGTGGTTATAATAAATGTTATACACTTAAATTCTAGTTATAAAAAGATTAACAAAGGTAATGGAATAATTTACAATGTAAAATGATGTTAAAGGAACTAAGAATAAATTTAAGAAGTTGTAATAAGTGTAAACATATTTAACATAGATGATAAAAAAAATATTGAGAGAAATAAATTTAATTATAATTAGGAATAAAAAAAGATATTAATTTATTGAACACATTTTTTAGTATAACAAATGATTTTCAAACTTATGATTTTTGAATTTTTATTTTAAGATAATTGGAAGATGAAGTAATGAAATTTGAAATAGTAAAATTTAACTTAAGTGAAATTAAATAGATGAAATTAATTATTAGTTTAAAATTTGATTTGTATGGTTTAGATTAATGATTCTATTTTGAGTTTCAATTTAGTTCTCTTTCAGGTTGTTTCTATTCACCTACCTTCTTCCTTTTCGAGGACGAAAAGTTCTGAGTGGGGAAGAGTGTAACAATCCAAAAAAATTAACAATTATTTCATTCTTTTAATTATAATACTTTGGGGGTTTATTATATAAAAATCTAAATTTTGAATTTGATTAAAACATTGCCCAAATTTTTAATTAAAGGATAAGTGTAACGACCCCGGATTTTTATATAAATCTAAAATGATAATTAAAATCTATTTTTGAAGAAAACGGTGAAATTAATCGATTTAGTGATGTGAGTTTCCCCGAGTTCAAATATATTCTATATAAATCATTTAACTTTTTGAATATTGTATATATTTGTATATATGTGAATATGTATGTATATGTTGGATTTTAAATAAATTCTTATATAAATGATTTGAAAAGTAAATAATATACTTTGGACACAAGTATAAAAATAAATAGATAAATTGATTTAAAAATTTATAAATGATGATAATTTGAGTTATATAAAATATGTGTGTATATAGAGAAATATAAAACAATAATTTTTAAAGTAAAATTTATGATAAATATTTAAACTAAAAATAAAAGTAAAATAAATATTTGAGTGATAAATAGAGATAAAATAAATAAAAGAAAACAAAACAAATAAAAGGAATTGGAATAGGAATACATATATAGGAGATAAAATATAAAATATGAAGGCAAGCAACATATTTATAAAATTATGTAAAATATAAGTAAACATATTAACTAAAAACTAACATTTTAGAACTCATGTACATTTCAAAATATAAAACAAAAGAAAGAAAACAAAATAAAATATATTTGTACATATATAAGTTAAAGTTTAACCAATAACAAAACAAATACATAAATAAACAAATGCATAAAAAAAAGGAAGAAACAAAACCACATAAAGCTCCAGCCACCAAAGCAATGTATAAAGTAATGGAAATAATGAACAAAAATATAAACAAAGTATACAAGGGAAATCTAAGTACATATAAAATATAAAGTAAGATCTGTACATACATAAAATAAAAAGTATAAGCTAGTAAACAAATGGAAGAAATAAAATATAGCCTGCATAAAGTGTAAGTGATTAATGCAACATACCTCATGCATTTAATGCAAGATTATCTTCAGCCGAAATGAAATCTGCTAGCCACCATAACATATCCCTGCAGCCATGCCTATGGTACAAACAACCACCCTGTTTACTTTCTTCATATACATCAATTCCCTTATTCTATTTTGTTCATCAAAGCTTGCATTCCAGTTTCAAAGGTCTGCATTTTTTTCATAAGCTAAATAAAACTAAAACAAAACATAACAATACAAATCAACTCAACCAAGAAAAATATAAGAAGAAGAAGCTTTAGCCTGCAAAATTTCAAACTGCTGTTTCAACATAAATACAAATCAGTTCTTCTTTCCTGGAAATCAAGTGAGTAACCTCACTTTTTTAATAGTTTAGTGTATATATATATATAGGTTGTTGATAATCATCTTCTAGTAAGCCTGAAGTGTGATAATATGAATTCAAGTCTATTTAGTATATATAAATGAATGATGGCAATACAGGTACTAATAGTATACCCTCTGCATTTAACTTTCTGGCTTGGTTTGCAAAAGAAATTCAAATCTCTTTGTTTCATTCTCTGTTTAAACTTAGGTTTAAAATAAAATTTGTTGTTTAAACTACAAGTTTTAGTTTGGTAACTCATTCAAGTAAATAAATGTAAATATATCTCTGGAAGAAAATTTTTAACCGTAACTGTAAAAAAATTTAGGAAAATTCGAATATGCTAATTTTAAATTCCAGGAATATACATTTGATCCTGATAGTAAACTATGAATTTTAAAACTAAAATGAGGATTTTTAGTGGACGGGATGGGTTGCAGTTCGTGTTTCATCAGAGAATGGGTTCGGGGACTTTCCCGATGATCTAGAGCGTTGGAGGAGTTGGGGTTGTGGGTAGATGAGGATGGTAGGCCGACGCTATCGAGAAAAATAAGTTGATATTTTTCTGATCATTGATGACGTCGCGGCGAGGGGAACTAGGGTTTAAGAGGGGTAATGGGTTTGGCTCGGTTGTCGAGGCAATGCGAGGGCATCAGGGAATTTGAGGCGATCGGACTAGGTGGGTTAGAGGCGTTGGGTGGTGGCGAAGCTTCGGACCAAGTTTCGAGGTGGCCGGTGGTCGTGGGTGATGGTACGATGGGTTTTTGGGTGGTCGAGTTTTTGGGTCAGTGGGTTCGATTGGGTCAAATTCGATCTGATCGAACTTTCTTCGATCTGGATAATGCTTTGAGGTCTCGCGTGTTCGTGTGTGTGTGTGGGATGGACGCGGTGCTCATCAGCGGCCGGAGGAGCGTGGGTAGGTGCACGGTGCACGTGTGTGCACTGGGGAGGAAGGAAGGTGAATGACGTGATGAACTCGAAGAAAGGGGGGAGGCGTCTCGAAGTTTTTCGCTGTTTGACTCGGTGAAACGGTTCAAGGCTTGAAACCTGGGAACAATCTGTTTAACAGATTTTAGTAAAATTAAACTGAACTGAGTCTAAATGAAGCTTATAATAGATTTTAAGTTAAATTCAAGTTTTATTTTATTTTTATCTTTGATTTAAATTTGAAATAAAATAAGGGTCTAAGAAAAAGAAGATTTAAAAGATGGGTTTCAATTTTCGTTTTACTTGACAATTCTAAAATTTTAATCTTTTCAAAAGCTGAAATGTA
The DNA here is from genome assembly GCA_030765085.1 of Allium cepa. Taxonomy (NCBI): domain Eukaryota; kingdom Viridiplantae; phylum Streptophyta; class Magnoliopsida; order Asparagales; family Amaryllidaceae; genus Allium; species Allium cepa. Next base: position 275,698,404 of record CM060937.1, on the reverse strand, counting down.
CAATTTAATAGAAAATTTAAATACTGAAGTTAAGTTCGGTTTTTATTTTAAATCGTAAATAAGTTTAAGTGTTAAGGTATGCTTTTAAATATGTAATTAAAAGGGGTTTTGAAAAATTAGTTTTAAATCTTTATTTAGGATAAATTGGAATTTATTTTAAGTATCAAAAATTGAAATGAAATTTAGAAAGTAATTGGGAAAATAAATGTCTTTAAAACGTATTGTGAGTGATGATTAAATGATAAATAAGAATAAGTTTAAATTTGAATTAGTGAAGATAAAATGATATGCACTCATTAAATTAGTTCAAGTGAATAATTGATTAATTTATTTAATCAAGTAATTAAGATTTATTAAGTTACAGTTTGAAACTTAATTAATTAAATAATCAGTGATTAAATATATGATTTTAAAGGTTAATTAAATGATAATTAACAATAATTAAATTGAGGTTAATTACTTAAGAATAGTAATTAAATAATTATGAATAGTTAATGAGGATCATTTACTTGAAATTTATTTGATAATAAATGTGAAAAGAATTATTCATAGAAAATAAATCTGATTTAAATTTATCAGATGATTAAATTGATCCTACTTATGATGTTTGGATTTTATTGGGTGTTGAATTGTTAATATCCCTGATATGTGATGCCTTGAATTGATTATCCTATCTGGTTTGTGATATTTTGTTCTATAGATTGAACAGTGTATATTTATTTGCATTTGTATATTATCTGTTAATCTGTGATGATTGAAATGATGTTGCACTACTGTGTATAACCCCTGGACCACACAATACACACACAATGATGGATTTCACGAGGAAATCGGTTAAGTCATAGATTCTGAAATAGTTTAAATTTGAATTTTTAAATTCAAATGTTTTTGAAATGGAATCGGAATAAATGTGAAAAGCTTTTGGAATGGAATTTCAAAATAAAATTTATTATTTTTAAATTACTTGATTAAGTTTTGGAATTTAAATAATTTGATTTAAATTTAAATTCAATACTTGAAATTGAATTCTATGATTTGAAATTAGGGATTAAAGATGTTATATTGGTTATATAGGGATTAAACCACTTTTAAGCATTATTTTTGGGAATTTGAATTTAACCCAAGGAATTCAACTCGTATAAATGAATCAGATTTCCAAAATGAAAACTGTTGTTTTCAAATGATAAACACTTTTAGATAAGAACTGAGATTCCAGTTAATTAGGGGAATTTCAAGATTGAATAGAAAAATGATTTTCCTAAGTTATGAATGAATTCTTTTTGAAAGCTATGAATTAAATCTGTTTATTTTTAACAGATTTAAATTGATGATTTGTTTAAATCAAATAGAAATGAGATTGTTTTGAAAGCTATAAGTTAAATCTTTGATTTAAAAGATTTAACGAGTTAATCAAATTGAAATGAAAATTGATTTGGAAAATCTGTGAATGAATCTTTTGTTTAAAAGATTAAAATGTGAGAATTGTTTAAACCGTTAAAGGTTGTGAAAATGAATCTTTTTGTTAAAGAGATTTGAAATGGTAATCGGTTTAAACCATTTGAAAAGAAAGTTTTGAATTATTAAGTTGTGACTTAATTGAAATCCCATATCCATATGTTTTAAATGTTTTCGCTCACTATTCGGTTTAGCCGGGAAAGGACCTTTGTGTCATATAACCCATTCCGAATATGTGATTCGACGTTATGGATAGCATTTGAAGACCGGTGATGAAGACCGGGTATTTGCGAAAGCGATAGGATGACCTATCGATTGTTTCTGCACCGAGTCGCGCCGGTATAGAAACTCCCTAAGTGATGGGAAATCCGATCGGGATTGTGAATATCCGGATTGCAAGGACTTCTTTGTAAGTGCCTTCGGTTCTGTTCGAGCCCGGAACAGACTTGTATGGATTGTGTGTCTGACATTACAAATTGAGATGTAAAGCCGATTTCTTTCAAATATATTTCTGTTGGTGGCGGAGAATTTATTCTTTTAGCTTAACACCCTTCTCTGAGACGTACGAGCTCAGAGGTTATGTAGTTGAAGTTATCAGCGATATATTCCCAATTTGGTAATGTGACATACTGAGTGTTGCTGTGTAATGATCATTGTGTTGATTATTTATGATAGGATCATTTATTTGATCGTCTATCTTTGTGACCATTTCTATGATCATTTGTTGACCCAAAGCATGGCTTTTGTATAAAGTATGTTTTTGTGGACGTGACTTCGTCGAGCCTCACACCTCGGGAATGGTCAAAACAGGAAAGATGCGGCAAGGTTATGAGGGGTAGCGCCCTTTAGGATGTGTGCATTTCCTTCTGGAAAAGGGTGGTATCATGGTATGGAGCCCAGATATTTACTCATGTTGAAAACACTTTGTTATGATTGTGTGAATTGATTACGAGCGCTCGGTGAAAGGTCCCAAAGGACCGGGGGATGGCATATTCGGTCAGTTGTTACTCAGTTAGGGGTAACCCGGCCTTGTGTTGGTAGAGATCCGGTTTGGTTCTCGGGGATGTCCACCCAGAGGCATTCTCATGTGGCAATGGGAAGTTCCTTGGCCTGATCATTCGTTGGAAATCCAATTCCCAATACGAAACTTTGTACAGTATTAGTTGTCGAACCTGCCATTCACTTATGGTGGTCACCACTGTTTGGATGGTAGGTATAGTAGGCATAGTTCGAAATGTCTATGCTGGCTAAGATTTATATTCTACTTTCGAAATAAATTTTTCCTACACTATGCACTAGTAATAATATCAAATGTCTTTTTAATGCGTATCAAGCATCTTTAACTATCATAAGGAGAAATCTCCTCCGATTCTGCGTTTGCATTGTGTGTGTGTGCGGGAGGCCTTATGGTAGTCTCATTTTTAAAAGCATTGCGAATTGACTTTAAAATTCTTTTGTTGAATGTTTTAAAAGATAGACTGTTTTTGTTGCTCACACTAGTCCCACGACTGATCTGGAGTTTATTGTTTCTTTCCTAAACTCTGGGTGCTCATTATATTTCTACACGAGCAGTCTAGAGTTGGGTTTTTCAGATAGTCAGGTTTAGTAGATTATCTGGAGTTAGTTCAGTCTTTGGATCGCACCAGTCTTGCCTAGCTTGGTGCATTGTTATGGGGAGTTCGAGCTACTGCTGGATTGATTCTTGAAAATGGAGTTGCAGTTCTCGGAGTTCTCTTTTGAAGACTATCTTAGAGTTATTTGTTTCGCTGCTAGATGTTGTCATCTATTTTCTTTTCCGCTGCTATTTTATTGTATCATATCTCTAATGTATATTGATATCTATTGGATCATCTGTTGTATCAGATATTGTATCAAAGCTGTATATCAATGTATTATTCTTTTATTCCGCTGTGTTGATTACTTAATGATTGTTATAAGCTCCGGCGAATCGGATTTGAACGGTCGAATCTATGGCATTCGAATACGATTTGAAGTATGGATGTCGATTTTCGAGCGGGTAAAATCCGTCTCGTTACAATAAGATTTCTGAAATTTTGACTTTGGTTAAGGACTTACTTTAATTGGAAATTCGGTTTATTTTGTTGAAATGGTAAATAACCAACATTTTAAGCAAAATCATGTTTTATTTAAGTAATAAAACTTGAAAAAAAAATATAGTGTATAAATAAGCTTTATAAAAAGGCACGTTTTAATTTGCACATTTATACCCGTTTTGATTAATTTGGTGGTATAAATAGTATGTATTTAATGGATACTCTTTAAACGTATAAATATAAAAACGTTATTTTCGTTTTAAATTTGGGCATAAAATGTTGCATCTGTAGTACGCATTTTTAATTTTTACCTTAGCTATAAATGGAGAAATTAAACAGTAGACGTAAAATTCTAAGTGGTAAATGAATATTATTTCTAGCCATATTTTCTTTGGCTTAAATCACGCAACTTCTCTAGAATTCAAAACTCACGTTCAAAATTATATTACATCACATTTTGTTTCAGATAAATTCTTGCCTCCTTTATGAACGTCTTCCCTCTTTATCTTATTTTTGCGTTTTCAAAAAGGAAAGAAAAGTTTATCAACGCATTTACTTTCAAATTTTTAAACAAGTACAAATGTTTGCCAAGTAGTCCTAGCCATTTCTTTGTATAAATCAACGCAAGTTTCTTTAACAAGAAATTTTTTTTATATAACACGTTTCTTTTTCATAAATCATTTAAATGTGGTATGGAACCTTTGTTTTAGCAATAGCCATCCAAATTCAATCATTCAAAATTAATTACTGTTGGTCGTGCCTCATTCAATCAAGGCAAATTTTCGTGTAAACGCAAATTTACTTCCTCCTTTATTTTCGCATTACACTTTATTAAATATTTCTTGTAATGCAAAATTTCTTCTTTGAATAAAACCACACACCCCTTTGATAATCAAAGAAATCATTTTTCCTTTAGCGTTCAAAAATTTTTAATCCGTGTTTGCCTTAAATTACGCACGCATTAATTTGTGCTTTTCCACTTTAGCAACCTGAAGTTCACACATAAAATATTTGAAATTGCAAAGCCTACCAAATAAAATTTATTACTTGTCGTTTTCCCTCTCCCACCGATATCAAACGCATAATTTTCTGCTAAATTATTAAAGGTGCAAAAAATTTCCAAATTTCCTTATCCGTTTCAAAAAAAATATAATTGCTTACCGTATTCTTTCGTTGATTAATTCATACCCACTGTAATTATTTGCTCCAATAAATTCTTGTCGTTTCTTTTTATTAATCAACGCGTTCTCTTCTTAATAATTTCAAACGAGTACAAATGCTTGCCAAATAAATTCTTGCCCTTTTCTTATTTTCAATCAACGCAAAATCCTTGCTTGCCTATTGTTTTACCTCAATCACCACAAGTTTCCATCTTTTAAATTATACACGTTCAGAATTTCATGTTTCCATTTCCGTTTTGAAGCAAATTGATTGCTTGCCGTTTTATGTTCTCCTTAATTCACGAAATTTACATTGGTAATAAATATTATTACTCAATGTAATTTGTTCCAAACTTTCCTTACCTCTCGTATGAAATTGATAGGAAAAATATTCAATAGACTGATTCAAAATCAAAGCAACAGGGTAATTGTTTTAAATAAATTCTTGCCTATAATCCCTCATCTTAATCAACGCATACTTTTAAGTAGAAGAAAAAACCTCGCGTACCTCTCTGTAGCCATTCCAATATCCTTATTTCTTGCATTTATAAAAAAATCGATTTACTTCCTTACTAATATAAACGCGTACAAATTAATTACTTCCAAATCTTTCTCTTCTTTAATTGCACAATTTTGCTGATTTAATTACAAAACGCACATCCCAAAAAATTTCAAAAGTCTAGCAAAATCAATTTTATTCTTGCCGTTTCTTTTTATGAACCAACGCAATCAATTCCAGCTTGCCTCCTTTATTTTTCACCTACCCATTTTTCATTTATTTCCTACGTTTAAACTTACAAATCATCGCTTTTTTTCTGGTCAGAATATCAATCACGCAATTCTTTTTTTCCTTGATTTACGTTACATCACCGATTTAATACCAAATCCCTTTATCCTTGCCTAAAGAAAAAAATCTGCATGCCATCACATTCCCCTTTACGCAACCCTTTATATTAATACACTAGCACGTCCAAATTTTCTCATCACCTCAATTGGATCCATCTAATATTAGCTTCGGCTCCTTCTTCTTTGCGTGAGCTTCACATATCAGGTATGGCTTAATGTCTTTTCTCCTTCCTCCTTTTTGCTTTCTTCTTCTTTTATTTCCCTGTTTCATTTACTGCTCCACCATGAAACTCGACCTCCGCACCACCTTGACCATGCCATGAATTGTGATCTGGGAAGAAATATTGCGTACGATCTTTGGGTTAGCCCAGACCATTTTTTTTCTTTTCAATCTCCTCTGTTGCGTTCAGTTTTTTTTAGGATAATAATATAATAAAGAAAAAAAAGAAAACGAAAATATATATAATAAATAAATATTGCATGTGCCACATTTATGTATCACTACCGTGAATTGCATGTTGCCCACATAAGACTTGCCACCTTTTTATTAACATGTCATAATATTTTGTAAAAAGGGTTAAAAATAATAGAGTATAAATTTATTTTGTAAATTTTGATTTGGAAAAAATAAATGGGCAGGCTGAGCTTTTGTTTTAATGGTTCAAGTCGTGCGGTGGAGTGGTCGAGCAATTTGAGTCAATTTTCATTTTATTTTAGCTCGTCCCAATTTTGTTTTATTTAAAAATTTGCTTTGTCCGTAATTGGAATTCGCGTGCTCAGTTTTATTTATTTATCTTATTTCAAGATCGAAATCAGTTTGTCTCATCTTCCAATATTTGATCGTGCTTTCTACGCTGTTTCGGTGTGGTTTTCATAGTTTTGAATCTAATCTTCAACAGCATAAAGGTGAGTATTCCCACCAGACAAACGTACTTATAGATCTGTAAATTAATAACAAGTGTAATTGTAGAATATTTATATTTTATTTTTCTTGCCTGCGATATAAATTTATGATGTTAAAAACCCTGTTATTAATTTGACACATCATCAGTCATATTTTATACTGTTATACTATTTATTTATTTACTGTTTATCACTGCAAGTTCCCTGTAGAATTAAATCGTTACGGGTTGAAATGATAAGCCTGAACGATATCTATTTATTTATTTAGTTATTTATTTAACTTGGGATTGCGGGTTTGAAATGATAGAACCCGGATTTTTCTTTGTGAATTACGGATTGAAGTGATATGTTATCTGTACCACTTGACCTAGGTAGAAAACATTATACAGACCCGTGGTTATATATATATATATATATATATATATATATATCTAGAAAAATTTAACTAATTTAAATTGGTATAGTATTATTTTTATTTGAAATGAATTAAATGATTTTTAGTGATTTATATAAGTTATATATATATATAAAGAAATAAATGGATAAGTTGGAATGTGGAATATAAATTTGTTTTGGAAATTGATTTGTGTAAAGGAATGAAATTCAAGTTAAGTAAATAAAGTATAATACATTTGATGTAATTGAATTTAAATGGATAAATAAGGTGTTATTTAAATTTTTTATATTAAATGGCTAATAAAATAAATACATAAGATAGAAATTTGAATATAACTAAACTTAGGAGAAGTGGAGTTTAGTTTATGAAATGGGTAAGTTAAGGAATAAATTGAAAAATAGTTATATTTTGGAATAATAAATCAAATTTAATTATTAAGTAAATTTTGAATGCAAAGAATAGACAATTCGATTTGACTTTAATAATTGAAGCCTTAAGAAGTTGATATTTATTTGCGAAATTTACCTTATATGAATCATAAATTTTGAGAAATTTAAATGGCTATTTTAAAAGTGGAAATATGATTTTATAAGTTAAATTGGTTAAAGTTAAGTTAAATTATTGATAAATTTATATTTAAGTCAAAAATTTATTTTACTTAAATACTGTTGTAAGGGATATTACCGCACTTTGTAAGTGCGGTAGTTGATGAAAATGAACTAAAGGATAAAATTAATTAAAGGCTACTGCAGTACTTGGTAAGTGTTGTGGTTGTGAAATTTAAAACTAAACCCGAATAAATAAAAGAGCTACAGTAGCACTTGTTAAGTGTTGTCGTTGGCTGAAATGAGATTTTTGAAATATTTGATTTGAAAATATAATAACTTCAGTTTTGGAAGTTAAAATGAAGTAATTTGATTTAAATATAAACTATTTTTGAAATTTATAACCATGGGTAATAATAACGATTGGTTGGCAAAGAAACCGGGATCGGATATGGGCATACTCTCTGTCGATACCGAAAACCACTTTGACAACCGTGTACGCGGTGGATATTCCAGAATGAAGTAGGATGATGGCGGCATTTCCTTTAAGGCAAATACGTGGACCCAACTCCCGTGAGTTGGCATAAGGTGGCTAAAACAGGAGCGATCGACGGGTTAATAGAGGTAGCACCTTTGATCGGACACATCCCTTCAATATTATACTTTGACTTTTGGATTGATTCGGTGGCCACTTTTGATTTTTGATTTTGGGGGTGTTGTTCGAGGTGGGCGGTAGTAGCTGCTACGCGTTACCACCGACCCGGAAGCGTAATTGGTATATCTACCCTGGCATTTTCTAGTTGTGTCGTGTCACCTAGCCTAGCGCACCTTGTACGAGTTTCTATTTGTGTCGTACCTATGGAGTATCCTCTGGTAGCCTCCCGATCAGGAGGTATTACGATATTGTATAGACTATTGGCATTATTTCGTGTTAAGGTGGAAAATGTAAAGCCTTAACGCAATTTAAAAGTAAGTTTATTTTACTAATAGACACTATTATAATAACGAAATATTACTGCGTAGTAAATAGTTTAACAGATCCTTAGAGGATGGACGGTCCCAAGCATCCTTTAAGTTACTTGTCTTTATTTTACAGTTCACTTGAATTAGCTTACACTTTATAAGTATGTATGTCCTGACTCGAGTGTTTATGTTTATTTTATGCTCGGGTGAGCCTGAGTATCAGTTCGGACTTTGTTCCTTGGAGCTAAGACTACTGAAGACCATCTTTACCAAGCTGCTGCCAAATTTCTGTTCAGTTCTTATCTTAGCTTATGAAATCAAGAGAAATTGAATATTGAGATTTTCAATGGTTGTTCCAAACTATATTTGGTTTTAAAACTATGTAATTTATACTTATTTTGAGACTTTGTGGTAGTGGCTTCATGAATCACTATAGTATTTTAATTCCGCTGCGAGTATTCTGATTTCTATGTCTGTGATTCTGTGATTATTTATTTACTGTTTATCCTGAGATTTGCCAAATTTTATTTACAACGCGGTATTTTGAACAATTCAAGGCCGACATGTGCGGATGCGAATGGTTGAAAATATCGGGTTGTTACAATATAATACTTATCATAAAAGTACACTATCTCGGTACAAAGAAATAAACAAGTGTGATCCCATGACAAACAATACATAGTCCCAAAATAATGTCAAAGTATACAGAGTCAAAATGCAGCAAATAAAATATAATAAGCAACATAATACATTGTCCAGGGTGCTACAAAATGATTTCTCTAGCCCACTATGTAGTACATAATTATATACGACTATTAAGTACATCAATAAGGCGACAAAATATATAGGAAATATCATCCTATAGCTACTATGAGCTTCTCCAAAAGTCCATCAAGCTCTGAATCACTAGGTACCTGCACCTGGAATCTCTCGGACTGGCCCGAGTATTATAAGTAACGCATGGGTCAGACTATGTCTATAATGATATATTAGATAAGATAATGAGTATTGCAGAAGTCCAAGGATATGTAAAAGTCATCATCCAAATATTTCATGTAATCAAGTATAACATATACCTATCAATCTGTAATCATGAGCACTTACCCATATAAAATACAATACTCAAATCCAATGATGACGGGAACCACTTTACGACAGACACAAGGTCCTAACTAGGGTCATCTCAATATGAGGGTCACCTAAACCCTATTTATACTTAAGTGGGGTGTATAAATAATACATGCCCATCTATTACTTTATGTAGAAGAAGACGGGTGGCTAATGGCCGTATGCCCGCTCTAGAAACCCAGGGTCGCCTAACCAGATCTGTTCCTACAGTCTTTAGTTACCTCTGCGGACATCGTGACTCGTATCCACCAGTGACTTGTCTACGCGTAGCCTCAATCATGACTCTACTTTACCCCTATGCTAGTAGACAGTTAGTCTATGCGATACAAGGGACTACAGAGCACTTACCTAAAGGGTCACCTAACTGATAATATTAAGGTGTCATGGATCTGCGGCGTGCCCCTAAGATCGGGCCGTAAAGATGGAAATTAGCCTAATCTGGTTCATTCCAATACCAATAATTGGAGTACACATTGATAGACGACCTATGCTATCGGAGGCGTCGTCGGGGCGCCGTCGAGCACCGATTAGGGGATAATTTGCAATTTTCACATCCCGTCTTCTTATAACAGCGCTTTATTACACTCTTTATCTGAGGCGCCGTTTGAGGGTTAAGCTTTTCTTGGAATGCCAAAATAGGCTTTTTAGTATAACTTTATTTTTTACTTTGCTAAATTAACTACACTTAGAATAAAATCATTTGATCACTTTGTTTATTTATTATAGATATTTGAATACCAAGAATTTCAATACTCGAATCATTTTCCTATATCTTTTTTAAAATATACAAACAATAATTTAATAAATAATGAAAATTCTTCTTTATATTTTGAGAATAAATGTAACTCTTTGATTTTGCACTGCTTTGAAATTTAGCTTTACTAAATTCTTTATTTTTTTTTTAATTATGTTAACCTTTTAAGATAATTTCTTAGTCCAACACAAAATAACTAACTACAAATTGAAATTTATTTTACTCATTAGTATTGTACTTGATTTTCTAAGAGTATTTGGTATACAAATATTCAGTTATTGTTATAACACAAACTTTGCTAATATAAGCGTTGTTGCTTACATAAATTATAAATGTACTTGATTCATTTTTAAATTTACATACGAAATATTTACACGGGTGTATGTATATACATACATACATGCACACATATATATACACGCACACACACACATAGATATATATATATATATATCACTTATAGTAAACAAATATATAGTGATTATCTAATCAACATCAATATATTTTAACCAGTAATTATTATTTTAGTATGATTATTTAATGTGAATATTATTTTCACAAAATGTACGTGACAAATGCCTATTTTCGTCCAAACTTCACCTAAACACTGTTTGGACTCTAAAGCAAATCTTAGCCCTCAGTGCTCTACTCCACCTCGAACAACATAGTAGATGACCACATAATATCTATATATAAAGGCTCCAACCTTCGCTCACACCCATGAGTTCGCTCACACTTACGAGCATTACCTCACCTAAGTATAAATATATTATAACTATTCTCGTCATATGAGTGTCAACTACTTACGCTAAATAATTGGATAAGTAACACATTGACGTCCCATACCACGCCCTGTTACTAGTCTGTTTATTCAATGCCCATAAACTACACTCAAAACACATTATATTTTTATGCAACAATTCCAATGAATCGTCGGAAAAGTGCTACTGAATATCTCGTACCAGATAGTATCACTAATCCATTTATTTAAATTTCTCGTTGCATAGAAATAAAAACCCATATATATAAATAAATTATTATATGTATATAGAATATATTCGAAAGCTCAAATAATATTTCAATAATATATATATATATATATATATATATATTCAAATAAATAAACACCATAAAATATTTTTCACAACAAGTTCATAATATAAATTTAAAATCAATAATAAATATGATTTGGGCATTAGATAATTAAAAAGAATTTATTATTTCATTTATAATTTTCTATTTAAATATTATTTTTATTAAATTACTACATTCGATTAAATATAGCTTAAATAATATTTATATCCAAGTATAAAATATATAACATGTTATACTATGCCATGATTGTATTTATTTTATTTAATATTTTATATATATATTTCTATAACTGTAGGGTCGACAGGTCGCAACCACTAGTCGATGGTAGGTGTCGACCCGTTGGCACATAAGGGATGACCGGTTGGTGTTGTGAATTTCAATGCCCAATTGAACTTGTTTGAGGCCATCTCCGTCTACTACACTACCATTTCCTTTTACGATCAAGTGCATACAACCTCGTGCTACCATTTTACGATTTAACAAAATCCAAACAACAATCAATTAAAGATCAGGGGAGGAAGAAGCAGCATTTCAGTAATTGGGTTAAATTTGAATGCACATACATCATTCCAGACTTCAATTCATCATAGAAATAAATATAGAAGTGAGTTGAATTACTCACCTTAGATTGAAGCAACACAATTACTCTTTTAGTTTCTTCCTGCTCATCTTCTATCACTTGTTGTAAGTTCCTTTTTTTGATTAAGAAGAGAAAAACCTTGAATTCTACTAGCTAGCTTGGTGTAGAGATGTCAAGAAGCGTGAATTAGGTTCTAGAAATTTTATAAGATTTATTTTAATTTTGGTTTGAATTTTAAAGAGGTAGGATTCAGGTAAGATTTTGATTTTCTGAAGTAAAGAAATGTAAACATTAGGGATATATTTATATTTAAAGGAGAAGCCTCCAAAAAAATGAATTGTCTAGAGATGGGGAAAGCATGAAACATTGGTTTATGTTTTGGGATATACTTGTGTTGGGCTTTGTTTATTTTCTTCTTCTTTTTCTTTCTTTCTTTTGTTTGATTCATGAAATAATATATATTCACGTCCATTCATCAAACCAATTATATTACACCAAATTTTCTATACTAATAAATGATTATATTATTTATTTCAAAAATTAGTTTTCACAATTTATTTATTTAATCAAATCATTTTGTTTAAATCAATTACTAATTAAATCCAAACTTTATAAAATAAATTATTTCTTATTAAATTATCAAATCATCAAATAATTCCATATTAATTAATTAAAATCATATTTAATTTATCAATTATTATTGTTTAGTTATTAATTTATTGCTTCTCAAAAATGGATTTTTATAGACTCGCCCCTTGAGAAAATGGCATCCTTGCAATTCTGTATTAGGGAAAATCTATAACCAGCCAAATAAATTCTAGCTCATCTACACCATCAGTTAGTAACACATAAGGAATAGGCTATATACCTGACTTATGTGCACTTACGAATAATTTAGGATAAGATCGTTCTATATGCGTATGAGACTCCCAAGTACAGTCCAACGGGTTCTCAGACTATTGTACCTTTGCTAATAGAACTCTATTGCTTCTAAATTATCGTGTTTCATAGTCAACTATCTCAATTGGATGCAGCACATAAGTCAGATCAAGGGATAACTTGAGCTCATGAATGTCTCTAGGCTTGACAATAGTCTCTGTATCATGTAGATACTTCCTCGGTTGAGAAACATGGAGGACATTATGAATTCCTAAGAAATGATTAGGCAATGAAACTTTGTACAAAACTCTTCCAATTCGTTCAGTAATCTATATGGTCCCACACAGTGACGTGATAAGCTCCTCGATTTGCTGAATCTCAAAACTCCCTTTAGTGGAGATATCTTCACATACACTAGATCCTAAACTACAAACTCTGTCTCTTTCCTCATGCCATCGGCTTGACTTCTGTCGATCCTAGCCCTCCATTATTCTTTTTCTAATTAACTTAATCTTCTCATATGCTTCCCTAATATAACATGGATCCAACATAAATTTATCTTTAGTCTTCAACCAGCAGGATGGCAATCGACATGGTCTACCATATAAAGCTTCGAATGAAGCTATGCCAATGCTAGCTTGATAACTGTTATTATAAGAAAACTCCATAGGTGGTCCTCCCAATTACCACCAAATCTAATACATAGGCATAAAAAAAATCCTCAAGAATATGGTTCACCTGCTCCATTTATCCATAGGTCTATGGATGATATGTTGTACTAAAATTCAGCTTCGTTCCTAGAGCTTCTTGGAAATACTTCCAGAATCTGCTGGTAAATAAATAACCACGTCTCACACTATGGAGTTGAGAACTCCATAAAGTCTCACATCTTCCTTCACATATAGCTTAGCCAAATATGGTGTGGTTCGGTTTTACTTCATCGGTATAAAATGTGCCGACTTAGACAATCGATCCACTAATACCAAAATGTTGTCATAACCACTTCTTGATCGTGATAAACCATCTATAAAATCCATCGACACCTATAACCATAAGAGGTTATAACCATTCTAATGGAATTTATACAAGTGAACTATTGGTTTACTAATCCACTCATACATGTTCTCATTTCCATTGAGGGATCTCTAATGGTTGTAATTGACCACTGGGTCTTTGGTGTTCTACCTTCACTAACTGGCACTCGTGCACTCCTTAACAAACTTGCCAATATCACGTTTCATACCTTCCCGGTAGTAGAGATGTTTCATGGCCATATGCATTTTGCTACCGCCTATGTAACGATCCACCTTTTTGTACGGTTTAAATCGACAATAAACCACACATGTCAAACTCAAACCATTCAAAAGGGAGGATTGTTATGGGCTAAATAAGAAAACATAGAGAAAGAAAGAAACAAACACAGAATCTCACGGCGAAATGACAAAATATAGTTATCAAATAAACAGTTCATGAAGCTATTTTACAAATAACATTTTATTACACTTTTACAATAAAGAATCAGAGTTACATACAACAGAGATAAATAACAGTGCAGCGGAATAACATGATGCAGTGGAATAAATAAAATAAAAAAATAGTACTAAATCTTCGTCTTCGTCCTCCAGAAAGCAGTCTTCGATAAACTGAAAAGCTTAGACTGGACCGAGTGAATTGAAAAGACAAAACATTCGAGTCAGAACTAAAGGTCTTATGTAAGTTAAATCAACAGTAAATAAATATGTGTGTAATGGCGTTGGAGATGTTTATGGGATTTGACATCTCCTGTCCAGTGTCGAACGTGAGTGCAATAACTTAAGAGATTGTAAAGGTTGGGATTTTCGACTCCCGATGGTCGACATTAATACGTCCACTGTATCAACTGTCGAGCAATCGAAGGCTGGAAAACCGTATCGTTAGGGTTAAAGAAGAGGTAGAAGATAGAAGAAGAAAGAAAGAAAAAGAAACAGAAACAACATCAGAATCTCACAATCACAGCGGAACAACATATAACATATCAATGAATAATCTTTAAAACAAAGAACTATATCAGTTATTACATTACATCACATTACATAAACAGAGTGTACAACAACAAATAGCGGAAAAGAAATACTATATACTAATTGATACGCTAAGCCATCCAGCTTGCCTCCAGATCTCTACAGCTACTCCTGAATTCCAGAATGATCTGATAACCTGACTCTAGGCTGCCCGTGGGGGGGCACCCAGAGTTTAGGAAGAAAACAATAAACTCCAGGTCAGTCATGGGACTGGTGTGAGAACTTAAAACAGTTTATCTTTAAAAATAAACAAAGGAATATTTTAAAATAGATTTGCAATGCTTTTTAGAAAATGGGACTACCATAAGGCCTCCCGCATACATACACAATGCAAATGCAGAATCGGAAGAGATTTCTCCTTATGATAGTCAAATATGCTTGATACGTAAATTTTCTTTGATATTATTATTATAACTGCAAAGTGTAGAAAAACATTTCGAAAATAATGATATAAATCTTAGCCAACATACGACCAGTATCGTATGCCTACTATAGCTACCATCTAAACAGTGGTGTGCCAACATAAGTAAATGGCAGGTTCAATAACTAAAACCGTAGAAGGTGTGTATTGGAGTTTGGATTTCCAACAAATGGTTAGGTCAAGGAACTTCCCATTGCCACATAGGTATGCCTCTAGAAAGACGCCCCGAGATCCTAACCGGATCTCTGCCAACACAAGGCCGGGTTACCCCTAGCTGGGTAACTACTGACACGAATATGCCATCACCCGGTCGCAACCGACCTAAATCTCGGGATTCACCAACAACCACAAATATAATAAGTTTGCGGCAACAACATAGGTTAAGTATCAGGGCTCCATACCATAATACCACCTCTATCCAGAAGGAAATGACATACACTAAGGGGGCGCTATCCTCTAATAACCTTACCGTATCTTTCCTGTTTTGACCATTACCGGGGTGTGAGGTCCGAAAAAGTCTCGTCCACAAAGCTACGCTTTTCATAAAAGCCACACTTTGATCAACAAATGCTCAACAGCACTTTGTATGCCACATTACCAATTTGGGAATATATCACTAGTAACCATCAACTACATAACCTCTAAGCTCGTACGTCTCAGAGAAGGGTGTTAAGCTAAGAGAATAAATTCTCCACCACCAACAGAAATATATTTGATAGAAACCAGCTTTACATCTCAAATTGTAATGTCAGTCACACAACCATACAAGTCCGCTCCGGGATCGAATGGAATCGAAGGCACTTCCAAAGAAGTCCTTGCAATTTGGATATTCACTAATCACGACCGGACTTTCCATCACAAAGGGTGATAAAATCTCTATATCGGAGATCAGCCGATGCAAAAACATTCGAGGATAATCCTTCCGTTTTCATAAATATCCGGTCTTCAACACCGGTCTTCAAATGCTATCCATTACGACATATCATTATTCGGAATGGGATTTATGACACAAAGGTCATCTCCCGGCTAAACCGAATAACGAGCGCTTATTTTAAAAATAAGTGTAGCATTCAAATTCAAGCAAATCACATCAAATACCCATTTAAAGGTAAATATTGATAGTCGGTTATTTAACTATCAAATCCAACAACCAACAAATATTCAGCACCATAACAATCATTAGGCCCTTGTTATTAACCTTCCATAAATTAAATAACTTGCCAAATATTCGCATCAATTTATCTTTGAAAAGATATATTCTCTAAACCATTTCAATTTCTTCATTGGAAAACATTTCCAAATACTTATTCATTTTCAATTTATCTTCAAAAGATAAAAACCCAAAACATTTCACTTCATATTGGAAAACATTTCCGTACTTATTTAACAATAAGTAATTCAAAAATCTATTTATTTTCAATACTTAGAAAATATTCAATGTACTTAAAACACAATTAAGTATATATTTTATTCTTTTAAGGAAAACATTCTCTTAAACACATTTATTTGGGTCAAAACGAGTGTTACGTAAAACATCGTTACGACAACCTAAAATCACTAGTATAGGGATTCGACATTTAGATAGATATATAAATCCCAATACTATATAAAACATTTTCTTTCGAAAGTCATTTACTATAACAACGGTGTTATAGTCCACTATTTCCTTTTTTCTCGAAAACGTCTATTTCAACAATGAATGTTGAAATCCATGGTTTCGACACTTATACATTTTAAAACACTTCAAATTGTTTTAAATTCTATTTAAATGACCAGAACCTAAAACATTTCTTAAGTACATTATTCACTGTTCAAATCGTGAATATAAATCATTAACCAAATTCAACACTTTTACATATTCAATTTAAAGGATTATCCACTGTCCCAAAATAGTGAATATACTCCTTTAACAAGCTATAAAAATTAACATATCAAATCCAATCAATCTTGAATTTATAAATCAATGTTTATAAATTCACATTTATATATTATAAAAACTTCAAGTTATAAAACCACTTTATTTACGAATTCTATTATATCTTATTTAGTTGCTAAATCAAATTATAAGTAAATTTAATTAAAATATCTTTTATTTTACAAAATCTATTCATTTTATAACTTCACAATTTATAAATCTATAAATTTCATTTACATACGAAATCCATTTATATTTCATTTTAACACAAAAAACTCGTTTTATAATTCCAATATTTTTAATTTATAAATATCAATTTTATAAATCTTTTATATAAACCGTTTATAATAATTTCAAAATTCTCAATTTAAACTATTTTATAAAATTCATTCACTCCATATTTCAAAAATCACATTTTAACTATTTTCTCAAAAATCATAAATTTTATAACAATAAAACTATAATGTTTATTTATTTAAAAAGAATCAATTCTAAAATTTAATAAAATGTATACTTTCAAAAATCACTTTAAAATCATTTTAAATTCAAAATCGTTACTTTAAAAACCCTTTTAAATTCAAAATAGGCCCAATGCTGCAATAGCACTAAATATAACAATCACGGCATCCAAGCATCATATATCATATGATAACAGAATATATCGCAATATCTGTAAACAAATCAATACGGGTGAGGAATCCAGTTGGATTCCTCCAAACTGTTTCCCTGCATCCACAGATGTTAGCAACATACCAATTCCGTATACAGAATATCGTGATACATGGGTTTATAAAATATTATCCGCTACTATGCGGCGCAATCGAGTCTCATCCGCTATATAATGCGGGAAAATCAACTCCAAGTACATATATAATACCAATTCCAATCAAGATGGAATATCGCGGTATACGTTTTAATAAATACCATCCGCTTAATATACGACGTATAGGGTCTATTTCAAAACAACAGATAATAATTTATCATCCAATCATACAAACAACAATTTTAAATTTAACTATTAAAAATTTTAAATCGAACAAATCCGATTGAGTGAGAAGTTCTCACCTTGAGTTTCAGATAATAATTGCAGCATTTTATTTCGAATAAAATTAAACGTGCATTTAATTTTACCCAAAATTATCACTAGCTCCAAACGACTCCAAACCAGCTCCATTGCGTAGTGCTCGTCAAAACGAACCCGGGCAATTCGTTTCGTGCGTTTTTGACCTCGTATGAAAAAGTTACACATTTTTGAAGTTTGTACACATTATAATATAAATTTATTTACAAAACGTTTATTTAAGTTAACCTAATAATAATCACGGCCGTTAATTTCCCTTTGCTTCATCCAGGCCGCGACTTGTTTTTCTTCTTCCTCCAGATTAAAACGCGCGCACGAAACCCACTCGGTCGCCATCATGCCCTAAACATCGCACCCACCAACGACGACGAAACTTGATCAGGGACCCCCGAATGGAAGCTCGTCTCGAGCTCATCTCTCGGCACAAATTTCACAAAGCTCGGTCATGTATAGACCTGGAAATTCGTGCACGACGTTCAGCCCTTCAAGCTCGAATTGCAGACAATCCACCACTTCTTTTCCGATCATAACCGTTGGAATTAAAGATCCCTTCGTCCTCTACAATATTGTAGTTGATAATTTTTCAAAACGATGTGTGGATTGGAAGAAATCCAAAGAGAAACAAAATGAATTTTCGGCCATTGAAGTTTGTTTAGCCGGCGGCTAACCCTAATGCTCTAGGGTTTTGTTGCAAATAGAAAGAGAATGGGTCCTTTTATAGAAATTTTTCAACGCATTATTCATCTATGATTTTCCGAACTCCAAATCTCGCGCGGTGACTAGCGTTTCTAGGGTTTGTCCCACGTTTCGGACACAATGGAATAGGTATCGAGAGACAATTCGATCTTATGTGCGAGTTACGGAAATAAACGATCAAATTTAAATTAAATCGATTAAACCAATTTCTATGCGTTTTGGCTTGCCTCGGACAAACCGTATATCCGATTGACACGAAATTTGAAACCATACAATAATATAAAATTACGGATCCGATGAAACTGGTTTCGTCAAAATCCGTGACTTTTTGAAAAATGACTATTTTCGGTCGTCAATTAAATATTAAAATATTCAATTTTCACAATTTAACTTTTAATTCAATTTTAAAAGTTCACAAACATTGTTCTAACTCCAATATGATTTAATATAACATTATAAATCATTTTTAATCACATTAAACCAAATTTCCAAATTTTTCTGTAATTTCAAATATCAAATTGTCGATTTAATTATCCAATTAAATCTAGATATTCGAAAAATAAATTATTCGACTTATAAATTCTACTTGTCGATATTTAAAATTAATTAAATATACGAATTTCAAGAAATTCTGCGTCGTTACAAACTTCCCCCTTAAAAGAATTTCGTCCTCGAAATTACCAAGTAAGAAAAATGCCCCAAAATTCATTAATTTTTTCCAAAACAATTCGTTCAAATTAAGTTTCAAATTCATTTAAATGTTTAACTTTTCCAAAATCCATAGTTAAACCTCTTACAAAACTTCACTAATATTTTTAAATCCATATATATAGTTATCTTTTCAAAACCAACTATATTGTTTAACCTTTAACTTCAAATCAAAACTTAGTTTTCACAAGCAAAAAAAAAATCCCGAAAATTTTCTAACGCCTTAAATTTTCAGAAAATTTCGCCATAACCTCCTTTGTACGGAGGAGCTTTCACAATATCACAATAGATATAAATATATATACATCGACCCACACGGTCGGAAAACAGAAAAACGGTTCATATTTCCTATTTTTATTGCGTAGGCGTACCTTTTTAGCTTTTTAAGCAAAGAAGTTATTTATTTAGCATTTTGCGCAACCAAATCCGCTAAAGGTAGCCTCGGTACATGTACTTACTCAATATAAACACGTAAGTGACATATATAAGAAGTTATTAACATTTTACTCTTTTAAACAACTAAAACACATGCATATTAAAAGAAATGCATGCTAAACAAGGTTTATAAGCAACTTATATGATTTCGACATTACTTGTAATTGTTTACAACCAATTCATATACAACGACATTCAATTATTCATTTTCAATTAGTTTACATTCACTAATTCACATTCACATTGGTTCACTTTCAATTCAAATTCAATTCTATTTAAGATTCACTTCCAATTTGATTTCAATTACTTTAGCTTTCCATTTCGTTTATTCAATTTTATATGGATTTCTATACAATCGACTAACAACAATCTAACAATCAATGTATATTCAATACAATCAAATTCATTCAATTTACTTTACTTTACATTCAATTTACTTTACTTTACATTCAATTTGGTTCAACACATTTAATTAGCTTTAATGAATTAACACTTACATCCATTATTTCATATCAATTCTTTTACATTCGATTGATTAATATTAAATTCATTAGTTAATTCAATTGCTAATTCATTTAACAAATAAGGTTGAATTTCATTTATATAACCCAAATCCACAACCATTTAGTTTATTTTATTACTTTACTTCGATACCATAATCAACTTCATTCAACATTGTTTAAGTTATATTTACTAACAAATTCGAAATGGATTTCAACATTCAATTTCATTTTCTTGCACTTGCAATCGAAAATTTTATTTATTCATTCACAATTTATTTTTCAACTTAATAATTGCATTCCAATCATTTTATATAACATTTCAGAGTCTTTTCAATCTTTCAAAACCATTTTTGAAACCAATTCAATTATCATTTGAAATTCAAAACCCAAACCCAAATTTTCCAAACAATTTCCATTTAAAACAACTTGGCAGCAATCCCTCTTTTGGAAACCCGAAAATGAACACCGATGATGTCGCGATCATTATCGGAATTATTTTCCAGCGACCAAAAATATTTTAGTGCTTTCTTTCCTTCAAACTAATTTTCCAAAACCCTTGAAAATCATTTTCAAACTTCATAGAATTTAAATTTCCCAAACCTTAAAATTTCCAATTCTTTAAATTTGTTTTCAAATATTACTCTGGAATTCCATTTCAAATTATGAATCACAGTTTACAATTTATATTTATAAATATATTCATATAGTTTCACTTCTTATATATAAGATTATTTCACAATTTTAAATCACATTAATTAATTCCATACTGAATAATTCATTTGCTTACACAACTTATTCTTTTAAATTAACTTATATGTATTCTTACATTTTCAACAACCAAACAATCAATTTATATACACTTTAATAATTCTGAAAGATTATTCCTTTATACATAAAATATAATCAAGGTAAAATTATTTCATTTACCTAATTTAAAACAATATCGTGGCGAATTGTTCTGTACGATGTTTAGAGATCCCTATCGATAGAGTTGTACGGACTATACCGACCAGAATCCATATACCACTCAACAAACCAATCATCACAATATAAAATAATTTTATATTCACTAACAAATACGCGCTCATTGCTACTATTATTATACTCAACTCATTCTACAGTACTACAGACTCTATCTCTAATGAGTAATTCCCAACAGAGCCAAGGTTGTCACTTAACCATATGCTCTGATACCACATTGTAAAGGTTGGGATTTTCGACCCTCGAAGGTCGACATTAATAAGTCCACTGTATCAACTGTCGAACAATCGAAGGCCGGAAAACCATACTGTTAGGGTTAAAGAAGAGGTAGAAGAGAGAAGAAGAAAGAAAGAAAAAGAAAACAACAGAAACAACATCAGAATCTCACGATCGCAGCGGAACAACATATAACATATCAATGAATAATCTTTAAAACAAAGAACTATATCAGTTATTATATTACATCACATTACATAAACAGAGTGTACAACAACAAACAGCGGAAAATAAATACTACATACTAATTGATACGCTAAGTCATCCAGCTTGCCTCCAGATCTCTACAGCAACTCCTGAATTCCAGAATGACCTGATAACCTGACTTTAGCCTGCCCGTGTTAAAATTGTTGGGCACCCAGAGTTTAGGAAGAAAACAATAAACTCCAGGTCAGTCATGGGACTGGTGTGAGAACTTAAAATAGTTTATCTTTAAAAATAAACAAAGGAATATTTTAAAATAGATTCGCAATGCTTTTTAGAAAATGAGACTACCATAAGGCCTCCCGCACACACACACAATGCAAACGCAGAATCGAAGGAGATTTCTCCTTATGATAGTCAAATATGCTTCATACATAAATTTTCTTTGATATTATTATTATAAGTGCAAAGTGTAGGAAAACATTTCGAAAATAATGATATAAATCTTAGCGTACATACGACCAGTATCGTATGCCTACTATAGCTTACATCTAAATAGTGGGGCGCCACCATAAGTAAATGGCAGGTTCTACAACTAAAACCGTACAAGGTGCGTATTGGAGTTTGCATTTCCAACAAATGGTTAGGCCAAGGAACTTCCCATTGCCACATAGGTATGCCTCTGGAAAGACGCCCCAAGATCCTAACCGGATCTCTGCCAACACAAGGCCGGGTTACCCCTAGCTGGGTAACTACTGACACGAATATGCCATCCCCCGGTCGCAACCGACCTAAATCCAGGGATTCACCAACAACCGCAAATATAATAAGTTTGCAGCAACAACATAGGTTAAGTATCAGGGCTCCATAACATAATACCACCTCTATCCAGAAGGAAATGACATACACTTAAGGGGCGCTATCTCCTAATAACCTTGTCGCATCTTTTCTGTTTTAACCATTAACGGGGTGTGAGGTCCGATGAAGCCTCGTCCACAAAGCTACGCTTTTCATAAATACCACGCTTTGATCAACAAATGCTCAACAGCACTTTGTATGCCACATTACCAATTTGGGAATATATCAAGTAACCATCAACAACATAACCTCTGAGCTTGTACATCTCAGAGAAGGGTGTTAAGCTAAGAGAATAAGTTCTCCGCCACAAACAGAAATATATTTGATAGAAACCATCTTTATATCTCAAATTGAAATGTCAGACACACAACCATACAAGTCCGTTCTAAGATCGAACGGAACCGAAGGCACTTCCAAAAAAGTCCTTGCAATTCAGATATTCACTAATCACGACCGGACTTCCCATCACAAAGGGTGATAAAATCTCTATATCGGAGATCAGCCGATGTAGAAACATTCGACAGTAATCCTTCCGTTTTCATAAATATCCGGTCTTCAACACCGGTCTTCAAATGTTATCCATTACGACATATCATTATTCGGAATGGGATTTATGACACAAAGGTCCTCACCCGGCTATACCAAATAACGAGCGCTTATTTTAAAAATAAGTGTAGCTCAAATTCAAGCAAATCACATCAAATACCCATTTAAAGGTAGATATTGATAGTTGGTTATTTAACTATCAAAGCCAACAACCAACAAATATTCAGCACCATAACATCATTAGGCCCTTGTTATTAATCTTCCATAAATTAAATAACTTGCCAAATATTCACCTCAATTTATCTTTGAAAAGATATATTCTCTAAACCATTTCAATTTCTTCATTGGAAAAAATTTCCAAATACTTATTCATTTTCAATTTATCTTTAAAAGATAAAAACCCAAAACATTTCACTTCATATTGGAAAACATTTCCATACCTATTTAACAATAAGTAATTCACAAATCTATTTATTTTCAATACTTAGAAAATATTCAATATACTTAAAACACGATTAAGTATATATTTTATTCTTTTAAGGAAAACATTCTCTTAAACACATTTATTTAGGTCGAAATGAGTGTTACGTAAAACATCGTTATGACAACCCAAAATCACTAGTATAGGGAATCGACATTTAGATAGATATATAAATCCCAATACTATATAAAACATTTCCTTTCGAAAGTCATTTACTATAACAACAGTGTTATAGTCCACTATTTCCTTTTTTCTCGAAAACGTCTATTTCAACAATGAATGTTGAAATCTATGGTCTCGACACCTATACATTTTAAAACACTTCAAATTGTTTTAAATTCTATTTAAAAGACCAGAACCTAAAACATTTCTTAAATATATTATTCACTGTGCAAAATCGTGAATATAAATCATTAACCAAATTCAACACTTTTACATATTCAATTTAAAGGATTATCCACTGTCCCAAAATCGTGAATATACTCCTTTAATAAGCTATAAAAATTAACTTATCAAATCCAATCAATCTTGAATTTATAAATCAATGTTTATAAATTCACATTTATAAATTATAAAAACTTCAAGTTATAAAATCACTTTATTTACGAATTCTATTATATCTTATTTAGTTGCTAAATCCAAATTATAAGTAAATTTAACTAAAAAAACTTTTATTTTACAAAATCTATGCATTTTATAACTTCACAATTTATAAATCTATAAATTTCATTTACTTACGAAATCCATTTATATTTCATTTTAACACAAAAAAAACTCGTTTATAATTCCAATATTTTTAATTTATAAATATTAGTTTTATAAATCTTTTATATAAACCGTTTATAATAATTTCAAAATTCTCGATTTAAACTATTTTATAAAATTCATTCACTCCATATTTCTAAATTCACATTTTAACTATATTTCTCAAAAATCAAAATTTTTATAACATTAAAATTATAACGTTTATTTATTTAAAAAGAATCAATTCTAAAATTTAATAAAACATATACTTTCAAAAATCACTTTAAAATCCATTTAAATTCAAAATCGTTACTTTAAAAACCCTTTTAAATTCAAAATAGGCCCAATTCTACAACAGCACTAAATATAACAATCACGGCATCCAAACATCATATATCGTATGATAACAGAATATATCACAATATCTGTAAACAAATCAATACGGGTGAGGAATCCAGTTGGATCCCTCCAACCTGTTTCCCTGCATCCACAGATGTTAGCACAATACCAATTCTGTTCCAATACGGAATATCGCGGTACATGGGTTTATAAAATATTATCCGCTATTATGCGGCGCAATAGGGTCTCATCCGCTATATAATGCGGGAAAATCAACTCCAAGTACATATATAACACCAAGTCCAATCAAGATGGAATATCGTGGTATACGTGTTCAATAAATAACATCCGCTTAATAAACGGCGTATAGGGTCTATTTCAAAACAACAGATTATAATTTATCATCCAAGCATACGATCAAAAATTTTAAATCTTACTATTTAAAATTTTAAATCGAACAAATTCGATTGAGTGAGAAGTTCTCGCCTTGAGTTTTCGATAATAGTTGCGGCGTTTTATTTCGAATAAAATTAAATGTGCGTTTAATTTTACTCAAAATTATCATTAGCTCCAAACGACTCCAAACAACTCCAAACCAGCTCCATTGCTTAGTGCTCGTTAAAACGAACCCGAGGCAATTCGTTTCGTGCGTTTTTGACCTCGTATGAAAATTTTACACATTTTTAAAGTTTGTACACAGTATAATATAAATTTATTTACAAATCTTTTATTTATTTATTTTTTTTGGCAAGGCCAGCCGGTTTTATAGTGGACCGTCCACTTTTATTACGAACATAATAAAATTGAAGCACAGGAGTAAGGTAAAAGCACCTTAACTACATATAAAAATGGAAAATACAGCACAGGTATGTGACAGACAAGTCACAGTAACTAAATAAATCCACAAGACTAAGTTTCCTCCAAAGATGAGGAATCGTCATCTTCCAGAGACACCTGGGAAGAATCAAAAGGAACTTTACCACAAAGACCAGCAAAGGGGCAGAAACGGATAGCGAGACAAGGATCGTAACCCATAGTATCAGAAGAGTATATGAAGGAACGATCCCAAGTAGCATCAGCAAATCTTTTATTTAATTTAACCTAATAATAATCACAACCTTTCATTTCCCTTTGCTTCATCCAGGCCGCGACTTGTTTTTCTTCTTCCTCCAGATTAAAACGTGTGCACGAAACCCACTCGGTCGCCATCATGCCCTAAACATCGCACCCACCAACGACGACGAGAAGTTGATCGGGGACCCCCGAATGGAAACTCGTCCCGAGCTCGTCTCTCGGCACAAATTTCACGAAGCTCGGTCATGTATAGACCTGAAAATTCATGCACGACGTTCGTCCCTTCAAGCTCGAATTGCAGACAATCCACCACTTCTTTTCTGATCAAAACCGTTGGAATTAAAGATCTCTTCGTCCTCTACAATATTGTAGTTGATAATTTTCAAAATGATGTGTGGATTGGAAGAAAATCGAAGAGAAACAAAATGAATTTTTGGCCATTGAAGTTTGTTTAGCCGGCGGCTAACCCTAATGCTCTAGGGTTTTGTTGCAAATAGAAAGAGGATGGGTCCTTTTATAGAAATTTTTCAACGCACTATTCATCCGTGATTTTCCGAACTCCAAATCTCCAGCGGTGACCGGCGTTTCTAGGGTTTATCCCGCATTCCGGACACAATGGAATAGTTATCGAGAGCCAAATCAATCATATGTGCGAGTTACGGAAATAAACGATCAAATTTAAATTAAATCGATTAAACCAATTTCTATGCGTTTTGGCTTGCCCCGGACAAACCGTATATCCGACTGACACGAAATTTGAAACCATATAATAATATAACATTACGGAACCGATGAAACCGGTTTCGTCGAAATCTGAGACTGTTTAAAAAACGACTATTTTCAATCGTCAATTAAATATTAAAATATTCAATTTTCACAATTTAACTTTTAACTCAACTTTAAAAGTTCACAAAAATTGTTCTAAGTCCAATATGATTTAATATAACTTTATAAATCATTCTTAATCACATTAAACCAAATTTCCAAATTTTTCTGCAATTTCAAATATTAAATTGTCGATTTAATTATCCAATTAAATACAGATATTCGAAAAATAAATTATTTGAGTTATAAATTTTACTTGTTGATATTTAAAATCAATTAAATATAAGAATTTCAATTGACAGAAATTCTGGGTCGTTACAGAGATGTTCGAGATTACCATCTTCTAAGGATCCGTTAAACTATCTATTATATAGTACAATATGCTACTATAATATGTCTACATCAAAGTAAAGTATTAAAATAGCATTATGGCGTTATTCATATTCCCCTTAACACAATTTATATATTCCCATAGTCTATCCAGTATCATAAGACCCTCCATAAGGTTTACTCAAATGGCACTCCATAGGTATGGTACAAACCAAACTCGTAGAAGGCGTGATAGGTTATGTGAACACGGCACTCGAGGCAAAGCCAGGATAGGATTCTACCAATTACGGATCCGGACTAGTGGTAACGCATAGAAGCTACTACCACCCACCTCGAAATACACTCCCATAATCAAAATCAGGGGGCGCCACCAAATCATCGCAAAGTCATAATATGGTATTGAAGAAGCATGTCTGATAGAAGGAATGACCTCACTTGGCCCGACGTGGCTCCTGTTTTAGTCATATCTAAGATGACTCATGGGAGTCAGGGTCACGTAAATACCTCATATAGAATCGTTCGTTAAACCATCCTACTTCATTCATGAAATCTCCACCACGTACATAGTTGTTAAAGTGGTTTTCGGTATTGGCAGAGAGTATAACAATATCTGATTTCAGTCTTTTTACCAACCAAACGCTTATTACACACCAGATGGTTCTTTTACATTTCCAAAACCAATTCATAATTGAGATTAAAATATCATATTCTCAAAATCACTTTCAAAATCACATTCACTTCCAAAATCATATTCACTTTCAAAATCATATTCGCTTTTGAAGTTATATTCACTTTTAAAATTATCAATAAGATAGGTTAATTAAATCCTCGTTCCAAAATCATCATATTTACTCAAATATGTCATTTCACAAAAAGGTATCAATTTCAAGTCCCAACTTTGGTTGTATCATCATCAAATATTTAAATATAAATACTTCAACTTTACATAGTCTAAAATTTTATAAAATAGTTTAGATAGTCATAAATAGTTTAATAGTTTTAAAATTGTTTAAAATAGATTAAAATAGTTTAAATAGTAAAAATAGTTTAAATAGATTTAAATTAGATTTAATTATATTTAAAATGGTTTAAATAGATTTAAAATAGATTAATTAATTATATTAAATAGATTTAATTACTTTAAAATAGGTAAATTATATTAAATTGGATTAAATAGAAGATAATGGATTAAAATAAATTAAAATAGTTTAACTTGATTAAGATAGTTTAAATTAGTTAAAATAGATTTCAAAGTTATATCCAAACATTTCAATAACTCAATTTCGGTAGTCATTTATATTTGACAATACAACTTTAAAGTTCCAATTAAATCCTTTGAACAATTCCTTATATCAATTTCTATTTCAAAATGCCAGTTAACTGAATTCAAAATTTAAAGAATTAAAAATTATTTAATTTAACTAATCCGGTATCCGTATATAATTTTCTACCATATGGTCAAGTGATACGGATATTTATCATTTCAATCCGCAATTTAAAATTTTACGGGTATATAACATTTCAACCCGCAATCCCAAAATTTAATTTCAAATACATGAAATCGCTCGAATCTATCATTTCAACTCATAATGATTTCTCCCTAATCTATCAGATTGTTCAAGTATTTAAATCAACCCATAAGGAACTTGCAATGTTATAACAATATAAAAATATAACATCCAGTCATCCAATATCAACAATCACCATACAATCAACCAATAAATAATACCAATCAACTGATTATCATTAATAGCTATTAAATTTGACAATTACTTCAATATTAAATTAAATGACAATTAAATGCATTATAAGTCATATTTAATTGGAATGACAATTTAAATATACCAAACAACACCAATCAATTTCTAATCACATAATAAATTCAATTTAACCAACATAAGATAATCTAGTAGTTGTGAGTGGGTTAAAACACTCACATTTGATTTCAAAGCGATTTGAAATCCAAAATAAGACCCAATTTTCGATAGTCTCAGAATTTGACCAAACTAGTTCCACAATGTCAGGAATTTCGATACGATTTTAGCGGAACAAACCGCGCATAAATCCAACCCCGTACGTAAAAGTTTTGCAAGTTAGAAGTCATATAATTTATAATATTATAAAATAAATAAATAATAAAAAAACATGTTACCACGCCACCTCATCACTATGCATTCGAAACCCTAGTCAACATCAGCTGCTGCCTTTTTTGATCACTACCGCATGCGCCTCGGACCACCAGAGTCCAAATCTAAGCAAACCATGTCGCCCGTCACCACCAACGTCCAATAGGAGGAATGACCTCACTTGGCCCGATTGGCTCCTGTTTTAGTCACATCTAAGCTGACTCACAGGAGTCTGGGTCACGTAAATACCTCGTATAGAATCGTTCGTCAAACCATCCTACTTCATTCATGGAATCCCCACCATGTACATAGTTGTTAAAGTGGTTTTCTTATTGGCAGAGAGTATGACAATATCCGATTCTGGTCTTTTTAACAACCAAACGCTTATTACACACCGGATGGTTCTTTTACATTTCCAAAACCAGTTCATAATTGACATCAAAATATCATATTCCCAAAACCATATCGCTTTCGAAATCATATTCACTTTCAAAACCATATTCACTTCCAAAATCATATTCACTTTCAAAATCATATTCGCTTTTGAAGTTATATTCACTTTTGAAATTATCGATAAGATAGGTTAATTAAATCCTCGTTTCAAAATCATCATATTTACTCAAATATGTCATTTCACAAAAAGGTATCAATTTCAAGTCCCGACTTAGGTTTTATCATCATCAAAGATTTAAATATAAATACTTCAACTTTACACAGTCTGGAATTTTAGAAAATAGTTTAGATAGTCTAAATAGTTTTAGTAGTTTTAAAAATAGTTTAAAATAGATTAAAATAGTTTAAATAGTAAAAATAGTTTAAATAGATTTAAGTTAAATTTAATTAGATTTAAAATGATTTAAATAGATTTAAAATAGATTAAATAATTATATTACATAGATTTAATTAGTTTAAAATAGGTAAATTATATTAAATTGGATTAAATAGATGATAATGGATTAAAATAAATTAAAATAGTTTAAATTGATTAAGATAGTTTAAGTTAGTTAAAAATAGATTTCAAAATTATATCCAAACATTTCAATAACTCGATTTCGATAAATTCATTTATATTTGACAATACAACTTTGAAGTTCCAATTTAAATCCTTTGAACAATTCCTTAAATCAAGTCCAATTTCAGCATTAACGCTTGGATTTTCGAAAATAATTCAGTCTATATAAATCAATTTCTATTTCAAAATGCCAGTTAACTGAATTCAAAATTTAAAGAATCAAAAATTATTTAATTTAACCAATCTGGTGTCCGTATATAATTTTCTACCTATGGCCAAGTGATACGGATATTTATCATTTCAATTCGCTATTTAAAATTTTAGGAGTATATATCATTTCAACCTGCAATCCCAAAATTTAATTTCAAATACATGAAATCACTCGAGTCTATCATTTCAACCCATAACAATTTCTCCCTAATCTATCAAATCGTTCGGGTATGTATCAAATCAACCTAAAGGGAACTTGCAGTGTTACAACAATATAAAAATATAACATCCAGTCATCCAATATCAACAATCAAGCATATATCACAATCACTATACAATCAACCAATATATAATACAAATCAACCGATTATCATTAATAGGTATTAAATTTGAAAATCAATTCAATATTAAATTAAATGACGATTAAATGCAATAAAAGTCATATTTAAATGGAATGACAATTTAAATATACCAAACAACACCCAATCAATATCTAATCATATAATAAATTTAGTTTAACTAACATAAGATAATCTAGTAGTTGTGAGTGGGTTAAAACACCCACCTTTGATTTCAAATCGATTTGAAATCCAAAATAAGACCCAAATTTTAACGGTCTTAGAATTTGACCAAACCAGTTCCAAAATTTTTGGAATTTCAATACGACCCTAGCGGAATAAACCGCGCGTAAATCCAACCTCATACGTAAAAGTTTTGATAATTAGAAGTCATGCGATTTATGATATTATAAAATAAATAAATAATAAAAAGAAAAACACGTCAACATGTCACCTTATCGCTACGCATTCGAAACCCGAGTCGAGCCGTCGCCTTTTTTAATCACTGTAGCATGCGCCTTGGACCGCCAACGTCCAGATCTAAGCACACCACGCTGCTCCTCATCACCGACCGCCCGCATCTTGCCCACGCCGTGACACGTGGCACCCCCGGCACCGCCACCACTGCACCACTTTCCAAGGCCGCCGTGTCGAAATCCTTGACCTCCAGCACAAACAATGGCATGGATGGCCTTCATTCGTCGAGCTGTATGCCATGGCGCCTCCTGATCGTCGCTTCGACGAAGATCCACCATTGGATGGTGAAAAACCCAATATGGATGGCTGAGGTTCATCCTCTATTTCTGGAAAAATGGTGCTTCGATGGAAAAACGAATTTAAAATCTGCGTTAAGCTCATCGAGAGCTTCGAAGCAGTATATAATTTGATATGGTTTAGAGAAGTTTAATTTTTGAAATTGGTTTGGAGATTGAATTGTAGCGCTTGGAATTGGAATTTGTTTCTACCACTGAAGAAAGAAGCAGACAGAAGTTGATGTACATCTAAGAATAAGAAATAGAAAAATTGCTAGGGTTAGAACAGAACAATTTATATGAATAAGGCCCGATAAGAAAATAAATGCATATCGATTTATACGAACGACAATAACGACCCAAAAGCCCATTTCGCTTTCGAAACGAAAATGGGTCCTCCCATATATCAAAATAGATGTTTTTGATATTTCTAAATCCAATGGAATAGGTTTCAACCCCAAATTCTATCGTATAAAGAAGTTATCCTTAGAATCAGCTTATTTCAAATTGATTTCAATTGAAATGATTTCTACGCCTTTCGAGTCCGTACGATCAAACGACAAGTCCGATCGATATAAAACTTGAAATCCTATAATAATTCACCATTACAATCCGATGAAACTAGTTTCGTCAAAATCCAAGATAGTGGCCAAAATGGCTAACTTCACGTTACTTCAATAAATTAATATTAAATTGAATAAATCACTTTTTTCAAAATTTGATAACCAACAATTTTCATCATTTTTGGTTACTTGGACATTTACAATAATTTAAAACAAATTTACAAATCAATTAATGTTAAATATTACACTAATTACCTTGTTCAATTTCAACTGTAATTAAACCCAATTAATTATGATTTAATTCCAATAAATTGATTTAACATGATTTCATTCTTTTTATTCAATCAATCATTACTCTATAGATATAGTTAACATTGGTTTAAATTCTATTACATTTATATTCTCCAATTATCATCGCTTATCATATTCATTACAATATTCCAATTATATTGAATTTTTGTCGGTTTTCATATTAATTAACATTTAAAATCCCAATAAATTAACTTATCTTGGTTTCAATCTTTTTATTAAATCAATAATTGTCTTATGACTATAACTGACATTTCTATACATTTTATTGCATTCGTCCTTTTACATTTATCGTCTTAACTCACATTAACGTAACATTTAATTACATTTATTTGTAACTGATTAAATAAATTGGTAACAACTAACAATTTGACACCTTTTCTACACTTAATAACATTTATAAGTTTTTTATCTACACACAAATGTCATAACACTAATTTCATCCAATTACAATTTATTACATTTTATTTCATTAATTTATACCACATTTAAATTATCAATAATTCTTTTGATCCAATTAACAATTAATACACACCTTATTACCAAAATTTACAATACATAACCAATTTTAACTTTTTAATCATTTCAATTAATTGGAGCACATAAAAATAGTTAACAATTACCTTAAATGAATACTATTACATTTTTTTTCTAGTTATTTCTTATTATTAAATCTTAAAAAAAATCTTTTCATAGCAAAAACTCCAAAACTTATAATTTAAATATTTTATCGAAAATTATGGGTCGTTACAGCCTAGGTATATGGTATATCGTGATATATGGTAATCTTCCAACATTTCTCTACAGGGATTATCAACATCTGGTGCTACTAACCTATTCCTTTTCCATAAGCATCCATGAATGTCAAGAGAATAGCTAACCAAATCTTCACCTTTATCTCCAGATTCTAGTCTCCAAATAAGTACTAAAGTAGTCGGACCTTTCTTCTAAGCTTCTGCAATCTGATCTACTAGAGATGGTCTTGCAACAAGGCTAGCCATCACCACTTCCAAACTAACCATAGAGTCTCTATTTTGAATCTCACACATGGATAATGTCTCGAGATCCTTCCACTTAGCATTCATCATAGAAACTACAGCTTGGTGTTTTTGGCTCAAAGCATCAGCAATTTGATTACTCTTATCAAGTGTGTATTGGATCTCAAAATCGTAAGCTGCTAAGAACTCCAACCATTGGTGTTGTCTCTTATTAATATCCTTTTTTGTAAACAAATATTTCAGTGACTTGTGATTTGTATGCATCCCAAATTGCTCTTCGAATAAGTAGTGGTGCCAAATCTTCAGTGCAAAGACTATAGCCGCTAGTCCAAAGTCATGAGTTGCCTATCTAATATCATTAGGCCTTAGTTGCCTTGATACTTTACCCTTCTGCATTAGCACTGCACAGAATCCAAAACTATAGCTTCTGTATAAATCTTCAGGTCCCAGTTACCGTCTGCTATTATAAGTATAGGAGCATTCGTAAGCAACTCCTTCGATAGCTGATAAGTTTCTTCACACTTATCCATCAGTTAGAACTTCATTCATTTTCTGTCAAGGTTAGTCAAAAGATGTACAATCTTCGAAATTTCCTTGACGAATCACAGACAATATCCGACTAATCCCTAAAAATTCTAATCTCCAAAACTGTTTTAGGCCGTTTACAGTTTTGTATTGCTTCTACCTTAGTTGGGTCTACCGAGTACCCACTTATGAAATGACATGGCCTAAAAATTTAACTTGCCTCCGCCAAAAATGCCATGTGGAGAACTTGGCTTTTAACTTATTCTGCCTTAGAGTCTCCAATAACGCCCTGAGGTGCTTCTCATGCACATCCTTAGATTTAGAGTATGCCAGGATATTATTAATGAAAACTAAGACAAACTTATCCAAGTAGTCTTCAAAGACTCTATTCATTGAATCCAAAAAGTAACTAAAGCATTCGTCAAGCCAAATAGCATTATCAGCCATTCGTACGAGCCATATTTGGTTCTAAATGCAGTTAGTGGGATGTTGTCTTCAGCAATTCTAAGTTGATGTAATCCCGTAGCTAAGTCTAGCTGTGAAAAGACCTTGACTCCCCTCAGTCGATCGAATGTGTCGTCGATCCTAAGAGGGGGATACTTGTTCTTGATAGTCAACTCATTAAGCATCCTATAATCGATACATAGCCCGAGGGATCTATCTGCCTTCTTCACAAATATAGTCGTGACTCCCCAGGGTGAACTTCTCAGTTTGATAAAATGTTTTGACTCCAATTCTATTAAAAACTACTTATGCTCCTCACACTCTTTTGTGGATATTCTTATCGGAGGTCAACTGATAAGTTGGGCTCCATGAATAAGATCAATTTGGAACTCAATTGCCCGCTTAGGAGGAAGATTTTTTGTAGGCTCAAAGATATCCAGGTATTCTTTGACAACTAGAATGCAAGCAATCTCATCCTCGCCTCGAGTCTCCAAAACAAAAGAGATCCAATCGAATCTTCATTAACACTTCCAAGAGGTATACTTGCTCTCTCCTTAGAATCTGGATAGCTAAGAGTCACAATCCTTCAGAGCACAAAAGATGTGTCTCATATCAATCCAGCCAACCCATCGTAAGGATGATACCAAATCCCATATATTGAAATACATGTAGGTCATAGAAAAAAGAGTACCTATCCATAAACAATTCAACGCTTTTACATAACATCCTAAGGGTTGCATATCCTCCAATAGGATTTGCAATCCTTAAGGATCTGACTAAATAAACCATATCAAGATTAAACTTATCCACTAGTTCTTTCGATATGAATGAGTTGATGCACCCGTAACGAATAGAACTCGAATAGGAAAATCTCTAAATAATATCATACCTTCTAGGACTATAGATGCTTTCCCTTTGACCTGAGAAATACTGCCAGCTGCCTCAATATCATTCAATTTCCCAGCTTTCCTTGGACAAGCATTAGCAAGATTTCCAGCTGCCCTACAAATCTTGCATATAAACTACGATGGTGCTTTACGCGGCGAGAGCATTCCTTAAAGTAATGTCCTTTCTCTCCATAATTAAAGCATATTACATGATCCCTGAATCGAGTTTTATGTTCTTTCACATCGCCCTTTACAGGCTTCTACTTGAAAAATCTTAGCCTTTGCTTTTTAAATGGGAATGCCCTCTTCCATCCAAGAATGACTTTTCTCCTAGGCTCTTCCTCTTCACCGCTATCCTTCTTCTTTTTAAGCCTTAGTGTTGCGTCCACAAGCTTTTCAAAAGTAACCTCCAGCTCAGGTATAGCAAGAGTTTCCCTAGATATTTCTTCAGCCCATACAAAAAATTTTGATTCTTCTTCAAAGGTGTGTTGATGATCTCAATACCATACTTAGATAAAGCTTTAAAAGTGGCAGCATACTCTACTACTAACATATTACACTGCTTCAGATCTATAAACTTCCGAGCCATAGTCACCTTCTCTGCTTCTGGAAGGAACTTCCTCTTAAGTTGGCCCTTGAAATCATCCTAAGTCAGCTCTGGTTCATCTATCTCGGCTACTAAAAGCTCATACCAATCCAAAGCTCCCTCCTGAAGTTGACTAGAAGCAACCAGGACTTTTTTTGATCTGTAATCCCAAAGCGTGTAAAAATGCGCTCACACGTCTTAAGCTAAGCTTGCACTCCAATTACCTTTTTTGCCCTTGAAGATTTTTCCTCTAAGTTTAGCGAAATCGCTGCTTAGCCTGGTAAAATCAAACTAAGGAGTGGGAGGGTTCAGAGTTAGTGAAAGCAGTAAACCGATGTATGTTCATTGCTAGCTCCATTAGCAGCTCTATAGTCATGAATACTCCCCTAGATCCAAATCCACTTTGTAGACCTAGGTCACCACGACCAGGGCAAGGTCCTGCCATCTCTCACTACTATAGAGAAGTGAGTTACAGGTTAAGAATATTCAAGAATAGTAATAATATACCAAATCACACAAATGACAAATACGCATCCAAATGAATACATCCCGTAATCACCATGTATACCTTGATTTTATATATATATATATATATATATATATATATATATATATATATTGTCTACCTAATTCCCAAGGTCAGGCCAATGACTCATGCCTCTATATGACATGTACTATTCTAGACCTAATCTGATATCAAATGTAAACTTTTCTCTATATACCTATACTAACCAAGAGTATTATTGAGTAATACCATTGGATAATACCGAGAATGAGGTGATATGAGTGAATATTCTCTTGGACTAACATCGGTACATATCTCATATTATATAATATTTACCATAATGTACACGGTCTCAGTACAAAGCAATAAACATGTGTGTTCCAAAGACGAACAATACATAATCATAGAATAATATCATCGTATACAGAGTCAGAACACGGTAGATAAAATATAATAAATAACATACTACATAGACCAAAGAGCTATAAAATGATAGTTCCTTGCCCACTATATAATACATCATCGTATACAACTACTAAATACATCAATGAGGCTATAAAACGTATAGGGAATGTATCATCCTATAACTACTATTAGCCTCTCCAAAATTCCATCAAGCTCTGAATCACTAGGTACCTGCACCTGGAATCCATCATACCAACCCAAGTATTATAAGTAACACACATGTTAGACTATATCTGTAATGATGTGTTAGAGAAGATAATGAGTACAACATAAGTCCATGGATATGTAAAAGCCATCATCCAAATATTCCATATAATCAAGTATAATATATACCCATTAATTCCATAATCATAATACATATCCATATAAAATATTATAACTCAAATCCAGTGGGGATGGAAATCGACTATATGACAGACTCAATGTCCC
Organism: Allium cepa; assembly: GCA_030765085.1. Classification (NCBI taxonomy): domain Eukaryota; kingdom Viridiplantae; phylum Streptophyta; class Magnoliopsida; order Asparagales; family Amaryllidaceae; genus Allium; species Allium cepa. The sequence continues at coordinate 275,661,079 of CM060937.1, read as the reverse complement.
AAGTACAATCATCTCAATATGAGGGTCACCTAACCCCTATCTATACTTAAGGAGTATAAATAATACATGCATATCTATCACTTTGTGTAAAAACAAGCGGGAGATTGATGGTCGTATTCCCGCTCTAGGAACCCAGGGTCACCTAATAGGATCTGTTCTTACAGTCTTCAGTTACCTCAACAGACATCGTGACTCATCCACCAGTGGCTCGCCTATGTGTAGCCTCAGTCACAACCATGCTTTGCCCCTATATGCAACAGACAATTGGCCTATGCGACAAAAGGGCCTGCAGGGAACCAACACTAAGGGTCACCTAATCCAATAAAATAACGGTATCATGGATCTGAGGCGTGACCCAAAAATCAAGCCGTCGGGGTGGAAATTGACCTAATCTAGTTCTTCTCGAGCTAATAACAGGAGTACATAATGATATATTACTACATAATATCTATATATAAAAGCTCCAACCTTCCCTTACACCCATGAGCTCGCTCACACCTATGAGCATTACCTCAGCTAAGTACAGATAATCGTAATTATTCTCATCATACGAGTGTCACTTACTTACACTGAATAATCGGATAAGTATCACATCAGTGTCCCTTACCACCTTATGTTACTAGTCTGTTTATTCAATACCCATAAACTACACTTAAACCACATTATATCTTTATGTAATAAGTCTACTGCGTAACCAAAAAACTATTACTGAAAGTCTCATACCAGATAGTATCACTAATACGTTTACTCAAATTTCTAGTTACACATAAATGAAAGCCAATATATACAAATAAAGTACTTATATAAATATATACTATATTTGGAAGCTCAAATAATATTTCTATAACAAAATTAATATATACAATCCATACATACATACATATATATATATATATATATATATATATTGATGTTCAAATAAATAAAAACCATAAAGTATTTTTTTACAAGTTCATAATATAAATTTAAAATCAATAACAAATATTATTTGGGCATTAGATAATTAAAATAAGAATTTACTATTTCTTTTACAATTTTCTATTTAAATATTATTAAATTACTTCAACCGATTATTATATAACTTAAATAATATTTATTCTAAGTACAAAATATATTGCATGTAATAATATTTCATGATTGCATTTTATTTTATTGTATATTTAATTTATTTTATAACAGTTGTAACGACCCATAAATTTTTAATAATTAAAATTGTTAAATTGATAAAATTTTGGTGTAGATTAGAATTCCACACATGAATTAATAGAATATTTTCGGGAAATGTGAATTTTGTTAATATGATCAAACTTTGACTTTTAAAAATTTAAAAGTTTAAAATCTTGAATTTTATATTTTATTTTGAAACTAAATAAAATTCTAAGAATACTGCTTTCCGTTTCGTTGAAATCTTGATTTATAATGTGAAAGTTATGCATTTTTAACTATTGTGTGTAATTTCTATATTTAACAAAATTGTTTACTTTAAATTATATAAATAATATTTTATTTGGTCATGGAATGTTCTAATTTATGTTTCCAGGGGTAAAATAACTTGTTTTGTATATATTTTGGTTTTAAAACATTTTTAAAAGTGTAACTGACATTTTCTAGTGTCCGTTGTATTTTGTTTAAAATTTCTAATTTCCAACTTTAATTAAATTAAGAAATACTTTATTTATTTTTATATTTTTCTTAAGAACTTATTTTATTCTCATTCTCACTTTATTTTGTTTCTCAAACATTTATTTTAAACCATTTTTAAGAAGAGTTATAATTTCCCAAGTTAAGTGGATTATGTTTGCAATTTTCTTAAGCTAGTTTCAATAAATTACGATATTTTCTTTATTTATCTTTCTATTTTCCTAAAATATAATTATTTATTTTCTTTTTCACTTTATTTCAGTTTGTTTTATTTTATTCACTGATTTTTCTTTGTTTTAAAGTGTGGTAGAAATTTTTCCAAAGCTAGTGGTTGTGTGTAAATTTTTAAGCCTTGTTTCAATTAATTCTGATCTTTGCTTTGTAAATTTGGGTAACATACAACATAAAAAAAATTAATTTTTGCGTTTCATTTTTTCTATATCCATCTTCTTATTTACTTGTATGGTGTGTATAAACTTTATTTATTTAGTGAAGGTTTCTTTTGTGTATATACATCTATATTTATTGGATAAGTAACAAATCAATTAAGATATGTTTTAAATGCAGGCATACATTTCTTAATTTATTTCTTGCCTTTATATATTTCCCGCCTTTTAATTTTCTACCATATCTATTCATAAATGCATAGACGTGATTTTCTCCTTTTCAATCACGTACAAAGTTATCAAACTCCTCTTTTCATTTGTTTAAGATAAATATATACAAGATCTTTTCCTTACTTAAATTGTGCCTTTTAAAGTTTCCTTGCCTTTTTATTTTCTAACTATTCCTAAACTTTAGCCATTCAAATCTTTTTAAACCTAGCCGCCTCTTATCATTCACGTGAAATAAAAAAAAGGTTTCTCGTTGTATCATTTGAGTGAGGAAGGAAAAAGTCTAGATCCATGGCATCCTTCTCTCTTCTTTTTCCACTTTCTTTTTTTTTCTCCTTTTCTTTTTGTTTTCTCCTTGCATAGCTCGGCCTCCACCACCACAACATCACCTCCTCCTCACTATTAGACCATGGCCAAGCCTACTTGGTGGTTGAAAGCAAGGTTATGTTCTTTGATTCATAATTGCATAGTTTAATCCATCTTTTGTTGTGTTGAATCTTATTCTTATGATTTGTGCATTTGTTATATACAAGATATGGATCTTGACTCTCCATCTACTCAAAAGTTTGGTCGTGCCTTGTCGTGCTTTGTGGAGTTTCAATTGTGTATTGTGAATTTTATTCTAACTTTTAAAAGTGAGTTTTTATCACTCTAGACATATGTACTTATACTATTGTGGAATAATGACAAGTGAATCTGTATAAATTGATATGTCATTCATACATGCCTGTGATATATTATATGATGTTAAATGTTGTTTATATATTTGTTGCACCATCTAATATGTATTTATATATTATACTATTCATTTTATATGTTGTATCTCTCACTACAAGTTCCTTATCACTATGGGCTGAAATGATAGGCTCAAATGATTTTTATTGCATTTATTTACTTTAGATTTAGGGTTTGAAATGTTAGAATCCGGATTTTTCTTTTTAAATTACGGATTGAAATGATACATATCCGTATCACTTTACCTATGTTAGAAAATTTTATACAGGCCCATGGATAAAAAATTTATAATAGTTTCCTAAAATTATTAAGTATTTTGAATTTATAAATATATGGAAATTTAAAAAAAAATTGATTTAAAGATTTAGAATATAAAGAGATATTGGTTTCCTATAAGTTAAGATTTTATAAGTTAATTTTGGTTTTTAATTGTAATGAAAAAAAATCTTTATTTGGTTTTAAATTTATAATTTAAAGATTTGGAATATAATAAACAACTTAATAATGAAATTTGATTTAATGTGGAATTCTAAATCTAGTCTAGTAGTTGGAATGAATTTTATTCCATGAAGCGGATATGTTTGTATAAATAGGTTTAAAGTGATTTTCTAAGTTAAGTTGCATAAGTCAATGTATAAAATGTAATTTACATATATGACTTAACTTGATGATTGGAAATTGGTTTCAAAATGGAGATTTTAGGTTAAGAAAATAAGGTATTTTAAATTGAAGAAACGTGTAAAGTCATAATTAATGAGAGAACATGTGAAGTTTTAATTAATGCAAGAAACATGTAAAGTTTTAATTAATGAAAGAAAAGTGTAAGTTTCTAATTAATAAAGAAACGTGTAAAGTCATAATTAATGAGAGAACGTATAAAGTTTTTAATTAGTGCAAGAAACATGTAAAGTTTTAATTAATGAAAGAAATGTGTAAGTTTTTAAATAAATGAAAGAAAAGTGTAAAGTCCTAATTAATGAGAGAACATACAAAGTTTTTAATTAATGCAAGAAACATGTGAAGTTTTAATTAATGAAAGAAAAGTGTAAGTTTTTAATTAATGAAAGAAACGTGTAAAGTCATAATTAATGAGAGAACATATAAAGTTTTTAATTAATGCAAGAAACATGTAAAGTTTTAATTAATGAAAGAAATGTGTAAGTTTTTAAATAAATGAAAGAAACGTGTAAAGTCCTAATTAATGAGAGAATATGTAAAGTTTTTAATTAATGCAAAAACATGTAAAGTTTTAATTAATGAAAGAAAAGTGTAAGCTTTTAATTAATGAAAGAAACGTGTAAGGTCATAATTAATGAGAGAACATGTAAAGTTTTTAACTAATTCATAAAACATGTAAAGTTTTAATTAATGAAAGAAACGTGTAAGTTTTTAATTAATGAAAGAAATGTGTAAAGTCCTAATTAATGAGAGAACAAGTAAAGTTTTTAATTACTGCAAAAAACATGTGAAGTTTTAATTAATGCAAGAAACATGTAAATTTTAAATTATTGAAAGAAACATGTAAAGTTTTAATTAATGTAATATTGATTAAAATGATAAATGCTCTTTATTGAAACAAATGTAAGTTAAAAACATACGTGTGACATGTAAAGTTTTAATTAATGTAATATTGGTTAAAATGATAAATACTCTTTACTGTAATAGAAATATAAATTAAAATATACATTTGATAATGTAAGTTTTAATTAGTGTAATATTGACTAAATGATAAATGCTCTTTACTGTAATAGAAATATAAATTAAAATGTACATTTGATAATGTAAGTTTTAATTAGTGTAATATTGATTAAAATGATAAATGCTCTTTATTGTAATAAAGGTAAGTTAAAACGTACATTTGACATATAAGTTTTAATCAATGTAATGGTGTATTTTAAATTGATTAAATTGATAAATGTTCCTTACTGTAATAATAAAATTAAGTTAATAATGTACATTTGATATGTAAGTTTTAATTAATGTAAATGGCATATCTTAAATGATTAAAATAATAAAGTTTCTTTATTGTAATAATAATGTAAGTTAATAAGGTATTTTTAACTTAACATAAGAATTTCTGCTTTAAATTAGATATTAGGGTAACAAAGTTTATTTAACTATAAGGCTATGATAAATTGACCATGTTAGATTTGTAAGCATATAAATACTTTGATTATATAAAATGTTAAATTGGAAAGTATTACATTCCAAAAATGCTATGATTCCTTAAGGTAACATTTCCAAAATGCTATGATAATTTAAAGGAATATTTCAAGTTTAATAAATTGAAAGAAATATTCAATGATTTGGAAATTTGGGCTCTATTTAAATGATATATTATTGAATTATTTTTGAAATGGAAATGATACCATTGTGATATGGTTTTGAAATGAGTATGATATTTTGGTTTGGAAAGTATATACTATTTTGAAAGAAATTATATGATTTTGAAATGGATATGCTAGTTTGGTTTTGAAAGTATAAATGATTTTGAAATAAATATCCATGGGTTATAATAACGTTTGGTTGTCAAAGAGACCGGGATCGGAAGTTGTCATACTCTCTGCCAACTCCGAAAACCACTTTAACAACCGTGTACGCGGCGGAGATTCCAGAATGAAGTAGGATGGTGGTGGCGTTTCCTTTAAGGTAAATACATGGACCCGACTCCCGTGAGTTGGAATAAGGTGGCTAAAACAAGAGCGATCGACGGGTTAATAAGGTAGCACCTTTGATTGGACACATCCCTTCGATATTATACTTTGACTTTTGGATTGATTCGGTGGCCACTTTTGATTTTTATTTGGGGGTGTGGCTCGAGGTGGGTGGTAGCTACGCGCTATGTGTTACCACCGACCCGGAAGCGTAATTGGTATATCTACCCTTGCATTTCCTAGTTGTGCCGTGTCACCTACCCTACCGTGCCTTGTATGAGTTTTGTTTTTCCCCGTAGCCCGTGTGGTATCCTCTAGTGGCTTCCCGATCAGGAGGGACTATGATATTGGATGGACTACTGGGACTATTACGTGTTAAGGGGAATATTGGGTCACTCCTTAATGCTATTTAAAAGTAAGTTTATTTTACTATAGACATTATTATAATAGCGAAATATTACTATATAGTAAATAGTTTAACGGATCCTTAGAGGATGGACGGTCCCAAGCATCCTTTAAGTTACTTGTACCTTATATTACAGTTCACTTGAGTTAGCTTACACTGTATAAGTATGTATGTCCTGACTCGAGCGTTTATTTTTTTTATTTTACGCTCGGGTCAGACTGAGTGATACAGCATTAGAGACTCACCTTCGAAGTTGGAGCTTTTCTTGAAGATCCAGCTATCTATTTCACTTTCGGTTATCCAGTTGATTCCAATTTTTCGGTTGGTTCCAGTGATGTATTATGATTCATACCCGGTTATCATGTTGAGACCTCCATTGTATCTTGTTATCTCTGTTGTATCTTGTTTGACTCTGAGTATTTACATAGTAGCTTCATGAACTACTATTTCTTTACTTCCGCTGCATTTATTACTCTGTGTCTGTGATCTGTGATTTATTTGTTTACTGTTTATGCTGTGTTTTGCCAAATTTATTTTACAATTCTGTATTTTGAGAAATTCAAGTTTGACATGTGCGGATGCGAATAGTTGAAAATATCGGGTCGTTACATTTGGTATCAGAGCTTTGGCTCTAGGAAAAACCTAGCATATATGGTAAATTTATTTACAAAATCACTTTCATTCGAGTGTGAATCTCTTCCTTTTGACTCGTTCCCTTTTGAATTTTGGGACATTCCCTGCGGTTCCGAAATCCATTCTTGTCCCTCACTATTCATCTTCCTTTGATTTTAGGGTATCCCATAACTCCACTTCGGACGGTCTTTAATGAATTGGCGGTCTCGTCAACATTCTGATGACTTGTAAAGAGGTGAAACTCCTTTTGCAATTAGCATTGATTAACCAGAGATTTATATATATCCTCGGTTTAGATGCTAGTGCCTCTTGTTATCCCGAATTCTATTTCTTAAGATCGAATGTAGAATTACCTCTGAATTCCACATTGATCTAATTCTTGAAGTCACGGTTGACCCGGTTAAGATTGCCCGTGATTTATGTAAGCTTATCCATTCCTTATTCTATCAATTTGATCATCTTATCTTTTGTTTCCAACTTATCTTCGAATCAGAATTCTCTTGATTTGAGCCAATGAAATTTGAATCCCTATTCTTGCTTTGTACTTTAAAATGTTTTATATATTGTGTTGTTTGAGTGGTTGATGTTGATTTGGGTTTTCAATCGATTCGTCCGATTAACGTTATCGATAGGATTCCCAAAACACTTGAATAGAGCAAACTGACACCATATTGATTTCAAAATTTAGTAAATGATAAATTTTGTATAATTATATTATGTATGAGTTTGATTTTCTAAATTCTGATAATTAATTGAATAGGCTATTAAGAAATAATATTTGACTTTATATATATCTTGTAACCATTGGCTTTGTTTCCTATATAAATAACTGAACTACAAAACATAATTATAAATTAATTTGGAAATTAAAATGAATCTAAATCAAGAAAATTGAGAATTTAATTTCCTATGGTTTTAAACTTGGGTTTTAATGTTTTAAAAGATATATCATTTAAAGTGTTTTCCAAATAGAGATTGTTTTCAAAGAATTTTTAATGTTTAAATCAGTGCTCCTCTCTTGTCGTTGGAAAATAATTTCGGTGATGACTGCAGCATCATCGACATTCATTTTCGAGTTTCGAAGTGAAGAGACCATTCTGTAGCTTTGCTACTATTTTTCTTTGAAAATTTAATTGATTTGAATTTCAAAAATATGACTTGGTTTATAATATATATATATATATATATATATATATGGTTTAAATTTAATTTGATATATATTGTATATGTATTTATTTACCTCTAAATGGTTTGAAGTTAATCGGAAATGTAATTCTTAAATTTACCTTAAAGAATGTTTTCGATTATAAAATGAACCAAAAATTTTGAATAAATATTTAAGTTGAAATAATTGAATTAGCAAACTTTATTTGTATAATATTCTATTGCATTTCCATTATAACTTTCCTAAATTATTTAAAAGTTAACTATGTAATTGGATAATATACAATATAAAAGGATTTTTTTAAAATAAAATTTGAGTGTTTATAATAATGTTATACACTTAAATTTTAGTTATAAAAGTATTAATAAAGGTAAATAGAATAAAAAGTTAATTGAGTAATATACAATATAAAGTGATGTTAAAGGAACTAAGAATAAATTTAAGCAGTTGTAATAAGTGTAAACATATTTAACATAGATGAGAAAAATATATTGAGAGAAATAAATTCAATTATAATTAGGAATAAAGAAGAAATTAATTTATTGAACATGTTTTTTAGAATAACAAATGATTTTCAAACTTATGATTTTAGAAATTTTTATTTTAAGATAATTGGAAGATGAAGTAATGAAATTTGAAATATTTAAATTTAACTTAAGTGAAATTAAATAGATGAAATCAATTGTTAATTTAAAATTTAACTTGTATGGTTTAGATTAATGATTCTATTTTGAGTTTCAATTTAGTTTTCTATCTGGTTGTTTCTATTCCTCTACCTTCTTCCTTTTCAAGGACGAAAAGTTTTGAGTGGGGGAGAGTGTAACGACCCATAAATTTTTAATAATTAAAATTGTTAAATTGATAAAATTTTGGTGTGGATTAGAATTCCACACATGGATTAATAGAATATTTTCCAGAAATGTGAATTTTGTCAATATGGTCAAACATTGACTTTTAAAAATTTAAAAGTTTAAAATTTTGAATTTTATCTTTTATTTTGAAACTAAATAAAATTCTAAGAATACTGCTTTCCGTTTTGTTGAAATCTGATTTATAATGTGAAAGTTATGTCTTTTTAACTATTGTGTGTAATTTGCTATATTTAACAAAATTGTTTACTTTAAATTATATAAATAATATTTTATTTGGTCATGGAATGTTCTAATTTATGTTTCTAGGGGTAAAATAACTTGTTTTGTATATATTTTGGTTTTAAAACATTTTTAAAAGCGTAACTGACATTTTCCAGTGTCCGTTGTATTTTGTTTAAAATTTCTAATTTCCAACTTTAATTAAATTAAGAAATTCTTTATTTATTTTTATATTTTTCTTAAGAACTTATTTTATTCTCATTCTCACTTTATTTTGTTTCTCAAAGATTTATTTTAAACCATTTTTAAGAAGAGTTATAATTTCCCAAGTTAAGTGGATTATGTTTGCAAATTTTTTAAGCTAGTTTCAATAAATTACGCTATTTTCTTTATTTATCTTTCTATTTTCCTAAAATATAATTATTTATTTTCTTTTCACTTTAGTTCAGTTTGTTTTGTTTTATTCACTGATTTTTATTTGTTTTAAAGTGTGGTAGAAATTTTTCCAAAGCTAGTGGTTGTATGTAATTTTTAAGCCTTGTTTCAATTAATTCTGATATTTGCTTTGTAAATTTGGGTAACATACAGCATAAAAAAAAATTGCGTTTCATTTTTTCTATATCCATCTTCTTATTTACTTGTATGGTGTGTATAAACTTTATTTATTTAGTGAAGGTTTCTTTTGTGTATATACATCTATATTTATTGGATAAGTAACAAATCAATTAAGATATGCTTTAAATGTAGGCATACGTTTCTTAATTTATTTCTTGCCTTTATATATTTTCCACTTTTTATTTTTCTACCATATCTATTCATAAATGCATAGACGTGACTTTCTCCTTTTCAATCACGTACAAAGTTATCAAACTCCTCTTGTCATTTGTTTAAGATAAATATATACAAGATCTTTTCCCTACTTAAATTGTGCCTTTTTAAATTTGCTTGCCTTTTTATTTTCTAACTATTCCTAATCTTTAGTCATTCAAATCTTTTTAAACCTAGCCGCCTCTTATCATTCACGTGAAATAAAAAAAAGGTTTCTCATTGTATCATTTGAGTGAGGAAGGAAAAAGTCTAGATCCATGGCTTCCTTCTCTCTTCTTTTTCCACATTCTTTTTTTTTCTCTTTTTCTTTTTGTTTTCTCCTTGCATAGCTCGGCCTCCACCACCACAACATCACCTCCTCCTCACTATTAGACCATGGCCAAGCCCACTTGGTGGTTGAAAGCAAGGTTATGTTCTTTGATTCATAATTGCATAGTTTAATCCATCTTTTGTTGTGTTGAATCTTATTCTTATGATTTGTGTATTTGTTATATACAAGATATGGATCTTGACTCTCCATCTACTCAAAAGTTTGGTCGTGCCTTGTCGTGCTTTGTGGAGTTTCAATTGTGTATTGTGAATTTTATTCTAGCTTTTAAAAGGTGAGTTTTTATCACTCTAGACATATGTACTTATATTATTGTGGAATAATGACAAGTGGATCTGTATAAATTGATATGTCATTCATACATGCCTGCGATATGTTATATGATGTTAAATGTTGTTTATATATTTGTTGCATCATCTAATATGTATTTATATATTATACTATTCATTTTATATACTGTATCTCTCACTACAAGTTCCCTATCACTATGGGCTGAAATGATAGGCTCAAATGATTTTTATTGCATTTATTACTTGGGATTGCGGGTTTGAAATGATAGAACCCGGATTTTTTTTTTAAATTACGGATTGAAATGATACATATCCGTATCACTTTACCTAGGTTGGAAAATTTTATACAGGCCCATGGATAAAAAATTTATAATAGTTTCCTAAAATTATTAAGTATTTTGAATTTATAAATATATGGAAATTTAAAAAAAATTGATTTAAAGAATTAGAATATAAAGAGACATTGGTTTTCTATAAGTTAAGATTTTATAAGTTGATTTTGGTTTTTAATTGTAATGAAAAAAAAATCTTTATTTGGTTTTAAATTTGTATTTTAAAGATTTGGAATATAATAAACAACTTAATAATGAAATTTGATTTAATGTGGAATTCTAAATCTAGCCTAGTAGTTGGAATGAATTTTATTCCATGAAGCGGATATATTTGTATAAATAGGTTTACAGTGATTTTCTAAGTTAAGTTGTATAAGTCAATGTATAAAATGTAATTTATATATATGACTTAACTTGATGATTGGAAATTGGTTTCCAAATGGAGATTTTAGGTTAAGAAAATAAGGTATTTTAAATTGAAGAAACGTGTAAAGTCATAATTAATGAGAGAACATGTGAAGTTTTAATTATGCAAGAAACATGTAAAGTTTTAATTAATGAAAGAAAAGTGTAAGTTTTTAATTAATGAAAGAAACGTGTAAAGTCGTAATTAATGAGAGAACATGTAAAGTTTTTAATTAATGCAAGAAACATGTAAAGTTTTAATCAATGAAAGAAATATGTAAGTTTTTAAATAAATGAAAGAAAGGTGTAAAGTCCTAATTAATGAGAGAACATACAAAGTTTTTAATTAATGCAAGAAACATGTAAAGTTTTAATTAATGAAAGAAAAGTGTAAGTTTTCAATTAATGAAAGAAACGTGTAAAGTCATAATTAATGAGAGAACATGTAAAGTTTTTAATTAATGCAAGAAACATGTAAAGTTTTAATTGATGAAAGAAATGTGCAAGTTTTTAAATAAATGAAAGAAATGTGTAAAGTCCTAATTAATGAGAGAACATGTAAAATTTTAATTAATGCAAAAACATGTAAAGTTTTAACTGATGAAAGAAAAGTGTAAGTTTTTAATTAATGAAAGAAACGTGTAAGGTCATAATTAATGAAAGAACATGTAAAGTTTTTAACTAATGCAAGAAACATGTAAAGTTTTAATTAATGAAAGAAACGTGTAAGTTTTTAATTAATGAAAGAAATGTGTAAAGTCCTAATTAATGAGAGAACATGTAAAGTTTTTAATTAATGCAAGAAACATGTGAAGTTTTAATTAATGCAAGAAACATGTAAAGTTTAAATTATTGAAAGAAACATGTGAAGATTTAATTAATGTAATATTGATTAAAATGGTAAATGCTCTTTATTGAAATAAAAATGTAAGTTAAAAACTTAGTTGTGACATGTAAAGTTTTAATTAATGTAATATTGGTTAAAATGATAAATGCTCTTTACTATAATAGAAACATAAATTAAAATATACATTTGATAATGTAAGTTTTAATTAGTGTAATATTGACTAAATGATAAATGCTCTTTACTGTAATAGAAATATAAATTAAAATGTACATTTGATAATGTAAGTTTTAATTAGTGTAATATTGATTAAAATGATAAATGCTCTTTATTGTAATAAAGGTAAGTTAAAACGTACATTTGACATATAAGTTTTAATTAATGTAATGGTGTATTTTAAATTGATTAAATTGATAAATGTTCCTTACTGTAATAATAAAATGTAAGGTGATAATGTACATTTGATTTGTAAGTTTTAATTAATGTAAATGGCATATCTTAAATGATTAAAATAATAAAGTTTCTTTATTGTAATAATAATGTAAGTTAATAAGATACTTTTAACTTAACATAAGAATTTCTGCTTTAAATTAGATATTAAGGTAACAAAGTTTATTTAACTATAAGGCTATGATAAATTGACCATGTTAGATTTGTAAGTATATAAATACTTTGATTATATAAAATGTTAAAATGGAAAGTATTACATTTCAAAAATGCTATGATTCCTTAAGGTAACATTTCCAAAATGCTACGATAATTTAAAGGAATATTTCAAGTTTAATAAATTGAAAGATATATTCAATGATTTGAAAATTTAGGCTCTATTTAAATGATATATTATTGAATTATTTTTGAAATGGAAATGATACCATTGTGATATGGTTTTGAAATAAGTATGCTATTTTGGTTTTGAAAGTATATACTATTTTGAAAGAAATTATATGATTTTGAAATGGAAATGCTAGTTTGGTTTTGAAAGTATAAATGATTTTGAAATAAATATCCATGGGTTATAATAATGTTGGTTGTTAAAGAGACCGGGATCGGAAGTTGTCATACTCTAAGCCAACTCCGAAAACCACTTTAACAACCGTGTACGTAGTGGAGATTCCAGAATGAAGTAGGATGGTGGTGGCGTTTTCTTTAAGGTAAATACGTGGACCCGACTCCCGTGAGTTGGCATAAGGTGGCTAAAACAGGAGCGGTCGACGGGTTAATAAGGTAGCACCTTTGGTCGGACACATCCCTTCGATATTATACTTTGAATTTTGGATTGATTCAGTGGCCACTTTTGATTTTTATTTGGGGGTGTGTCTCGAGGTGGGCAGTAGCTGCGCGCTACGTGTTACCACCGACCCGGAAGCGTAATTGGTATATCTACCCTTGCATTGCCTAGTTGTGCCGTGTCACCTACCCTATCGCGTCTTGTACGAGTTTGGTTTTCTCCCGATGCCCGTGTGGTATCCTCCGGTGCCTTCCCGATCAGGAGGGACTATGATATTGGATGGACTACTGGGACTATTACGTGTTAAGGGGAATATTGGGTCACTCCTTAATGCTATTTAAAAGTAAGTTTATTTTACTATAGACATTATTATAATAGCGAAATATTACTATATAGTAAATAGTTTAACGGATCCTTAGAGGATGGACGGTCCCAAGCATCATTTAAGTTACTTGTACCTTATATTACAGTTCACTTGAGTTAGCTTACACTGTATAAGTATATATGTCCTGACTCGAGTGTTTATGTTTTTATTTTACGCTCGGGTCAGACTGAATGATACAGCATTAGAGACACACCTTCGAAGTTGGAGCTTTTCTTGAAGATCCAGCTATCTATTTCACTTTCGGTTATCCAGTTGATTCTAGTTTTCCGGTTGGTTCCAGTGATGTATTATGATTCATACCCGGTTATCATGTTGAGACCTCCATTGTATCTTGTTATCTCTGTTGTATCTTGTTTGACTCTGATGTATTTACATAGTAGCTTCATGAACTACTATTTCTTTACTTCCGCTGCATTTATTACTCTGTGTCTGTGATCTGTGATTTATTTGTTTACTGTTTATGCTGTGTTTTGCCAAATTTATTTTACAATTCGGTATTTTGAGCAATTCATGTCCGACATGTGCGGATGCGAATAGTTGAAAATATCGGGTTGTTACAACTGTGGCGCCGACCAATCGCAGCCACCGGTCGATCGGCATAGGTCAACCGATTAGCACATAGGCGTCGACCGGTAGGTGCCACTGGTGTTGTGAATTTCAACGCCTAATTGAACTTGTTTGAGGTCATCTCCCTCTTCTTCATTACCATCACCTTCTACATTTAAGTGCATACAAACTTGCACTATCATTCGATGATCTAATCAAATCCAAGCAATAATCAATTAAAGGTCAAGGGAGGAAGGAGTAGTGTTTCGGTAATTGGGTTAAATTTGAGTGCATGGACATATACACCATTACAGACGTCAATTCATCATCAAAATAAACGTAGAAGCGAGTTAAATTACTCACCTTAGATTGAAGCAACACAAATACTCTTCTAACTTCTTCATGCTCCTCTTCTATCACTCACTACAAGTTTCCTTTTTTGATTAAGATGAGAAAAACCTTGAATTCTACTAGTTAGCTTGGTGTAGAGATGTCAAGAAGCATGAATTGGTTGTAGAGATCTTATATGATTTATTTTAATTTAATTTCAATTTTAGAGAGGTAGGGTTTAGGTAAAATTTTGATTTTCAAAAGTAAAGAAATGTAAACGTTAGGGTTATATTTACATTTGAAGGATAAGGCCCCATAAAATGAATTGTCTAGAGATGGAAAAAGCATGAAACATTGGTTTGGGTTTTAGGATATAGCTACGTTGGGCTTTGTTTATTTTCTTCTTCATTTTCTTTCTTTCTTTTCTTTGATTCATAAAACAATATATATTCAAGCCCATTCATAAAACCAATTATATTGCACCAAATTTCCTTTACTAATAAATCGTTTTGTTATTTATTTAATAAAAATTAGTTTCCACAATTTGTTATTTAATAAACCGTTTTATTTAAATCAATTACTAATTAAATTCAACTTTATAAAATATATTATTTCTTATCAAATTGCCAAATCATCAAATAATTCCTATTAATTAATTTAAATCATATTTAATTTATTAATTATTATTATATAATCATTAATTAATTGTTTTTCGACTACGGGTTGTTGCAACTATACAAGCTAAGTTGTTTATTTCAATAAGAAGTGAGAACATTCCATCGTTTTGTGTTTAGTGTTGGTTTTATTGTTGGTCAATTAAGTCTAGCAATTCTTACCCCTTTACGCGTTGCTTCTCTTTGTTTGTCATTTTTGTCATTTGTTCTATTAATTTTCCCCCTAATATTTTATTACAAGATTTACAATTTTTAAAGAATTTTCTTTCAGAGGGATCTTGACTTGTGTCCATGTTTTGAAAAATGCTCATCTTACGTTTCCCCAATGAAACAATGTAAATTAAATTCATCTTCCAATATCCATATAATTGTTTTTCAAAATCTATTAGAATTGATGTAGCCGATCATTATCGAATCTAATGTTTTCTTATTGAATCTAATGTTTTCTGAATATTTATTTAAAAAAGATCCTTAAGCTTATCTTCTTGAATCTATGCGAATCATGCAGGTTTATTCTTCAATTTTCTACACTACGGGACAAAAAGAAAAATGAGCAGCAGATTACCAACACGGTTTTACAAAACTAGTTATATTTAAGTTATTAACTAGCAACAACTTCCATCAGAACATCAAACGTAGGAATTACATTTTCATAATACATACTTTAATACCATATTAAATGTAAATTGTGAGCAGAATACAAATCCGCATGCTAGTGCTCAGAAATAGAGAAGCTAAGCATTTGTCCTATACATGAATTGACCATTGGCCTGTATTAACATTCTCTCAAGATACACTTCACTGAAATTATCACTAGCCACTGAGAAGACATTTGAGCAAACCGAGAAAATAAAATTTCATATAAGACCATATCCATAAATACCATTACAACATTAGCTAACAGACTCACTCGAATCGCAGAGGAAAAGGTTTCAAAAAAGAAAAAGAAAATCCAATGCAGAATTTCTTTTTCCTAATCATCAAGCAATGAAACATGATATGCAGATCCTGCAATATTGCATTTTCAGTGACAGCTATTCCTTCCTGTAAAACATTTGAAAATAAAATCAAAGACATAACATATCAATGCTCTGTAATAGAATTCTGGTAATATTACCAGTTAACTAATATCATAAACTAACCCATAGTCCGGTTAATCAAGGATAACCATAATTTATGCTACCTCAATAGACGATTTTATACTTTGGCAATTTACAAAAGATGTAATTGGTGCTTGCAGAATTAATGAAAATGTAAACAAAATCTTTTTAACCAAGGACCAAAGTCTTAGCTCTTGCAGCTTCATTAGTTCTTGGTTGGATCGCGAAGTTCCTTAAAATGCTTTTGGTAAAATGAGTCACGACATCAAAATCTCATTCGAAAAATAAGTTCATGCTATTTCATTTGTAGTTTTCCAAAAAGATTGTGTTTATTTTGTTCTGAAATATAATACATACGGTTATTGATCTTTTTATTCTTCATGGTTCTGTTTATATTCACACACGACTCGATGTGTACTTATTTGCTTTCGATTTGCATGCTTACCAGATACTCTTTGACAAAAAATAGAACTTGACGATATACAAACCCTTTTTTTTTTTTTTGCCCCTCCAAGAACAATTTTAAGTGTACATGTATCATGACCCGTCAAAGAGAATTGAATCCTTAAGATTTTTATGATAATGGTAGCCGTTCCAAATATGAGAAAACTGTTAGCGTAGTGATACTACTAGCAAGTTAGAAATAATTACCGATACCATTGGTAAAATAATCGTTGGTATAACGATAGATTGGTAAACAATTGATTGATAATGGTAAATCTAATAGTAGTATAGTATATGAAAAGGTAACTAAAATTATGTGTGTGTATCTTTTGCTAATGCCAAGTCCACTAATGTTTATATCAACATTTTGAATTATTTTAGTTTATTTAGAAAATTTTCTTAATTCGTCAAAAATTATTTACAGTGACATGAAAAAATAACTATCATAATCTTAAATTTCGGAGTTGGAAAAACTAAGAAAAGAAACACCACCATAAATAAAACCACGTTCTTAAGATCTGATGCATGTTCAAAAGTGTCTAGGTTAGGATTAATAAAATAGTGAAAAATAAAATAAAAATAATTGGTAAAACTAATATTACCGCTGATTTTGACATTTCTTTACCGCTATAGTTACCATTAACAATGGCGAATTTACTGATAGCATTGTTATCCTCATGTAACTCAACATTGTCTAACAAATGCATGATAAAGGTATGATAATGGTAAATTTATCATTACCATAATAGCCCTACCAAATCCTATTAATCGCAAAGCATCAACATATGACATTACCTAAAGGTGAGGGAGAGTAGTATGATACAAGTAGATACTAAATGTCAAATTTAAAAAGATGAAAACAAAACTTGGAACAACACAGATCATAACTGCACAACTTCATTTTTTTTTAATGCTAACAAAAATCTGTAAATGTTAAAAAAATACTAACTATTTGAGTCACGCTTTTTTTCCATGCAATAAGCCCTTAGAGGTGTGCCAAACATTTAAAGCATCCATAACTCTCCTGGAGGGGGGATGCACAATATGTTAATTGTTGGAGCACCTCAGACTATTGGTGAATATACCAGCATTTTCAGCAAATATTTATTTATAAGGAAACCGTGTGCTGCAGTATGTCTAACCATTCAGCAACAAATATTAGACAACGCACAAACAAAATGCTATCAAGTTACCAGCACATCATCTCTACTATAATATGATTACTGAGTTTGGTTTCAAGAGCACAGAGGCCCCCTTGAATTTTGCAAACTGAACCATCTCCGATTTTATTTGTCTCTTCACTCTCGATAGTTATCTCTTCCTCCCTTTTATCTAGCTGAAAAATACGCTGCGCTCTCAAGCTATCCCTCATTCCTCGAATCCTGTGGTGCCCGTATTTACGCATCAAGTCGTCGCAGCATCCAACTCCCCTGTTTATTCCTTCACATCGCCATTCCTAGACAACCCTATTTTTAATTTAGTTGCTGAGTGAAATTGAACTTCATAGAGGCAAACCCCAGCTGACCACCGCGGTTAGGTTCCTTCGACAGTTATTATTTTCGCCATGCTCGGCGGTTCCCAATCTTTCCCCATCGATTTGTCCCGTAGCTATGTTGCCCTTGCTTAGGCTGATCTTCCTTTGTTAACCCAATTGTCTACCGCACAGGTAAAAATCCTTATTTATGTTTGTTTACATGATTCGATTTGTTCTGCATCACATCTCAGCAATAACATTTATAGTAATGGTTGGTAGTCAGTCGGGTTCGTTTTCAGAGAATGATTCATCACGCACCTTTCAGCAAAAATATTTATATTGATGGTTGGTAGTAAGCTTAATCGAATAAATGTGCATGTACTGAATAAATTTATCGAATAAATTGGTGGAGAAATAGATGATAGCAGCATGTACAGTACTCATCCATGTAAATAGATGTGTGGTAGTAGTAAGCTTTATCAAAGGCTATAGGAAAAAATTTCAAAAATATTTATGTACTTTGGTCGTAACTTTGCAATTAACCTTCTTACTTCTCATGTTATCATTATTAATAGAATGAACCTGAATATGGTACCGATAAATATCTTGATGTTTGTTGTTTCGTAAATACTCCCATCACGATGGTTTTGTTTTCCACAATTGCCAATTTTTGAGAGCCACCGCTCTTTACAACCAAGATAAATATAGGAGCAGGCAGTGATTATGGCTCAGGCTGCCTTCTTGAACGCATGATATTTTGTGAGCTAAAGGGCATCATGAGACTCTGAGCATTAATTACATGACATCTGGAAGAAGATGATCGGTGACACTTCACTTTATGCACTTAAGTTTAATTATAGGTGTGTAAAAATTTTAATGTACTCCATCAAGATCTATATTAGTTAATTAGGTAAAGGCAGGACGTGCCTGTCAATGAGTCACCAACAGAGGGAGTTCTAATATGGACTCTAAATGGTAAATCATTACTCTTGGATCAATTTTTGATTGGATTATCAGTTATTGTGGGACACTGTAACTCCTATGTTATATATCTTAATTTACTGAATTTCTTGATTATCTATCCATATTGATAATGTAACTTCTATCAATTAAATACATTCGAAAATCAAATTTCTTACCATATCTGAACTGTTACAGCAACAACAAAGTCATTTTTCCCAAACAAGTTGGGGTCGGCTAGAGATGTAACCCGAAACTAACTGATAAAAGTAATTTAAATGTTATAATAATAACAATAACAATAGCAATAATAAAATAAAGTCAAATAAGTAAATTAGTAATAATAGTGACCAAGTAAAAATAAAAATAAAGATAGAAATACAAATGTAAAAAAAATTAATAAATAAATAAACAATAATAATAATAAATGATGATAACAGTACAAATAGTAATAATGGTGTTGATAGTAATATTGATCAAAGACCAAATGCTACGTCTTAGGCTCTTTTTCCTTAATCCTATAATGTAAAACTTAAAAAACTCGTAGCTCATAGTTCTGGTACGCGGATCCCTAACTTCCACGCGCTCCTATCCGTTATCAGCTCTTCGGATATATTCCAACCCTTCATGTTCCTTTTAACTACTTCCTCTCATGTCAATCTTGGTCGACCTCTACCTCCCTTTGAGCAAACGACGCGGTCTATAATTCCAACGCGCACAGATGCCTCGAACGGTCTTCGTTGGAGATGTCCAAACCATCTTCAGCGATGTTGAATTAGCTTCTGCTCAATTGGTGCTACTCCAAGTTTTACACGTATATCATCATTTCTAATTCAGTCTCTTCTTGTATGACCGCAACTCTATCGCAGCATACGCATCTCTGCTACGTTTATCTTCTGGACATGTTCAATAAAATAATTTGACGTTCTTGATGTGGATCAGACTTGGAGTTCATTCATACTCAACCTTCCCTGAATTCAAGTATTCTTACAAGTCTTAAGATATAAAGTGTACATTCATATATTAAATGTTACGATATTTTAGAGTTTTAATATCTGATCATTATAGATTGCTGATTTTTAGATATTAAGATATATTTTTTTTTATTTTTTGGATAAAGGATTTTTGGAATGTTGAATATATATAAATTTGATTCTAAAGTGTAGGTATCGTAAAGCGATGTTTTAACAGTAGAAACTACTATCTAAATAGAGTTGTAATCAATTTGTCCAAGTCATGATTTGTAATTTTTCTTCGATTAAATTGTGTTGTAGGTCCTATATGGATAAATGCATTGAATACTTAAAAGTAAATGGTATAATACCCTATTAATAGGTCCTAAAAAGTGAGTTCACACTTCAAAATTTAAGATCAAATTTTAGATACAACTATACTCCTACTCATGCATTTGTCCCCTTTTTTCATCTTTATTTTTATAAATTTTATTGATGACTTCCTCCATTACACGTGGCATGTTCCTAATACGTCATTTGTGTTATTTGTGGATGCTGTTTTTTCATCTTTGCCCTATGGTGTTCACGTTGAATAAGTTACATTAGCTGTACTTAGTGTACTATATAATATGCACTCTTATGTTAATTCCAAAAGTTAATACATTCCTGTATTAAATGGATTACTTCTTTCGTTATGTTTGTTTTTTTTTATTATTAACATGAATGCATTATAGCAGAGCACTTTTCTAGATGTCTCAAAGATTCGAACTCATAACCTTAAGAACCTCTTTCTAAAGCGTCATCCTCTAACTACTTGAACTAGAAGTCCTTGACACTTCTAACATTTTTTATATCATCAATTTTCAATTAAGTAACAAAACATATGTTAAAACTTTCAATTAAAACAAGAACATCTTTTTAGTTTACTTAAATTTAATAGTGTTTGGTCATCATTTTCCAATAACAAGCAAATAATGCTTGTGAGTATTATTATTTTCCTTTTTTTGATTGAAGAGTGGTAGTTTCATGCAAATTAAAAATTCTAATCATTTATGTTAGTTTTGTAAATAAAGTCCTTTGTATCCTTGTATCTATATGTATATGAAATCCCATGGATGCACGAAGAGTAGAATATGCTTGCCTTTTTTGTGCAAATTCTTACTTTCAGCCCAAACCATGCTAAAAGTGCTAAAAACCCTTGCATTCACGGATCTAATCTTGACTTCCATATTCTTTTCAGATTGGACATTTTTTGCACTTATATTTTCTGCATTCCTCTACATGTCCGTTGACCACTTTAAGTTTATTGAAAGCACGAAAACGAAAGACATTCCTGTATTTGGAAACTGGCCACAAAATCAAACAAACATACAACAAATACAAATGCAAGAGCGTCAAAATATTGTAATGGAAAGGGATGCTTACCGTCAGTACACATGTTTTCCTTCTATGAACTACATGTATCATGCACTTCTAAATGAGAGTAATGTTAATGGAGCTTTCCATTCACTATTATTTGATGCTTCTTGGGAGGTCTAATATTCAACAAGCTGGTGAGATTATGGTGTTAATGTTCCATTTTTTCAGTTAATTTGGTGAGATATTTTTTAACTGGGTAGCTCAACTGTATCATTACATTAGAATGTTTTATGTAATCTCGCTATTTATGTTTTTTCTTGAAAAAACAAATCGTGCTGCGATAATGATGAAGTGCGTATACAGTATTGGGAGAATAATATGAAAGCAAGATAAACATGGATTATTAGTTACATTGGTCAAGAAAATTCATTTACTACAAAAAAAATAAAAAATAAAAATCACCATCATAAGCTAAGATATTTCTTCTAAATTTAAATTAGTTTGAGTAAGTATGGTATAATTATACATTTTTTAACCCGTGAAACAATATTTTACCTAATGTGGTGCTTTTGACAAATTTTATACTAATGGCGAATGACTCATGTAATTACTCCAATCATCATATAATATTTATTTACAAAATATATGCAACGTGTAGCTTGCATATCATGAATTTTTCCGCAAAGAGCATAATTGGAATGTAGGCATTATGTACTATACTATAGTTTGCATAACTAAAATAATTAAAATAAGGTTATAGTCCAGTTTGAAACAACTAACAATAGATTTCTGAAGTCTTGTTATTTCAACTTACAACATTGAATAAAGTGAGTTGAAATTAATGATTCCGATTAGATGGTTTGATAGTGAAAGCATTGCTAATCAGTCCGAGTTTTGTTCATGGATTTAGAAATCTACAGGTTTAAGGTGATTGATATTAAAATTGATATCGTAGTCACGAAACAATTATTGGGTTACGGTATCAGTAACTACAACATCAGTAGACCAAATTTCACAAAATTAATTTGGTCTTATAACTACAAAATTAGTTACTCCTTAAAACCTGTAGACTCTATAATTAATTGGTATCAAAATCCCCAAAAAATGTAACTATGAAGTAAACTGATCCTTGCATTTATGTCTACAGGAAAATGGAAAGAGCAAAAAGGCAAATACTTGAAATTCCTCTAATTAATAAGCAAGAATATATATATATATAATATATATATATATAATTTATCATAAGGATGACTACGATTTAATATATTTTGTTGTTTAATAGAGTTTAGGGTATTCAAAATTTTCAAATATTATTTTGTAGTGAACAGGGAGGTGCACTGATATATTCATATTGTTCAGCAAAAAAAAATATGAGTGTGCAATTTATAACGACCGAAAAGTAGCCACCTAACTTGACAACCAGGTGCTATGAATATTTCGACCAACTATAACCAAAAGACAAACAACAACATACCAGGTTTTTTTTTGTATTATTTTATCTTTATATGATTTCACCTTATGATTAAATGGCTAAATTTTAGGTAAAAGTCAACGGAAAATCAACTTTTGCATTATTTTACTATTATTTTGATATCTGCAATAACATGAAGATTATGCCATTTTACAAAAGTTTATTACTTTATTCTGTTTTAGGCATGCTTTCCCTCATACTGAACTTCAAAAAATGTACAAAAACAATTCATAACTAGATCCAAACCATAGTCCGTATGAGGTATTTTTATCAAGATGTTGTGCTAACGCATCAAATATTTGAGACCTCTTCACATTAGTACATCAATTACCATGGGATATATATTAGTTTACATGCAACATGTACCTTAGACTTAAAATTTTGTAGTGATGAATAATATTAATAATAGTGGAATGCAAGTACTCGAACTTACATTTAAAATGTGAATTTTAATGCATCACACAAATGTACGTGCAGTGACATTCAATTTAAAACTAAACTTTTGATAAATTAGCAACTAACAATATATTGATCATTTTGCATTTTCCACAACAAACATAATTTTACAAAAAATTGATAAACAAATATATATAATAGTAAAAATAACCTCTCTCTTGACAATGCAATATCTATACACGGATTTTGCAAGGTATATGGTATCTTTAGTAAATTTGAAAGAAAACTTGGCATGATTGTATCTTTTCTTCATGTTATTTTAATGACTAATAGATTAGTACATCCATTTTGCTACATGGACAGTGATGCAAGATAACCATTTGAAAAAAATAACTGTTCAAAGTTAATTGAAGTTCTTAAAATCGTTTATTATTTAATGAATTCAATGACATGTGCAGGTTAACTATCATGACAGTTTACCTCTGCGAATGAATAAGGTTGAAAGATAAGTTAAGTGCTATTACTTAGTTTCTTAATCACCTAACTCATTAAATATGGAAATCAATGGAAAAGTTCTTCGGCATGTAAAAACAATGTTTTGGGTGTTGAATAAGAGTTGAGCTATATGCATATGTGGCACCGGATTAATCAACAATCGTCTTCATTGAACCTGGTAACATAACCTTGAATATAGGAAACTAACTGTTGATTGCTTGATCAGAGTGATACTTGAAGCTTGCTATCAGAATAGGACTTTAAAAAGATTGTTTCTCAATTTTCATGCTTCTTGGGGTAAAAAAATTGTTATCTTTTCCTTAGATATCCATCTCCCTTCTCTAATTGAAGCAATTTTGAAACATAAGTTTCTTTTACCCACTGCATTAAGTTCTCATGATGTATGCAGGAATTATCAAAGTTGATGAGGTTGATAGAGAAGTTATGGAAGAATCTTTGTTGATTGGCATATTGTCTCTTACAATACTAAGTTTTGCAATGTTGCGAAATCTTTATATTGTATTGAATATCTCAACAAGACTTTACACAACCCAAAATAAATACCAATTAACTACTATTATGTTCATTTATTAACAACTTCATAAGATTCTACATTATTGGGTATAAGTTGTTCATATTCACTGAATGGCTTCAATTTAAGTATAAGAAGTTTAATTTTACTGTTTTTTTAATCAGTTATATGCATTATGATGTTATCAAAGCGCTTGGTTTATACTGTACAATAATATCAAAATATAGATTCAAGTAACGATGGTTCTATTTATTATAGTTTTATCAACTGTCGGTGAAAATAATTAAGGGTACATAAACTATATGTATCATTGCTTTTCATAAATAACCACCCTTCGATTTTATGCATGTTGAAGAGAAAATAAATATTATGATGAATGGGATTGAGGTGGATAAATACGCTCTTTTGGTTAGTATTAATTAATATCACCTTTCATATTTTATCATTTGAACATAATGTTCAATATGTTATATAAGTAAGGTTGCTTAAAATATTTGTTATATAAGTAAGGTTGCTTAAAATATTTATACTAATATCATATCTGAAAATGTCTGCATCTGTACGTATGTACTTAAGTACATCAAGAAACAGAAAAAAGGCTAAACAAGTTGGTTGATTATGACAGAATATGAAGGGTTGCCTTTAATGGCATGAAACTTGACTATTGTTAATTTCCGTATACTAATTTTATATCCAGTACTATAAGCTTCAGGAAACGTATTTCGGAAGCCTTCAATCTATTCAGCTGTGGAACACTTGATATCTCCATTAATTTGTTACCAAAAACGATTTGTGTTTTGGAATATTTTGGCAAGTTCTGCAACAATTAAGCTATTTAATGAATTATTTCAGTTGGCACATTATTGCTTTTCGCTTAACATTTTTTTATAGTGAATATGTGTACTGAGATTGCGTTCGATAGCTTTTTTCCTCCTTGACTTTCGTGTCAGACGCGTTTGACGTGGATCTCGGACTTATATTGCATATTTTTCAGATGTTAGTACTTAACCAAATTCAAATACGAATAAGGTACATCGTTATAAGAACGGTGCACTACACCGCACCCTGTCAAGTGGCGCCGTCCTCTAGACCCTCATGACCTAACCAGCTAGGTCGACCGCCATGAATGGAGCATTGCTCCTGCATCCAACCTAGGGTGTTGTCATCCCACCTTCGTAGTGACAATCTAATACGTTGGATTCCTTTTCAATATAAATATTTTATACACTCAACCATAATTAATAATAATAATAATAATTAATACTCTTAAACAATTAAAATGTTCCTTTTATATACAAGAACGCATTCCACTTTCGCAAATCATTATCCTTTGGTGCCCCTTTGAAACACCCATTTCGTGTCGTTTAAGACCGTAACCTAAATTATTTAAGCTAAATGACAAGGAGGTCTATAAGTTGAGCATATTGCTAACAAGGAAGAAATGGATGCATGGCATTTTAATGCTTATAAATTAAATTGTCCACTACAGTTGAAGTAACTATTTATTTGTGTTTAGAAAATTTTGTCTTTCTACATTAATAAATAGGACCACACAGTTTATTTATGGTATTTGTACTACGTTTGTGTGTGTGCATTGTAGGGGTTCAATGTATTACACATACTTCATCATTCATTTGCAAAACATGTTTTCATTCACTAATTGTAAACTGATTTATTTTGGCAATCCGTGTGCGAAGCATGGGTTTGCACTAGTTAAAATAACATACAACAAAGTGCAAGTAATTACTTGTAGAGATTTTCCATAGTACGCTTAAATCCATTCAGATCTGCACCCACCATTTGATCTGCTTTTTTGCCGTCTTGATAGAAGTAGAGAGTAGGCTGCAATAACAACAATATCAGTATGATGTTGCCTGTTATCAATATATGAGTAGACCACAATATCAAAATCAAATATATACATCTGAAAACACAAACCCACACATGCAAATCAGTATGTACTTACTATATGAATTAATGCTAGATGAGTGGATGATTTTCTCCTAGAAATGTGTTTTTTACTTCTTTTTTTTCAAAAGAACATATATTCGTTATGTACTATGCTGCTTGAAAAGAACAAACATGTCGAAATGTGCAACCCATGGTTCATAGATGCAAGTATATTGAGATATAATTGAGACAGGGATCCTGATATTTACTTCAGCATAGCTGTATAATACTTGAGTGCCATGTTGCTGTGACACAAGTGCCAGTTATGTAAAATAAAATAGTCTAAAAATATGAAGGCTGCATCATATTTAGTATTCGATTGATTTATATAGCATGGAACACATGACAAAATTTTATGGTTTACTTCACGCAATTAACATACCACAGAGGAGATGCTATGCTTGCTCAATATGCTTTGAAGACCATCCTGAAATGGAAAACAACCGTATTTAGAGATATCATATACATGAGAACCAAACAATTTCATTCACACAATAGTAGAAAATAAGTTCAATAAATTATATTTGCAACATAAGCAGGCACCTCTATGTCTCACCTGATCGATGTCAATTCTCACCTGATAAATTATATTTGTAATAAAAATAGAACCCATTTATAGATATATCAATTCTCACCTGATCGATGTCAATTTTATATGTCTTGACATGTGGATACTTCTTGCTCATTTCCGCAACTACAGGTGATAACATTTTGCCTACAAAAATTGGTTGAAAAAGGATCGAGTTTAATGTAGAGAATCATACATACATACATATGTTTATCTATATGTGTATGCATGTATGTGTACAAATATATTGGTACATGTTTTAGCTATTTTGTGCCGTTAAGCTCAATATAGTATTAATAACTTAATGCAGACTTGAAACAAAGCATCTGCAATCATGCACGGTAGAAAATTTCTAAGAGTTTTGGCCTCAGTGATAAATAAAATGTCAACCCTAAAAAGAGAAAACCGCTGCATTTTTGAAGCCAGGTGAGGTAGTATGATAACAAGCAGATCACAGGAAACCTTTGGCACGGTGTAGGAGGAAGAAGAATAAGAGTTTACTACCATTTATTGTATTTCTAACTTTCTATGACAGAACATATGTGGAGGAAACCTACTGTTCAAAATTAAAGACAACGTGTGATCTTAAACATAATTAATTATCAAACTGTAGGCGTAGGCAAGATACTGTTTTGTACTACATACATCATTGATACTAACCAACTACATAGGAACACGTTGCACGTGTGCAGTTTTGCAAATTAAAAGTGAAGAGTGATTTCTTCATATTATCATACGCTCATGCTTAATGAAGTTGATAATGAATACTCAATTTACTGAAATCATCAAACAGCAAGCATCACATCTCTTCTACAAAATAATCAAAAGTAGTTGAACCTTAAACAAGCAAAATTACTTATCTGCGACACTACAATTTTTAACACTTAAACAAGCCATTGGTTCTTAAAATAAAACATAGTATTTTCATTTATATTTGACATCAGCTACTGATTACAATTCATATCAAATCTCAATTACAAAAACTTCAAACAAATATATATGTTTTGACAAATTGGGCTTATTTATTCCATAGGAGAAAATAAAAAATTTACAAAAACTAAATCGTCCATTTATTGGTTCATCGTCATACATATTGTTTTCAACTACGTTAGCATATGTTATCCAACAAAAACTAAATCATTCATTTAATTTTTGATTAATTTTACCTGGATACAAATGTACAGGATATTATAGAGGGTTGGTAATCAATGACTTGAAACTTTTCACCACAAAATAAAAAATAACATCATATTTAAGTGATCAACAGTTTCTGCCAACATATCTTTACTATTGATTTCCAATCATTAAATCATTCTCTTACAAGAAAAAGATCAATATAGCAAAAATGAAATAATACATGCCTAACTGTTAATAATCCAAACAACACATGATATTTGCTATTTTGACTATTTATCGAGTCGAAACTTTAGTTACAAAATATTTAGTTCGGTGCATTTTTCATTTCGTTTTCCCTTTCTTCCCTTGAGATCCATGATTCTCTACATTTATTTAGGTGTAATTTGACTAAAATAAGTGTGGAAAGGGTGAGGAAATCTAGAAAAATGAGATTAGTGTTTGTCCAGACGATCGACTATAATTTAAGATATAACTTTGTATCTTCGTGTAAAATGGTAGGCCGAGGTGATAGAGATAAGAATTGTTAATCAACCAAAGCAACCATTTGCCAACTGTTTGACTTCGTTTATAGTAGCCCTAAGCATTCTGTTTTTCGTCTTTCTAATTAGGTGAAAGAGGAATGGTAAATAATGCTGAAATTTCAATGTTTAAAGCCCTCTAGACTGTGGTTCTCGAAGCATAGGTTTCGAATTTCCTGACATCATGATACTTAACAGGAAAAAACCGAATTTATGGATGCTTGCATGGCAAAACTGGATTTCAAAATGCTTATGGAGTAAAAATTGGATCCATGTGCATTCTATGTCTATAAGCGGGAAAACTACTTTTCCACTAGATCCACAAATGAATTAACCGATCTCATACTTTCCTACTACTTGGTATCGAATCATAAGACAAGGTAAGAAAGACTTGTGTCATCAAGGCATGCACCTAGGCACAAGGCGCAGCCTCTGCTGTTTAAGGTACATAAAAGTGAGATGCCCTAAAGCGCACAGGACACGGAAAAAGCACGCCTTTGATTTACAATCCAGAGGACAAATAATTTGGGATTTCAACCCTCAACTCGACCCTAGTTAGCCCAGATAGGACTTCATTTTATCAGTTAAAATCATTCAATCTAGAGCGTATACGAAACAAATTTGTTTAAAATAAAATAAAAAATCTTAGTTGCCTACTGCCGATCTCGAGCTCATTTGAGTGATGATTTTTCCCTTCTTTTCTGATGTTTTAATTTATTTTAGTTTAACCAGTTTTAATTTAGTTCAGTTTTAAATTTAATTTAGTTCATTTTATAGTTTAAACTGAGTTGAAGTGAAAAAAAACTTTGAAGTGATTTTAAACTTAAAATAGCTTAAACTGAATTTTCATATAAATTAGTTTATAATGAATTTTCATTGAAACTGATTTAGAAATTTAAAATTTTAAAGTAGTTTTATTTAAACTGAAGTTAATCAAATCTGAAACAAATTTAAAGTTTAAACTAGTTCAATTGAAATATAACATAGTAACTGCTTTAAAGTTTAAGCTTTTACCGAATTTTTAAAATTAGTTTAAATGTAGTTTAAACTAATGTAAACCCTTTACTAAATCATTAACTGGTATAACTTTAAACCAAGGTTCAAGAACAATGTTTTGACCTCGGTTTCGACCATTTGAAATTTTGCTAGTTTCGAGAGATTGTCGGAAATCAGTTTTGGTTTGTTAATGAACTTGTAATAGTGATCTTCATAAATAAAATGTAAAATATAGTCTATAAAAAAATAAAATACATTATAAATTTATTGCATTCAAAAACTATTTCTTGCATGTGGATTATTTTTATAATTCTCTTCATCAACTTGTGTCGTGTGGAATGGTGAATAACCATATCGCATTTGTTCTGAACCAAAAGATGTCGCCACCATATTATCAAATGGAAAGAATTCGTCGTTTTGTATTGTATATATAGCTTGACTGTTTTGATCGCTTGAGATGTCACTATTATAAGTCTCGTTTGTTCCATGATGATAATAGCCTCCAACATAGTCAGAAGTAGAATGTCTATGATTAGAAGTAAGGATGCAAGAAATAGTTTTTGGATCTAATAAATTTGTAATGTTGTATGTTGTATTTTTTTTTTTATAGACTATATTTTATTATTATTACAAGTTCAACAAAACATTGAAAACAGAAACCGGAACCAAACTGCAATCGAAAGCGAAACTTCTGAAATTCTCAGAAACAAATAAAATTTCAAATGACTAAGACCGAGTTTTGAACCTTGCTTAAAACTTTTACTAGTGGCTCAAATACAAAAATGAAGAAGACGCAGCAATCCTAAAAATATTATCATAAATCAGATCAGCGACATTGATTGTTGTTCTTTCGTCCTTAATACTGAGTCTAGACATGTCAAATAACCAATCTCTCACAACAATCATTCATCTAAAATCGTCTTTATGTTTCTATGTATATGTATATGTATATGTGTGTATATATAGTATCTAATCGATACTTTTCTTTTGTCTATTTCTCATTATAGCAAGTAACAAACTATGACTGTATATGAATGTCGTTATTAATTGACAATTCAAGGTAACAATTATTACCTCTAATTCTTTTAAACATTTCTAAAATTAGATCGATGCAATGTGTTGCACATTGTGTCCAATATAAATAATTTCCCTTCTGCATCAACAATTAACCTGCAACTTTGTAGTTGGCCTCATTATCTGTCAATACCTACACTACTATATTTTCTCCAATATACTCTACGACTTCATTCATCAATCCGCATATATATTCTCGACTCTGAAATTCACTAACATTTACGGATTTGAGAAATATCATCCAATGGATGGAGTACACGAGATAATTTATAATTTCCGTCGATTCCGAGTACTCCAACCGTCTAACATCAATGTACAAGCATATACATCCCTAAAATTACGAAAATGTTAATATGAACGTGATAATTCATATGCGGTGGATGGATCAATTCCACGATTGTATTCCGTCAGCCCATCAACCATCGTTGCATGATAAGGATTATTAACAACATTATGCGCAATATGATTAAAATAAAAAAATAGCAATTGCTCGTTTATGTGCTTATATCATTTTCAATACTCTTTACTATAGATTTAATAGAAGGTTGAGAATTATCTTTTTTGAACGTATGAATCGATTCTTACGATGAAACAAGTTTCAAAGCCACGTCTTCTACATACGTTACATTCTATCTGACTTGAACCAACACATGATTGTTTGTGAGATCTATATATCTCATGTTCTTTAAATGTACCTCTGTTATCTCGCATGGCACGACGAACATCCCTGTCATCTTCATTTTCATCGTAGTCACTATCGAAATCATGTTATTGAGGTCTACCGTCAATTCTTATACCATTGTTTCTCTAGTTTTCGTTTATTTTGATCATTTTTCTTTCTAACAATACGAGCTCGTACAGGTTTTTTAACATCTTGAGCGACATTTGGGCATGCTATTACACTGTCGTCTGTCTACAAATGTTCTTTCAGACGTGCTACATCGTCACCATTAATTTGTTTATTACATAAAATACATTTGTATATCGAATATTGTCATCGATTGGAGTACCGTAATTCCAACCAATCTTTGTAATGTTTGTTCAATTTTTCATATACCTTAGATTATGACAATTGAATCAAACTAAACTTAAAAAATTAGATTAAATTATATTAAATTCTAACTAAACTAAAATTAACCGCTAAATTCAAATTAAAACTTAACATTACATCAAATTTAATAATAAATTATACTAAATCCAATCAATTAAACTTAAGAATAATAAATAAGGTTAAATTAAACAATTTCAAATTGAATTTAACACCATGTAAGCCAAATTAACACCAAATTATACTTAACAATAATAGATTAAGCCAATACAATTAAACCAGCCTAATATACATTAAGCCCAACACAAAGTTACTGCCCACACAACTTATACCCATTAACCAAATTATTTCTGCCATATTTGTTTCCTCCTGCGCACAACATCATGAAAGCTAGGGCATTGACAAAAATAAAAAACGTTGAAGAAAAAAAAGCCTTCAGTGTTGATTCTCAATATTAATCTTATTGTCGCACAAATCCTTCATTGTTGTACCAATTCGCTGCCATACAAATGCCGAAGACGAAGGCTACTGCTGAACTGAGGTCGGTCTTTCTTGGATAATTGTTATTTCGATTTTGATTGTATTTATAGATGTAGAAATCGAATAATTCCATGCAAAATCACTATATAATCACATTTTCTAACTTTTGATGCCAATCTGAAATTATTTTCGAGTTATTTTGGCTTGTTTACTTTCATATCTTCTGCTTCAAGTTGGTTGATTCCTTCAATTTAGGGTTTAGTTTGGGACGCTCTTTTCTTTTGTTTTTTCCAGCATAATCGAAACCGATTCTTTCGCTCAGTTTCGGTTCACTCAACATCGATACCGGTATAGTACCCTCAAAATTTTAGGGTAACGTCTGATACCTAATACAATGATTTAAACTCTTACAGTTCACAGAATTTTCGAAATTGAAAAATTACTTGTTAAGCAAAGTACAAATTATAAATAATTTAATTATAGTTTGTAATGCGGTTGCAGTCTCAAGTTTGTAATGTAGTCTTTAATTCAACGTTGACGTACGATTTAAATATAAAATTATGAATTATCATTATTATTCTTTCTGTTTTTCATTTGTGGAGTATCCACTTGGATCTTCTTAGGCTTTGGTGACATTGTGGGTGAAAATAAGGGACTAATGGAAGAACAAGTGTAAAATAGCATAATCTAAAGAACAACCAAAATAGAAATGGAAAAAATAAAGAAGAAATGAAAACAAATTTAAAAGAGTATATAAATATAAACGTTGATTATTATTTTCTTCATACCCCTTGCCTACTCCATTACATAGCAAATACATTGATAATTTAGGTTGTTACATATATTGGGACCGTTGCTACTTTCTATTTTGTATAGCTAATTAATAACCAAAAGATTCTTTTTTGGGACAAGTGTTTATTCATGACCAAACTCATATTACTGCTAGCATCCAGATGAATCTAGATTATTGTTCCTTGCTTTTTTCTAATATGCAACCTGATTATTCATGATTGTGTTATTCATAATTGCAGCGCTCTGCTTTCTATTGTATTGGCAAATCCATTCTCAGTTGAACATGTGTCATTTGTGCAAGTTGTGAACCATGCATACTTATGCACATAGGGTTATGCATATTTGTTATGTGCATATAATGTAGCATCTAATATCATTGCAAGTCATGGATACAAACCTATATACCGCTAATATAGGGGATTCTTCTACTGCCGAGCTTGGAAATAGAAATTATAAAACAGATATAGGTTGAAATATAATTTCTTGGTGAGTGAAAATACTACCAAGTGTCTGACTTGTATGTTTGTTCCAAAGTGATAACAGGAGAAGCATATAAAACAAAACAGCATCAAATCGAGGAATGTAGAAACACAAATTTTTATTTCAAATGTCCGTCTAAAGTTAGAAATGTGCTGGAAGAGGCAATGAATAAGGAGCAACTTAGAAGGGAAAGAAGCTTTGAAGTTACGCAGGTAATGATTTAGAGAATTACAATTTGGAAGGT
Source organism: Allium cepa (assembly GCA_030765085.1). Lineage (NCBI taxonomy): Eukaryota > Viridiplantae > Streptophyta > Magnoliopsida > Asparagales > Amaryllidaceae > Allium > Allium cepa. Next base: position 275,627,479 of record CM060937.1, on the reverse strand, counting down.
GGTGAAAACAATGAAGTTGCATCAACTAACAAGAGAGGGAATATTAATGGAAGTGGATGGCTATTAGGAAGAAGACAACAAAAAATCCAAGATATAATCATAAAAGGTCCAATGGACTTATACATAAGCTATATGAGATCAAAATATCGAAGTGGAAGATCTACTATGAGACAAACTAGTACAAATGATATTTGTGAAACCAAAATAAAAGTTAAAATTATTCAATACATTGCTCCTTTTTTTATCAAATCGGCATTGCATTAAATGTAGCTCTAATGCATTTAGAGACATGGTGGAGACAATTTGTAGGTATGAAACTAATATGAAGCCACCTATTTATCATGAATTGAGAGTTCCATTGTTGAATAAGGTATTAGAGTATACACATGATTTAATGAAGGGTCAGAAAGAGCAATGAAAAATATATGGTTGTTTTATTAAGTTGGATGGGTAAACAACATAGAAGGGGAAGAAAACATTAATTACTTTTTGGTGAATTGTTTGTTGAGAATGATGTTTGTGGAATCTATGGATGCATCTTCTTATGTGGAAAAAAAAAGATTTTTGAGTTACATGATAAGTTTGTGGAGAGATTTGGGGAGACAACGTTGTCCAAGCCATAACAAATCATGAAAGCAATTTTAAGATGGTGGGTAATTTTTTAAAGCTCGGTTACTTTTTTCAAACTTGGTTGATTTTATAGAAGTTAGTTAAACCTTCAGACACTTAACTAAATTTTATGAATTTGGTTAATTTTCATCCACCGAGAAATTATATTTCAATCAATATCTACTTTACAATTTCAATTTCTAAGCTTGACAGTAGAAGAATCTCATAAATTAGTAGTATGTCGGTTTGTACCCATGATTTAAAATGATATTAGATGCTTCATAATGCACGTAACAAATATGCATAACTCTATATGCACAGGTATGCATGGTTCGCAACATGCACAAATGACATAGTTTCAACCACGGGTGAGCATATACTGGTTAAAATCAAATAAACCAACTAAATCAATTAAGTTTGGTTGATTTGGTTCGGTTTTGTTAGATGATTGATTGGTTTTGCTTTCTATTTTTATATTTCTTTGATTATTGATCGGATTTGGTTTTTAATATTTAAAAATCGAACCAACCAATTAAACCAAATTTAAAAATTAAATTATTTTAAAATAAAAAAATTACTTCAGACAAGCTATTATTTAAAATATTTTCATAATAATACTATTTTCTTTGAATTCATATTAATATTTTTATAAGAGGAATTTGTTTTTCAAAATGTTTGCATCATTTAGACTCAATTAGTTGTTTTAATCATATATTATACTAACAACCAGAAAATCTAATTTATTTTATGATAATCCAAAAATCAAACCAAACCAAATATAATCGGTTTGATTGGTTTCGGTTTTAAAAAACATCAGTTTGGTTTAGTTCGTTTTATGTTTCTTGAATGGTCATTTTGGTTTCAACATTTTTGATATGTTTCAAGCCGAACCAACCTTTGCTCACCCCTAGGTTCAACTGGGGATGGACTTGCCCGTACAACACAAAGAAGAACATGTTACAATCATAAATAATACAATCATAAATAATCAAGTAGCATACTAGAAAAGGCAAGGAACAATAATCTAAATTCATCTAGATGTTAGCAGCAATATAAGTAGAGTCGCGAATAAACAATAGCCCAAAAAAAGAATTTTTTGTTTATTAATTAGCTATACAAAGTAGAAAGTAGTAACGGTACCAACATATTTAGCAACCTAAAATTATCTATATATTTCTGTGTAGTGGAGCATGCAAGGTTATGGAGAAAATAATAATCAATGTCTACTCTTTTAAATTTGTTTTCATCTTCTTTAATTGTTTCATTTCTGTTTTGGTTGTTCTTTAGATTATGTTGTTAACTTAGTTATTTTTTATAAAAATTAAATTTTATGTTATTTTTTTTAACAAAAAACTTGGTTATTTTTTTCCAAATATGAATTAATTTCATAAAATTTATTTAACTTGGTTATTTTTTTATGGAACTATGCTAATTTATCTAAAACTTATTTAACTTTTTTTCATAAACTCGGTTACTTTCATATAATTCAATTAAGTTTTAAAAAGCTTGGTCAAAATTCATAACTTGGGTAAACTTTATAAATTTATTTAGTGATTAATTTTCGTGAACTTTGCTAAATTTTATATTGTCAATTCATTTATTTATTCGCTATATATATACATGTTCACTGTTTCAGATCTTGAAAATATCGGACGATATCTCGACCGAGATCTCGATTCGATCTACTTGAGAAACGAAACAACAAACTCAGTGTAAATCTCATTTCGAAGATATCGACCGAGATATGGCAATATCGGCCGATATATCAACCGAGATGAGATACTGAAATATCGGCCGATATTTCAACCGAGATGAGATACTGAAATATCGGCAGAGATTTTTTTTATTCTAAAGCTAAAATTTAAGCCCATGCCTGACTGAAAACAATAATTAAAAAAATTGAAGCCTGGCTACTATAAGCTCCAACTATTTCAATAGTTAACATCTCCTCTTTTAATTGCTAAAGTTAAACCCTAAAAAAGTTCTCTAAATCGAACAACGATACGCGAGACTTTTGAATCACATTCCGAGCCACTTGAAGAATAGCATTTTAAGATACGTTAATGACTCTTTTTGCTAGTTATCTTCTTATGGTAAACGTCTGGTTTTATTTTGGTTTACCGTTATGTTTTTTGTGTGATTTGTATGTAAATAGAAGATTTGAAAAGAATCATGTTTAATCTTTAATGTTTTATGTACATTTCGCATGTTTTATGTACATTTTGCATGTTTATATATGTTCTACAATCTATTGCATTTTCATGTTCGACATTTTTTTACATGCATATTACTTACAAATGTATGCATTTTATGTTCTACTTCTGTGTTATTGTTTAATGTTTTGGATCTTTTCTGTGTTTTATGTCTAACAATAATTCGTGTTCATGGGTTATTCTATTAGCTTAACCATATTACGATTTATAAATATGAATGATCTTTCGTAGATTAATAAAATGAATTATTATTTTTATGGTAGCATTCATAAATATTGTTGTGTAAGAATATCAATTTCCAACATATCATATACCCGAGATGGTTCCGAGATGAGCTTTAAGACTCGAGATGGAACTCCGAGACAAACACCCGAGATGGACTCATCTCGTCTGAGATTTCCCCCAATACGAGATAGAGTCTCTAAAATCTCTGAGACGAAATGTGACCGAAATTCAAAATTTAAAACATTGTACATGTTCATCTTTTTATTTATTATTGATTAAAAGGTTTTACCAATGAGATATGCTTATGGCAAAAAGAATGTGTGTGTACGAATCTTGATCAAACTGATATTTGCCTAATGGATACTAGTTCGAAGCATATGGTTACCTTGTTGATTAAATGCTATTAATGAAAATAATAATTCACTCTTCTTAATAATAAGTCCAGGAGATTTCATGGTTCATACATATATATATTTATGTCACTCGTTTCCTTAATCTTATGCTGGAAGATATTGGAAAAATAAAGGAAGTTGCAAGCACATTAAAAAAGAAGTAACTCTCTCTAAATATATCAACAATCATAATGGAGTTTGAACATGATAAGAAAAGAGCATTGTTAAAGGGACCTATTTTTAATAACCGGGACCAATTTTAGAGTGACTCCCAAAAAAATTGTTATGGAAAAATATGATAAAGAAATCAAATAAAATGATTAACTATTTTTTCCTCGTGCAGAGCAAAATTAGGCAAAACTCCGTTGGAAAACAAAAGGAAAAACGATGGTGGTTCAACAAAAATCATTTTCGGTAGGGTCTGATTGAAGAAAAAAAGTCGAAAAAAGATGGAGGATCACTAAAATGATGAGGGTAGTTATGGACTTTATTTTATTTTTGCTGGGGGCAAACTTTTGTTACTCTCCATGACAATTTTACGAAAACTGAAAAATTAGCATCTTCATCCAAAATTGAGTCCTTTTTAACAATACTCTAAGGAAATTCAATGGGAATAAGGAGCCACAAAAATTTAATTGAATTGAATTGCAACTAATTTTTACGCTTGCAAAGTTTGTGCAAGTAAAAACCTTATATTCGAACCATGTTCACATTAGATAATTGGGTAAGAAGTAAGCAGATGACGAAAATGAGAGCTAAAAAAGCTTAATTGAAACTGTTTTAATGACATTTTAGGAATAATATCTTTACATAATTATAGTCATGGATCTTCTCAAGACCTAATATGGATTATATATAAGTACGAAATCCACATCCATTGGACGTATCCAAAGAAAAACATGTGTTTAACTATTATTTATTGCTAATCGGTATAAATAAATGCACACAAAAACTAAAATCAAAATGAAAAATGCTTTGGTTTAGAAATTAAAATGACGTTTCCATAAGTTTCATTATATAAGATAGCTTGTTTATAAATTAAACACGGAATGGGAAGAGAAACAGAATTAAGTTATTAATGCTATAAGAGTGAAGCAAAACATTAATAATATAGAGTTACCATAATGCCCTTCCTGCTATCTGGTGTACTTTGTTACTGAAGAAAGGTATTCTCATTATATATAGAAAATGAGGCAATGGATAAAAAAAAAGATATTACAAAGGTATTTCATAAAAATGAAGAGAAATACAATTATTTATACGAAGATATTTTCACTATACCTGACATGACAATTTTCAAATACACGATTTTTCTACAAATAATACGCCATTGAGCATGATAAATAAGCTATATGTGAATTGTATAAATGAATTGAAAGACCTCATAAAATAATCAAGTAAAGAATATAGATGAATTGTCCTGTTACACGAAAGCGGAGGGGGGGTTTGATATTAATTTGGCGATCAAGTCAGGAGACACAAAATCATTTGGCAAACCATAGATTTAATATGTAAGAATCAAGAAGTTACTATGATTCTGAGTGTTAACTATTGCGTTTTTCTCAATTTGTTGGTATTTTATAATGATAGATTTATGATTTTATGCATTTTTCTCAATTAAGTGGTGGAATTTGTAATTATATGGTAATTCCGCTCGCATATTACAAAAGTTTGCAATTTTAAGTCTCACTTGTAATGCAGCAACTTGTGTAAGAAATTGGAGTGCCTTTGAGCATGTAAAAAATGTTTAGAACACTTATTCATGTTTTTTTTTAAATGCAAGAGTGATGATTTATTCAAGTAGAGCACTTATCGAACACTTACTCATGTTGTCTATATCAAAATTTAAGTTAACATGCTATATGTATCGTTTGAGTTATATCCATAGCACAAAGCAAAATAAAACTTGAGTATGAAAAAAATTATGTTTATTAAATACAATCGAAATTTAAAATATTCATTTTATATAGATGACTCGAATGAGTGGATGACCGATCTTGTGTATTCAAATGTTGAACATGACTTGGTTTTTGAAGATATGCATTGACAAGGTAAATTGTACAATGAGCGTCTAGAAAGAGCATACATGTCTAGACAACATCCAAGTCAATAGGCAAAATAAAAGCTTCAAGTTCAACTTAAAGCTTAAGATCTAAATATGTTGAGAATAAAGAAGATGCTAGTTTTGATGATGATTTGGAGGGAGAGGGCTTGAACTATAATTTGAAAAAGGATGAAGATTACGAGCATGGTTTGGAAGAGGTGAATGATAACATGGATTTTGGGGATGATATGAGCGATTAAAAGTTTAAAACTCTAAATCAAGTATTTATGTAATTAAGTTGTAATTTCTAAATACTTTGATGTTATAGACTTAAAATGGACGTCTTTGCGACTTCTTATTTTGATTTGTGTACTTGAATTTACGGTGTTTTATTCTCAAAATTGCATGAACATGCAGTTTTTTACTGTCCAAAACTCAATTTTTAATAGCAGCTTTAGCTGCAGAAATTAATGTTGGAAGGACCAAAAAGTATTGCACAATGCACGTAAAAATGGGTAAGGTGCATAAAAAAGCCAATGTGCAGACCTTGCGCTTTTAGCTTTGACATTGGCTAGAGCAACACTTGATATTACAACCATTAGGACTAATATTCACATTCTAATTTTTTGATGATATAAGAACAAATTCGCTCAAATTTAGCCTTATGTTGCATATGTTATTGCTAAATTCAACAATGAAGGATAAAGTACTCTGCAATTAATTCAATCATTTGTCACGATTCATGCAGTGAAAATTTTGCTTTGTGGAAGCTTTTCTCGATAGATTTTTTATCATCCAAATCACAAAGAGATAAATTTGGATAAAAAATAAACGGACATGAAATCAAAGAACAATACACAAAAGATTCCACACAACCACTCTCTTTATTGATTCACCAAAATTTGTTTACAATTCATCGAACAAAATAAAAATAAACAAAATGCAAACTGAACAAATAACCAAATTTAGAAAGGGAGTCTTGATCTTTATGGCTAAAATTGTTGGAGGAGAATAACAAAGATGGAAGAAAAGAAAATTAGCAAATAGATTTTCACACATTTTACACTCTTCTAGACTTTATTTATAACATCAATTACTTGATGTCCAAGTTAATATTAGATGACAAAAAATAAGTTGATTAGCTAATTAGAGATAAATAAATATAACCAAATATGTCTATTAATTAAATGAAACAAAATTTTCTCTTTCTTCCTTTTTGCATGTTTGTTTCCTTCTAGTTGTAATTTTGTATCACCAAAATTTAACAATTCATAGTACTTAAATTATTTAACATGGCACCTCCTTTTGAATTTCTATTTTTCTTAAACATTCTTGCCCCGGCATCTTTTTCAGTCTTCTTCGAATATCCAAAATCCTATATTGTCCCTCTAGATTGAGATGAGATGTGACAATTATAAAAATAAAAACTAGTGCATCATTGTCACGGATGTTAATTTAAAGATCAATACTGAATTTATGGCTTGTAATGTCGATGAATCCATTAAGGCAATTTCCTTTTTTTAAACCAAGATTCTAAATTAATACTTTTATTTTTACTAAAACAATAATAGCTTTGAGTTTTACTGGATAAATTATCCATGTCGGTCTTTATTTCACGCACTAATGTCTGTGAACATGATTGGTCTTGCCATAAATGTTTCACTATGTATGCTACAAATTATTGTTTTGGGTTTTAATATGTCGGATGTATTCACCCTTTTCTGTTCAAATTTATATAAATAAATTTGGTAAGGAACACTAGCTTAAACGGTAAGATCTTTAGACAGTGGTTCTAAATGTCTTGGGTTTGATCTTCAAGGCACCAAAATGAGTAATCAGCTTTCATTAAGTATTTATTATCAAAAAAAGTAACCATTGGTATTTAGTCTCTCCTTGATTTGCTTGCATAATAAATTTTGCAATTTCTTTTTAGTAGATATAAACTCACACTATGATACTAAAGGAAGTTTGAATCAAATGGCTGCAAAATATACTTGTAAACTAAAGAAGAAGAAAAATCAATGGGTAAGATTCTATACTTTTATATACTAAATATTCAAATATGCTATTATTTAAACCTGTACATATCCGTTGAACGTGTGTAAAGAAAAAACATGAATCAACTTTTTTACTGCAAAATAATAGGCACAAACGCGTACAAAAATTCTTTTAGGAGTATTAAAGCACGTCAAATGGGCATAGGAAAAAATGCGAGCTAAGTACTTTTTATTGTAAAATATTGTTTCTGAAGTACTGCCATAACCTCCTATGAAGAAAATATCATGCATATAGTATATGTATAATATACTTGCGTAATGAAGCATCACGATCAAAGCTTCATTTTGGAGTTTGCTCATTATATATTACATAACACATGCACACACACGTGCGCAAATAAAAAAAACCCAAGTCCTCTTTTTTTTAAGACTATATATAACAGACATTTCTACTATTGAGTCACGTGCACTTTTTATTTTTGAAATGTTATTTGATAAGCTCGTTGACAATCAAATAGTGTACTCTACAAATAAATAGGACATTGAACAATAAATACATCTTATTGTATCTCTGTTGCCTTGTAACTTCTCCATATGATTGTATATTTTTGTAAGCTTTAACATGATTAAATGACAAATATAAGAAAGTAACCATGCTACTCAAGCCTTATGCCATCACTTCCATATAATGTCGTAATCGGACTTTTAGATAGCCATAAAGGCCTTACACCAACACTTCCAAATATAAACCCTTTAGGTCGTCGCTTAGGTCTTATATCATCGCCTTAGTCTAATGTCATGAACAAACATTTAGTTAGCTACTAAGGCTTTACATCAACATTTCTGAATACAATGTCATATTCAAACATTGGATTGCCCCTAAGGATTTACACCAACACTTCCGAGTATAATGTCATACTTGGATATCGGGTTGCCGCTAAAGCCTTACACCACGCTTAGGATACTCCATCTAATTATTCATTTATTAGGTCCCGCATGTAATTACGCATTAAGCTTCATTAGGTTCTAAACCATTACTCGGTCATCTTAAACCTCAAAATCATCTTCACAGTACATCACGTTTTACGAAACTAAATTATACCCTCGGTCACCTTACGCCTAATTTGTAAGCTAGGGTATTAGCTTACCGTTGGAAGTTCATAAGTTTCGACATTGACTCCTCGTCTATAGTCAACAGGTCTTGGTATTAACTCTTTACTCAAAGTTAATAGGTATTTACATTGACTTTCCACCAAAATTCAATAGATTTCGGCGCATCACTACCGTCGGGTCCGCATTAGGGAAACCTCGTTTAACATGTTCCCATTATAAGCATTACGGGAGGTCTTATCGTTTCGCGTCAGTAAACACCTTCGGCAATCTATTCTGCTTTCGCCAATCTCCTCCGCCTTCGCCAATCACCTTTACCTTCGTATTTCCTTAGTTCATTTTACTCAAAACTTAGTATTTTAAATATTTAATGTGCTATATCTATTAATTTGAAAAAATTTAAGTATAGAATACAATTTTAAAATTATTTGTATCACATGGCCATCACCCACTACAAATAGTTTTAAAAGAAGAGCACGGTTTAAAAAAGGGCAAAGTGAAATAAACTTCAATCTACTGGAAAGATTTTAACCAATATCTGATTAAGATTAGAATCGTGTTTTGTTCATTAACCACATGAAATTTGTCAGCATATAATTATTTGTAAAGAACTTACCAATAGAACTTATCTAAACCAAACACATTCAGATATTGACGATATATGTAAATTTATAGATCTAATCAGCTCGAATTTAAGCTATTTAACCCAAAATAGTGAGTTAAAACAACAAAATAACAAAGCACGAACCTTTTTTGTCTCGAAAATAATGGAAGCATGAGGAAAAACTTGCAATTTGACACTGAGATTAGGGACTAGAAGATAAAAGAGAAACATGAATATGATCTTTGTAGTTTATTGGGATAACTCATAATTTCAAATGACGGAGAGGATTTTAAGCAATGTGGGCATTGACAAATATGTCCTTGGGTTGTCATGGATTGTCATATGGATATTGGTGTAATTTCAAAGCTTCATTCGGAGGTATCCTATTATATGTGTGTGCGCGTGTTAACTATATGGTTCTCATGTAACATGCCCAACAATAGCAATATTAATAATGTGTCCATTAAAATGTAGTTATTTTTAATAGAATGGTATATCAATTATGTGTGTCCACACACATATGTTCGGCAAAAACAAAAAACAATGAATAAAACATAAGAACACCCAAGAACGCTTAAACAATGTATCTATAATATGAAATCATTTATAATAGATGAAGTAACACTTGAGCATATCAAATATTCAACATGCTAAATAAGAATAGGGTAAAAACAAAAATAAATAATAACGCAATAAACAAGAATACCTAAGAACACTATAATGCTCATTAGCATTTAGAAAGCGCTTCGGTAATTGGGTGAAACTGAGCATTTGTTTCATAAGATTGAACACTTCTATGAAGGTAACATCCAAAGGTGCTTTAAACGATACTTATGACAACATAGATCTATAACACAAAATCTATTCTTAGATGAGACCATTAAGCCACTGAACTAGGATAGTCAACCTTTAAAGTTAAGTTTGTAGCTTAAAAAGGGATCTTACGTCTATAAAACAAGTGGGACAACTAAAGTCAAGCATCGTCAAGATAGCGAAACGTTAACTCACTCTTGCTCCTACTTGGTTGCAAACCTCTACATCTCACACTATTAACTTACAGGTTATCATAGATATGGTTTTGTTTCATTTGTTATCGTAAAAAGAAGAGCTGAAAACTCCAACATTTTGTTGTGTCCATTAAGAAGTATATTGCCACTTGTGCTAAATAACTCATGATGGGTACAATTAACACTTAAAGGACACAATGATCAAAAGCCAACACCAACAAATATCAAAGTCTAACCAAGCCTTTAAATTTAAGATTTCGATTGTGTCTTGTCTCGAGAATTTTTCACACAATATCTCGTATCGAATGAGATCTCGAATGAAATGAGTGTATCTCGAGTGTACATCTCGGATTTTAAAGTCCATCTCGATACTATCTCGGAGTAACTTATCCGTTTAAAATTGGCATTTAAAAGGTTGTTATAATAATTGTCATCTATGTATAAACTTTTGAACATACATAATTTATATAAAACGATAGTATTAAGTTTTCTTTTTAGAATAGAGTGATAACATGATTGATTTTTATTGACTGAATGGATTTTACTTATAAGAATATTAAAAACAAAAAATATAAAAAAAAATTGTTTACTTGTTAAAACATAAAAAACAGAATTAAAAAGTAAGTAAAATATCATTAGAGTGTAATTTCTTTTGGATCCACATAAGAAGTAAAAGAAATAAGTAAATGAGAAACCATAACTTCGTACGAGATCTTATATTGAGTTTTACCTCAAATTTCGCTAAGGCCTTAATATCTTGAGCGATATGAGTGTCAAATAAGATATAAACAAAATTTAATATGTTGTTTCGCTAAATCTCGTCACATTCAAGTTTGAAAATGAGATCTTAGTTAAGTAAGATAAACGAGATTTGAAACAGTGAGCCTAACATATGGCCCTAACAAAATAAGTACATTCTTATTCTAAACCTGATTAGTACGTTTTATTTGTCTCCGAGATACTCATTAAGTAACGTTCCAGAAAACTAAGACTTTAAGCAAGGCTAATTCTATCAAACCCTAATCCTTGAATCCTAAAAGCTATAAAAACCCGCAAAATTCTGGTTATTAAATGTGCGTATTCTAGCTTCTGATCTTGTTTTCCCATTCATATTTGAGGTGAATTTAGATATAGAAGAACCAATTTGATGAAAAAGGAAGAAAACTCAAGAGAAAGTGGAGAGACAACGTGGGGGGAAGGGGGAAGGGGGAAGGAGGAAGTGGAACAAACTTAAGAAGTAAATGGTAATGTTTGAAGCGAAGAATTGGAATATGGGTTGTTAAACGAATTTCATAGGATGAAATCATTTTGCTGCAAAATGATGGGGAGGGGAAGGTAATGTTTGGGGTGCTAAACTTGAAAACTGGGCTATCGTAGTTAAGTAGTCTCAACTGAGAAGAGATTTTAGTGTTATATAGATTTATGTAGACAGATCATGTAACACTCAACTAAGATATATATAACATTATGATCCTTGTCATGGTTAAGTCTATTAAGCCACTCAACTGAAATAGTTCACCTTTGAAGTTTAGTTGAGTGTATAACTTAAAAAGAGGATGTGTGTTTCTAGAAAACAAGTGGGACAACCATAGTCAAGCACGCCTAAGGATAGCCAAACCTTAATTCAGCCTTGTCCAACTTGGTTGCAGACCTCTACATCTCATACTATTAACTTACATGTTATCATATGTATGATGTTTTTCATCGGTTATAGTAAAAAAAGATGAGCTGAAAATTCTCCGAAGATCACCATAATTGTAATCACCAACTCCAACATTTTGCTGTATCCTTTAAGAGGTGTATTGCCACAAACCTCTAAATAAAACTCAAGTCGGGTAAAATTAAGGTTTAAAGGATTGTGATTAAATGCCAACACCAACAAATATCAAAGCCTTTCATGTGTTACCATAAAAAATAAATACATTTTTATGTAAATTTTCTAAACCTGAATAGTATGTTTTGTTTCTGTACCAGGAACTCATTAAGCATCATATTAGAAAACTGATATTTTCTCCATGCATTCATAAACAGGTTATAATACATGTGCACAACATAATTTGCATGAAAGACTGCAAGTGATTGCTCAAATTTAAAGAGCATGAAATAATCAATTAAAGAAGGAAGTATAAATAAAAATATTACATGGTGGACACCAAGTTGCAGTGAAGTAGAAAACAGTAGGCAATTTGTCATCTGCAAAATAAGAAACCTTAACAAAATTCATCTTTACAACAAAATAGAAAATAAAATAATATATAAAAATTGCATACCAAGAGCCTTGCTGAGAGCAGTACTGAACTCCTGTTCAGATCCAATAAACAAAATATCACCTGAACCTATTAGAAAAACCCATTATTCATAATTTCTTCATGAATTATAAATATAATAAAATATACTCTCTTTTTATTCTCACCTAAGGAAGAGCTAAATGACCTTGAGGAGGAAAGGAACGAATTATTTGGAGAAAAATACGAAGGGTTTGGTTGTAAGAAAGTGGAGGAATAGTTTGTAATAGGGATGGAAGGAAGGGGGTTTATGGAAATTTGGGTTTGATTGAACATGAATGAACAGAGGAGTGAAGCACGAAGCGTCGGAGGAAGCTTTGGTGCCATTCTTCGCCTTTATACGTACAGAGAAGGAAGAGATGCACTATTTTTCTTTCTTTTCCTCTTTTTTTAACAGAGCCTTCTCGTAAACACTGTGCGTTTGGCTTTTGTAGACGGACGCTGGTAGAACGACCGGCAAAATTGAGTACTGGAAGTACGGATCCGGCGATCAACGGAGGAAATCAGGAGAAGCTACAATTTTTGAAGGATGCGATGTGTTCCGTAAGTAGATCCTGCTGTAAAACCGGCAGTTTGTAGACAACCTTTGCCCGTGACAGGAAATTGGACCGATGGTCACCGTCATTTAGCAAATAATAAAATTTTAAAATAATTATAGATAATAAAATTGTAAAACAAAATAATAAATAATAAGACTAAAAAAAAAATTCTAAACATAATTATTTTTAGGATAAATCTTTATTTGGAATAGAACGCAACTTTTTGGTTCAACCGCGAAGTTACAAAAATACCCTTACATGCAGACAAGGGTCGTAAGTTCAAATCCCACCGAGAACAAAAATTAACATCTATTTCTATATGTAAATTTTGGAATGTAGATAAGTTTACAAGTTCAAAACTCTGTTCTAGCAAAAAAAAATTAAATTTTATTCTTTATATTTCTCAATTTACTTTTATCAAATATACATAGAAATTTTAAATTTAATACTTTTACAGAGGTTTTTTTATATACACATGTGTTGCACGTGCCATAAAATCTCGTAGTAACTGTTGACGTCAAAATTGGCCACCAACACCCAGTTGTAAAAAAGTACCAATATCCAGTCAAAGATCTCAGATGGTATCTAATGTAGAGAATATAACATGAAGAACAAACAAATTGAAAATGAAAGCAAGTGAAAATAAACAAAGATTTATAGTGGTTCGGCTAACTTCGATCTACGTCCGCTCCATAATAATCATTTTATTAAACTATGTTCGTTTACAGTTACAATTCAAAATCCAGGAATCAAATTGACAGAGTGTAGTACAGGTACAAGATAAAGAGAAGCAGAAAGAAGCTTCAGAAGATCCAGTTTCTGACGCTATGCTTACTGTATTTATAGAGGAAAGCGTGCATGGATCGGACTGAAATTTCGGCAGAAGGTTCGAGAGACCAAAACGAGGCCGCACATAAATTTCCAAGCCCATTGGAGCCCATAATAGGGATTGGTACCGATCCCTACCAGTGCATCCAAATAGATTGCGATCCCTATGAGGGGTGCCACATGATGTTAACTAGTTGCTCCCCAAATTTCGTACAATTCAGACGTATGGTTTGTGAGATATTTTCCATAAAGTACTATTGCTTGAATTTTGTTTTCAGTCGATCCCTGTGGAGGAATAGGTACTGATTCCTCCAACTTCTTCAAAATGTCATGCGATCCCTATGGACTCCAAGTTTCATGCTAATTGGATTAGTAGAACTCGAGTTATTGACCGATCTTTGTTGCAATATGGTGTGAAGGCTAATTATAGTCGATCCCTATGGAGGGATAAGTATCGATGCCTCCAACTTGCTTCAAATGCTATACGATCCATATGGGGTGTTCTTCATGTTCTAATTAGTTTATCCTCAAAGTTTCATGTCAATTAGATATGTATATGTTGAGATATTGATCAATCTTTGTTATGAAATTGGTCTTAGCCGATCCCTAAGAGGGAGAGTGTAACACCCCAAATTTTTAGTAACATTATTTAGGATATTTAATTTGTTAAATAAAATAAAATAATGTGTTGATTAATGGATTGAGATCTTTGATTAAATTAAGGGGTAGTCGTGCCATATTAATGAATATATAAATGAAGTAAAATGGACTTAAGTGTTAGGAAATAAAGAGAGGGCAAAATAGAAAAATGATGAAATTTATACCCTAAACCCTTAGGAAAATGAACATACATTCATTTCATTTTTCTCAAGTGAAAACATTCTAAGGCCGGCTATAATTAACAATATCAAGAAAAGATAAAGCTAGGATTTTCAAGAGGAAGAATCAAATTACTTAATCAACAGCAAAATCTCACATCTTTAATCACAAAGCTAAGGTGAATGCTTACTACATTCCTTTTTTTATAGTTTTCCGATTCAAGGATAACCCGAAATGATTTTGCATGATAATGCCATGTTTTTGGACGATTGAAAGTTTATATATGCTTGTTGATGATTTGTACATGTTCATATTAATTTTTATGATATGTTCGATATGAAAACTCTATTACATGACAATCCAAATGCCTTGAAAATTTAAATGTAGATCAAAAATGATACTATAGAAGTGGGTTTCAATTTTCATAATTTTTGAATTAATGTGGATTTTATATTAATTTAGTAGTGAAGAAAATGATTTATTAGGTTATAAATTATTTACGAAAAAATAATAATTACTTGGGTCTGAAATTTATATATGTTAGAAAACATACTGAAAATAATTTTCTGGAATTCTTATAGAATTTTTCAAACTATTACATTGAATAAATAAATTATTTAATGTATGAGACTTAAATGTTTTATATATTTAATCAAGGAGAATGAGTGTTTTGCAAATAATTTAAATTAATTAATTCTGAAATTATGGCAGCACTTTTAGGAAAGAAAAATTAGCAACCAAGAAGAGTTTTACAAACAAGACAGGTTGGTTAAAAATTTTACTTAAAAAGGTTTTAAATCAGAATTTCATGCCAAAAGTATGTTTCGCCTATTTTGGTTTCGCCCAGATAGCTTTTGACTAAAACCCACTGCCTCCTTCCACAAACCAATGCACATAGTATCAATATCTTGGTACATAGTGAATCGGAAAAAGGCGGAAAGTAAGAGTTAAAACCAAGGGGTTCCAAAAGGGTCGAAGCGCATTATTATTTTAAAATGGAAGTAGTGTCTGCTTTGCTTTTAAAAGGATAACTTTCGACTTGATTGACTTTCGACTGAGTAAGTGTTTTAAATAAAAGGTTTTGAATGGTTGCTCTTTTTTATTCGAAGTAATGCTTTCGAAGGGGTCGAAACTCCTAGCTACCGCCTTTCTACCTTTCAAAGTCAATGGTTTCGAAAGGTATACTTTGTTTTTAAATTAACCACTTCTCCAATGCCTTCAAAGGGATAGTTTTGACACCATCACTTCTTTACTTAGGAATAGCTTTCGAAAGGTAGCTTTCAACCTAAATGATTTTAAAAGACCCTTTTTTGTTCTGTTGAAGTATAACCTGATGGTTTCGAAAGAAAATAGTTTCGACTTATATGGTTTTGAAAGATGTTTTTCCACATGTCTTAAATTGAACCCAAGTGCTTTCGAAAGGTTTGAGTTTCTAAAGGTTTGATGTTTTCGAAAGGTATTTAAAATGGTTTCGAATGGGTATTTCCCCAAAGGGTTTCAAAGGAGTTGAAAGGTAGTCTTTCTGATGGTTTCGAAAGGGTTGAAATGGTAGGTTTCCAAGGTTTTTAAAGGCAATGTTTTGAAGTATTTTAATATATGATGTCTAAGGTTTTAATGCTTTTGAAAGGAAGGTTTTTAAAGGTTTTGAAAGGATTTAAGTATGGTTTCGAAAGGGAAGCTTTGGCCTTTCGGCCTAGATAAATAAAGGATTCTACTTGGTTTTGAAAGAGATGGATTCAATGGAATCGAAAGGGATACTTTCAAGTGTTAAATGTTTACATAAACTAAGATTTGGGTAATATATATATATATATATATATATATATGTATGTATAACATGGCAAGGTGATTTTGAGTGAAGCATATAGTATATGTATTTTCTTTGTGTGAGTTTGATTTAAAGATTTTAAATCAATTTGAGAAAAAGATTTTTCAAGGAAAATTATGGGAAAGCATCCCTAAGTAAGATGACTAAGATATTAGAATACCATATGGGACCGGTATAGGGTCGCACCCTATACATTAGCTATTGGCCCCAGCTAATTTAGTACAAAATTTCTGTATGTAGAGCTTTGTCACAGGTAAGACTAAAATTATGATTAGACATAGAAGGAAATATATATTTATATACATATAGGTTATTAGTGAGCCCGTAAAACCATTGGGATCAGGTGATCTTGGGAGATGTTAAGTTAGGGACAGACCGTCCAGAAGAGAAGTATTTAACAGATAGTTAAGGATAGACTGTTCCGAAGTGGAGTGTCTAACAGATGTTAGATAAATTTTGTTATTTATTTGGTTGGCCCGAGTCAGCCAAAGGTTAATAGTCAGCCAAACAAAACTAAGTGTGAACAGAGTTCTTTTATTACCTGATATGTATGTTTACATAATGATGCTTTACTGTAGTTTACCAGTTTTGATTGTAGGAAATGATTTTCAAAAGATATGTTCTAAAAGAATGTTAGTGAGGGGAAACTCATTACGCTAAGCAGCGTGGTCTCACTTAACATTAATAACCGAGATGTTATTATTCACACCAGGCTTTATGTCTGACTCGAAGTTTATGTTTTTCCCTTAGACTCTCGGGTGCTCAAAATTGATTTGAGTAGCTGAGGGTTGACGTTCTTTCATGTTTTTAGTAGGATGATGAATAAAGCTACCGAAGGTGAGTAGGAGGCTATCGATGGCTATTTAGGAGTTGCAGTTCTTTGTTTTGTTATTTGTTTCCGTTGTATATGTATTAAGTCAGTTATGACTATATAACTCTGATCGTCCAAGGGGGCATCTTCATATGTCACTCTTGGCATATTTTGTAAGAAGTATATTTTATCATTGTTTGGGAAACATTTTGGGATTATGAAATATGAATATGGAACATGTGTTTTGAGATGTAATGGAAAACTGTGTTTTGAAATCTGTGATTCGTTTCATATTCAAGCGCTTCTGATATTATGGATATAATTAATATAGCCGTATTTAATCGTCGAAACTTAATACTATAGATGACTGCAGTATCTGTAATGCTTAGCTTCGGGCCTTTAGATATGGGATGTTACAACTTGGTATCAGAGCATAGGTTTGTGAAATACTTTAACTAAAAATAATTTTTTAAGACATAATCCTTAGGAAATTGAGTTAAGATCGGGTTATGGGATAACGCTATAGTAACGTACTTGTATTTGCTATATATAAGTACACGCTTTATCTCTAAACTCCTATCTTTGTAGACCGTTCTTCTATATCTCACGAGGCTTGAATACAGATATAGACGGAAGAAGAGGCAAAGTTAATCTTGGAGGAGACGGCACCACCAAAAATGAAAATACCCTATCAAATGCTAGAAGAGGTCAAGGTCAGGCTCATGCTGAGAATGTTGGTTCTGGGGTTCCCCAATTGGACATGGGAGCCATGTATCAGTTTTTCATAAACATGATGCAAGTTGGAATCGCGACTGAAGTTGTTGGAGGAAATGCTGATGGAGGAGGAGTTCAAGAAGCTTCGATGGTCAACCAATATGCTAACTTGAGTAGAGACTATGCTAGGCTTAAGGGAAAACTGTTTATTGGGATTGAGGATGCTATCAATGTGGAAAACTGGCTGCTACACTGTGAGAGAATTTTTACTGACTTAGGGCTCAATGATGAGTAGAATAGGAGACTTGCTTCAAGATAGCTTTAAGGAGCTGCTTTGTTTTAGTGGAAAACTGTAACTGCCGGTGTGGATGAAGAGATTATGACATGGGTAGAGTTTAGGAAGAGGTTTCACGAAAGGTTCATGTAAGTAATAGCGCAATCTGTGTTGGTTAGAAAGTTTGTTGAGCTGTAACAAGTGGAGATGTCTATTCTGGAATATGCTAGTAGATTCGAAGAGTTAGCCCGGTAAGGGTTTGTTACTGTTGACACAGTGTTGAAAAGGAATGAAAAGTATATCGGAGGTTTGAAGCCGGAGTTGGCTAGGGCTACCTTACTACACGTTAGAGACCATGTGATGTGGTAGTGGAAATGGCATTGAGACATGAGGAGATGTTAGCTTGTTTGGAGAATATGAAGGAGAAGGAGGTCCAGGTTGGACAGGGCCAAAAGAGAAAAAATTTCCACAAGAAAAATGCTCAGAAAGGAGGAGCGGCAAAAAAAGAAAAGGTTGAGGTGGTCTGCTATAAGTGCAACAAAAAAGGGCGCTATGGCTATGAGTGTCGTACTGGAAAGGGAAAAGGAAATAAGGTGATTGGAAAGAAGAACATCAGGTGCTTTAATTGTGATCAGATCGGCCACTACAAGAATCAATGCATGGCTCCTGCAAACGATGGAAAGGGCCAGGTGTATGCATTGGAGCCCGCTGCTTCAAGACCAGTAGTGTAGGAGAAGGGAAAGGCTATGTTAGGAGGTTTGCTTCAGATTCACGGTATATCTGTCAGCATTTTGTTTGATATTAGTGCATCTTATTCTTTTATATCTCGATGCCTGATAGATAAACTTAACCTAGAATCCATATATTTAGCTTCTTTCTTAAGAATTGCAAATCCGATAGGTGGATACGCGACGCTTGGGATGAAGTGTGTGACCATTTAAAGTTTGACTTGCTAGGTTACACCATTGTTTGCAGTTTGCACATATTTGACTTTGTTGGGTTTGAAATTATATTGGGTATGGATTGGTTAAGTAAGTTGAAGCTAGGATATTTTGCCAGGATAAGAAGTTATCACTTAGACATACGGATTGTAGTGATCGGATAGTTTATACCATAGAAAACCCTAACTGTGAGGGAATGCTTTATTGGGTGTTATAAAGTTCAAAGATGAGTTGAATCGTGTTTTTATAGTTAGAGAATTCGCAGATATCTTTGAGCTGGTGGTTAGATTACCATCGAAACGAGCCATTAAGTTTCAGATTGATTTAGTGCCTAGAGCAGAACTAGTAAGTAGGCCGCCAAGAAGAATGACGCCAACAGAGATGCGGAAGTTGAAAGCTAGGTTAGATTTGGAAGGTAAGAGTTTAATTAGACTAAGCAGTTCACCTTGAGGAGCAATCATAGTATTTGCTAAGAAGTTGGATGGATTGATAAGGTTGTCTATCGATTATCGTAAGCTAAATGAGAAGAAGATAAAGAATCGATATCCATTGCCAAGAATTGATGATTTATTCGACCAGTTGAGTGGAGCCAAGGTATTCTCACGGTTGGATCTAGCGACAAGATTTCATCAGCTTAGAGTGGCTGAAGATAGTATAGTTTTAACGACATTTAGAACTAGATATGGGTCATATGAATGGTTAGTTATGCTGTTCGGACTCACTAATGCACCGACATTCTTTGTGGATTTAACGAACCGGATTTTCCACGAGCACTTGGCTAGGTTCGTGTTAGTTTTTATTGATGATATTCTGATGTACTCTAAGGATGAGAAGGAGCATGAAGTTCGTCTTAGGGTTATGCTTTCAACGCTGAGGCAGCATCGGCTAAAAGCAAAGTTTTTGAAGTGCCATTTCTGAAAGAAGGAAGTGAAGTTCCTTAGTCATATAGTCTCAGAAAAAGGGTTGTCTATAGATCTGACAAAGATTGAAGCGGTGAATAATTGGAAGAGAGTCGAGACAATAACCGAGATAAAGAGTTTCTTAGGATTGGCGGGATGTTATTGGAGGTTCATAAAGGATTTTTCATGGATAGCTGCACCGATAACTAAGCTAACGCGAATGGATATAAAGTTTGTGAGGACCAATAAGTGCGAGGAAGCATTGCAGAGCTTGAAATACTTATTGACCCATGCACCGGTGTTAATGGTTTCGGAATGGAATCAAGATTTAGTTAATTATACTGATGCGTGCGGAACATGATTGGCAGCTGTGATGTAGAGGGGTAAAGTGATTGCCTATTCATCTAGACAGCTCAGACCACATGAGGTTAGGTATCAGACACATGGTTTGGAGTGGCTATAGTAATATTTGCCTTGAAGGTGTGGAGGCATTATCTTTTGGGAGAGAGGTTTGAGCTTTATATAGATCATAAGTCGTTGAAGAACTTGTTCTCTCAAAAGGAGCTGAACATAAGACAACAGAGATGATTGGAATTTTTAGCCGCTTATGATTTTGGAATAAAGAACACACCGGGGAAAGACAATAAAGTTGCATATGCGCTTAGTAGGAGGCATCAGAATGCAGTATTAGCTATGATAGCAGAATGGAAAGACTTAGAAGCATTGTCGCTTGTAGAGTACTGTGATGATCTGAGATTGAGTCTAGTGGAAGATCTACTAGGCTGTCTTGTTTGGAAGTCCGACCGGTATTGATTGAGAAGACCGCTTCTGACCAGGAAGAGGATCCAGTGTTAGCTGAAAGGATCGAGAAATTAAAGGATGGAACAGAGAGCGTTGACTCTAGGGATTTCAGTCTTGACCAGAACAGGTGGTTAAGAAAGAAGGGTAGATTATGTGTTCCAAACGTGAAAGATATAAGGAAGGAAATTTTGGAGAATGTCATCATTCGAAGTTCACTATTCATCCAGGGGTAACGAAGATGTATCAAGATATGAAGAGAAGTTTCTTCTAGTAAGGAACAAAAAGGGATGTTGGCTTATGGGTAAAACAGTGTTTGAACTGTCAACAGGTAAAAGCCGAACATTAGAAGCCGAATGGATTACTTTAGCCATTGGATATCCCAACATAGAAGTGGGATTCCATTTCTATGGATTTTATTGATGGGTTGCTAAGATCTAATAGAGGGAATGAAAGTACATGGGTCATGGTGGACAGATTGATCAAGAGTGCCCATTTCATTCCGGTCAAGGCAAATAGGACGACACCTGTATTAGCTAAGTTATTTATGACGAATGTAGTTAGACTTCACAGAATTTCTAGTAGTATTATTAGTGATAGATATTCCTTATTCACTACGGAGTTCTAGAAATGTCTTTAGGAGAGTTTAGGAACTAAGAACAAGAGGAGCATCACTTACCATTCGCGGACAGATGGGCAAACTGAAAGAGTTAACAAGATCTTGGAGGATATATTGCGAGTTTGTGTATAAGACGTCAGGGGATCATGGGAAGACGACCTACATCTAGTGGAGTTTTCATATAACAATAGTTATGAGACTAATATAGGGATGGAATCGTTTGGGGTTTTGTATGAAAGACCATGCAAATCCATTGCATGTTGGTTAAAGGCCGAGAATAGGTTCGTTCTTGGTCCGGATTTGGTAAAAGAAGCGGCAGAAAAAATTGAGCTGATAAGGGTGAGAATGAAGGAAGCTCGGTCTACGTAGAAAAGCTATGTGGATAAAAGGCGAAAAGATTTAGAGTTCTCTGTTGGAGATCATGTTTTTGTCAAAGTATCATTGATAAATGGTGTTATCGGGTTCGGGAAGATGAGGAAGTTAGCACTGAGGTTCGTATGACCATTTCCTATTTTAGAAAGGATCGGGAAACTCGCATATAAAGTAAAGTTACCGAGTAGTTTGTGGGAGTTCACAATGTTTTCCATGTATCTCATCTAAGGAAATGTGTAAAGGATCCAGACACTACTATAGCATCAATTGTATTAGAAGATTTAGTAGTGGAACCAGATATGACTATAGTTAGAAAGCCTATCCAGATAGTCGAGAGAAACGAGAAGAAATTGAGAAACGAGACAGTCAGATTAGTGAGAATGGAGTGACGATGCTAGAGACTGTACTTGGGAAATAGAGAGCTGGGTTAGAGACACTTATCCTGATTTATTGATGGTATGTTTTACCTTTGCTAGTGTGTGGTGTACCTTATCGTAATTTCAAGGATGGAATTCTTTAAGGAGGGGAGATTGCAACACCCTATATTTTTAGTAACATTATTTAGGATATTTAATTAGTTAAATAAAATAAAATAATGTGTTGATTAATGGATTGAGATTTGTGATTAAACTAAGGGGTAGCCGTGCCATATTAATGAATGGATAAATGAAGTAAAATGGATTTTAGTGTTAGGAAATCAGGGAGGGCAAAATAGGAAAATGATCAAACTTATACCCTAAACCCTTAGGAAAATGGACACACGTTCATTTTATTTTTCTCAAGCCAAAAACATTCTAAGGCCGGACACCATTAGCAATCTCAAGAAGCTAGAATTTTCAAGAAGAAGAACCAAATCACTTAATCAAGATCAAATCTCACATCTTTAATCACAAAGCTAAGGTGAATGGTTACTGCATCCCATTTTTCTTATAGTTTTTGGATTCAAGGATAACCCGAAATGATTTGCATGATAATGCCATGTTTTGATGATTGAAAGTTTATATATGCTTGTTGATGATTTATACATGTCCATATTAGTTTTTATGATATATTTGATATGAAAACCCTATTAAATGACATCTAGCTGCCTTGAAAATTTAAATGTAGATCGAAAATAATATTTTAGAAGTGGGTTTCAATTTTCATAATTTTTTGAATTAATGTGGATTTTATATTAATTTTCTAGTAAATAAAATGATTTATTGGGTTATAAATTATTTTCGGCAAAATGAATAATTATTTGGGTATGTAATTTATGTATGTTAAAAAACATATTCAAAAGGATTTTCTAAATTTTTTATAGAATTTTCCTAAGTGTTTGATGAATATATAAAATTACCTAAGGTATGAGACTTAAATGTTTTATATTTTTTTTAAGCAAAGCTAACCAGCTTTATAGTGGGTCGTGCCACTATATAAATAATGAGAAAACAGGTGTTCTGCACATGTACAAAATAGCTAAGTGGGAGCAAAGAGCCCAAACCACAATAAAAAATAATGCACAGGAGCTAGGCAAAAGAGGCTGAACTACTAACCAACTATGACTATGCGCCCTCCGAAGAGTAACTGTCACTGCCCACATCAGACGACGGCCTAATAACACGAACATACTCAGAGAAGAGAGTAGTCGGATTCGGATCATAACCTTTAGAAGATGGAGAGCAAATACATTTCTTATCCCAACCGACATCTTTAACTTACTTTTATTCTCCTCACCAATCTCTTCAACCCTAGTAAGAGACAGACCCTCACCCTCAATGTGATAAATAAAACAGTGACTCTCACCCTCAACACCATAGATATAGGCATAAAAGGTGTCAGAGTTGGGTGGGTACCGCATATCGGAAAGAACATGAATCCAAACCCGCTCCTCAGAATTCCAAGCAGTAGAATCGGTCAAAATAGAAGTAGCATGCTTATTCCGGGCCCTACCAACAAGAGCATCAATAGTAGGAGCAATAGCAGAAGGAGCGATAACAGCAGGGGAAACATAGGGAGGAGGAGCAACCTTCGGGACTCACTTGCTGATGGGAGGACGAGGAAGTGGAATCCAATCAGAGAGAGGAATAATGCCAACAGAGGTCGATCTAGAACACGAATCCGATAGATGCCCAAAGTACTGATAACACGTACAGAACTCTGGTTTCCAACTGCAGCGAACTCTGACCTCGATAAAATGGTCCTCATCGAGTCTGACTTTTAACACCGATGGAAAAGGTTTGGAAGGGTTTATTTCAATCAGAGCTTTGGCATAAACCAATCTCTTTCTGGCTACAGTGTTAGCGTCATAACAAATAACCTTACCCACAAGGCATGCTACCCAATTAATCCCGATCATAGGCTGTAGAACAGATGGGATGTGAGAAAAGTGGGTCCAGACAGGAATAGATAAAACCTTATCCTTAGCCCTATCAATAGACGGACTCCAAGACCAGACAGGAATAGATAAAATCTCATTGAATCCGACTTTTATATATTTAATTAAGGAGAAGGGGTGTTTCCAAATAATTTAAATTAATTCATTCTGAAATTACGGCAGAATATTTAGAAAAGAAAAATTAGCAACCAATAATAGTTTGACAAACAAGGCAGGTTAGTTAAAAACTTTACTTAAAAGGTTTTAAATTGGAATTTCATGTCAAAAGTATGTTTTGCCTATTTTGGTTTCGTCCAGGTAGCTTTCAACTAAGACCCCTTTCCTCCTTCCATAAACCAATGCACATAGCATCAACATCTTGGTACATAATGAATCAGACAAAGGCGGAAGGTAAGTCGAAACCAAGGGGTTCCGAATGGGTAGTAACGCCTTATTGTTTTAAAATTGAAGTAGCGCCTGCTTTGTTTTCGAAAACAAAAGGACAGCTTTCGACTCGGTTGGCTTTCAATCGAGTTAAGTGTTTTAAAGAAAAGGTTTTGAATGGGTTGCACTTTTTTATTTAAAGTAATGCTTTTGAAGGGGTCGAAACCCCTAGCTACGGCCTTTCTACCTTTCGAAGTCAATGGTTTCGAAATGTATACTTTGTTTTTAAATTAACCACTTCTCCAATTCCTTTGAAGGGATGGTTTCGACACCATCACTTTTTTAATAGCCTTCGAAAGGTAGACTTTCGACCTTTTTAAATGACCCTTTTTGTTCCGTTGAAGTATAACCTGATGGTTTCGAAAGAGAATGGTTTCGACTTAAGTGGTTTCGAAAGGTGTTTTTCCACATATTTTAAATTGAACCCAAGTGCTTTCGAAAGTTTTGAGTTTCTAAAGGTTTGATGATTTTAAAAGGTATTTAAAATGGTTTCGAAGGGGTGTTTCCCCAGAGGTTTTCGAAGGAGTCGAAAGGTAGTCTTTCTAATGGGTTCGAAAGGGTTGAAATGAAAGGTTTCCAAGGTTTTTAAAGACAATGTTTTGAAGTGTTTTAATACATGATGTCTAAGGTTTTAATTCTTTCAAAAGGAAGGTTTTTCAAAGTTTTGAAAGGATTTAAGTATGGTTTCGAAAGGGGGCTTTGGCCTTTCGGCCTAGGTAAATAAAGGGTTTTACGTGGTTTTGAAAGCGAAGCTTTCAATGGGATCGAAAGGAGTACTTTCAAGTGTTAAATGTTTACGTCAACTAAGGTTTGAGTAAATTATATATATAACATGGCAAGGTGCTTCTGAGTAAAGCATAGAGTATATGTATTTTTCTTGTGTGGGTTTGATTTAAAGATTTTAAATCAATTTGAGAAAAAAAAATAAGGAAAATTATGGGAAGGCATCCCTAAGTAAGATGACTAAGATATTAGAATACCAGATGAGACTGGTATATGGTCACGCCCTATACATTAGCTATTGGCCTCAGATAATTTAGTCCAAAATTCCAGTATGCAGGACTTTATCATAGGTAAGACTAAAATTATGATTACACACAGAAGGTAATATATATTTGTACATGGATAGATTATTGGTGAGCCTACAAAACCATTAGGATCAGGCGACCTTGGGAGATGTTAAATTAGGGACAGACCGTCCAAAAGAGAAGTATTTAACAGATAGTTAAGGACATACCGTCGTAAAGTGGAGTGCCTAGTAGTTGTTAGATAAATTTTGTTACTTTGTCTGGTAGGACCGAGTCATCCAAAGGTTAATAGCCAGCCAAACATAACTAAAGTGTGAACAGATAGTTCTTTTATTACCCAATATGTATGCTTACACAATGATGCTTTACAGTATTTAACCAGTTTTGGTTGCAGGAAATGATTTGCAAAAGATATGTTTTAAAAGAATGTTAGTGAGGGGAACCTCGTTCCGCTAAGCGGCGTGGTCTTACTTAACTTTAATAACCAGGATGTAGTACTATTCACACCAAGCTTTATATCTGACTCGAAGTTTATATTGTTAGAACCTCAACTGTTGGATTTTTTTAATGACAACAACTATACAATTATGTCAAAGAATCTCTAAGCTAATTTGCAGGTACATGAGCATCAAAAAGAGATAATCAAATACGTTCAAAATGAAGATATACAGTACAAAGGGATGAAAGAATGTATATGGAGATACAAGAAGAGATATACACGATAGAGACAAGACGAAGATGACAAACAAAGTATTATTAGTCATATAGTGTCGCGTCTAGAGTTTAGAAATGTTAAAATCTTCTCCAAATGGTATACACACATATACATTCATATTTTAAATGAAAAATCAAGTTTTCAAAAATTGCATGAAGCGGGACTCGAACCCGGGTCACTAGTTCAAAAGGCAAGTGCTCTAACCATTTGAGCTATGATAATTTTTCCTTACAAATTAAATTCGGACGTCTGAAATACTTCATTCAGACGTCTGAATGCTGAAACTAGAATATTGTTTCACAATATTCAGACGTTTGAATGAAAATATTCAGACGTTTGAATAAGGCCAGAAGTAGCCTATTTCCTTACTGTTTGCGTTTCAACTTAATTCAGAAGTCTAAATTATTCAATTCAGAAGTCTGAATATCTACAACGACTATATTTTCAAATAGGCACTTCCTTTCATGAAGAGATGCGTCCTTCATTTCAATAGACATGACCATATCTCTTCATGACAACTCTTCACGAACAAATGCACCTAGTTATAATCTATGTAAACACATTAGAATCATGCTTTCATAACAAGAATTCAATTTATCCTTACTCTACTCTCATATTCTTTGATTTTAATACTCTTGTGCATTCAATTTCATACAAATTCATTCTATTACTTCCTTATTCTTCACGTATTCATATATATATATATATATATATATATATATATATCATAAAGGAGAAAATTATAGGAAGATTGTACTTAATTGACTTATCGGTGTTATTTAGGAACACGCTATAGTCAGATACATTTGATTTTTGTAAAGAAGTCCTGTTCGGTTGCTCAGGCAGTTGAATTCCTATTCGGTTGCTTAGGCGGGTGAAGTCCTGTTCGGTTGCTTAAGCAGTGTAAACATGTTCCTCCGGGTTAAGTGAGGGTTGTTGTAGTTGAAATTCCAGAAGGAGTCTGGGACTGGACGTAGAATGGGAAGTTCGAACCAGTATAAAAATTCCTGGTGTGCTCATTTTCATTTACTTTGTTATTATCATCTGTTTCCGCATTTAGATTTAATTATATTCCATATTACACGATCCTAAGTGATAGCTAGCCACACTAGTGATTTTTAATTGGTATCAGAGCTTGATATTCTAGAGATCGTAACAACATCCTAGAATAAATGGCTACAAAGAAATCTAGTCAAGGCAATAAGAAGAGGAAGAGCAATAAAGAAAAATCAAAGGAGCAAACAAACAAATGCTTCATGGTAAAAGATAATGAGGTTAGTGATCTAATTTTTGATGATATGATAGAAATAAATTCAAAACCTCTAGACACTTTAAAGAGTCTCAAAAGAAAATATAAGGAAGCTCTGGAAAATCAGAAGAAAGCAGAGTTCGAAAGAGATACGCTTAAAGGCGAGAAGAAAATATTAGAAGAAGAACTTGAGAAAATTCGAGATTCACTCTCTGACAATTATCAACTTGCTCTATTAAGTCAAGAAATAGGAGCTCAAAAAGAAAAGAATAATGCTTTAGCTTCTGAGAATCATGAGTTAAAAACAAAATTTAAAATTGTTGAGTTAGATAACACTAGTCTCAAAACTATGCTTGATGGCATTACTAAAAATATTTTCAATTTTAACAAAGGGAGAGACAATTTATCCAGGATTATTGAAAATTTTCAACTTGCTTCAAGTAAGAAGGGATTAGGTTATGTTAAGAATTCAAAAGCTCACAATGATAAAAGCAGTTTAGGCTATAAACAAGCTAAAAGTAAAAATAGTACTAGATATGCATTCATGTATACTAACTTTAGTACTAGTACCAGTAGTCAAGATAGTTTTAAAACCAATTACAGTCATAATAGTATTTTGTTTAGAAATAATAGAAATTATTCTTCAAGTACTAAGCTAATGACTAATAGTATTAAGATATGGATTCCAGCTAATATGATTGATCATGATAAACAACTTTATCTTAGCAACTATTATAAGAATGTGATTTGTAATGAAAATTATATTTATAAAGGTTCAACCACACCCAAATGGGTATGGTTTCCAAAGACCTAACCCCCCGGACCCTAACACCATAAGTGGGTACCGAAAATGATTATTATTTATTGCAGGTACTCGGAGAAACAAAAGGAAAAGAATAGATTTTGGAATTTTAAAGAATGATCCATATGTTTAATAGAATTACGTGCTTACAATGAAATATGGACTTCAGCAAATATGGTAAAATCTATTTTTTTCTCTTAATTAATATTGAGTTTATCTCACTATATTTATTATATTCCCTCATTCTTTTTGATAATGACAAAGGGGGAGAAATTCATATGCATATTGATAGAGGAAGATATTATACTTAGGGGGAGATGTTATACTTAGGGGGAGCTTTAAAAATTTTAATACATTTTTTATATAGAATGAATATATTTTTAATTGTATAGTTGTCATCATCAAAAAGGGGGAGAATGTTAGAACCTCAATTGTTTGATTTTAATGACAACAACTATACAATTATGTCAAAGAATCTCTAAGCTAATTTGCAGGTACATGAGCATCAAAAAGAGATAATCAAATACGTTCAAAATGAAGATATACAGTACAAAAGGATGAAAGAATGTATATGGAGATACAAGAAGAGATATACATGATAGAGACAAGACGAAGGTGACAAACAAAGTACTATTAGTCATATAGTGTCGTGTCTAGAGTTTAGAAATGTTAAAATCTTCTCCAAATGGTATACACACATATACATTCATAGTTTAAATGAAAAATCAAGTTTTCAAAAATTGCATGGAGCGGGACTCAAACCCGGGTCACTGGTTTAGAAGGCAAGTGCTCTAACCATTTGGGCTATGGTAATTTTTTGTTACAGGCTAAATTCAGACGTCTGAAATACTTCATTCAGACGTCTGAATGCTGAAACTAGAATATTGTTTCACAATATTTAGACGTCTGAATGAAAATATTCAAACGTCTAAATAAGACCAAAAGTAGCATATTTCCTTGCTATTTGCGTTTCAACTTAATTCAGAAGTCTGAATTATTCAATTCAGAAGTCTGGATATATACAACGGCTATATTTTCAAATAGGAACTTCCTTTCATGAAGAGATGCGTCCTTCATTTCAATAGATATGACCATATCTCTTCATGATAACTCTTCACGAACAAATGCACCTAGTTATATTCTATATAAACACATTAGAATCATGTTTTCATAACAAGAATTTAACTTA
Organism: Allium cepa; assembly: GCA_030765085.1. NCBI lineage: Eukaryota > Viridiplantae > Streptophyta > Magnoliopsida > Asparagales > Amaryllidaceae > Allium > Allium cepa. The sequence goes on along the minus strand of CM060937.1, from coordinate 275,597,768 downwards.
TTCTTATTCTACTCTCATATTCTTTGATTTTAATACTCTTGTGCATTCAATTTCATACAAATTCATTCTATTACTTCCTTATTCTTCATGTATTCATATATATATCATAGAGAAGAAGATTATAGGAAGATAGTAGTTAATTGACTTATCAGTATTATTTAAGAACACACTACAGTCAGATACATTTGATTTTTGTAAAGAAGTCATGTTCGGTTGCTCAGGCGGTTGAAGTCCTATTCGGTTGCTTAGGCAGGTGAAGTCATGTTCGGTTGCTCAGGCAGTGTAAACATGTTCCTCCGGGTTAAGTGAGGGTTGTTGTAGTTGAAATTCCAGAAGAAGTCTGGGACTGGACGTAGAACGGAAAGTTCGAACTAGTATAAAAATTCCTGGTGCGCTTGTTTTATTTTAGTTATTCATATTGCTATAGTAACTTAGTTTATTTCCGCACTAATATAATATAATTCCATATAGCACGATCCACATTGTCTTTTTTCCCTCAATTGTTGGACTTCAGCAAATATGGTAAAATCTAATTTTTTTTCTTAGTTAATATTGAGTTTATCTCACTATATTTATTATATTCCCTCATTCTTTTTCATAATGAAAAAGGGGGAGAAATTCATATGCATATTGATAGAGGGAGATATCATACTTAGGGGGAGATGTTATACTTAGGGGGAGCTTTAAAAATTTTAATATATTTTTTATATAGAATGAATATTTTTTTAATTGTATAGTTGTCATCATCAAAAAAGGGGAGAATGTTAGAACCCCAATTGTTGGATTTTAATGACAACAACTATACAATTATGTCAAAGAATCTCTAAGCTAATTTGCAGGTACATGAGCATCAAAAAGAGATAATCAAATACGTTCAAAATGAAAATATACAGTACAAAAGGATGAAAGAATGTATATAGAGATACAAGAAGAGATATACACGATAGAGACAAGACGAAGGTGACAAACAAATTATTATTAGTCATATAGTGTCGTGTCTAGAGTTTAAAAATGTTAAAATCTTCTCCAAATGGTATACACACATATACATTCATATTTTAAATGAAAAATCAAGTTTTCAAAAATTACATGGAGCAAGAGTCGAACCCGAGTCACTGGTTCACAAAGCAAGTGCTCTAACCATTTGAGCTATGGTAATTTTTTGTTACAGGCTAAATTCAGACATCTAAAATACTTCATTCAGACATTTGAATGCTGAAACTAGAATATTGTTTCACAATATTCAGACATCTGAATGAAAATATTCAGACGTCTGAATAAGGCCAGAAGTAGTCTATTTCCTTGCGGTTTGCGTTTCAACATAATTCAGAAGTCTGAATTATTCAATTCAAAAGTCTGAATATCTACAACGGCTATATTTTCAAATAGGCACTTCCTTTCATGAAGAGATGCGTCCTTCATTTCAATAGATATGACCATATCTCTTCATGACAACTCTTCATGAACAAATACACCTAGTTATAATCTATATAAACACATTAGAATCATGTTTTCATAACAAGAATTCAATTTATTCTTACTCTACTCTCATATTCTTTGATTTTAATACTCTTATGCATTCAATTTCATACAAATTCATTCTATTACTTCCTTATTCTTCCCGTATTCATATATATATATATATATATATATATATATATATGTATATGTATGTATATGTATATATATATCATAAAGGAAAAGATTATAGGAAGATTGTATTTAATTGACTTATCAGTGTTATTTAAGAACATACTACAGTCAGATACATTTGATTTTTGTAAAGAAGTCATGTTCGGTTGCTCAGGCAGTTGAAGTCCTATTCGGTTGCTTAGGCGGGTGAGGTCCTGTTCGGTTGCTCAGGCAGTGTAAACCTGTTCCTCCGGATTAAGTGAGGGTTGTTATAGTTGAAATTCCAGAAGGAGTTTGGGACTGGACGTAGAACGGGAAGCTCGAACCAGTATAAAAATTGCTGGTGTGCTCATTTTCATTTACTTTGCTATTATCATCTGTTTCCGCATTTAGATTTAATTATATTCCATATTACACGATCCTAAGTGACAGCTAGCCACACTAGTGATTTTCATATGTTTTCCCCTTAAACTCTCGGATGCTCAAAATTATTTGAGTAGTCTGAGGATTGAGGTTCTTTTTGGTTTTTAGTAAGATGACGAATAAAGCTACCGAATGCGAGCAGGAGGCTAACGGATAGCTATTTAGAGTTGTAGTTCTTTGTTTTGTTTTTCATTTCTGTTGCATATGCATTAAGTCAATTATTACTATATAACTCTGATCATCCAAGGGGCCATCTTTATATATCGCTCTTAGTGTGTTTGTAATAGGTATATATTATCGTTGTTTGGGAAACGTTTTGGGATTATGTAATATGAATATGGAATATGTGTTTTAAGATGTAATGGAAAACTCTGTTTTGAAATCCATGATTTTTTTCATATTGAAGTGCTTCTGATATTATAGATACCATTAACATAGCCGTATTTTGTCGTCGGAAGTTAATACCGTAGATGACTGCAACATCTGTAGCGCTTAGCTTGGGGCCTCTAGATAGGGGATGTTACAAATAGGTACCGATCGCTATGGAGCGACAGATGCTGATCCCTCCAGCTTATCCAAATGACATGCGATCCTAGGGTAGACTCCTTAGGGTCCCCTCTTATTTTTTTCAAAGTTTCACTTCAATGCGCCTTGTGGTTGTTGAGTTATTGAGTGATCATTGTTGAGTTGTACTATTGAGCTGAATATGATCCGATCCCTCTTCTTTTGCCCATAACTCTAACATACGAATTATGATCGATTTGAAATTTGAAATGTAGTCTCGTGAGGTCTTCCTTATCACTTCATACCATTTGCACCTTGATTGGGACAAAAATTTGGGATCCAATCCCAATTCACTTGACCATCGTCTATAGCCTTGTTTATAGCCTATCTCCGAGCTTGGTAATCGTGATGTCACTGGGTTAAATCCGCCTATGTACTACCTTATTAGATGGCGGGTTAACAGTAACAAAATGAATTTGGACCGCTCTTGAAACTGACCACAACCATTTAGAAAATATGCTTAAAAGTTACGAAAGCATATCAATCAAAAACGCATTTCATTATAAGCTGCAGAATGAAAGATATGGTGGTCTTAAAATCATTCTTCTTCATAATCAATTTTTAAACCGCCTTGGAGAGCTATCAATTATTGCATTCAAATGGAACGTTCAAAAGTACTGGATTGTTTTACTCGACAACACGAAACTATTGATCCTGATTTCACTAACTCCGAGTTAAACGAAGAAGTATGACATAAAGAAAATCGATTTAACCTTAATGATTTTGTTAGGTACCGAATAAAATTATACCAAACAGAATTACATCGAACAAAATACCCGATGAGGGTATGTCAAACCGTAAAAGTGGTCCAATGGACCTAAACCTGTTCAGACTAAATAAATTTAACCGAATAGATTTTACCCAACAAAATTTACCTAACAGAATATGTAACGACCCAGAATTTTTGGTAATTAAAATTTGAATATTTAATTAATTTTAAATATTAATAAGTGAATTTATAAGTCGAAGAAATTTAATTTTGAATAATTGGATTTAATTGGATAATTAAATCAATAATTTAATATGTTAAATTATGGAAATAATTGAAAATTGAGTTAAATATGATTGAAAATGATTTGTAAAATTTTATTTTATCATATTGAAATTAGAACGATATTTTAGAACTTTTAAAATCGAATTAAGAGTTAATTTGTGAAAATTGAATATTTTAATATTTAAATCGACTAGTGAAAATAGTCAATTTTCGAACAGTCTCAGAATTGGACGAAACTAGTTCCATTGGGTCCGTAATAGTTTGTTATTACCGGATTTCAATTTTCGTAGCAATCGGAGTTATCGTTTGATCGTGGCAGCTCGAAACGCATCGAATTTGTTTTAATATTAATTTGGCGAGTTAAAATAGCCATTTTTCAAAAAGTCTCGGATTTCGACGAAACTAGTTTCATCGGATCCGTAATATGATATTATTGTAAGGTTTCAAATTTCGTGTCAATCGGATTTACCGTTTGTCCGGTACAAATTAAAACGCGTAGAAAATCATTTAAATAGGTTTAATTTAAATTGAACGTTTATTGCCATAACTCGCACAGATGACCGAATTAGCTTTCGAAACCTGTTCCATTGTGTCCGAAACGCGGGGTAAACCCTAGAAACGCTGGTTATGGCGCGTAAATCGGAGTTTGGAATTCCCGCATGAATAGTGTTCAAAAATTTCCTATAGATAGACCATAAATTCACAAGAAAATAATAAAAAAATTCTAAACCCTAATTCTATTCAGAGCCGCCAGTGATGAAACCGAAGGCCGAGAATTTTCGTTTCTTTTCCCCTTGATTTCTTCAAAACCGTCAATCGATTCAAGAAATGTTCAACTAAAAACTTGTAGAGCACAACACGATCTATAAATCCAACGGTGGAGATCGTGTTTGGAGTTGTGAATTGGTGGCAAGTCGAGTTGGAAGTGTGGCCGTTCGGCCTCGATTTTCATGCTGGGGGCTTGACCGAGCTCAGTGCTTTTTGTGGTGAAGTTGGAGTTCGCACAGGCCTTCGATTTGGTGGTGGAGTGATGGAGTTTCGATGCTCGAGGTGATGGGAATATGGAACCCTAGTTTCGACTAATGGGTTATGTGTATTCGGCACTTACTGTAGGGAGAACGAAGAAGAAAGGGGTAGGGGTGGATGGCTTGGATTCAAAGGAAGGGGATCTAATGGCCAGTATTAGTTTAGGTTAAGAAAATTATAATTAATTGTTGTAAATTTTAATTATAAAATCGTGTAAACTTGTTAAATGCATAACTTTTTCATACGAGGTCAAAAACGCGCGAAACCAGTTGCGTTGGAATCGTATGGACGAGCACTACGCTATGGAATTGGATTGGAGTCGTTTGGAGTTAGTGAAAATTTTGGGTAAAATTAAACGTTTGTTTAATTTTATTCGAAATAAATCGCTAAAACAAAATTGAAATCAAGGTGAGAACTTCTCACCAATCGAATCGGTTTCGATTTTATTTTAAATAGTTAGATTTAAAATATTTGAATGCATGTTTGAATGATGATTGATATCTATTGATTGTTAAAATAGACATTATGCGCCGTTAGTAAGCGGATGTTATTTATTAAAAACATATACCGTGAATATTTCATAAACAGTGAAATTGGTATTATATATAATAGCAATATATATATATTGGCATATGTATATATTGGAGTTATTGATTTCCCGCATTGTATAGCGGATGAGACCCTATTGCGCCGTCTATTAAGCGGATAATATTTTAAATCCCATATACCGCGATAATTCCGTACTGGAGCGGAATTTGTATTGTGCTAATGTTTGTGGATGCAGGAAACAGGTTGGAGGGATCCAACTGGATTCCTCAACAGTATTTATTTGAATTCAGATATTTTGATATTTGATGGATTATCATATCGATATATGATATCGTTGTTGTCGAGATTGACTATTTGGTGTGTAGCATCATTGGACCAAACTTTGGAACTTTAAAATGATTTTTAAAGTGATTTTTGAAAATATACAATATTTTTGGAATTGATTCATTTTAAATAAATAAACGAAATAATTTTAATGTTATAAAAAATTATATTTTTGAGAAATATAGTTAAAAACTGATTTTTGAAAATATGGGGTTAATGATTTTATAAAATAGTTAAAACGGGATTTCTGAATTTATTATAAAAAGTTTAAAAATAGGATTTATAAAATTTGATTATTTTACAAATCAAAATGGTGAAATTATAAAGGGGATTAAAGATGTTTTAAAAGAATAATAATATAAATTGATTTATATAAAAGATTTATAAAATTGATAATTTATAAATGAAAATATTTGAATTATAAAACGAGTTTTTATAAGTGTTAGAATGAATTATGAATGGATTTCATAAATGAATGAAATTTATAGAATTATAAACGGTGAAGTTATAAATGGAATTTTATAAGCAGTAGGTTTATAAAATTTATAAAGTTATTGAAAGAATAGATTTGGATAAATAAACGAATCTTATAAGTTATAAGATTTATAATTATGAAGTTTAAAGGAACGATTTTGCAAGCAAATAAATTATAAGTATTTCACTTATAATATGAACTTTTAGTATATCATTGAGATATGAATTGAGATAGGTTAATAAAGGAATTTATAAAAGGAAGTTGTTATAAAATAAATAGAAATGGAGTTTATAAACGTTGTTTTATAAATTCGCAAACGACTTATTTTGATAAGAAAATTGTTATAACTTATTTATGGAATTATATTCACGTTTTAGACAGTGAATAATCCTTTGAAATAAAATGAATAGAAGTGATGAAAGTTGTTAACGTAGTATATTCACGTTTTTGAATAGTGAATAATATGTTAAAGAAAATGTTTTGGACGTGATGTTTTAAATAGAATTAAAACGATCTTACAATATTTTTAAAATGTGTTGAGATTCGAAACCATAGATTTCAACATTCATTGTTGAAATAGACGTTTTCGAGAAATAGAAGGAAATAATGGACTATAACACTGTAGTTATAGTAAATGATTTCCGAAAGGAAATGTTTTGTATAGTATTGGGATTTATATATCTATTTTAATTTCGAATCCCTATACTAGTGATTTTGGGTTGTCGTAACGATGTTTTACGCAACATTCGTTTTGGCCCAAATAAATATGTTTAAGAGAATGATTTCCTTAAAGAATGAAATATATGCTTAATTTCGAATTAAGTATATTGAATATTTTCCAAAGATTGAAAATAAATAAATTTTGTGAATTACTTATGAATAAATAAGTATGGAAATGTTTTCCAATATAAAGTGAATATTTTGAGAATTTATCTTTTTGAAGATAAATTGAAATGAATAATTGAAGTCGTATATTCATAGATATTGTAAAATATAAATTCACTATGGAATTTATAAAAGAAAGTGGAATTTGTTAAAAATAAATATTGATTTATTTTTGAGATATTGAATTATATATCTTGTAAAGATATCTTTGGGAAATAAATAATTTGGAAAATTATTTGGAATCTGGTGATGTTGTGCATATCCATTGATAGTTCAATAACCGACTATCAATATTTACCTTTGAAAGGTATTTGTTATGATTTGCTGAATTTGAATACACACTTATTTTTAAATTATTGCGCTCGTTATTCGGATTACCCATTCCGAATAGTGATACGATGTAATGGATAGCATTGAAGATCTGTGTTGAAGACCCGGTATTTGCGAGAGCGATAGGATGACATGTCGATTGACTCTGCACCGAGTAGCTACGGTATAGAGTTCTCCATATGTGATGGGAAATCCGATCAGGATTGTGGATATCCGGATTGCAAGGACCTCTTTGTAAGTGCCTTCGGTTCTGTTCGAGCCCGGAACAGACTTGTATGGATTGTATGTCTGACATTACAAATTGAGATATAAAGCAGATTTCTTTCAAATATATTTCTGTTGGTGGCGGAGAATTTATTCTTTTAGCTTAACACCCTTCTCTGAAACGTACGAGCTCAGAGGTTATGTAGTTGAAGGTTATCAGCAATATATTCCCAATTTGGTAATGTGACATGCTGAGTGTTGCTGTGAAATGATCATTGTGTTGATTATTTGGGATAGGATCATTTATTTGATCGTCTATCTTGGTGATCATTTCTATGATCATTTGTTGACCCAAAGCATGTCTTTTGAATAAAGTATGTTTTTGTGGACGTGACTTCGTCGAGCCTCACACCTCGGGAATGGTCAAAACAAGAAAGATGCGGCAAGGTTATGGGGGGTAGCGCCCTTTAGGGTATGTGCATTTCCTTCTGGAAAAGGGTGGTATCATGGTATGGAGCCCAGATGCTTACTCATGTTAAAAACACTTTATGATTGTGTGATGATGGTGACGAGCGCTCGGTTAAAGGTCCCAAAGGACCCGGGGATGGCATACTCGGTCAGTTGTTACTCAATTAGGGGTAACCCGGCCTTGTGTTGGTAGAGATCCGGTTTGGTTCTCGGGGATGTCCTTCCAGAGGCGTTCTCATGTGGCAATGGGAAGTTCCTTGGCCTGATCATTCGTTGGAAATCCAATTCCCAATACGAAACCTTGTACGGTATTAGTTGTAGAACCTGTCATTTACTTATGGTGGTCACCACTGTTTAGATGGTAGCTATAGTAGGCATACGATAATGGTCGTATGTTGGCTAAGATTTATATCTTTATTTTCGAAATGATTTCCTCTACACTATGCACTAGTAATAATATCAAATGTTCTTTTTAAATACGTATCAAGCATCTTTGACTATCATAAGGAGAAATCTCCTCCGATTCTGCGTTTGCATTGTGTGTGTGTGCGGGAGGCCTTATGGTAGTCTCATTTTTAAAAGCATTGCGAATTGACTTTAAAAATATTCCTATATTTTATTTTTGAAAGATAAATAAACTGTTTTGAGTTCCCACACCAGTCACATGACTGACTCGGAGTTTATTGTTTTCCTTCCTAAACTCTGGGTGCCCACCAATTTCCACACGGGCAGTCGAGAGTTAAGGTTTATCAGGATATTCTGGAGTTGCTAGAGGCAAGCTGGATGGCATGGCGTATTATTAGTATATAGTATTTCTTTTTCCGCTGTTTGATGTTGTTTGTTGTTGTACACTCTGATGTAATGATGATATGATGTAATGTATAAAATGTAATAACTGATATAGTTCTTTGTTTAAAGATTATTCATTTATTATTATATGTTGTTCCGTTGCGAATTGTGAGATTCTGTTGTTGTTCTGCTGTTTTCTTTCCGTTCTATTTTCTATTTTCTTTCCTCTCTATTTTTCTATCTTCTTATCTCTTCTTCTGTCTTTCTCTTCTTTCTTAAACCCTCAGTGTTCGGTTTTCCGGCATCCGACTGATTGGCATTCGATACAGTGGACGTATTGATGTCGATATTCGGGAGTCGAAGAATCGGGTCCTGACAATGTGGTATCAGAGCATATGGTTAAGCGACAACCATGGTTCTGTTGGGTATTACTCATTAGAGATAGAGTCAGTAGTGCTCTAGAATGAGTTTGAGTGTAATAATAGCTATGAGAGCGTATTTGTTAGTGAATATAAAATTGATTTATATTGTGATGATTGGTTTGTTGAGTGGTGTATGGATTCTGGTTAATACGAGTAATTAACGTTGTTGATAGGGATCTCTAAACACTTGTACAGAACAATTCGACACAATATTGTTTTAAATTGGGTAAATGAAATAATTTTACCTTGATTAAATTTTATATATAAAGAAATAATTTTTCAGAATTATTAAAGTGGATATAAGTTGATTGTTTAGTTGTTTGAATAATCTAAATAAATAAAAAATTGTATAAGCAAAAGAATTGAATTATAATTAAAGTGATTTACAATTGAGAAATAAACTTATATATATAAGAAGTGAAACTATATGAATATATTTATGAATATGAGTTGTAAAATAAAAATGAATTAAAGTTAAATGGAAATTTACTTTAGAAATGGAAGTATAACTTAAGAGATGTTGAATGAAGTTGATATTAGTATCAAAGTAAAATAATAAAGTGAAGTGATAAATGTGAACTTGAGTTATATAAATGAAATTCAACTTTTGTAATTGAATTGAATTAATGGATTGAATATTAATCAATTAAATGTGAATAATTGATATGAAATAATGAATATAAGTGTTAATTCATTAAAATCTAATGTTATTGAAAGATGAATAGTTGAAAAAAAATATAAGCAAAGGAATTTGGTTGTAATTAATATACATTGGTTGTTATATGGTTGTTAGTTGATTGATTGTATATAATTCATTAAGTATTAATGAAATTGAGTTAATGAAATTGGAAGCTAAAGTAATTGGAATTCAATTGGAAGTTAAGTGAATCTTAAATAGAATTGAATTTGATTTGGAAGTGAACCAACTTGAATATGGATTAGTGAATATAAACTAATTGAAAATAAATGTTAGTAAAAACATCCACTGTTAATGAATCAAATGTGATTTAAATTGAAAACCCAATTCATTGAATATTAATGAGAATATGAATGAATATTTATTGGTTATGAATGCTAGTTGGTTGATGGTTGAATATATTGCTTTTGTTTCAATTGCTATGTTGGCATATATAGTTATTATGTTGCTATATGTTGTATATCGATACTATTGTCTATATACATGTTCTCATGTTGTTTGTTGAGTGTTTAGTAGGTGCGGATCGCGTTTGCTTCGCATTTGGAGCTCGCTTTCGCGCTATATTAGCCGTATATGCTCGCTAATAAAATATAAGGTACATATCTCGGATTACATACCGTACTTTTATACTTTTTTCCCTGCGGGATGCCTCATTACTTGATGAGATGTATATTTGTGATATATATACTGTCATTTTTTTTTCGGATCGAGCCGCGCAAAGGAGACTATGGTGATTTTTTCCGAAAATTTAAGGCGTTAGAAAAAATTTGAGAAAATTGGAAAATTTTGAAAACTTTAACTTTGATTTGGAATTGAAATTTAAACAATAGTAGTTGTTTTTGAAAAGATAACTAAGTATGATTTGAAGACTTAGTAAAGTTATTGTAAGAAGTTTAACTATGGATTTTGGAAAGTTAATAGATTCTGTAACTTTTCTTACTTGTTAATTTCGAGGACGAAATTCTTTTAAGGGGGGAAGTATGTAACGACCCAGAATTTTTGATAATTAAAATTTGAATATTTAATTAATTTTAAATATTAATAAGTGAATTTATAAGTCGAATAAATTTTATTTTGAATAATTGGATTTAATTGGATAATTAAATCAATAATTTAATATGTTAAATTATGGAAATAATTGAAAATTGAGTTAAATATGATTGAAAATGATTTGTAAAATTTTATTTTATCATATTGAAGTTAGAACGATATTTTAGAACTTCTAAAATCGAATTAAGAGTTAATTTGTGAAAATTGAATATTTTAATATTTAAATCGACTAGTGAAAATAGTCAATTTTCGAACTGTCTCAGAATTGGACGAAACTAGTTCCATTGGCTCCGTAATAGTTTGTTATTACCGGATTTCAATTTTCGTAGCAATCGGAGTTATTGTTTGATCGTGGCAGCTCGAAATGCATCGAATTTGTTTTAATATTAATTTGGCGAGTTAAAATAGCCATTTTTCAAAAAGTTTCGGATTTCGACGAAACCAGTTTCATCGGATCCATAATGTGATATTATTTTAAGGTTTCAAATTTCGTGTCAATCGGATTTACCGTTTGTCCGGTACAAATTAAAACGCGTAGAAAATCGTTTAAATCGGTTTAATTTAAATTGAACGTTTATTGCCATAACTCGCACAGATGACCGAATTAGCTTTCGAAACCTATTCCATTGTGTCCGGAACGCGGGGTAAACCCTAGAAACGCTGGTTACGGCGCGTAAATCGGAGTTTGGAATTCCCGCATGAATAGTGTTCAAAAATTTCCTACAAATAGACCATAAATTCACAAGAAAATAAAAAAAATTCTAAACCCTAATTCTATTCAGAGCCGCCAGTGATGAAATCGAAGGCCGAGAATTTTCGTTTCTTTTCCCCTTGATTTCTTCAAAACCGTCAATCGATTCAAGAAATGTTCAATTAGAAACTTGTAGAGCACAACACGATCTATAAATCCAACGGTGGAGATCGTGTTTGGAGTTGTGAATTGGTGGCAAGTGGAGTTGGAAGTGTGGCCGTTCGGCCTCGATTTTCGTGCTAGGGGCTTGACCGAGCTCAGTGCTTTTCGTGGTGAAGTTGGAGTTCGCATAGGCCTTCGATTTGGTGGTGGAGTGATGGAGTTTCGATGCTCGAGGTGATGGGAATATGGAACCCTAGTTTCGACTAATGGGTTATGTGTATTCGGCACTTACTGTAGGGAGAACGAAGAAGAAAGGGGTAGGGGTGGACGGTCTGGGTTCAAAGGAAGGGGATCTAACGGCCAGTATTAGTTTAGGTTAAGAAAATTATAATTAATTGTTGTAAATTTTAATTATAAAATCGTGTAAACTTGTTAAATGCATAACTTTTTCGTACGAGGTCGAAAACGCACGAAACCAGTTGCGTTGGAATCGTATGGACGAGCACTACGCTATGGAATTGGATTGGAGTCGTTTGGAGTTAGTGAAAATTTTGGATAAAATTAAACGTCCGTTTAATTTTATTCGAAATAAATCGCTAAAACAAAATTGAAATCAAGGTGAGAACTTCTCACTCAATCGAATCGGTTTCGATTTTATTTTAAATAGTTAGATTTAAAATATTTGAATGCATGTTTGAATGATGATTGATATCTATTGATTGTTAAAATAGACATTATGCGCCGTTAGTAAGCGGATGTTATTTATTAAAAACATATACCGCGAATATTTCATAAACAGTGAAATTGGTATTATATATAATAGCAATATATATATATATATATTGGCATATGTATATATTGGAGTTATTGATTTCCCGCATTGTATAGCGGATGAGACCCTATTGCGCCGTCTATTAAGCGGATAATATTTTAAATCCCATATACCGTGATAATTCCGTACTGGAGCGGAATTGGTATTGTGCTAATGTTTGTGGATGCAGGAAACAGGTTGGAGGGATCCAACTGGATTCCTCAACGGTATTTATTTGAATTCAGATATTTTGATATTTGATGGATTATCATATCGATATATGATATCGTTGTTGTCGTGATTGACTATTTGGTGTGTAGCATCATTGGACCAAACTTTGGAACTTTAAAATGATTTTTAAAGTGATTTTTGAAAATGTACAATATTTTTGGAATTGATTCATTTTAAATAAATAAACGATATAATTTTTAATGTTATAAAAAATTATATTTTTGAGAAATATAGTTAAAAACTGATTTTTGAAAATATGGGGTTAATGATTTTATAAAATAGTTAAAACGGGATTTCTGAATTTATTATAAAAAGTTTAAAAATAGGATTTATAAAATTTAGTTATTTTATAAATCAAAATGGTGAAATTATAAAGGGATTAAAGATGTTTTAAAAGAATAATAATATAAATTGATTTATATAAAAGATTTATAAAATTGATAATTTATAAATGAAAATATTTGAATTATAAAACGAGTTTTTATAAGTGTTAGAATGAATTATGAATGGATTTCATAAATGAATGAAATTTATAGAATTATAAACGGTGAAGTTATAAATGGAATTTTATAAGCAGTAGGTTTATAAAATTTATAAAGTTATTGAAAGAATAGATTTGGATAAATAAACGAATCTTATAAGTTATAAGATTTATAATTATGAAGTTTAAAGGAACGATTTTGCAAGCAAATAAATTATAAGTATTTCACTTATAATATGAACTTTTAGTATATCATTGAGATATGAATTGAGATAGGTTAATAAAGGAATTTATAAAAGGAAGTTGTTATAAAATAAATAGAAATGGAGTTTATAAACGTTGTTTTATAAATTCGCAAACGACTTATTTTGATAAGAAAATTGTTATAACTTATTTATGGAGTTATATTCACGTTTTAGACAGTGAATAATCCTTTGAAATAAAATGAATAGAAGTGATGAAAGTTGTTAACGTAGTATATTCACGTTTTTGAATAGTGAATAATATGTTAAAGAAAATGTTTTGGACGTGATGTTTTAAATAGAATTAAAACGATCTTACAATATTTTTAAAATGTGTTGAGATTCGAAACCATAGATTTCAACATTCATTGTTGAAATAGACGTTTTCGAGAAATAGAAGGAAATAATGGACTATAACACTGTAGTTATAGTAAATGATTTCCGAAAGGAAATGTTTTGTATAGTATTGGGATTTATATATCTATTTTAATTTCGAATCCCTATACTAGTGATTTTGGGTTGCCGTAACGATGTTTTACGCAACATTCGTTTTGGCCCAAATAAATATGTTTAAGAGAATGATTTCCTTAAAGAATGAAATATATGCTTAATTTCGAATTAAGTATATTGAATATTTTCCAAAGATTGAAAATAAATAAATTTTGTGAATTACTTATGAATAAATAAGTATGGAAATGTTTTCCAATATAAAGTGAATATTTTGAGAATTTATCTTTTTGAAGATAAATTGAAATGAATAATTGAAGTCGTATATTCATAGATATTGTAAAATATAAATTCAATATGGAATTTATAAAAGAAAGTGGAATTTGTTAAAAATAAATATTGATTTATTTTTGAGATATTGAATTATATATCTTGTAAAGATATCTTTGGGAAATAAATAATTTGGAAAATTATTTGGAATCTGGTGATGTTGTGCATATCCATTGATAGTTCAATAACCGACTATCAATATTTACCTTTGAAAGGTATTTGTTGTGATTTGCTGAATTTGAATACATACTTATTTTTAAATTATTGCGTTCGTTATTCGGATTACCCATTCCGAATAGTGATACGACGTAATGGATAGCATTGAAGATCGGTGTTGAAGACCCGGTATTTGCGAGAGCGATAGGATGACCTGTCGATTGACTCTGCACCGAGTAGCTACGGTATAGAGTTCTCCATATGTGATGGGAAATCCGATCAGGATTGTGGATATCCGGATTGCAAGGACCTCTTTGTAAGTGCCTTCGGTTCTGTTCGAGCCCGGAACAGACTTGTATGGATTGTATGTCTGACATTACAAATTGAGATATAAAGCAGATTTCTTTCAAATATATTTCTGTTGGTGGCGGAGAATTTATTCTTTTAGCTTAACACCCTTCTCTGAAACGTACGAGCTCAGAGGTTATGTAGTTGAAGGTTATCAGCAATATATTCCCAATTTGGTAATGTGACATGCTGAGTGTTGCTGTGAAATGATCATTGTGTTGATTATTTGGGATAGGATCATTTATTTGATCGTCTATCTTGGTGATCATTTCTATGATCATTTGTTGACCCAAAGCATGTCTTTTGAATAAAGTATGTTTTTGTGGACGTGACTTCGTCGAGCCTCACACCTCGGGAATGGTCAAAACAAGAAAGATGCGGCAAGGTTATGGGGGGTAGCGCCCTTTAGGGTATGTGCATTTCCTTCTGGAAAAGGGTGGTATCATGGTATGGAGCCCAGATGCTTACTCATGTTAAAAACACTTTATGATTGTGTGATGATGGTGACGAGCGCTCGGTTAAAGGTCCCAAAGGACCCGGGGATGGCATACTCGGTCAGTTGTTACTCAATTAGGGGTAACCCGGCCTTGTGTTGGTAGAGATCCGGTTTGGTTCTCGGGGATGTCCTTCCAGAGGCGTTCTCATGTGGCAATGGGAAGTTCCTTGGCCTGATCATTCGTTGGAAATCCAATTCCCAATACGAAACCTTGTACGGTATTAGTTGTAGAACCTGTCATTTACTTATGGTGGTCACCACTGTTTAGATGGTAGCTATAGTAGGCATACGATAATGGTCGTATGTTGGCTAAGATTTATATCTTTATTTTCGAAATGATTTCCTCTACACTATGCACTAGTAATAATATCAAATGTTCTTTTTAAATACGTATCAAGCATCTTTGACTATCATAAGGAGAAATCTCCTCCGATTCTGCGTTTGCATTGTGTGTGTGTGCGGGAGGCCTTATGGTAGTCTCATTTTTAAAAGCATTGCGAATTGACTTTAAAAATATTCCTATATTTTATTTTTGAAAGATAAATAAACTGTTTTGAGTTCCCACACCAGTCACATGACTGACTCGGAGTTTATTGTTTTCCTTCCTAAACTCTGGGTGCCCACCAATTTCCACACGGGCAGTCGAGAGTTAAGGTTTATCAGGATATTCTGGAGTTGCTAGAGGCAAGCTGGATGGCATGGCGTATTATTAGTATATAGTATTTCTTTTTCCGCTGTTTGATGTTGTTTGTTGTTGTACACTCTGATGTAATGATGATATGATGTAATGTATAAAATGTAATAACTGATATAGTTCTTTGTTTAAAGATTATTCATTTATTATTATATGTTGTTCCGTTGCGAATTGTGAGATTCTGTTGTTGTTCTGCTGTTTTCTTTCCGTTCTATTTTCTATTTTCTTTCCTCTCTATTTTTCTATCTTCTTATCTCTTCTTCTGTCTTTCTCTTCTTTCTTAAACCCTCAGTGTTCGGTTTTCCGGCATCCGACTGATTGGCATTCGATACAGTGGACGTATTGATGTCGATATTCGGGAGTCGAAGAATCGGGTCCTGACAATGTGGTATCAGAGCATATGGTTAAGCGACAACCATGGTTCTGTTGGGTATTACTCATTAGAGATAGAGTCAGTAGTGCTCTAGAATGAGTTTGAGTGTAATAATAGCTATGAGAGCGTATTTGTTAGTGAATATAAAATTGATTTATATTGTGATGATTGGTTTGTTGAGTGGTGTATGGATTCTGGTTAATACGAGTAATTAACGTTGTTGATAGGGATCTCTAAACACTTGTACAGAACAATTCGACACAATATTGTTTTAAATTGGGTAAATGAAATAATTTTACCTTGATTAAATTTTATATATAAAGAAATAATTTTTCAGAATTATTAAAGTGGATATAAGTTGATTGTTTAGTTGTTTGAATAATCTAAATAAATAAAAAATTGTATAAGCAAAAGAATTGAATTATAATTAAAGTGATTTACAATTGAGAAATAAACTTATATATATAAGAAGTGAAACTATATGAATATATTTATGAATATGAGTTGTAAAATAAAAATGAATTAAAGTTAAATGGAAATTTACTTTAGAAATGGAAGTATAACTTAAGAGATGTTGAATGAAGTTGATATTAGTATCAAAGTAAAATAATAAAGTGAAGTGATAAATGTGAACTTGAGTTATATAAATGAAATTCAACTTTTGTAATTGAATTGAATTAATGGATTGAATATTAATCAATTAAATGTGAATAATTGATATGAAATAATGAATATAAGTGTTAATTCATTAAAATCTAATGTTATTGAAAGATGAATAGTTGAAAAAAAATATAAGCAAAGGAATTTGGTTGTAATTAATATACATTGGTTGTTATATGGTTGTTAGTTGATTGATTGTATATAATTCATTAAGTATTAATGAAATTGAGTTAATGAAATTGGAAGCTAAAGTAATTGGAATTCAATTGGAAGTTAAGTGAATCTTAAATAGAATTGAATTTGATTTGGAAGTGAACCAACTTGAATATGGATTAGTGAATATAAACTAATTGAAAATAAATGTTAGTAAAAACATCCACTGTTAATGAATCAAATGTGATTTAAATTGAAAACCCAATTCATTGAATATTAATGAGAATATGAATGAATATTTATTGGTTATGAATGCTAGTTGGTTGATGGTTGAATATATTGCTTTTGTTTCAATTGCTATGTTGGCATATATAGTTATTATGTTGCTATATGTTGTATATCGATACTATTGTCTATATACATGTTCTCATGTTGTTTGTTGAGTGTTTAGTAGGTGCGGATCGCGTTTGCTTCGCATTTGGAGCTCGCTTTCGCGCTATATTAGCCGTATATGCTCGCTAATAAAATATAAGGTACATATCTCGGATTACATACCGTACTTTTATACTTTTTTCCCTGCGGGATGCCTCATTACTTGATGAGATGTATATTTGTGATATATATACTGTCATTTTTTTTTCGGATCGAGCCGCGCAAAGGAGACTATGGTGATTTTTTCCGAAAATTTAAGGCGTTAGAAAAAATTTGAGAAAATTGGAAAATTTTGAAAACTTTAACTTTGATTTGGAATTGAAAGTTAAACAATAGTAGTTGTTTTTGAAAAGATAACTAAGTATGATTTGAAGACTTAGTAAAGTTATTGTAAGAAGTTTAACTATGGATTTTGGAAAGTTAATAGATTCTGTAACTTTTCTTACTTGTTAATTTCGAGGACGAAATTCTTTTAAGGGGGGAAGTATGTAACGACCCAGAATTTTTGATAATTAAAATTTGAATATTTAATTAATTTTAAATATTAATAAGTGAATTTATAAGTCGAATAAATTTTATTTTGAATAATTGGATTTAATTGGATAATTAAATCAATAATTTAATATGTTAAATTATGGAAATAATTGAAAATTGAGTTAAATATGATTGAAAATGATTTGTAAAATTTTATTTTATCATATTGAAGTTAGAACGATATTTTAGAACTTCTAAAATCGAATTAAGAGTTAATTTGTGAAAATTGAATATTTTAATATTTAAATCGACTAGTGAAAATAGTCAATTTTCGAACTGTCTCAGAATTGGACGAAACTAGTTCCATTGGCTCCGTAATAGTTTGTTATTACCGGATTTCAATTTTCGTAGCAATCGGAGTTATTGTTTGATCGTGGCAGCTCGAAATGCATCGAATTTGTTTTAATATTAATTTGGCGAGTTAAAATAGCCATTTTTCAAAAAGTTTCGGATTTCGACGAAACCAGTTTCATCGGATCCATAATGTGATATTATTTTAAGGTTTCAAATTTCGTGTCAATCGGATTTACCGTTTGTCCGGTACAAATTAAAACGCGTAGAAAATCGTTTAAATCGGTTTAATTTAAATTGAACGTTTATTGCCATAACTCGCACAGATGACCGAATTAGCTTTCGAAACCTATTCCATTGTGTCCGGAACGCGGGGTAAACCCTAGAAACGCTGGTTACGGCGCGTAAATCGGAGTTTGGAATTCCCGCATGAATAGTGTTCAAAAATTTCCTACAAATAGACCATAAATTCACAAGAAAATAAAAAAAATTCTAAACCCTAATTCTATTCAGAGCCGCCAGTGATGAAATCGAAGGCCGAGAATTTTCGTTTCTTTTCCCCTTGATTTCTTCAAAACCGTCAATCGATTCAAGAAATGTTCAATTAGAAACTTGTAGAGCACAACACGATCTATAAATCCAACGGTGGAGATCGTGTTTGGAGTTGTGAATTGGTGGCAAGTGGAGTTGGAAGTGTGGCCGTTCGGCCTCGATTTTCGTGCTAGGGGCTTGACCGAGCTCAGTGCTTTTCGTGGTGAAGTTGGAGTTCGCATAGGCCTTCGATTTGGTGGTGGAGTGATGGAGTTTCGATGCTCGAGGTGATGGGAATATGGAACCCTAGTTTCGACTAATGGGTTATGTGTATTCGGCACTTACTGTAGGGAGAACGAAGAAGAAAGGGGTAGGGGTGGACGGTCTGGGTTCAAAGGAAGGGGATCTAACGGCCAGTATTAGTTTAGGTTAAGAAAATTATAATTAATTGTTGTAAATTTTAATTATAAAATCGTGTAAACTTGTTAAATGCATAACTTTTTCGTACGAGGTCGAAAACGCACGAAACCAGTTGCGTTGGAATCGTATGGACGAGAACTACGCTATGGAATTGGATTGGAGTCGTTTGGAGTTAGTGAAAATTTTGGATAAAATTAAACGTCCGTTTAATTTTATTCGAAATAAATCGCTAAAACAAAATTGAAATCAAGGTGAGAACTTCTCACTCAATCGAATCGGTTTCGATTTTATTTTAAATAGTTAGATTTAAAATATTTGAATGCATGTTTGAATGATGATTGATATCTATTGATTGTTAAAATAGACATTATGCGCCGTTAGTAAGCGGATGTTATTTATTAAAAACATATACCGCGAATATTTCATAAACAGTGAAATTGGTATTATATATAATAGCAATATATATATATATATATATTGGCATATGTATATATTGGAGTTATTGATTTCCCGCATTGTATAGCGGATGAGACCCTATTGCGCCGTCTATTAAGCGGATAATATTTTAAATCCCATATACCGTGATAATTCCGTACTGGAGCGGAATTGGTATTGTGCTAATGTTTGTGGATGCAGGAAACAGGTTGGAGGGATCCAACTGGATTCCTCAACGGTATTTATTTGAATTCAGATATTTTGATATTTGATGGATTATCATATCGATATATGATATCGTTGTTGTCGTGATTGACTATTTGGTGTGTAGCATCATTGGACCAAACTTTGGAACTTTAAAATGATTTTTAAAGTGATTTTTGAAAATGTACAATATTTTTGGAATTGATTCATTTTAAATAAATAAACGATATAATTTTTAATGTTATAAAAAATTATATTTTTGAGAAATATAGTTAAAAACTGATTTTTGAAAATATGGGGTTAATGATTTTATAAAATAGTTAAAACGGGATTTCTGAATTTATTATAAAAAGTTTAAAAATAGGATTTATAAAATTTAGTTATTTTATAAATCAAAATGGTGAAATTATAAAGGGATTAAAGATGTTTTAAAAGAATAATAATATAAATTGATTTATATAAAAGATTTATAAAATTGATAATTTATAAATGAAAATATTTGAATTATAAAACGAGTTTTTATAAGTGTTAGAATGAATTATGAATGGATTTCATAAATGAATGAAATTTATAGAATTATAAACGGTGAAGTTATAAATGGAATTTTATAAGCAGTAGGTTTATAAAATTTATAAAGTTATTGAAAGAATAGATTTGGATAAATAAACGAATCTTATAAGTTATAAGATTTATAATTATGAAGTTTAAAGGAACGATTTTGCAAGCAAATAAATTATAAGTATTTCACTTATAATATGAACTTTTAGTATATCATTGAGATATGAATTGAGATAGGTTAATAAAGGAATTTATAAAAGGAAGTTGTTATAAAATAAATAGAAATGGAGTTTATAAACGTTGTTTTATAAATTCGCAAACGACTTATTTTGATAAGAAAATTGTTATAACTTATTTATGGAGTTATATTCACGTTTTAGACAGTGAATAATCCTTTGAAATAAAATGAATAGAAGTGATGAAAGTTGTTAACGTAGTATATTCACGTTTTTGAATAGTGAATAATATGTTAAAGAAAATGTTTTGGACGTGATGTTTTAAATAGAATTAAAACGATCTTACAATATTTTTAAAATGTGTTGAGATTCGAAACCATAGATTTCAACATTCATTGTTGAAATAGACGTTTTCGAGAAATAGAAGGAAATAATGGACTATAACACTGTAGTTATAGTAAATGATTTCCGAAAGGAAATGTTTTGTATAGTATTGGGATTTATATATCTATTTTAATTTCGAATCCCTATACTAGTGATTTTGGGTTGCCGTAACGATGTTTTACGCAACATTCGTTTTGGCCCAAATAAATATGTTTAAGAGAATGATTTCCTTAAAGAATGAAATATATGCTTAATTTCGAATTAAGTATATTGAATATTTTCCAAAGATTGAAAATAAATAAATTTTGTGAATTACTTATGAATAAATAAGTATGGAAATGTTTTCCAATATAAAGTGAATATTTTGAGAATTTATCTTTTTGAAGATAAATTGAAATGAATAATTGAAGTCGTATATTCATAGATATTGTAAAATATAAATTCAATATGGAATTCATAAAAGAAAGTGGAATTTGTTAAAAATAAATATTGATTTATTTTTGAGATATTGAATTATATATCTTGTAAATATATCTTTGGGAAATAAATAATTTGGAAAATTATTTGGAATCTGGTGATGTTGTGCATATCCATTGATAGTTCAATAACCGACTATCAATATTTACCTTTGAAAGGTATTTGTTGTGATTTGCTGAATTTGAATACATACTTATTTTTAAATTATTGCGTTCGTTATTCGGATTACCCATTCCGAATAGTGATACGACGTAATGGATAGCATTGAAGATCGGTGTTGAAGACCCGGTATTTGCGAGAGCGATAGGATGACCTGTCGATTGACTCTGCACCGAGTAGCTACGGTATAGAGTTCTCCATATGTGATGGGAAATCCGATCAGGATTGTGGATATCCGGATTGCAAGGACTTCTTTGTAAGTGCCTTCGGTTTTGTTCGAGCCCGGAACAGACTTGTATGGATTGTATGTCCGACATTACAAATTGAGATATAAAGCAGATTTCTTTCAAATGTATTTCTGTTGGTGGCGGAGAATTTATTCTTTTAGCTTAACACCCTTCTCTGAAACGTACGAGCTCAGAGGTTATGTAGTTGAAGGTTATCAGCAATATATTCCCAATTTGGTAATGTGACATGCTGAGTGTTGCTGTGAAATGATCATTGTGTTGATTATTTGGGATAGGATCATTTATTTGATCGTCTATCTTGGTGATCATTTCTATGATCATTTGTTGACCCAAAGCATGCCTTTTGAATAAAGTATGTTTTTGTGGACATGACTTCGTCGAGCCTCACACCTCAGGAATGGTCAAAACAGGAAAGATGCGGCAAGGTTATGAGGGGTAGCGCCCTTTAGGGTATGTGCATTTCCTTCTGGAAAAGGGTGGTATCATGGTATGGAGCCCAGATGCTTACTCATGTTGAAAACACTTTATGATTGTGTGATGATGGTGACGAGCGCTCGGTTAATGGTCCCAAAGGACCGGGGGATGGCATACTCGGTCAGTTGTTACTCAGTTAGGAGTAACCCGGCCTTGTGTTGGTAGAGATCCGGTTTGGTTCTCGGGGATGTCCTTCCAGAGGCGTTCTCATGTGGCAATGGGAAGTTCCTTGGCCTGATCATTCGTTGGAAATCCAATTCCCAATACGAAACCTTGTACGGTATTAGTTGTAGAACCTGCCATTTACTTATGGTGGTCACCACTGTTTAGATGGTAGCTATAGTAGGCATACGATAATGGTCGTATGTTGGCTAAGATTTATATCTTTATTTTCGAAATGATTTCCTCTACACTATGCACTAGTAATAATATCAAATGTTCTTTTTAAATACGTATCAAGCATCTTTGACTATCATAAGGAGAAATCTCCTCCGATTATGCGTTTGCATTGTGTGTGTGTGCGGAAGGCCTTATGGTAGTCTCATTTTTAAAAGCATTGCGAATTGACTTTAAAAATATTCCTATATTTTATTTTTAAAAGATAAATAAACTGTTTTGAGTTCCCACACCAATCACATGACTGACTCGGAGTTTATTGTTTTCCTTCCTAAACTCTGGGTGCCCACCAATTTCCACACGGGCAGTCGAGAGTTAAGGTTTATCAGGATATTCTGGAGTTGCTGGAGGCAAGCTGGATGGCATGGCGTATTATTAGTATATAGTATTTCTTTTTCCGCTGTTTTATGTTGTTTGTTGTTGTACACTCTGATGTAATGATGATATGATGTAATGTATAAAGTGTAATAACTGATATAGTTCTTTGTTTAAAGATTATTCATTTATTATTATATGTTGTTCCTCTGCGAATTGTGAGATTCTATTGTTGTTCTGCTGTTTTCTTTCCGTTCTATTTTCTATTTTCTTTCCTCTCTATTTTTCTATCTTCTTATCTCTTCTTCTGTCTTTCTCTTCTTTCTTAAACCCTCCGTGTTCGGTTTTTCGGCATCCGACTGATTGGCATTCGATACAGTGGACGTATTGATGTCGATATTTGGGAGTCGAAGAATCGGGTCCTGAAAGAATACGTCAAAGAAAATTGTGCTAAACAGAATATTTCAAACATAATATGCCCAACATAATATCTTACACCTATAAATAGCCTCAACTTCATTTGTACAAGTGGAGAATTTCTATGAGCCCATAACCTTACCAACCAAATCTAAGAGAAACTTGGAGCACTATCAGACAACAGGGGACCATATAGAAGCCTCACTACATGCCTGAATCATTAGATCCACCACCTGGCAACAACCCTTACAGCTTGGATCGATCTCTTCTAAGATCTAAGGAAACCAAATATTCTTGCCAACCAAGTGAATTCACTATTTGCAATCATTGTGACTGATCCAAAGAGATCTAGCAAGCAGTACAGCAGTTGTAAATCAGAGAATCGTAATAAAGGATATAAAATGAATGTAGGCTAGAGATTATTGAACTACCATAAAAATTCTATGTTATGTTTACTTATTCTACACTTTACTTTGTGCTTGAGAACATAAATTACATCTTCTATAAGCAACACTAGGATCGCATTCAGGATCACAGACTCTATTGGATCTATGTTTTGGGATGTTTGGCCATTTTTGATGCACACACATTTTTGTAAAAAAATAGAATAACAAACATAATAATGCGACATTTTCCATAAAAATGAAAAGTTATACTAAGCACATATACCAATTTTCTAATGAAGCACTTCCTCGCACCCGCATTAGATGGCACCATTTTGTAGACCCCTACGATTTGACCAAATGGGTAGATCGTCGTCCGGGGACGTTACCACCACACCCTCACTATAATGACTTGTGTTTTGTAGCACTTATACATACGTAGTTAATTGGGATTAATGTTAACAAATTTGATTTCACAATATTTATACATACATAAGTAAACAAAATTATTGTTGATATTGTGACCAAAAAATGTATGTTGATAATCAAATTTAAGTATGATAAAAGTTACCAATGGTTAAAGAACCCACGTATGCGATTAGTGTGTAACATTAATATGCATTTGTTTAAAATGAAAATGAAAGTTTTTAGAATGTGGATGCAAGATTTTAGTGAAATATGAAAGATTGTTTTTATGATAAGGGATGAAAAAGAGGGAATAAGGGGGCCAGGGCTACTGACTCTTTTAACCTTTATCTCTTTTATCATTCTATATATTCAAGTTCATACCTCTCTCATTCATACACAAATCCCTTAATCAAACCATTCTACTTTTCTTGTATCTTCAGAAACTTCATAAACCAAATGGAAAATAAAGCTTAAACACTCTAAAATAAACCCTAAACATCTGGGCACCTGTAGACTAGAATTTTAGCCAATCTCGAAAATATGACCAAGGGGTGATATTACCAAACGTTTGGTTGTTAATTTAAAAATGTAAAATAAAGAGATAATAATGCACAAAAGTAAAGATACAAATTTAGAGTGGTTCGATCAAAAATAATCTACGTTCTCTATAAGAACTTTCTTATTGCTTTACTTTTGTTATACAACTTTGATTACAAGAGGTAATAATTAGAATATAAATACTTGAAAGCTAAAGTTGTTCAGTCCTTATAAGAATGCATGCATTTGTCTATTTATACTTGTTGAAGTTGATGTTGAATAGTTGAGATTGTACTGATCAAACCTAAGAATAGTTTAGGCCATCGATAGATGTACACAGTTGTTAATGCACATGTTTGTTAGGCCGGATGGCCTATATGATGTGGATGATGAGGCTGGCAGGCCGCACTGGGGGCATGGTTGAAATATGGTAAAAGCATAAGATTAGGGAGTGGTTGAAGTATAGATATGTAGGTAGTAGCAAAGCACGTGACGTGATTATTGATGCCAGTCTTTTGAGCGAAATAATGCATGCGAAGCTAGTTTAGGTAGAAGTGGTTCGGTGCTTGCAACTATGGATGAATGTTACTAAAGGATTTAGCGGTTGTGGTCAAGCGAGATTGAGGATGGGCGAGGGAGCTGTCCATAGCTTACTAAGTGGGCGAGCTAGTTGACGATAAAGAGGCCCTCAAAAGGGCAATTTATTTCGACTTCGTCATCCAGTGTTTGTGAGGGAGATACTGGCTAGGCACCTACACCAGTGCGGACTAGTTATTCCTTGAGAGAGCTTTGTTGGCTTGGGATAGTTGGTGGGCAAATCCAAGTGGATGAGCAAGCACCAAGCTATTACAGTGCATGAGCCACTTACTACTATCTAAGTAGGATTGGCTAATATGTTGGACCATTGGAGCACGCAGGCCAAGGCTGACATAGCTGACTATGTGGGTCGGTTGGGCAATGTGCTTTGGTCTGATTCACTACTGCAAGAAATTTGAGCAACATTTTTCCCTTTAAGTTCTGGCCCTTGCATGGGTGCGGACTTGACATTCACGCATTTAATGTTGTATTAAATGTCGTAACATGTGTCTTCGAACCATTGGTAGAAATTTGTTTCCCAGGCGATACAATGATATAACGGTTTTCGACATGGTGATTTGATTGATGCATTGATGATACCTACATGACTTAGATTACTTCATACGTGGCATATATGATAGCCTATATCATTTCCCTTTGCTTATATATTCTCTTCTCCTTTAATATTTTACTTTTTACTAATTAAAATTATAATTTCACCATTAATGATCTATGAAGCTCTCCTTCTCTATTTAACTTTGGTCTCCTACTACAAGCTTGACACATCAATAGTAAGTTGGTTTTCTCAACTTTGATTGACCATGTTTTTCATACCATTACTTTAGTAGGGTATTGCTTATAACAACCATATTTTTGGATAAATGATAATAAATAAATAATTAATTAAAAAAAAAAGAGTTTTGGGAGTTTACAATAAATAGTTTGAATTATTTTTGAATAATGAAATTTATTACGAGGAAATTAGCAATGGAATTAAATGGTTTGAGAATAATTATTTGTTCTATGAATTATAAATTAATTAACTAGAAAATTTATTTCATATTGGGTTCAAAATATGAACTTTTGGATATATAAATTTAATAAAACCTAGAAAAAGAGTATCTAGAAGTTTCCAAACTCCACGCATTCCCAACTCCAGAGACTTCCAAACATAAGAATAAATAAACCCTAACCATTCACGTTTAAACACTTTAGAAAAATCCATCTTCTTCCCACACTCTACCACCTAAATAATTCAATTAAAAATCAAATTAATTCCTATAAATTAAAATGTCAACCAAAGCCTCTCGACGTAGCAAAACCACAATGAAATCGAAGAAGCAAGGATTCGATTGCTAATTTGAAGACAAAAGCATGTATAGTGAATGGAAAATGGAAAAGTAGGTTGGAGTTTTGAAGCAGAACGCGAATTCTTCATTTCATGTGAGTTTATTTACTTACAATTATGTCTTATTGGTGTTGAATTTCCTGGACCTACTCAGTGTCAATGTTTCTATCTTCTCCTACCTATTGAATTCGATCCTATAGCACACACATAAGGAAAGAAAAACTAGGGTGGGAACTAATAGCCGAGTGGGAGAAGAATGAAAGCATCATAATGATAGAACCACAACGATTAACTTATCACCATGGCCTAATTGATTTCCACTTACCTCCAACCGATTGATAGATCATGCTAGACCGGTCCACCGATGGAGGAAGGGGGATATGCTAAGTCGATTGTTTTAGGCGTGTGTGGTTGAGCTTCCAGATTAAAGCATTGTCATTTCTTCGATCAAGTAGCATTACACTATGTTGGAGAGTACATGCATATACATGCAATCTTGAACCTCCTATGTATGAGTTAATGGTCTTATTTTCTACGTGCGTGGGTGGTTCTTCTACAGGCAATGCTAGGGAACAAAGGAAGAAAATTTTAGTTCCATTATAGTATTCATGCATGTTTCTGTGTTGTTTGTCACTATGTGGTGATACACTATGCACTTCTAGCACACATACTTTGGATTGAGGGGAAGTATATATACATATACTATTGTGTTTGTGAGTCTAGGAATGGATAAACAAGAGAGGAGAAACTCAGTGTGTGAATGTAAATTATAGAATCTATATTTGTAAAAATACAAATACAAATAAAATATAATAATCTAAGAAAATATAAGTGCATATATATAATTCTAAACCTATAGTGTACAATATCTATATAAATGAAAATGTCAAAAGGTTTATAGAAAGGTAAAACAAGTTTCAATACATATTAATAAAAGAATTTTCATGTTAGCAAAATGAAATAAATGTATATGACAAATATAATCTAAGTATAGACGTATCTATATGAATGCAAATATAAGTTATGGTTTAGTAAATAATTGAAGTAAAATTATTGGTTATAGGAGAATCTTTGTGTGAGTGAGATAAGAGAATCTTTATATGATTGAATTCATGAAACCTACTGTTAGAAGAAAATAAACCAACTAATATAGGTGATGTGTACCAACTAATATGTGTTGATGTATGTGAATATTTATGTGCGTTGCGTGTTCATGTGTTGTTGGAGTGAATTAACTTGTGTGTAAATGAATACATGTTGTATGCATGCATTTTTAAGATTTTATAATTATTGGGCTCGGTGTGTCAGAGTATGTATGCAAGTTTGTGTTAGGTGAGGTGAAATTGTTACTGGGCAATCAATAATAACATATGCATGTTCCTATATTTGATAACAATTATTTGCCTTCGGTGATATATTTCAATAAGTAAATAAACATAAACTTTGAAACATACTTATATATGCATATGTCTAATAGCATAATAAAGCAACTCTTATTATAATATTCATACAGACTTTTAAGTTGAAATTTTAAGGCATATACACTTATTTGATTGAATATAACCTTGTAATAGTATTCTAAACAATGTTTATTATAAATAATAAAGTTACAACTATATTTATAGGCATAATAATATTTCTATATTTATTTATTACTTTGGATATTATTAGTTATATGTTATGGTTTCTGTATGACGAGGAATTTGAATAAACGGTTTGGTGATTCCGTCTAGTATGAGATTTTCGATAACAAATTTTCGGTTTTTCATCGGACTTCTCATATAGAGATATATAATGTGGATTGAGTGTAGTTTATGAGCTTTGATTACTTATCCGAATAACATGCGGTGGTATAGGACACCGTTATGTTAGTTGTTTGATTATTCATTGTAAGTAAATATCACTAATGAGGATTACACTCGTAGGTCCATATGATACTCAGTAAGGAGTATCTTTTTTATAGTTATTGGTTATAAGAGCCACTTATCGGCCTACTATTAGAGATATGTGTAGCTATAGGGTATTGTTATCCCGCTTTTTGGCAAAGCCGTGATATCAAAAGATTGGTCGAAAACGGGAAACAGTCCGTCTTAGAGATTGGTTATACATCACTTAGCTATGGACATCGATGAATTTTGCCCGAGTCCGGATCAGGCCACGATTGATAGGACACGACAAGAAAGGTTGTAGGAGCCATCATTTCAAGTTTCAAGTCAACCCGAGTTCGTATGCTCAACATATGATGGATTCAGTGTGAAGAGAAATAGTCATTGTCTGGTTCGAAACCATGAAGTTCGAACCCATCCTTTTCGAACCCATGCTGTTCGAAACCATCCACGCCCTTTCCTTCGAACCCATGCTGTTCGAAACCATCCACGCTCTCTCCTTCGAACCCATGGTGTTCGAACCCATCAGCTAGTGCCCAGCCTCGAAACCATCCATTTCGAACCCATCGGCTAGTGCCTGCCTCGACTCCATCGCCTTCGACTACATTACCTTCGAACCCACCACAGTAGCCTACCTTCGAATCCATGACTTCACTCGGCCTCACATCCTCACTTCGAACCCATCGAGTGATCCAGTTCGAACCGATCAAGTTCGAACCCATGAAGATTCCTGGATTCGAATCAGTCACGTTCGAAACCAGGAATACTTCTTATTTCGAATCCACCAAGTCAATTGGTTTAGATGACGTGTTCGCCGTAGTTCACGGAGTCGAAGCGGTCCATTCGGAGATAAGTTAGGATCGATTCGAATATTGCGCGCCACGTCACTGCAAGCCCACGTGCACTGATGGATTCGAAACGAAGGGTTCGAAATCATGGGTTCGAACGACCCAGCCAACCGAGAATGCTAATTTCGAACCGACCATATCTCCTTAACCATAGATCCAAATGCAACCAAATTTTCACAGTAGTTTCCATATGAGGTAAAGATTGTTCCTGCCAAGTTTTAGCTCGATTGGACCATTTCTTGATGGGTTCGAAATCACTTCGAACCGATGTCAGATCGAGACGAAACTTGGTGGGGTCGGTCGCGTGGGCCCACTCACGTGCCAGAAGGAGTCTCACGAAGTTTCAGCAAGATCTGGGCCTCCAACGCCTATAAATAGCACCCTGAAGCCTTCAGAAAAGGGGATCTTTCTGCCATTGAACGCCAAGACTCTGCCGGATTCAAGTTTAACTATCAGAATAGTTGTTGTATTCAGATTTCAGAGCAATTGTCAGCTATAATTCATTGTAATCGATTGAATCGAGCAAAGCAATAAAGAGAAACCCTTCAAAGTGGACGTAGGCACGAACGCCGAACCACTATAAATCCTGTGTTTGTGATTGTTGTTCGTGAATTACTGTGATTTGTTGATTAGAGCTGAATTATACATTGATTGTTGCTGAGTTCTGTGTTAATTATTATCGAATTGAACACGTAAACGGGTGCTTTCACGACTCTGGGTGTTTGTGACCAATTTTGGCGCAAACAGGTATGAGTACTATATGACCATCCACATTGTGTCCAACTTCCTTTATTTTTCAGGAGTGAACCAGATTGTCCAGTATCCACCCTGGCGGCCTAATCGTGGGGTCGTGCCCCAGATCCATGATACCGTAGTTATATGTCCCTTTTGATGCGCATCATAGTATTGGTAGTAGTAGATGGGTGGTTTCCCATAGCCCCTTTTGTCGCCGAGGCCGACAATATATATTACCATAAGGGGAAAACCAGGGTCGTGGCCAGGGCTACCCGTAGATGAGCCATTGGTGGATGGGGTCACGATGTCCGTCGAGGTCACTAAAGACTATAGGAATAGACGGTACTCTATGGTTGGTAAGTAGTCCTAGGTTCCTAGAGCAGGTTTGCAGTAGGCGATTATCAATCTCCCTATCTGGTTCAGGGTATGTGAGTGTAGTGGATTGGAAGATACCTTGAAGATTATAGGAGTAGACTGTTACTCTATGGTAGGCAAGTAGACCTATGTTTCTAGAGCAGGTTTGCAGTAGGCGATTGTCAGTCTCCCGTTAGATATATGGTATATATATATATATATGTGTGTGTATTGAATTGGCATAGATGTCTCTTTCCTATAATGCGTTGATTAGACCAGAGACGGATTGAGTCTAAAGTGTAGTAAGTCCCCGTATATCTATACTCTTTAATGATTTGGTATTTTTGAGATAGCCTTACTTTATAATTGGTGCTTTGGTTTGTGGATGATTTGTATTTATAGTTTGTGTGATGTTGGAAATGGTTCAGATGATTTGATAGGATGTTTCACATTATATATATTGATTTGACGATGATTTCTTAATATGGACGATTCACCCATTTTGATGTTGATTTCGTAATTTTGAATGGTATTATTTTATGGGTGATGTTATTTTGTTATATGATTTGTAGCAGTTGTTAGTCCGAGACATTTCTGGACAGGAACAACTTGATTGGCTTGTGTTTTAGTGGGCTTAGAGGATATATATATATATATATATATATTTAATATAATGATTATATTATATTTATATGACATTGATTTATTGTATATTTTGATGTTGAGATGTGTATTAATTATTTATTATAATACAATGAGATAGTTGACATTTGTGATGAGTTATACTCTTATTGTATTATATATATTATTTATTTCGTTTTGATTGACTTTGTATTGTGTTGTATATTACATATTGTTCTATCCTGTAGGCACACATGTCTGTTGCTTTATACTAAAAATGAGTACTTATAGGTAGTTATATATTTGATGTTTTAATATGTACCAGTGTTTGTCCACGGGGATATTCACATGTGCACCCATATCATCTTATTCTTCGTATTATCTGATAGTATTACTTTGTAATGCTCTTGGATAGTATGAGTTTAAAGGTGGGGTTGTAACAGAATGGTATCGGAGCAGGTTTGAACAATACGAATCAAAAGGAGACACAAGTCATTAGCCCTAATGGACTTACAAGACTTGTTCCTTGGAATAATGGGCAGTAAAATTAATTATTACCTATGTATGTAGGATGATTACTAGGGAGTAATCATCAAGGGATGTATTTGATATTTTGAATTATATAATTAATTTTCACTTTATTCTTTGAAATTTGTTATAATATGGTTGGAGAACAAGGACGAAAGGAGTTAGTCCAACCATTAGTATTTACATTTATGTTTTGGATGGTTTTGTAATTGCATATTTGGGTTTTGGTTTGTTTATCGTAATGCGCAACGAAATTATTAGTTTACGTTGAATACTTTGTTGATAATTTGAAGTTACGTAATTGAATTTGCTTTTTGGATTTATGTATAATCGACTAAGTTTATACTACAATTAAAGATTAGTTGGAGATTTTGAAATTATTATAATATATTAAATTTGTTTGTACCAAAACTGGGAACATCACTCTTCAGACGTATTTATAGAGATTAAAATGAAGAATTTAAATGT
This sequence comes from Allium cepa, assembly GCA_030765085.1. Classification (NCBI taxonomy): domain Eukaryota; kingdom Viridiplantae; phylum Streptophyta; class Magnoliopsida; order Asparagales; family Amaryllidaceae; genus Allium; species Allium cepa. The sequence continues at coordinate 275,565,518 of CM060937.1, read as the reverse complement.
AAAAAGAGGCCAATCTAACAAACATGCCGATTCAAGCAAACGGAAATAGAAATAGACAAAGATTTATAGTGGTTCGGCATTGTAGCCTACGTCCAGTTTGAATGATTTGATCTTTATTGCTGATTACTAATTAGTTACAATAGAGAATAACTCAAAACACTCAAGTTGCAATAGATCTCCGGTGGGGTAACAACATAATGGAGTCAAAAAGTCCCCTTTTTGTTTACATTAGAGTGCTATTTATAGGTGCAGTCTAGAAATATCTGGCTTAGATCTCGGAATACCCCTTTCCACACGTAAGTGAGCCCACCAGATTGTTCCAAGGTCATTTGGAATCGATTCCTAATTGATCCATGTGTACTTCGTATCGATCAAGATTTGCTCCTTTTGGGTTGCGATCGATCATAGGCATTCTCCAAGCGGTAAGTAAGCTCTTGTGAAAATTTAGTAGCATTTGAACTTATAAATTTTGAGTTATGATCGATCTAAGATTCACTTTGTAGGTTGGCTGGACCGTGCGTATCGATACCTTCGTATCAATCAACTTCGTATCGATCTTGTGCGTATCGATCAAGTGTGTTGTGATGAGGTGGAGTGATGAATTAGGGGAGACCTACTTTTTATGCCGCATGACCATTTCTATTGCTTGGCTATGCCTTCTTCGTATTGTTGCTTGGAAGTTCCTTTCGTATCAATGCTGTCACGTGTCCTTCGTATCAATCATTTGGTGGTTGGTTTCGTATCGATCGTTGGCCGATTGATACGAAATGTGTATATTGGAGGATCGATACGAAGAGTGTCGAGTGACAATAAAATAAACCCTGGTAGATGCCAACGCTTGATGGATACAAAGTTAATGGATGGATACGAAGAGAGGGTGGCTCTTGATGGATACGAACTAGCACCTTCTTCATTGATTTTGATCGAGCCACAACTTGAGCATACGATCTTCGATTGATCCAAAACTTGAAGTTCTACCTTCCATAGCTTTGTTTTTCATACCATGCTAATTGTAGCTTGATGCGGACCCGTACTAAATTTGCCAGTATCCATAGTGAACCTGTGTATAACCGATCGTCGGGAAAGACTATCTTTGGTTTCGAGTCAAGTTCTTGGTATCACGGCCTTACCAAAAGGCGGGATAACATTTGTCCCCCAATGTACGTCTTGTGTGAACACGACATGCTTTGAGAAGCTGCATTCTTTGCTCCAAAAAAGCTCTGTCTGATTCGTTGAATAGTCATTGCCTTTTCATCAAGAGATGTAACCTTTGATTGATTTCCAGTAATATAAATGCTGAATTGTTGACTACCAACGATCATGCAGTGTATTGCTGTAAGTGAGTGCTAGCAATTTGTCGTTCTTTGTTTTGATCATCATCAGGTGAGCATTTAATTCCTGTTAAATTTGAAAATTGAATGTTAGTTCATCATGCATGCACGTATGTTAACTTGACTCCTCTTCATGTTTGCACGTTCATAGGTCATTGTCGAGTTCTTTAGTTTTGGTTAGGATCGAGTTTCGTATCGATCCTCTCCCGGACCGATTTGAAATTTGAATTGTAAGAACGTTTGATGGTTATTTTTAAGTCATCTCTTCATATCGATCCTCTCATGGATCGATCTGAGAAGTTGGAATACATGCTTCGCATCGATGGTTATCGATACAAAATAGACAGTCTTTGAAGATGATTCATATCGATGGATACGAGCTCTTTTAGCCTTCAAATGGATGGATACAAAACTGTCATTTCATATCGATGGAACCGAGTGATCGATGCATGATCTTGTAGTGCATTTCGTATCGATGGGTTTGAAGACCAATTACCGATGGATGCGAACTGTTTCATTCTAGATCTATCTAAGCAAATGGATATGAAGATGTTCTTCGTATTGATGGAACCGGTAACCGTTTCAAATGGCTTTGACCACTGGGAGATGAAACGTCTTCTCCTGGTTTTGAATCCATATAAATACAATTTGGACTAAGAATTTTTTTACCTGCTATCATTTTTATTTCCGCCTTCGTATCTATCGAGCACTCGAGAAAGAAGAAACTATCTTCGTTCCTGGATCAACATAACTCATTAATCCCTTAAATTTATCCTTTAATTTAGGTAATTAACCAATTAGTTCCACATTAAAACAATACGATTCGAGTTTTAATGCCAATTCGTCCAAAGCCATGGCCGATTTCGGCGATGTTGATGCTAGAGTTGGGTCGAAGCATGGTCGAGGAAAGAGAAACAACATGCTAGCATCTTGGGGAAGATGAAGGGTCGTGGATACGAAGGAAAAACTGAAACATGGGGAAGTAGCTTGTATCGATGCGGGATTTGAAGCTCGTATCAATTTGGAAACAATGGAACTACGCATCACTAGAAATGATGTATGGAAGGGGTAGTTTCGTATCGATTGAGGATGGTGGAAGTTCGTATCGATCTGGAACGATCGATACGAAATAGACAGTCTTTAGAGATGCTTCGTATCGATGGATACGAGCTCTTATAGCCTTCAAACAGATGGATACGAAACTGTAGTTTCGTATCAATGGAACTGAGTGATTGATACATAACCTTGCAGCGCTTTTCGTATCGATGGGTTTGAAGACTGATTACTGATGGATACAAACTGTTTCATTCTGGATCGATCTGGGCAAATGGATACGAAGATGGTTCTTCGTATCTATGGAACTGGTGACCATTTCAAACAGTTTTGACCATTGGGAGATGAAAAGTCTTCTTTTGGTTTTGTATATGTTTGTGCCAAAATTGGTGATAAACACCCAATTGCCGATGAAAGCACCCGTCAACAATCGCAGATCACAGACAACAAACATGTAGAGAATATAAATATGAAGAACACTCAGAAAATTAAAAGGAATGCGGTAAAGGAAAAAGGTTTATAGTGGATCGGCTATCTCCAGCCTACATCCACTTTGAAGAGTTGCTATTTTATTGATTATCACTCGTTGGTTATAAAGTACAATTGATAATAATTGAGTTACAATGGAGTTCGACAGAATAACAGCATAAAAGAACCAGAAGAACCCCTTTCTAAAGCTCTTGGCTGCTACTTATAGGTGTAGGCTGCAAATATCCCACCCAGATCTCGGAAGACTCCTTCTCTCATATTGGTAGGCCCACGTGATCGATCCTGAGTGATTTCAACTGTTTGCACCAAAATTGGGCAACACCCTTCGGAAGTTTTTTGAAGAGATAATAAATGAAGAAACTAAATTGAAAATGAGGATTATCTAACAAAAACTCCAAATCACAGAAAAGTAAATTGCACGGAGGACAGTAATTTAGAATGGTTCAGCATTTTGCCTATGTCCACTATGAAGTCTTATCACTTTATTGCTTAATACTTGAAGATTACAAATGTTTTAGAGCGAAGTACAGCAGATAATTGACTTAAATTCGAAATCAGTGGCAGTGATGACGATATAGAGTGATTCTGGCAGCGTCCGGGAGTGCTTTTTCTCTAGAAATTCTCCGATCCCCTTTCTGAATGTCCAGGGGCTCTATTTATAGGTGTAGGAGGCTGATATTTCACCTAAAATCCGGGAAGACCGCTTCTGACACGTGAGGGGGGCCCACATGCCCGGTCTCAATTATTATAAAATGCCTGACGGCACGTCTCGATTGGAGTTCGTTCAAAAAAGCATGTCAAAATTTAAAAATAATAATAAAATAATATATATTTACGCATATATATACTGTTTCAATAGTAAACCCTAGCAATTCATACGCAGCCGCCATTATCATTTTCAATGGCCAAGAGCGATCGAAGCTTCCTACTCGTTTTCCACACGATCCATCATCAATTAGAGAAAATCTTCAACTAGAAAATCGTAGAGCTTCTCGAGCTCGACAAAACCATACGGTCGCGATCAAATATCGTGGCCACGATTGGTCGTATTTGGCACAAGAAGGGGAGGAGTTCGAGTGCCTTTTCCAAGGCAACAAAGAGGCCGAGCTTAGCCGTGCTATGGCCATGGGAAGGACTCGTGTAGGCGCACACGGTAGCGTCATCTGATGGGGTTTCGGCAAAGCGATATGGTGTGGAAGATCGGTCAATGTTAGCGAAGTTGGGTTTTGAGTAACCGTCTCGAAATTCGACGAAACTAATTCCATTGGATCCATAATAGTTTATTATTATTGGATTTCAAATTTTCTAGCGTTTGGAGTTACCGTTTGGTCGTACGGGAAAGAAACGCATTGAAATAAATATCGAAAATTCAATATTTTAATTCGATTCAAAATGCTATCTTCCACATACGATCGAATTAGGCCCATAAACATGTTCCATTGTGTTCGAAATTGGGGTAAAGCATAATAAATGCCTTGCGGCACGTCTTGATTGGAGTTTGTTCAAAAAATAATGCAAATTTTAAAAATAATAATAAAATAATATATATTTACGCTTATATATACTGTTTCAACGGTAACTCCTAGCAATTCAAACAAAGCCGCCGTTATCATTTTTAATGGCCAGGAGCGATCGAAGCTTCCTACTCATTTTCCACACGATCCATCATCAATTAGAGAAAATATTCAACTAGAAAATCGTAGAGCTTCTTGAGTTCAATAAATCCATATGGTCATATCAACTATTGTGGCCACGATTGGTCGTATTTTGCACGAGAAGGAGAGGAGTTCGAGTGTTTTTTCCAAGGCAATGAAGAGGCTGAGCTTGGTCGCACTATGGCCGTGGGAAGGACTCGCGTAGGCGCACACGGCATCATCAACTGATGGGGTTTCGGCGAAGCGCATGGCGTGGAAGATCGATCAAAGTTAGCGAAGTTGGGTTTCGAGTAACCTTTGAACGAACGCATTGAAGAAGAAGCATGTGGCGGCCGTGCTTTCCTAAAGCCAAAACTAATGGGCCATATTTATTCCAAGTAAAATAAAAAAGTGAAATTAATTATATAATTTATATTCAAATTTTGAATATTCGTATATTTTTCATAAGAGGTGGGAATTAGACGAAACAAGCGGCAACTGAATCATGGTGACGAGCACATGGGTTGGAGCAGATTCGGAGTTGATCGGAGCTAGCCCAAATTTTAGGTCAAAACGAACGTGTTCGATTTAATTTAAACTTGAACGTTTGGCGAATTGAAAATTCAAGGTGGGTTAATCTCACTTAATTTTGGACAACTGATATTAATTTTAAATAGACAAAATTAATTAATGATTGATTGGTTGAATTGATAAATAATTGTCAGTTGAATGTGATATTATATATAGTAGTATATATATGATTGATATTCCCGTACATATATAGCGGATGAGACCCTATGCACCCCATATAATACCTGATGACCCTATATATCGCGATATTCCACCGCGAAGCAAAGTTAGTATTTTTATGTGTATTAACATCCGTGGATGCAGGAAAATGGGTTGGAGGGATCCAACTGGATTCCTCAAAATGTTGAATTTAATTTCATATCTGGTGGTATATGTTTGGTTGGGATAATCTGTGATAGGTTATTATATGATTTTAATTGATTGAATGCTATCTAGTTTAAGTCTGGATTTTGGTATCTTTAAATACTAATAAAATATGGTTTTAAATTGGTAAAGAATTGTAAACAGGGATTTTGAAGTAAAATGTTTATATAGAGTTTTGGATAAATTAATTGGATAAATAAAAGTTTCGAAATTGTGTTTAACTATTAGGGGATATCGTGAATATGGATTTTGGAATAAAATATATAAAAGGATTTTTAAAATGATAAATTCTTAAATGGTGCTTGTCTAAATATAAAAGGTTTTAAAAATCAAGATTTTTAATAGTTTGAAAGGACATAAGTGAATTTGGAAATAAGTATAAAATTGGTTACGGGTATTCATGTAAGATTTCTAAATTTATGAAATGATATTAAAATCGAGAAATTGGGCTTGTGTAAAAAAAGGATTTTTAATTATTAACTAGGCAAATTTTAAATGTGTTAAGAATGTTCCAGAAACTAGTTATTTAATGATTTTAAATTGTTTAAAGCATATTTAATTATTAATTAGTAACCCTACAATGATTGTTAAAGATTTATTATTATTTAATAACTAGTCGGCATTATTATTTTTAAAATATAATTATTGAATATTTATATGACTTTGTATAATAACTTTTATTTAAGTATATTTTCCTAAATTAAACTTGTTATTTTGGAACTTATAAACATTATTGTGAGATAATTTTTAAATAAAGTTTCAGGAAGTAATAGTATATTCGCATGGCATAATCGGAGGCAGTGAATGCCTGCATTTAAGTTTTGGATTTCTCTAGGATAGAGACATAACCATTAAGCTGTGAATCCATGGATTGATACCGCAGTGGTACTTCCCATATTATTTTTAAAGGGTCTACAAATATTTTTAAAAAGGGTAATTTGTGAATATAATGAATTCGATAAGAAAAGTACGTACTTTTGGATAAAGAGATTTTAGTTATTTAAAATTTGAAATGAAATAAGATTTGGAGTTTTTCGGTGGAAAATAGGATATTTGGTTGAATGATCGTTTATTTGATATTTAAATAAGACTATTAAATCTGGATCTAAAATATAACTTTGGAAATATCTGGGAGAAATACGAAAATTATATGGTACAATTACCGTTCGAGGTGTTATACTGTACGTATAGACTCATTTCGTTCTTCTAGGGCGTTTATAAGGAAATCCATCCACTAGCGGTTAGAAGGTGATATTCGATCTCATTATCGTTTGTTTATTACCTAGAGAACTGAGGTTGAGTTTACCGTAAAAAACGAATGTTGTTTCAAAGAGACCGGGATCGAGTAAGTTATCTGAAAACCACTTCGATCCAACGAGTACGTTTTCGCTGTAAAAATAAGAGCATGGAGTTGAAGATTGAGCAGTGAAGTGCAAAGGCTAATCGCTAGTAATCCTGAGGGTGATTCCAAAATGGATATAGTACGAATAGTGCCTTCGGGTCCGCTCGGACCCAGAACAGACTTATATGGATGAATGCTATCAGTACATTGTCATGGGAGGGAAATGAGCATTCCAAGTTGTGACGACCCGGAAATTTTAACGAATTAAATTGGAATAATTAATTGTTTTTAAAATAGTTAAAAGTCAATTTTAACTTGAATTCCAGGTAACAATATTTACTGGATAATTAAATCATTGAATTATATAGTTTAAATATTGAAATTAATAATTGAAATTGGGTAAAACGCTGAATCTAGACTTTTTAAACCTGTTAAAAATATAATTTGAAGGCTTATAAAATTTATAACGATGATACTGAATATAGTAAAGGTGTTAAAATCGAATTTGGAAGTGTTTTGTTCCATTTTGAAATTATATCGTTTAAATTGGAATTTTAAAATGGACTTCCGAGGCACAGTTTCGGAATTCGATGAAACCAGTTCCATTGGATCTGTAATAGTTAGTTATTATCGAATTTCAATTTTCGTAGCAATCGGAGTTGTCGTTTGACATTGGCAACTCAAAACGCTTAGAACTATTATAATCGATTTAATTTAGAATTGATCGTTTTCTTCCGTAACTCGCGTATATGATCGAATTAGCTTTCGAAACACGTTCTATGATGTTCGGGACGTGGGTAAAACCTTATAATTACCTAGCGGCATTCATTAAGAAGAGTTCAAAAGTTTAATTGGCGAATAACGGGACGTATTGAAGTTTTATAATATAATTGAATTTAATGTAAATTAGCAAGATATTTTCATCTTCCATGTCGTTCTCAGCAAGCCATCTCAAACCTATATCTTCCCCATCCCTCTCTCTTATCATAGCAGAATATCGAACTCTCTTATATATATATAAAAAAAAGGTAATGGGGGCAACCGAATCAAATAGTCCGCGACAACTTTGGATCTACTCGAATTGTGCAGCTCAAATTTTTGTTCTTCCTTCTGTACACATTTAATCCACGATTTCATTTACAATGCAGATTCCATTTCCTTGCTCCCCTTAAACAAATCCCAGACCTAATTCGATGTAAACGAAAAAAAAAAGAATAGGAAGTGACCGACGCGAGTCGATCGTGCTCAAAGCCTCCAGATCGATTGAATTGAATCACCGCGAGATGAGATCTCGTGCTCGCATTCACTCGGGATGATGATGAGGATTCGCGAGCTCGTTTATTGTCCGAGCGCGATCGAAGTGGAGATTGGAGGTAGGGGCAGAATTGTGAGTCGCGACTTGAAGAGGTTCAAGCTGGGGCAAAGGCGATGGGCAGTGGTTCGATGTTGAGGTGAGTAATCTCTGATCCATAATTGATTTGCTGTTTGATTCCATCACTGTTTTAGATCCTGGGAGATTTGAAAATATAGCTTAAGTGTTTGATTTAAGTTATATAAATTTGAATTGAAAATTAATTAATATAAGTGGAACTGGATACCAAATGTAAGTTATTCTTGTATTATTGTATAGCTTAAGTGTTTTTGTAATATAGTTACAAATATATTTTTCAGTTAACTTTCAAACACAGTTCAGTTAATTAATTAATATAACTGAAAAATTAGCTTGAGGCGTAGAACTAAAAATCAAGTATAGTTGGGTTTGAAAATTTTTGTAATAGTTTTTGCTGTTTGATTATTACAAAAATTGATTTTCTACAGTCTTAAGTGTTTGATTTAAGTTAAGAACTTAGAGAAGTACTTTATGGGTAGGTTAATGAATATAGCTAATGAAAGATCAATGATTAAAGGTTATTAAATGATTCATTGATGTGATTAATTTAAAGTAATTAATTTTATTAATTAATTAAGGATAATACATTGTGAAATTTGAAAGGTATAACTACGTAATGTAATTTATAAAGTAAGGTTACTTAGTAAGATAATTAGTGATACTTAAAATTATTGGATGTAATAAATTAATGGATGGATAATGAATAGAAGTAATTCAAATTTAAATTACTTGGTGAAATTGATGAGAAGGGCAAGTTTTTAGTAGAAGCAATTGAAGGAAAATTTATCAGGAGGCTAATTAGAGAAATTTAACTATCCTTTAAAACAAGTACACATGTGATAGATTTAAGATGGATATTTAGGAAATGATAAGTTACTGGAGTGTAACTAATTATTAGTAAAGAAGCAAGATTTCAATGGTGAATATTGTGGGTTTAATTAATATAATTAGATGTGTAATGATGTAATCAAAGCCCGGTTAATTAAGATTGATTAATCCATAACAAATAACTTGTAAGAAATTAATTAACGTAAGTGATTAAGGGTTAATGTAATTAAAATAGTTGGCTAATTCATGAAGTAATTAAGATTTCTTGTTGATTTGGTTAAGAATAATTAATATCGAGAATTAAATAAAAATTACTTGAAGGTAATGGAAGGATAATTAATCCAGGATGATTAATCAAAATGAATTATGAGGGGATGATTGATCATTTGTTTGGAATTAATTAACATTGAATGAAGAAATCTAGGTGATTGAGGTTTAAAATTCAATTTGAATCAATTGAATTGGTTTGTATATGATTAAGCTTTGCGTACGGATGATGGAATGGTAATGGATGTTTGAATGAGTTGGTATCTCTAATATGAAATGTTGTGTATTTCATTTGGGGTAACTCGGTTAGGCTAATATGAGTTTCGAAGAGATCGGAGTCGGGTATTAGGAAATACCCGAAACCACTTCGGATCTAAAAATAAATTGATGGGTGAAATTAATAGGCTGGAAGGAAATGATTTAAGTGACTTAGATTTTATTTATCTAAGTTTGGTACTTAGAAGATTGATATGTGAAATAAGTGTTGTCTATAACAAATTGTGAATTGGATAAATTGATATAAGATATCCCAGGTTATATAAGTTGTATGCATGTATTCCATGTTAGTTGGATTTACTCACGCTGGTTTCCAGCCTGACCCGGGTGTTACTTTGGTGTAATGCTCGGGTTAGACCGAGTATTCCAGATTTTCAGGTAGATACGTTCTGGAGCTCAGGAGACGAGCTGGATGACAAGTACGTATAGAGTATTTTCCACTGCAGTATATTATTATATATCAGACACATGATTTGTATATGATCAGTGACTGAATGTATGTGAAACTCTGATGTATATTAAAGGTAATCGAAATATATAAGATTCCTTTGTAAACTGTTATTATTTATTGCTATATTTTATCCACTGCGAATGTGAGTTGTTGATGTTTCTGTTCTTCTTCTTCTATCTCTTTCTTCTTTTTCATAACTATTTGAAATTTTCGGGTTCGAAAATTTTGGGTTGTTACATTTGGTATCAGAGCTGAAAGGTTAAGCGAGAACCTTGGCTCTGGTGGGGATTACTCATACAATAGAGTCCGTAGTACTCTAGAATGAGTTAAGAATATATATACGAGAGCGTACTTGTTATTTGCTTATAAAGGTTTTAAATGATTTTACATAAAAATATATTTTGATATATAAAGCAATATTTTCTTCTAATGAATATTAAGGAGGATGGTTGTTAAATTATTGAAACTAAGATAAGAAGTAATATAAAATACGACCAAATTGAACTTTATAACCAAAGTTGAAGAATAAATTTATATAACAAAATGGAATTTGAAATATAGATTGTAAATGTAATTTATAAGTTGAAATAAACTTCGTAAATAAATGAGATTATAATTTGAAATAGAATTCCAGAGAATATTTGAAATAAAGTAAGAATAAAATTCCAGAGTAATGTTTAAATATGAATTGGATGGATTGGGAATTTGGAATTTTTGGGAAAATTTAAAATTCCTTTTGATTTGAAAGTGGTTCCCAAATGTTTTGGAGAAATAATAGTATTATTTCAAAAATATTTTTGGTGTTGAATTTGAAATCTGGAAGATTTGAAATTAAAAATGTTTTTAAAGAGATAAAAGCATTGAACTCTTTCGGTCACTGGAAAATAACGTCGGTGATGACTGCAGCATTATCGATGTTCATTTTCGATTCTCTAAAAGGGAAATTGCTACCAAATTGTTTTACATTGGACTTGTTTGTGAACTGGGTTTGGTTTTGAAATTCAAAGGGGTAATTGAATTTGCCAAAGAATTTGGATATAGTTGAAGTCTAAGGTGAAAATGAAATTTTGGAAATTTGTTTAAACTCTGGAATCTTGATTAAAATGTTTATGGAATAATAGAATATATTGGCTAAATAAAATGTATAATTCTGAGTTAAAAGCAAAATGTGAATGTAATTGATTATAAATAGAAATTGTAAAATAAACTTGTTTAAGAACTGGCTTCAAACTGGAAAATTAAATTGAATAATAAATTAAAATTTTAAAATAAAATTGTATTGAACCTTGAAATACATAAGTAAAAAATAATTTAAAATGAGAATTGTGAGAAATTGGGCTAAGAAATTAAAATGATTAAACACTTTGATTTAAAGGTTAATTTGGTTTAAAGAGTTAAACCAACCTTTGAGAATTTAACTCGAATTTCTATAATTCGAGATAGTTTAAATTCACGATTTAATTGAATTAGTTTAAAATTGAATTTGGCTTGAAGTAATTGGATTGGTGATTGAAGATATATAAGTTTAAAATTTTAAATGGGAAATTGGATTGGATTAAATTGAAGTGATTTGAATTCTGAAATTAAATTGATAATAATTCAAATTGATTGGAATAATATGAAGTTATAATTTAAAAATTGAACAGGATTAAAATCAACTAGAATTTGATTTAAATTGGGGAAGGAATCAAGGTTGATTCAACTTGAATTGGGGATTAATCAAGTCCAATGGAATTTGTAGTTATTTGAATTGGATTTGGGTCAATTTAAATGAAGATTTAAATTGAATTGTTGGGGAGGTGACCAGTTGGCTCTTGACTATTTTCAATATAAATTGTTTTGACATAAACTTATTTTCTAAGCTATCTAATATATACAACTTTTCTTTCTTAACGCTAACTTATCATATATTTGTTTTACCATTATTTTTGGAGCCATTTAATCATCTTTCAATTGTTTTCTAAACCAATTACTATTTTTCCACTATTTTATAAATAAATTATTAATTTCCAACTATTTTGCAATTATCTAAAATTTCTAAAACTATTTAGCTATTTCTCAGCTATTTTACAGTTATTTTGCACACTAATATTTATTTTTCAACTACTTATCTATTTTTTTTTAAATTTTCAAGCTATTTCCTAAATATAAGCTGGTCGGAGTTCAAAACTGTTATTGATTAAATACCCAACTGAGATAAGAATTGAAGTGATAATCCAAATGGGGATTAAGGCAATTGTAAATAAGTGAATGGAAATTTAAGGAAGTGTGAATAGAAAGGAAATTGATATTGGAAAGAGGAGTCAAATTTGAATATTTGGTTTTGAATAAACAAAGTTGTATATCTTTGTTATATGAGATAAATCCCACCTTGTTGAATTTATTGCTAGAAGAAAAATGATTTTGAAGATGTTTGAAGTATAAAGGGAGTTTTATACAAGTTTGAAAAGATCCAAAGTTTTTAAAATTTTACATATCTGAATATATATATAAAAAGGATCTTATGAGGAATTTGGAAAAAGGGTTTTGGGAACCTTTGGATTTGGAAAGGCTTTTGATTTTTGGGTAAAATCAATATTGAATTTGGAAAGCCTAGTTTGAGAATTATCGATATTGGGATAATCGATTTTGTGTAAAGGAGCTTTGTATGATATCATACTAGGTGTATGATTTGAAGATGCTATATGTATAGTATAAAATGTTTTGATGATGGCTCTGGGGAAAAAGGCGCTCCCTTGAAATGAACTTCTCAGGAGTGCCACCGGGTGGTGCTGCCTTGAGCCCCAAGGGGGGTTCTAAAGTTGATCCTGTGAGGAGTCCGGACAAAACTAGTTCCTGAGGATTATGAGTTGAGTATACCATAACGTAAGTCGTGTGTGCCGCTGAGAGCCAACAGTCTGCGTTTGATTTTATATCGGTAGACTGCGACCTATGGTATAGCATAGCGAAAGTCGTGTGTGCCGCTGAGAGACAACAGTCTGTGTTTGATTTTATATCGGCGGACTGCGACCTATGTAGGAATGGAGAAGTTTCATTTCGACAACGAAAATCAGGGGCCGCTGAGAGCCTGCAGTTACATGGACTTTTGCTGTGACGGCAACGTAACCCTGGATGTAACTGTGATCTGTTGTGTGGGATCCATGGCGTAATCGAGAGGCCGCGGAGAGCCTGCAGTTACATGGACTTTTGCTGCGATGGCAACGTAACCCTGGGATGTAACTGTGACCATGGATGGGGGTGATGATTTCCAGAGCATTCTCACCAAAGATATTTCCTTTATTTTCAAAAACTGTTTTCTATATTTTTAATAAAATTATTTTTCAAATATTTTCACTGGATGTTGAAAACGGGCTTACCAAGTGCTTATAGATTTTCAGTCCTACGCCTGATCAACGTATGACTGAATTTCTATGAGAACAAGGATGGACTGGTTGAGACATCGGGTTATAAGAAATATTTTATAAAAGCTATTTTAATAATATTATGAGATTTTAAAGGCATTTCTAAATTTTTAAAATGGAAGAGTTGGAATTTGGGAAAATAAAAAGGGGAAACTCCAAACTGGAATTATAAAAAAATAAATTTGAACTCAGGAAAAATTTAATGAAGTAATTTTCTTTGTAATAAAAGTTGGAAGTAAGCTAATAAATAATTGTTTGATAAAGTATGTTAATAAAATTTAACCTTGGTAAATAAATGGATTGTAAATGAATAATGGAGTTTGGAAATGAATTAAAATTGTAAATAGAATTTGAGTTAGATTTGATAATGGATTAAATAAGAAGGGATGTTGTAATAATAAAAATAAAATAGAGTTGGATTGGAAAAAAATGTAGTGGTTTGAGTTATAAATAGAATTCAAAGGTGATTGAATAATATTTAATGGAAGTTGCAAGTAAATTGGATATATGAGAAGTGTTGTCGAATGAAATAAAAGTGATTTAGGATAGAAATGGTTTGAATTGCAACAAAACAGAATCCAAGTGAATAGAAATAAATTGGGAATAGCCTTGTATTAATAAAATAAATTCAATAACGAATTAAGTAAGCAAATTAAACATTAAAATTAAAATGGATGGGCTTAATGAATTTAATGGAATTTGATTAAATGAGAATCAAATAGAAGTAAACTGAAGTTTGATGTTGGAATAAATTAAAGTAAAGTAACTTAAGTTTAAATTTAAGGAAGCTTGCCTTCGAATAAGGGTAAAAGCCATTAAATAAAAGCTCGGTTCAAATTAATTTGGGAATGGTAGCAGTACACAAGCATGGAATGTATCGAGCTTAATAAAATGATTGTGAATAAATTAAAAAGGAATAGAATTAAATAAAATTGAGTTGGAATCAATTTTAATTGGTTATAAAGCTTAAGTAATTATTTATTCACATGGATATTATCAAATTGCGTAGAAATGATTGTCGTTTAACGTAAACGAGATTTAATTAAATTCTATGAATTAGTGGAAGCAAATATAATTGATTTTTGAATCAATTGAAGTGAATCTGAGCTTGATTGGATTAAAAATAAATTGAATGTAAGCACTTGAGTAGTAAACCATTAAAATTTAATGAAATGGTATATAAATTGGTTGAAAACAATGGAATTAGTTTTCAAATCATATAAAGTGCATGTGGAAGTTATTTAGAATGCATTTCTTTTAGATTGATGTGATGTAGTTGTTTAAGAAAGAGAAATGTTATAAACTTCATATATATGGCACTTACATATTTAAATTGAGTAAGTACAGGTACCTGAAGACTGTTTGGTTGATTTGGATTGCGCTAATTGCTAATGTTAATAAGCTGCTTGCTTAAAATGCTAAATAAGGTACGCCTACGCAATAAAAATAGGAAATATGAACTGTTTTTGCTTTTTCCGACCGGGTGGGTCGATGTATACATATTTATATCTCTTGTCAAATTGCAAAAGCTCCTCCGTACAAAGGAGACTCTGCCAAAATTTTCTGAAAATTTTGGGAGTTAGAGAATTTTTTTGAAAATTTTTAGGAAATTTTTTGTTAACGACCAAAACAATTTCAAATTGGGAACTTAGAGTAAATTAGTAGAACTAATATGAATTAGTTATAAATGAATGATAAAATGTAATACTCTGAAATAAAGACAAATTGAATTCATATGGGAATGGGAAAAACTAATTTGAATAGAAGCAAATGTGGAAGCTTCTGTAAGGAAATGTATACAGTGATTTGAAGGTTACGATTGGATATTGTTGTTAAATAGAATATGCAGGTATTAAAGGGAAAAGAAATTGGATTTGGTTCTAAAGGATAAAATTGAGTTGCCCGACTAAAAGGTATGTATCTTGATTCCGTATGATATTGGATTGGGTTTTTGATGTAGCCACTTGGCTTTTATTTTCTTTTTGGAATTTGGGAGCCCGTAGAGGCCTTTTGTAGTTGTACCGAGCTAGCCGCGCAAAGGAGACGCTGGCAAAATTTCTCGGAAATTTAGGGAGTTAGAAAATTTTGAGAAAATTTTGGTAATTCAAAATTTGGTTTTTAATTGAAATTCAAAGATTGAGCAAAAGGGTATTGTCTGAAACTTTAGAAGGTTTTAGGAGGTTGGTTAAGGATAGTGGGTCTCTAATAAAAGATTGTTGGTAGGATGTTGAATTGGGAGTTTTGGGAAAAGGTAAATGGGTATTGGTCCATTCTTCCTAACTAGTAATTTCGGAGACGAAATTCTTTTAAGGGGGGAGGAATGTGACGACCCGAAAATTTTAATGAATTAAATTAGAATAATAAATTGTTTTTAAAATAGTTAAAAGTTAATGTTTAACTTGAATTCCAGGTAACAATATTTACTGGATAATTAAATCATTGAATTATATAGTTTAAATATTGAAATTAATAATTGAAATTGGGTAAAACGCTGAATTTGGAATTTTTAAACCTGTTAAAAATATAATTTGAAGGCTTATAAAATTTATAACGATGATACTGAATATAGTAAAGGTGTTAAAATCGAATTTGGAAGTGTTTTGTTCCGTTTTGAAATTATATCGTTTAAATTGGAATTTTAAAATGGCCTTCCGAGGCATAGTTTCGGAATTCGACGAAACCAGTTCCATTGGATCCGTAATAGTTAGTTATTATCGAATTTCAATTTTTGTAGCAATCGGAGTTGTCGTTTGACATTGGCAACTCAAAACGCTTAGAACTATTTTAATCGATTTAATTTAGAATTGATCGTTTTCTTCCGTAACTCGCGTATATGATCGAATTAGCTTTCGAAACACGTTCTATGATGTTCGGAACGCGGGTAAACCTTATAATTACATAGCGGCATTCATTAAGAAGAGTTCAAAAGTTTAATTGGCGAATAACGGGACGTATTGAAGTTTTATAATATAATTGAATTTAATGTAAATTAGCAAGATATTTTCATCTTCCATGTCGTTCTCAGCAAGCCATCTCAAACCTATATCTTCCCCGTCCCTCTCTCTTATCATAGCAGAATATCGAACTCTTATATATATATATATATATATATATATATATATAAAAAGGGAATGGGGGCAACCGAATCAAATAGTTCGCGACAACTTTGGATCTACTCGAATTATGCAGCTCAAATTCATGTTCTTCCTTCTGTACACATTTAATCCACGATTTCATTTACAATGCAGATTCCATTTCCTTGCTCCCCTTAAAAAAATCCCAGACCTAATTCGATGTAAACGAAAAAAAAAAGAATAGGAAGGGACCGACGCGAGTCGATCGTGCTCAAAGCCTCCAGATCGATTGAATTGAACCACCGCGGGATGAGATCTCATGCTCGCATTCACTCGGGATAATGAGGAGGATTCGCGAGCTCGTTTATTGTCCGAGCGCGATCGAAGTGGAGATTAGAGGTAGGGGCGGAATTGTGAGTCGCGACTTGAAGAGGTTCAAGCTGGGGCAGAGGCGATGGGCAGTGGTTCGATGTCGAGGTGAGTAATCTCTGATCCATAATTGATTTGCTGTTTGATTCCATCACTGTTTTAGATCCTGGGAGATTTGAAAATATAGCTTAAGTGTTTGATTTAAGTTATATAAATTTGAATTGAAAATTAATTAATATAAGTGGAACTGGATACCAAATGTAAGTTATTCTTGTATTATTGTATAGCTTAAGATTTTTTGTAATATAGTTACAAATATATTTTTCAGTTAACTTTCAAACATAGTTCAGTTAATTAATTAATATAACTGAAAAATTAGCTTAAGGCGTAGAACTGAAAATCAAGTATAGTTGGGTTTGAAATTTTTTGTAATAGTTTTTGCTGTTTGATTATTACAAAAATTGATTTTCTACAGTCTTAAGTGTTTGATTTAAGTTAAGAACTTAGAGAAGTACTTTACGGGTAGGTTAATGAATATAGCTAATGAAAGATCAATGATTAAAGGTTATTAAATGATTCATTGATGTGATTAATTTAAAGTAATTAATTTTATTAATTAATTAAGGATAATAAATTGTGAAATTTGAAAGGTATAATTACGTAATGTAATTTATAAAGTAAGGTTACTTAGTAAGATAATTAGTGATACTTAAAATTATTGGATGTAATAAATTAATGGATGGATAATGAATAGAAGTAATTCAAATTTAAATTACTTGGTGAAATTGATGAGAAGGGCAAGTTTTTAGTAGAAGCAATTGAAGGAAAATTTATCAGGAGGCTAATTAGAGAAATTTAACTATCCTTTAAAACAAGTACACATGTGATAGATTTAAGATGGATATTTAGGAAATGACAAGTTACTGGAGTGTAACTAATTATTAGTAAAGAAGCAAGATTTCAATGGTGAATATTGTGGGTTTAATTAATATAATTAGATGTGTAATGATGTAATCAAAGCCCGGTTAATTAAGATTGATTAATCCATAACAAATAACTTGTAAGAAATTAATTAACGTAAGTGATTAAGGGTTAATGTAATTAAAATAGTTGGCTAATTCATGAAGTAATTAAGATTTCTTGTTGATTTGGTTAAGAATAATTAATATCAAGAATTAAATAAAAATTACTTGAAGGTAATGGAAGGATAATTAATCCAGGATGATTAATCAAAATGAATTATGAGGGGATGATTGATCATTTGTTTGGAATTAATTAACATTGAATGAAGAAATCTAGGTGATTGAGGTTTAAAATTCAATTTGAATCAATTGAATTGGTTTGTATATGATTAAGCTTTGCGTACGGATGATGGAATGGTAATGGATGTTTGAATGAGTTGATATCTCTGATATGAAATGTTGTGTATTTCATTTGGGGTAACTCGGTTAGGCTAATATGAGTTTCGAAGAGATCGGAGTCGGGTATTAGGAAATACCCGAAACCACTTCGGATCTAAAAATAAATTGATGGGTGAAATTAATAGGCTGGAAGGAAATGATTTAAGTGACTTAGATTTTATTTATCTAAGTTTGGTACTTAGAAGATTGATATGTGAAATAAGTGTTGTCTATAACAAATTGTGAATTGGATAAACTGATATAAGATATCCCAGGTTTATATAAGTTGTATGCATGTATTCCATGTTAGTTGGATTTACTCACGCTGGTTTCCAGCCTGACCCGGGTGTTACTTTGGTGTAATGCTCGGGTCAGACCGAGTATTACAGATTTTCAGGTAGATACGTACTGGAGCTCAGGAGACGAGCTGGATGACAAGTACGTATAGAGTATTTTCCGCTGCAGTATATTATTATATATCAGACACATGATTTGTATATGATTAGTGACTGAATGTATGTGAAACTCTGATGTATATTAAATGTAATCGACATATATAATATTCCTTTGTAAACTGTTATTATTTATTGTTATATTTTATCCACTGCGAATGTGAGTTGTTGATGTTTCTGTTCTTCTTCTTCTATCTCTTTCTTCTTTTTCATAACTATCTGGAATTTTCGGGTTCGAAAATTTCGGGTTGTTACACAAGTGAAATTTCCTTGAAAGGTAATCGTAGCCTCATCAACCGAGAATGACTGAAATGCAGGGGAGATGCAGCAAGGCTAAGTGGGTAGTAGCCAATTAGGGTATGTTTATCACCTTTCTAGATACCCTCGGATATTATTACTACGATTTATGGAAGGGGCTCGAAAAAGGGTGGGAACACCTGGGTGATAGCATATTCGTTTTACCCAGGTTAGGGGTAGACCGGTCTTATGTAGCAGAGGATCTCGGCATGGTCCTCAGTACGTTGTTCTAGACATGTACTGTGACAGGTGATACTCCAGTGTTAGTCCTTGAGATGATGGTTTTGATAACAACAACCTTAGAATGAGATTATAAAATATAAATACTAACATTATAGTTTATATATATATATATATATATATATATATAGGATTTAACCATGCAGGTACCAAGAATGAAGACTGTACAATATAGAGATTCAAGATATCAAGATTGAAGACTCATGAGTATCAAGATTATCAAGAGTTCAATAATAAGTAATTTAATTAGGAGTTTTGTTAAAACTCCTAGAAAAGCACTGGCATCTTAAAATCCAATTTATTTGTGGAGTGGAATCCACTTCGAGCTTGTTAAAGGGATGGAACCCTAAGTAGGATGGAACCTACGAAAATCTAGTGAAACATTGTTTTGTATCCACTAACTTTTATTCAAATGTTTTTTTTAAAATTATATCTTGTTTGCAAAATGATTTCAAAACCTTTCTTTTAAAAGAATCAAAAACATCTATCCTGGTTTTAAATATTTTTAGCCTTAAAATAATCTTTATTTTCAAAATCAAATTATCCTTGGTTTTAAACTATCTTTTAATAATAATATATTTAACTTTTAATATTTTTACTTAGATTTAAATATAAAATTATAGTAAAATTATATATATATATATATATATGTCAAAATATTATTCTCTGTATTTACTTATGTATTTTAACCATAGTTAAGTATATTTATAAAGTTTAAAATAGTTTTAATACAAGATAGAAGTTATTTTCAAAGAAAAGCAAATTACCAAAAATACCTTAGGCATGTCAACATCCTTAAGTATCCCTTATCGACATAGTAGCAGTTTATTTCAAAAATTTGAATTTCAAAGGAAGTGTCCATTTGTCATATCCTTTCACGAATGGACATGGCTGTTGTTTTACTATAAATAGGGGTAGTTTTGAACGAATTTGTATTCATATTTTCTCTGATTTCACTCCTCTTCTTCTTCCACATTTCTTTTTACACATTTTTACCATTACTCTACCGAAATCAACATTGAATCTAACTAGATCATCTCTGGTTTGATTCTCTATCACTATCTCAACAAGATCTCAGTGCTATTCAGAGTTATAGGCTTTTTTGTAATAAACTAAGCGAGAAAAGGTGTGATTGTAGCCTGTGAAATCAATCAAGTGAGAAAAGGTGTGATTGCAGCCTTGGAAATCAATTGGGTGAACTTATTTCCCGTGAAATCCAGTATCTCTACCCAAAGGATTGTGAATCTGGAGTGGTGTACCTCGTGGCCTTGAAATCGAGGGTGTAATTGTACAATTGCTTTTTAAAGGAAATCCGTACTTGTGTGCGGGACTGGATGTAAGGTAACTCCGAACCAGTACAAAATTCGGCGTGTTCTTTCCTTTATTGCTTTTACTTTATTTTTGCATCTATGTTTGTTTCTGTGATCATATCTGTGTTTGAATATTGCATACATTTATGTTCAAATTAACAAAAACTCAAAAAGATTTAGTAATTCCTTAAAACACTATTCACCCCCCTCTAGTGTTAAGATCTGTATTTCGCATTTCTCACACCCAGTACCTAGTCATTCGTATGGGATTAATTCTTCAATATGTGCCTTTACGGTTTTGGTTGTAGAGCCTAGTATGCTGGAACTTAATGTAATAATTTCAGCTATTCGAATAAGTAGTTTTACTTAGACACTATTATAATATCAGATGATTTTGATATGAAATGTTTTGGTTATTGTAAGGTAAAAACGTATCGTGTTTATGTGCGGCATGGTCTTACGAGATACCTTTGATTTTCAAAAGATTTTGAAAACTTTAATGATTCAAATTGAGTGTGTTTTCTCAAGTTGGTTTTCCAGGATGACTCGGGTGTTATTTTATTATAATGCTAGGGTCAGACCGAGTATTTCAGGTTCAGGTTAGGATTCTATGGAGCTCAGGAGACGAGATGGAGACCGAAACGTATTCTTGTACTTGTGTGTAGTGTTTTGTTGTCATTTCTAGCAATTGTGAGGGCAGGTTTTTACAAATGTCCATGCTGGTAATTAATGATTTGTGTACTCTGATGTGAAATACATATATAGTATAGTTTTTATTTTGTGTAAAGAACAATTTATATTGTATGTTATTCAGTCCGCTGTGAGATTCCATTTTTGTTTAGTTTCTTCTTCATCTACCTATTTTCTTTTCCCTCAACAATCTGTCTTTTCAACACTCGATCGTTCGGCACGTTATACAACGAGTGTATTCATGTCCATTTTCGAGGGTCGAAAAGGTGTGTCGTCACAGTTGGTATCAGAGCTTAGGTTGGCGATATCCTAGGATTTGGTGGGGGTTACTCATTAGAAATAGAGTCAGAATTCCTCTAGAATGAGTTGAGTGTATTAATAGACACGAGCGCGCAATTGTTAGTGAATATAAAATGTTTTTATATTGTATGTTGACTTATCGGTTAAGTGATTATGAACACTGGTCGGTACGGGAAGTACAAATGCATCGATAGGGGTTTCTAAACTCCTAAACAAGGTAAACCGACACAGTATTATTTTGAAGTAGACGAATGAAATAATTGTACCCAAAAATATATTTTATTATAAATGTAAAAAAAATTTTGAAATTATTTTACTATATATGTTTGGAATGTTTATTTGTTAATATTATAATCAAACAGATTATACAAAAATATTAAAATGGTTATATATGTAACCAAATAGAAATTGTATAAGAATGATTTATACAAAGGAGTATAACTAAAATTTGATTTTAACCAGAATTTAAAACCCGAAAATTTTGGAACGGAAAAAATGTTTTAAAGTGGGTTTGAACTAAATGTTTGGAACTTTTAAATCTTGGAATTTTTTAAAATATTTTCCAAATTTTTTGAAAGGAAGAACGATGGTATTATTTTTAGAGATATTCCTAAAATGAAATTGTTTTAGAATAAATTTTTAAAGTAAGGAAGCATCGAACTCACTTCAGTCGCTGGAAAATAATTCTGGTGATGATGGCTACATTGTTAGTATTCATTTTTTAGTTTCTAAGTGACGAATTGCTACCATAGTGATTGGCTGTGATTTTTTGTTTTGGGCTCGTTCGATAAACAAGTTTTGTTTTAAAAATTTCCAAAGGGGAATTGTTTTGGTGCAAAAACCAAGTTGTTTCGAAAAATCCGAAAGCATGGTTGATATACTAAAGTGAATATACGTATGTCTATGATTTCTAAATGATTTGAAATAAAACTGAGTAATTGAATTCTTGGATTTTCATTTAAATGATTTGTGAAATCAGGATAAAATCAGTATTAAACTTATTTGGAGTTGTTATAGATAAGAAAGGAAATTGTAAATTTTAAATCCTAGAAATTAAAATTTAACTTGAGTAAGTTAAAGTGAATATCATGAGTTGAAATTTAACTTAAGATAAGTGAAATAAAGTTGAATTGAATGGAATATAAAGCTGAAATGTAAAATGATTATGTAATTATAAGTTATAGTTATTGAATGAGATGGATATACTTATGTTATAAAGTGATATGTAATCCAGGTCTATGATTGTAAAATTTAAATGAACTCAAGTAAGTAATAGAAGATGTTAAGGGAATAAGTTTTGAACTTATGAATTGGGAAATGAAATTGTAAAATCTAAATGAAAATGATTTGATATCATGGTAAAGAAATGTGAATGGAAATTCAAAATTTTGAATTCTTAAATGGTGGGTGAATTAAAATTTAGTAATTTGAATATAAATATAAATGGTGAAGTGATTATATAACTATATGTTATAAATATCGAATGTGAGTAAACTTAAGTGGAAAATTCAAGGAATTGTAAATAAAATAAGTTGGTGTAACTTATTAAACTGGAAAAGTGGAGAAGTATGACCTAGTTAAAATGGTTAAGTAATTGATAACAAGAAATGAATTCAATATAAGGGTAAATGAATCGAATATGATTTGGAATATGGATTGGATAAGATTGGGTATGAACTAAAGTTTTTAAGCTGGATATGAACTTAAGTATCGATATGGAATGCTTATAATAAACCTTAGAAATAATTTTATGAAATGGTTCATAAATAAACTAGCACGGAATGAAATGTCATTCACTATAAAATGAAGTGAATAGCACTATGTGAATTAAATGGACGTGAATGGAAAGGATGTAATATAAGTTAGAAGTAAAGTTAATAGAAATGCAAGTGCAGGAACCATGTTATGATATAATAAATTGTTCGAGAATCGATTTATATGGAATGTTTGCCCCAATGTGATCGTATAAAATGATATACTAAGTAAACGAAGGTGAATGAAATTAAATGGATTGCGAATCAAGTTAAAATTTAATAAATGGTATGAAAATCAATTTGGAAGGGTATAATTAAGTGTTTGAACCCTGTAAATTGCATATGCATTCTAAAACACATGAATAACATGTTTGTGTATGAAAGCTTAATCAAATGGATTTGCATATAATGAAAGTCAAAAATGAATGTAATGAAAATAAAATTGATCGTGAATCAATTTGAAATTGAATAAAAATGAATTTATGCAAGTAAGGCACATATAAATCAATTTGGAATGGATATGAGTTTGTTTATTGTAAATATGAATTGAATGCAATAAATTTGGTTGTAATATTTCGAATTGAATGAAATGACATATGATCCATGGAAAGAAAATTAAAATTAGTGTTGGACCTTATAATTTTATAATTTCTTGTAATGTATGATTGGCATGTTCGGGTTAGGAAGGTTATGTGTTTGGCTAGTTAAATAAATGAAAAGTTATAAAATTTCATGATTTGAAACTTATGTGCTTATTTTGAGTAAGTACAGGTACAAGGAGCTGTTAAGGTAGATTTTTGGTTGCGTAGATGCATATAAAATAAGCCGCTTGCTTATAACGCTAATATGAGGTACGCCTATGCAATAAAATAAAGAAATGATATATATATATATATATATATATATATATATATATATTACCAGCAATGCGACATGTGGGTTGATGTATGTTATTTTTATTATATTATAACATTGAAAAAGGCTCTCCGTGGACACTCTGTCAAAAAATTTCGGAATTTTAGGGTGTTAGAGAAGAAGTTTGAATTTTTTTGGAAGTTTGTTAACTAGAGAGTTGATTTTTGAATCGTATTAGAAATCAAGGCTTCGAGTTAGAAATGAAAACTAATTGCTTTGGGCAAAAACTAAATGGTTTAGAGAAGTGAATGTGGGGTTTTAAGTAAGTGGGTTTTAGAAAAGTTAATGGGTTTGGAGGATTTTCCTACCTTAGCAATTTCGGGGACGAAATTTTTATAAGGTGGAGGAATGTAATGACCCGAAATTGTGGTCGTTTAGTTTTGAACATTTAATTTATTTTTAGATGTTGAATTTGAATTGTAAATAAGTCAGTAAATTTTAAAATTCAAATTCCAAGCAATTCCGTCAATTTTGAAAATCGCTCAATTTAATCGATGCTTTAAAATAGCCTTTCGGAGAACTGTCTCGGAATTCGACGAAACTAATTTCATTGGATCCATAATAGTTTATTATTATCGGATTTCAAATTTTCTAGCATTTGGAGTTACCGTTTGGTCGTACGAGAAAGAAACGCATTGAAATAAATATCGAAAATTCAATATTTTAATTCGATTCAAAATGCTATCTTCCACATACGATCGAATTGGGCCCATAAACATGTTCCATTGTGTTTGAAATTGGGGTAAAACATTATAAATGCCTTGCGGCACGTCTTGATTGGAGTTCGTTTGAAAAAGCATGCAAATTTTAAAAATAATAATAAAATAATATATATTTACGCTTGTATATACCGTTTCAACAGTAACTCCTAGCAATTCATACGAAGCCGCCGTTATCATTTTTAATGGCCAGGAGCGATCGAAGCTTCCTACTCGTTTTCCGCACGATCCATCATCAATTAGAGAAAATCTTTCAACTAGAAAATCGTAGAGCTTCTCGAGCTCGATAAATCCATATGGTCATGATCAAGTATTGTGGCCACGATTGGTCGTATTTTGCACGAGAAGGAGAGGAGTTCGAGTGTTTTTTCCAAGGCAATGGAGAGGCTGAGCTTGGCCGCACTATGGCCGTGGGAAGGACTCGCGTAGGCGTACACGACATCATCAACTGATGGGGTTTCGACGAAGCGCATGGCGTGGAAGATCGGTCAAAGTTAGCGAAGTTGGGTTTCGAGTAACCTTTGAACGAACCATTGAAGAAGAAGCATGTGGCGGCCGTGCTTTCCTAAAGCCAAAACTAATGGGCCAGATTTATTCCAAGTAAAATATAAAAAGAGAAATTACTTATATAATTTATATTCAAACTTTGACAATTCGTATCATTGTCATACGAGGTCGGAGTCGGACAAAAAAAGCGGTAACGGAATCATGGCGATGAGCACTATGCGCTAGAATAGATTTGGAGTCGATTGAAGCTAGCTAAAATTTTAGATTAAATCGAATGTGTTTGATTTAATTTAAAATTTGAACATTTGGCAAATTGAAAACTCAAGGTGAGTTAACCTCACCCAATTTTGGACTGCTGGTACTAATTTTAAATGGATAAAATTAATTAATGGTAGATTGGTTGAATTGATATATTATTGTCATTTAAGTATGATATTATATATTGTAGTATGTATATATATTGGAGTGATTGATATTCCTGCATACATATAGCGGATGAGACCCTATGCACCCTAACAATTCCTCCTCGAAGCGGAATTGGTATTTTTATGTGTATTAACATTTGTGGATGCAGGGAAACATGTTGGAGGGATCCAACTGGATTCCTCAAAAATGTTGAAATTAATTTCATATATGGTGGTATATGTTTGGTTGGGATAATCTATGATAGGTTATTATACGATTTAAATTGACTGAATGCTATGACAAATTATGCCTGGATTTTGGTATCTTTAAATACCAATAAAATATGGTATTAAATTGGTTAAGAATTATAAATAGGGATTTTGAAGTAAAATGTTTACATAGAGTTTTGGATAAATTAATTGGATAAAATAAAAAGTTTTGAAATTGTTTTTAACTATTTTGGGATATTATGAACAGAGATTTTGGAATAAAGTATATAAACGGAATTTTAAAATGATAAATTCTTAATTGGTGCTTGTCTAAATATGAAAGCTTTTAAAAATCAAATTTTTTAATAGATTGGAAGGATAGAAGTGAATTTGAAAATAAGTATAAATTCGGTAATGGGAACTCACATAAGATTTCCAAATTTACGAAATGAAATTAGAATCGAGAAATTGGGCTTGTGTAAAAAGTGGATTTTTAATTATTAACTAGGTAATTTTTAAAAGTGTTAAAATTATTCTACAAACTAGTTATTTAATTTTTTTAATTGTTTAAAGCATATTTAATTATTAATTAATAACCTTATAATGATTGTTAAAGATTTATTATTATTTAAGAACTAGTTAGCACTATTATTTTTAAAAGATAATTATTAAATATTAATGTGGCTTTGTATAATAACTTTTATTTAAGTATATTTGCCTAGATTAAACTTGGAAATTTATTTTGGAACTTGTAAACAATATTTTTAGATAATTTTTAAATAAAGTTTCGAGAAGTAATGATATGCTTGCATGGCATAGTCGGAGGTAGTGAGTGCCTGCAATTAAGTTTTGGATTTCTTTGGGATGTAGACGTAACCATTGAGTTGTGAATCCATGGTTTGGTACCGCAGTGGTACTTTCCATATTATTTTAAAAGGGTTTACAAATATTTTTGAGAAGGGTAATTTGTGAATATAATGAATTCGATAAGAAAAGTACATAATTTTTGGGTAAAGAGATTTAATTTACTTAAAATTTTAAATCAAATAAGACTTGCAGTTTTTCAGTGAAAATGGGATATTTGGCTGAGTGATTATTTATTTGATAGTTAAATATCCGACTATCAAATCTGGACCCAAAATATAATTTTGGAAATATCTGGGAGAAATACGAGAATTATATGGTACAGTTACTGTTCGAGGTGCTATACTATGCGTATAGACTCATTTCATTCTTCTAGGGAGTTTATAAGGAAATCCATCCACCAACGGTTAGAAGGCGATCTTCGATCTTATTATCGTCTGTTTATTTCCTAGACAACCAGGGTTGAGTTTATCGGAAAAAGCGAACATTGTTTCAAAGAGACCGAGATGGGGTAATTTATCCGAAAGTCACTTCGATCCAACTAGTACGTTTTCGATGTGAAAACAAGAGCATGGAGTCGAAGATGGAGCAATGAAGTGCAAGGGCTAATCGCTACTAATCCTGAGGGTGATTTCAAAATGGATGTAGTAGGAATAGCGTCTTTAGTTCCGTTCGGACCCAGAATGGAATTGTATGGATGAATGCTATCAGTACATTGTCATGGGAGGGCATTGAGCATTCCAAGTGAAATTTCCTTGAAAGGTAATTGTAGCCTCTAGCCTCATCAATTGGGAATGAATGAAAGAAGGGGAGATGCAGCAAGGCTAATTGGGTAGCACCCAATTAGGTATCTTTATCACCTTTCTAGATACTCTTGGATATTATTACTACAATTTATGGAAGGGGCTCGGAAAAGGGTAGGAACATTTAGGGTGATAGCATATTCGTTCTGTCCAGGTTAGGGGTAGACCAGTCTTGTGTACAGGGTGTCCCGGCGTGGTCCTCGGTACATTGTTCTAGACATGTACTATGACAGGTAATGCACTAGTACCTAGTCATTCATATGGAATCCATTCTCCAATACGTTCCCTTAATGTTTTGGTTATAGTGTCTAGT
The DNA here is from genome assembly GCA_030765085.1 of Allium cepa. Classification (NCBI taxonomy): domain Eukaryota; kingdom Viridiplantae; phylum Streptophyta; class Magnoliopsida; order Asparagales; family Amaryllidaceae; genus Allium; species Allium cepa. The sequence goes on along the minus strand of CM060937.1, from coordinate 275,537,481 downwards.
ATGCTGTAATTAATTAATGTAACAATTTCAACTATTTGAATAAGTATTTGTACTTAGACACTATTACAATATCATATGATTTTTATATGAAATGTTTTGGTTATCGTAAGGTAAAAACCTGTCGTGTTTATGTGTGGCATGGTATTGCGAGTACCTTCGATTTTCAAAAGATTTTAAAAAATTTAATAATTCAAATCGAATGTGTTTTCTCATGCTGGTTTTTCAGGCTAACTCGGGTGATATTTATTATAATGCTCGAGTTAGACCGAGTATTTCAGGTTCAGGTTAGGATGCTATGGAGCTTAGGAGACGAAACGGAGACCGAGATGTATTCTCGTACTTGTTTTATTCCAGTGCAGTGTTTTTTTGACATTACCAGCAATTGTGAGGGCGGGTTGTTATAACTGTCCAGGCTGGTAATTATTGATTTGTATACTCTGATGTGAGATATGTATAGTATAGTTTTAAGTTTGTGTGAAGAACTATTTATATTGTATGTTGTTCACTCCGCTGTGAGATTCCATTTTTGTTTAGTTTCTACTTTTCTGCGTATTTTATTTTCCCTCAACAATCTGTCTTTCCAACACTCGATCGTTTGGCATGCTATACAATGAGCGTATTTATATCAATTTTTTGAGGGTCGAAAAGAAGGGTCGTCACACACGGAGACCCTGGCCAATAGAAATCGGCCTTGGTTGGGCTGGGAGACCCACTAGTTGAAGTCCATCTTATGCCTAATTTATGGACGTATTGCTTGGTAAGATTCTTTATGCTCAATAGCTTCATTTTCCCTTTACCACCTTGTTCTTATTTGATTTTTTTTATTATGCAAGTCGTGCCACGAGCCCTCCATATCAACATAGGTTTCATGGACCGAAAGAAGAAGGTAAAGGAGGAGGTCGCATATCAACCGGCGAAGAAGATGAAGCGAGAGCTCGAGAGTGGGCTTCGAACTTTGGAGCTTGAGGGGAATGTCACAGATTGCGAAAGGTCGATCCTAGAGGAGGAAAGAGCTCGGCATGTGGCCGAGAAGGCTAGGGACATCATTGTTAAGGAGCTGGCTGAGGAGGTGGAAAAGCTAGGAAGAGTGTAGGTAGATGGAAGTAGATCTGGACGCGAGCTGCAAGGATGCGGACGCCATGAGGGAGAGCCTATGGCAGCAATTGCACGACATAACCTGGGAAGAGATTACGAGGGAGAATGGTAGCTTGGATGACTGATGGAATGATCGACTGACCAAGATGTTGAAGTAGATCTTTTAGCCAAAGATCATCCTCCATTGTCAGTCGTCGTCCCTGCCCTAAAGCAGTATAACAAAATCTGCAGCGAGGTGGCAAAAAGATAGTGGCAACTAGGAGGCTCCCCTGACAACTTTGACCATTAGGTAAATTGCTAGAGCCAAGCGAACTAGCTATTGTCGAGCCCTCCGTGGTGGACAAGCATATGATTTTTGATGATGATTGCCATATCATTAGGCATCTCATGCCCCTGTGAGTGAATGTCTGTAGATATTTTGTGTTTTTGTTGGTGTGCTTGTTGAACTGTGGCCCCTTTTGCAAATGAAAACACTTCATTAAATATTACGAATCCTTTTCCATATAATGATAGATATCTATCATTGTATAACTATTTTTTATTTTAAATATTGTATGCTTACCTTGTCTTTCTCTACTAGTATTGTTCATGTACATATATATTTGTCCTTCATGCTTATTTCCTGTCTATTTTCGAACTTAGGGTACAGGTTTCCTTGGCATTATTAAGTAAACACGTAGACTTAACTTTATATGCTTAAAATAACATAACATATTAATACACTTAAGGGGAATATAGAGCACCCAAACCAAAAGATCTATCTTTTATTATGGTAACCTGCCCATAGCTCCGCACATCAGATGTGAGATGGTGATGAGGCATCCTCGAGTGGTCACTCAATGATCATGTGGGCTACCTTTTTTGTTTATGGACCATTAAGGGGCCAGCTTGTTTGATAGGGCCACTTTGGATGTTCATGTCGGCAAGCACTATATACCTGGGTTTGGAGTTATGACATGGCACCATGGGACTAATGCCCCATCCCACTAGAGGGTCAGAAAGCATCATTGGCAAATGAATTGGGACCACTATATGGGTAATCATGCCACTGGTTCATCAATTCCTCCTGCATGGAAGGGAGCATTAAGTGACTTGCACATTCTTATGGAGAACCACTGGTGCCATATTTAGAGTTACAACATGAGTAATTATACCATCATGGCATCAATGCCTCATCCCGCATGAGGGATGGACAACTTCATGTGTGAACAAATTGGGACCACTACGTGGGTGGTTCGCTATGGGTTTGTTGATGCATCTGGCATGGAACGGAGCATTGAGTGCTCACGCATGGTAACTATGCCGCCATGACAACAGTACCATATCCTACTAGAGGGGCGGGCAGCATCATGGACGAATGAGTTAAGAGCACTATATGGGTGGTCCCACCATTAGTTTGTCAATGCCTCCAACATGGAAGGGAGCATTGAGTGGCTCATGCATCCTTCCAGAGTAGAACTACAGATGCCGGGTCTAGAGTTACAACATGGGTTTCTGCTTTGCCATAACACTATTGCCTATTCCCGCTAGGAGACAACCAATATCATGGGTGAATGAATCAGAACCACCACGTGGGTGATCTCGCTATCCATTCTTCAATGCCTCTTCTATGAAAGGGAGTGATGAGTAGCTCACGCTTCCTTACGATATAGATTTGGGCATCCCCTGGTTGCAAGTTGGGATTTTTTCCAGTCCTAATCTCTTCGGATAGTCATGGATGTAACATCCCTGGAAATGTTTGGAAGCATGGATGATCTCGTTGCAATCGGTTAGCTTTGTTGCTACTTGGATAAAGAAGCTTACGAACGCTTTGTTTTACCTTCCATACACCAAAATATTCAATGCAAGTTCTACTGCCTTATTACTACGGCAACATCTTATAGCCGTATAATTACGTCTCTTATAACATCACATGTAACATTCTTGGAGGCTCTCTAGATTCCCCGTTGAACACAAGGGTGTCATTGGGGAGTAAGAGGAGGTAGGTTGTTGACGAGAGTGGCACTGATCATATATGGGCCTTCCTAATTTGGCCCTGATACCCTTCTACTAGGTTTTTTACATTTGCAAAGATCCAACGTTGCACTAAGTCTCCAACCGTCTGGCGGAGTTCCACTTTTGCATCATAATGTTTAGCGATTTTCGTTTTATATGCTTCCTTATGGAGCTCTGCCTCTGCTCTTCTTTCTTCTAACGCTCGAGCTCGACCGGTTCGTCATTTGCTAGGGGTTCTAAGTGTAGCGGCTTAGGGAAGGCACATTGACTTGGACGGGAAGCATAACATCATACTCATAAGCCAAGGAGAATGGAGAATGCCCGGTTGATGTGTGGATAAAGGTGCGATATGGCTAGAGTATGAGCAATTGATCTTCAGGCCAGTTTCCTTTGGCTTTGTGAGGCATTTCTTCAATGTTGTCTTGATGGTCTTATTTATATCCTTGACCTACCCATTCCCCCGTGGATGGGAAATTGAGGAGAAGAAATGTTCTATCTTTCCATGCTTACACAATCCATAGTACATGAGGTGTCCGTTTGTTATGATTTTTTGGAGTTCAATCAGCACACGGTGTTAACGATCACAAAATTGAGGATTTTACATGCAATGACCCCAATGTGGGGCTTAGCCTCAACTCATTTTGTCAAGTAGTCGATGAGGATTATAACATGATTGTATTCTCCTTTAGCATTCAGGAGCTTATTGATTAAATCTATCACCCAAGCGTCAAATGACTAGGTAGACATCATAGGAGTTAGGAGAATTTAGGAAGCTCTCAGGATATTAGCGAACCGTTGAAACCAGTCACACTTCATAACATAATTCATCGCATACTGGATTATGTTTGGCCAATAATAGCGTTTTCGACCAACCTTCTTTGATAGGCACTGTCCTCCAATGTAGTCTCTATAGAAGCCTTCATGAAGTTCCTCTAATACGCGGTTGGATTCCTCGCATGTTATGCACCTTTAGAGGGGAATTAAGTACCCCTTTAGGTAAATCTTTCCATCCATGATGGTATAACAGGGTGCTCGGTATATAGTTTTTTGGGCATGTTTTCTCTTAGTAGGTAGTTCGCCGCTTGTGATATGCCTTAGCAATAGGGTCATCCAAGAGTCGAAGCGGGCTTCATTAATCTCCATGGTGATTGTCTTAGACTTAAAGAAAGGGGCAACTAGCACCTCTATCAAGACTCAAGGGATGCTCTCCTCAGATTACTTGCTACTTTAGCTAGTTGGTCGGTCTTGAAGTTTAAGTGAATGATGAAGCAAAGTTCTTTACCATTAGGCATGATTCAGACCATTCATACCCAAGCGCTCTTTTAGTTAGATGCATCATCAACACAAAGCTGATAAGAAGGAAATTTGGTTATTGCCCCCTCTTCGTTGCTATTTTGATTAGAGCACTTTGTTATAAAATCAGTCATAGCTTGGCCCTTGATCGACGTGTGAGGGTGGAAGGTGGTATGATGTTGTTTGAGCTCTATAGACCACCTCAGTCATCGACCTATTGTATCAAGCTGACTCTGTTGGAACCTAGCTAGCCGAAAGCGGATGAAATAGGTATATTTTAAAATTTTACTATTTTGGATCGATTGGGCATATAAAGTCTAAAGAGATTTTAAATCCAATTTAAAATGTGTTTTTAGATAAAATCCTTATTTTATTTAATAAGTTAAAAGAATTTGAGTTTGATATAAATTTAATGTATGAGTGTATCAAATACACTCATGTATGTAATAGCTGCTCATTAAAGTTAATTTGAGAAGGAAATATTTCGCTTTCTTCTCCAAAACCTAAGAAATAGCTTTAATTAGAAACATAAACCTTTTGTTTCTTTCTCTCTCTCTGATTAGATTAATGATTCATTAAATGTCATTGATGATCATTTAAATATAGCATGAAATGTGAGTACATCCAAATACACTCAGTGTATATTGTGCAAGTGCAATATATAATAACTATGCACAGTTAATGGTTCTCTTTTATATGCCTTTGTTATCCACAAATATTTTTTTAATATAAACAATATATCATTTATTATATAACACACACAAACACACGAACACGCTTGTGCGAGTGCGCGCACATGCACATACGTGTGTATGTGTTTACACTAAAGTTGATTTTAGTTGTTTGACTTGTTTTAAAGTCAAGAAAACAATTTAAAACTATTTTTAATTAACAGATAGTTCAAAATCAAATTGTAATTTTTATCAAAGTCCATTTTGTAAAACTAGAATAAAGAACATATATATGTGTGTGTATGTGTGTGTGTCTCACACATATATGTGTACAATAATAGAATCAATGTTTTAAATTAAAAAAGTGCAATACATGTATTCAATTATTTGTAATTTAGAACATGTATGCATTTATTCAAAATAATAACTTAGGTCTAATTGTTACTTAAAATAGAAGTTTTAACATTTTGACGAAAAGGTCCATATGTAAATATTAAAATGAACTAAATTTTATTATTATGTAAATACCGACCAAAGTTGTTTTAAAATATCTTGTAATATGTGTACTCAATTACCAAACTTGTAGTATAAAATTTAAATCAATTAATCAAAACAATTTTTAATACAAAATATTGTTCAAACAATATTTTCTAAAACAGAAATAAATTAGACAACCAAAGTAGGATTCATAAACATACAATATGAACATAATAACAAAAGGGCAATGGATCTAATAATATTAAATAAATAACATATACTATCAGAGAATGAAGAACATGTGCAAATATGAGTTGAATCAATATAATAGACATGCTTCTAATTGAAGTAAAGAGAGTATTGCTTTACATGTTTAAAAGTAATCAATTAAACACATAATGAATCATTATAATCCAAACATATGAATGATAAAACATATAAATAAATAACTAGAGAATCATCTTAGGATGTTATCTATAAATCACACATTGAATGATGAATCACGAGCTCTAAGATCAAGAAATCAACCTTTGGATTTTGCAAAGATCAGGAGGCAAAACCACCATTTTTTGTTTTATTGTTATTTGATTTTGGAATTTTTACCCTAGAGGTCATTAGAATTTTAGTCATTCTTGTAACACCCACATTTTTATATAGTTAGAATTTAATGAATAATGATAAGCAATGAAATAAATAATTTTGGAATTTTTAGAATATGGCTTTGGAACTTGTACCATTGCGTCTGGGGCGAGTTTCTATATAGTTTTCATATATAACTTTTCAAAATCCTAGCAGTATGAAGAAGTTACAAATGAATCAAAAATGGGAAAGAAAATAAACACACACATTCACACGTTTATGAGCCGACCAGAAGGTCGACCAAAATAGCCCTAAGGTTGACCGCACAGTAGACCGGTGGCAATGGGCGGTCGACCGCCCGGCCGACCCACATATGGCCTGGATGAAGCCTCGTCTAGGTACATACAATGACGTATTTATGGTTTTGAACGCAATTTGAGCCATACGTTATTCCATCCTATGGCTCCAAACGACTCTGTGACGTGATGGCTGCAGGTTCAGTCGACTCACAATTAGATTTTCTCCAAATGGTTCTTGGCCTAAGGCTGAACCCTAAATATAAAATATTTCTTTGGGTCCTTGGCTAAAAGGCTGGACCCTAAAAAGAAAATATTCCTAGGGAGAAGATCTTCTATATTAAAATATTATGCACCTTGGAAGGGGATCCAGAAGGACCATGGAGCCAAGCGGAGCATAAGCAAAGCTAAGGACGTCAGGTGAGTGGGTTTATTTATATATCTTTTAAGTTTAAGATATATTATCGTTAAATACCCGTTTAGATAATTTTATTCAATAATTAATCCTATTAATTAGTTATGTTGAACTATTAGGAATTTACAGTTTATTTACAGTATTAGTATTTATTTACATCTACTTCTACTTTAGGATTTCTATGCAAGCATCACTTTTCTTCTATTTTCTCCTCTTTCTTCATGTATGGATTAGAATAAATTAAACATGAATATGGATTAAATAATTAAGAGTACTTAAATGAAGGAAATAAGATGTAAAGTAATAAAAGTTTGAGGAATGGAATTACTATAATAAATTACGTTAAAATGAGAAAAGTTAATTAATCTAATAACTGGATTTGCATGTAATTAAAAGATTAATTGGTTGATTTAGACTACAGGACACATTTCAATAATTTAATATTTAAAAGACAATAATGAATGTAATTGATAGAACTAAAGAAAGAAAAAGAGAATTAGTGTAAAATAAAGAAACCACTGTATTTTACACTATTCCAAAATAGTAAAAGAAATATCTAGCAATTACGGATTATTATTTATAGTATTATATAATATTAAAATATGGAAATGGATTTTTAAATATAGTTTTCATAACCAACTAAATAAAATAGAGTTACTTTCTAGAATAGAAGATAATAAAGCAAAGTATGACATGAATCAAGTAAATTATTAGATAAGAACTTGAAGCTGTAAACGATAATGAACCTAGGTCTGCATTCACTACGCAGACTATTTAAGAAGATAGTTATTAAGATGAGTGAATTATATATTATAAGAGAATAAAAGAATATTCTATTTCATATTAAAAGAAGGCAGATTAGAACAGAAAAGAAATGCTAAAATTATGTACGGACTATAAAAGAAGAGAAAATGGCAACTACAGGTAGAATTATCACATACGTTATAATTAAGTAATAAGAACGGAAAAGCTTATTTTGAGACTTTGAACTAATAAGCAATAATAATGGTAGAAGCTTATTTAAATAATTTATATTAGGTCAATAAGAAAATAAAGCAGGAATGATAAAAGAGGCTTATTTTAATGAACTTAAGATTTATATTAAGTTAAATAAGCAAGATAATGAATGTGGCTCATACCAATAACATTCCTTATTAAATAAATAGAAATCTCAAAATAGATAGAGGTGAGACGAGGGCAAGAATATGCTAAGTAGGGTAGATAAGTAGCCAACAAAATAAGGAAGTAAACTAAACGCAAATTAAAATATTGGACTTAGGGCCTAATAAAAGAATTGAGATGTGTTTGGAGCAGCCCAAAGGATGAAGCGTCTAACGAAGCAGTTCATCACAGATTTCAGAAATAGAGAAGCACATCCAACTTAGTATTTCTAAGATTCAAGGAAGTACGAGACTTCAACGGGATGTGAGGATACTCTAGGATGGCCCTTTGGGTAGGCCTAACAAAGCTGGTCCCCATAGGCAGGTCTGTGGTATTCCATCAAGAGAGTATGCCCTGATTGCATTTTCATTGTAGGCCAAACGAAGCACACCTTCATAGACAGTCAGAAGGTATTGGTGTTCATAGTAGGGTATTCATATGTCTAGTATTTGCACGTAAGTTTAAGGATAGTCGCATGCAGATATCGGCCAGCATCAAGACCAAGAGCGATTTTGGGAAAGACTAGAGTTAAACCAGTAGGCTAATGATTCTTTCACTATCGAGACATTAGATGAGGGGCACCGCCATTTGGATGTTAGATTATTTGTAGTAGGACACGGCCACTTAACTCTTTAGAAGTCTTTCGGTTAGTTGAGGGGTGGCTGTGTAGGGCCATAGCCATGATGAAAAAGAGATAGACCAACTAGTATATCCATATTGTAGGCCTAACAAAACAGTCCTTTACAGATATACAAAATACCCGATTGAATTCCGTACAAGGTAGATCTTGTTGGCGGGATTTAGATAGTAGACAGCACGGTTACATAGTCCTTAATGTATGCACTGGGTGTTACATTGTGGATGTCCCAAGCACTAGCATAGACTAGTGCAGACGCGATTTACGTTTTCATAGTAAGTAGTGGAACATCTGTATTGGAGGCCTTACGAAGCAGTCCTTCACAGATGTAGCTACGGAATGCTCATGGAGCAAGACGATGGAGTATCTGTATTATAGGCTTTATAAAGCAGTCCTTTACAGATAAAGGTACAGAGCAAGACGATGGAGCATCTGTATTGTAGGCCTCACGAAGCAGTCCTTTACAGATGTACTTACGGAATGCTCTCGAAGCAAGACGATGGAGCCCTTTTCGAGGAGGATACAGAAGCTACCATAGGTGGTACCTAGGACTAATATAGTCGTTGGGCATATAGCTACATATATGTATATATTAGTTATTAGATTTTAATCTACTATGAAGTAGATGGGTACGGCTCACGAACAGAGGCGAGAGTATTGTAACCTAATGAACCTAATATAAGAGTAAATGGAAATAAAACAATATATGTAGAATTAAGCCTAGAGGTATATAATTTATTCATTCACCAGAACTTTTGTTCTGACTCCTTCCTCATAACATCCTACAGGTTAAGTAGATTGGTAGAGACTTCTTAGCTTAAGACACTTGCTTAGAAAGTGTTATCACTGGGGTGAGTATTAACTTACTATTATATTTTAGTCAATTCCATTGTGAGATAAATTATTGAGCTCTGGTATATTTGCCTTTGCCTATTTGCAGGATACCAAATACCCAACTCAGGATTAGGTGGGCTTAGTTTTTAGCATTTTTGTGAAAAATTCGGACCACTGGAATTTGAGTTGTTTCAATTCCTTAGCGAGAGAGAAAGAGAGTTTCCTTCTGACTAAATGAATGAAATGTTTGTTTTAAGAAAGTTATAAAGGAGGGAATCAATGTTAGATTCCTCTTCTTCTTATTAATTTTTCCCCTTTTCAAATCCAATTTGAAACCTTCCACTCCTCTTTGTTTGGTTGGCCATATCATGGTGCAAACGGGCCTTAAAAAATTTCCATACCCATTAAGTATTCATTTCATTTCAATTTAATTTAAATGTTCCATTGGTATCATATGCATAACTTATATATATATTCATCAAATACTAATGATATTCAAAACTCAAATTACATTTAGTAACTAATATTTCATTAATATTAATTAATTTACAATGATTATAAATTAATTAAATCATGCAGTTTATTGGAAATATTTATCATTAAGGTCATATAACTCGAAAATGCAAATTCAATTAGCAATTAATATTGAACAGTTCTAATGTTAACGTTCACACCTCACCTTAGCTAGTGGTGTGACATTTTGGCTGAATATAATGATTACATATCTTTTCGGTTTAAATCCAATTTTACTTAAACATAAGCGATACCCAATAGTGATGATTATTTACACCAATTCTCTTCGTCAAAACTATATAACTTTAAGACCTATGGAATTTGTTTTTGGTCAGAATTTTAACATTATCCACATTTAAGTTTGTAAGTACAGACCCAAAGTTCTTAGTTCGATAATAACAATTATTATTAATCATACTACTCTTGCCATGGACTTTGACTTTGAGTTGACTTAAGTTGACCCTGTCATACTAATCCTATATAACCGAGGAGATGAATTCGTTCTTGAATGGAGTTTCATTTCCAATGCTTCCACTCGACTCAGCTGTAGTTGTTCGACGGAGATCGTGCCACTATTTAACTATAATGAAAGCGGAGTTTCTACATTAAAGCTTGACAGTATTCTCAAGTCAAGGGAATCGTGTAAAATCATCGCATCGATATTTTATGTTTGACCTTAGTTATATTAATCAACAGAAAATTATCGAATAAGTCATTCCATGGTTGTCCAATAACCATCAGTATATAACTACTTGGTGCTCCCAACAGGCAAGAGTAATACACTACCTAATGTTTAAAGAGCGTTATGTACTCTAGTCTCAACGGATGTATCAATATCCAGTCTCGATACATCTTGACTGGGGCTATTCAAAAGAATATGTTTATTTTGTTACGATAAATCATTCAGATCCAACACATTGTAAATACCATCACAAAACATACCATTTATGATTTTTCTATATTAGATATACTTTTAGTTAAACAAATAATTAATATAACACATTATATCAAGTATATAATAGAAAGAAAACATCTTTTATTTTGATCAAGATTGGCCATCGAGTTAAATATATGTAAAAAGTACATAATTGCCCCTAGGGAATATCCCTAAATCTATCGATCTTCCATGCATTTAGGGCCAATTATGGAACCTTATTCTGGCTTCATCGATCAGTTTTCTCAAAAAAATCGGGTTAATCCTTAAGTGAAAAGGTATGCTATGTTGTTTTAATTATCTACTCTGTCAATCAACTCTCTCTGACGCTGATAAACTGCCTTTATCATGTGGTTCTATTTGAAATATGTCGCTTGACTTCTAGTGAGCTCTAAGTTTTTTTATGAACTATATCGTGACAAAGTTATCATATGATAATGTCATGGGATTTTCAACCTTTGGAATTACCCTTAGCTTAGTTATAAATTTACGTATTTATTTAAACTTCTTTTATTATAGTAGCCTTTGCTTGAATTAGCTGCTGCTTATTTTTTGGTACAATTCCAACTTAAGGAGTTCGTTGTTTTTGTAAATATGAAGTTCGAGCATGTAACACTCGTTAGCACTAAAGAAGTCCGAGTCTGTAACAATCGTTCTTAAGGAGTTCGTTTTTTCTGCATAATTCTCAAGTATTTTATAAATACGGGAGAACACTACAAACTATCATTTAATGATCTTAACTTGGATTTGAAATTTGTTTCATGCATCAAGTACATAAGTAAGATATGATATTGTAGACAATACAACGTGTATGATAATTCCTATTATCAATACATACAGAATCCAACTTATATGTTTTACTTTAAACATTTTAATATAGTGTCTTCGCATATCATTTAGGACATTCCGAACATCCTTCATACTAATTATAAAAGATATAATTTATAAATCAAATAATGAGTATTGAACAACCAAACTATTACTGATTTTAACATAAGTACATTGTTAACAATCAATAGTATGTTGTTTACTTATATTTTTAGAAATATCTATCTGCTTTCAATGTTCTTCTTATGGAGTTACGATTCCTTTGCATTTTGACTAAAAATCAAACTATTTGGTATTTTTATCAAAATACTTATTCAATTTTGATCGATGCTTATAGAATGATACTTTCGTATCATTTCTTGGATCACATCCAAAACCCACAAACTCAGTACCGTTCCTACTTACTTTGATACGCTTTAGTTGTTATGTGCAGACAGTCTATTCTAAATCATTTTTAGAATTTTCCATTTCGACACATATGTAACGAAGTCACACCAAGTAGCAATCTTGCGTGTAAAACCCGAATCATCTTAAGCGCATTGAATGGATAAAATATTATATTAATTTTATTCTTATCAATGTTGCTCAATATATTCCGACTGCATTATTCTTTCTCTTAATGTCACGGTACAAATTTTGAATCATATTTTGATAATGTACTTAGAATCCTTTTGCATTTTTGCATCACACCATATGGGAGAGTAATACTCTTAATGGTTTAATTAACTGTTGAGAATTATTTATTCTCAAAATTGATAAGAAAATGGTAGTTTCACTTCAATATGCAGGAATATTTATTAGACATTCTATTACATAGTGTTCATTTAGTTTTGGTTAATTTTATTTCATTCCTCGTAATCTGTTTTATCCTTGGATCATATCCAAATCCATTTTACTACTAATAATTTCTAAAAGAAATTATTTCACTACGAAGTTGGTATTTTTGAAACAACAATTGTTTCTCAATGCAACATAATAGGTGTTCATAAATATTTTTTGGATTGCCTTATATTAAACTAACTTTATTTTAGTTTACAAAACTTATGTTCAAAATATAAAATTGGCCATCCAATGAAAATCACTCTCAAGCTCCTTTTCGGATGATTCATACAAGATCCCTCGTAAAATTATTACATACAGTCTTTTGATTTGCATAGCCTGCCAACTCCTTGGCCAGGATATGTTGGGGTTTCTTATAAACCCTTATCTTATATGATTTTGTAAACAATTCTTTAGACGAAATTAGTTTTAACCTTATATGCTACTCCTAAGTATATGACCTTACAGAAAGAAATTAACTCAACTTCACTCACAATTAATTGTACTTCGTTTAACAAAGTTTAATTAATCTTTACTGATACATTATTATGTATCATGGGAAGTAATGACTTTTAAGATTGAATCGTTATTTATCTTCAGGTACGTTTGAAACTCTTTCCAATATATACCTATTTGATCGAATCAACTCATTTAATTTCCATCGCACGTTATTTTATTTACTTTTATTTTATATCCTATGAACTAATCGGTAGCATAAAACATGTGTATCGCATACACATGTCCATGCTTGTGATAATTCATCGGTGAATACAACAAAATACATGGAACCATTTTGGAACTTTCCATTGCATACATCTGTATGTATCAACTGTAAAGTTCATCAACTCTTATAATGCTCTGATTGAATGAGTGCTTTATTCTTAATTGTATTATACATAATTTACTAGTACCGTATAATTCCATAATAATTACAAATAAATTTGAACACTTCTATGTTTTCTAATGCATCACAAATACCACCGCTATAGTTTTATTTTATAGTGAATATTCATTATATTCATATTGAAATAAAACTCTATCTATTTTTCAATCGATATTGAAAAATAATTATTATTTCATAAATAATGTTTGGTGCATTTTACAAAAATAATTTTCGTAACTTGATGCGACTAATAAGTGTTATATGGTATACTCTCACTATTACTACCATTACTATGATCACTTATAAAATATGAAGCTCCATTCAACCCTTAATATAGGCTATTTAGTTCATTTACTGTAAGTGGTTTACCGTCGAGAATTTTCAGATCAAGCATCTTAAATTCAATGAAATAAATTTCATAGAAAATAATTTTCTATATGAAAATATTTTTGGAACAGGTATCATATTTTTTATTCCTTATTAAGTATCTATTATTATTTTATAATTCACATTTTCGATGTTTCCTTATGAAGCTGAAGTAATCATTCACTCTTTTTATCCTAACTGTGCACTAAGTTACATCTACCCCTGTACATTCATTTCCTTTCTAAATGGTCAAACCATTCAAAGGGAATCCCTTACTACACGATCATAATGAACTCTTTACAAAATTACATTCGATCATTCTCAACATTTAAGGATATTTAAGAAGTTGCATTTTATGATAACTAATTAAACCGACTTATTAATAATCGAATTTTTAGATCAATCTTGTAGCTCTTGGTCAAATATTTCATTTAACATGACAAGCTCACCATTGTAATATATCATATTGTATACATGATCTCACATTATATTTTACATGCTTATTTCAACTAAACTAATATTATCGAAGTTTTATACATTACAAACTACGACAGTTCACTATATAACATTTATATGTGTTCACATACGGATCAAACATCCATACTCAAGTATTGTTTCTAGAGTTCAAAACACATAAAGGACAATACGTAGTCCTAGGCAAATAAATATGTAAATCACCAATTACGAATACATTTACTAACCACAAAATTTGAAATAATAACTTGCAAATAATATTTACAGTAAGTATATTTTACGTTTCTATTTGTCAATCATCAATTCAGTTCATTTATATATCTTAATTGATAAACATTTCATCAATTATATTAATTGCATAAATTTACTAATGCAAATTATTATAACTTTATACAGCCAATGTTCTTAAAATATTAGGAAGGCTAAATTTTACCATTTCATTTTTTTTATAAAGCCCCCACTAATCTTTTTTGTTTCTCCAAACTCTAAGACGAAACATAGAAGCCTTTCAACTTCACTAATAGATGTTAGGACTCATATGTCTTGGTACTCTGGGCATGAGTTTGCTCAGTAAGTCATAGCCCTATGGATAATGGATAACCCTTATCGATTGTATCATATATAACTCTCAACCTGTGGTTCCTTGTCCTAATCTCATTTTGACCTTAAGTTTGCTTAACAAATGAAAGAGATTATTCACTCGTACCTACCATTTCACGACAGCCAAAGTATAGTATTTGTACCTTGAGTTTGCTCAACAAATACATATGGCTACCTTACCTCGTCTATTCTATATATTGACAATACTACACATAACATACCTAGCTTGAGTTTGCTCAACAACCAGAGTGTATGCAAGTAAATAACACTTGTATTAAGGATTCATAATCATTATTATATTCAATTGGGTGATACTGACTTATGGAATAATGCATTTCTTATGAAATGCACTCGTGATTCAAGTGTCAAACACATCAGAAATCGTGATATACTATATGTATGTATTTATTCCTAAAGTCTATTCTCGATTTCTTACTATTTCTAATTTGTTTTATACGTTCATATTATGTAATTTTAATTATTATATAAGTTTTACAATTTATAAATTATATAATAGTTTGTGTACAATATGCATGTATTTTATTATTTATTAATTAACCTTTAATTATATTATTTAATTAGATAATTTAATTCATATTAATTTTGAAAATTTCTTATGTATATACATATATACTTACATCATCTTAAACAATTCAAGGTAATGTAACATATATCTATATATATTGTATATGTATATACTTTAATTAATTAACTAACTATTAAGTTAATTTTTTTAATTTATTAATCTTATTAATAAATATTGAAGATTTGAAATATGTTCATTATATTTTCAAAGCACATTTGAAAAGCTGTATTATACCATTTGTTATATACATTGTGTTCAAAACCGACTTTGAAAATCATATTATAACTTTTGTAACATAAGAAAATAATATTATAAATTTTGTAACATAATTCTTATTTTAAATTAACTTTTAAACTCAAAATTTCAATTTAATTTTCATTTTTTTTGAAAATTGACCCAAGCCCCACTTCAAATCGGGCCTTTTCTATAAGGGCATCTTTGAGCATACTTCACTTTTGGGCTAGGCTGGTAGCTAGGAGAGCACGGTACTTGATTTCCCAAACCAAGCACAAAATATACTTTTTTATACACCCTACTGAATTGGTAAGCTTAATTGGTTAAACCTAACATGACTATTTAGATCATATAGACTATTTGGCTTTGATACCATTATTGGTCTAGCCTAGACTCATTTGGATCAACCCAACTAGGTACCTCATGAGGGAATTTTACATGCAACCTTTCGACTAGCACGACCATCATAGGTCATATTTGGGTAAGAGGCAATACTTGGTTACTCATCACAATATAAGTACTCCTTATCATGTTAGTTGTAAGGATCGAATCTGGAGTATCTGATGTGCCAGGTGAATGCCTCAACCAACCTAACCGTGAGACCATTATTGGAACTAGGCCAGTTGGGAGCGGATGAAATAGGTAGATTTCATAAAAATTCCATGTTTGGATCGATTGGGCTATGAAGTCTAAAGATATTTTAGATCCAATTTAAAATTTATTTCTATATAAAATCCTTATTTTAATCAATTAGTTTAAAAAGTTTGAGTTTGATATAAAATTGATGTATGAGTGTATCAAATACACCCATACGTATAACAGTTACTTGTTAAAGTTAATTTGAGGAGGAACCTTGCTTCCTTCTCTAAAACCTATGCAATCAATTAAGGGAAGAAATAGCTTTGATTGGAAGGAGAAACCTTTCATTTCTCTCTTTCTGGTTAAATTAATGATTAATTAAATGTCACAGATGATCAATTTTACATAGCATGAAACGCGACTATATTCAAATATACTCACGACATATATTGCGCAAGTGCAACATATAAGAAGTGTGTATAGTTAATGATACCCTTTATATGTGTTTTTGTTGTCCATTATTTTTTTGATCTAAATAAAAGAACATTTATTATATGTATGTATGTATGTATATACATAAACACACACAAACACACATAATATATATGTATGTATGTGTGTATTTATATATATATGTATGTATGTATGTGTGTGTGTGTACACCCTAAAGTTGATTTTGATTGTTTAACATGTTTTAAAGTAAAGCAAACTATTTAGAACAAGTTTTAATTAACGGATAGTTTAAAGTCCATTTTATAAAACTTAAATTAAGAACATATACAAATATACCAAAATACACACATACATACGTACGTACATACATACATATATTCACATATGTGTATACAGTAATTGAATCAAAGTTTTAACTTCAAAAAAAGTGTTACATATGTATTCAATTAACTTGTACTTTAAAATACATATACATTTGGTCAAAATAACAATCTTAGATCTAATTGTTAACTGAAAATAAAAGTTTTAAGATTTAACAGAAAAGTCTATATGTGAATCTTAGAATGAATTAACTTTTATTCTTATGTAAATAATGACCAAAGTTGTTTCAAAATAATTTGTAAAATGTATATTTTATTCCTAAACTTGTAACATAAAATTTAAATAATTAATCAAAGAAATTTTCAATAAAAAATATTGTTCAAACAGTAATTTCTAAAATAGAAAAGAATTAGACAACCAAGGCTCATATAAATTCATGATAACGAGATTCAAACCTAAACTAAACATACAATATGAACAAAAGAACAAAAGAGGCGATGGGTCTAATGATCTATTATATTATATGAAAGCTCAATATCTCTCTTAAGACCTTTCATTTCCGTTTTTGCCATAAAAACACTAAGCCGACATGTGCAAATGGTCCAAATCTAACGGTTCATAAGAGCCTCATTTAAGCCCTACGGAAAAAACACTCCTGCAGCCGCCGACAAAAATTATTTTCCAACCCTAGAACCAAATTCCCTTCATCACCATTTTTCTTCTTACATCGTACCATAGAACCAAATCCCTCATCAGCAATGCTAACTTTTGTGACGACCGCCCATGACTCCCGCACCAAATGAAGGAAATAATGCGCTAAAAGGTGTGCCAGGCAGCCATGGACGATAGTCAGGGTAAAACAAAACAGAAGAATCTCTATCGCATAACTCACAGCGCATGGATAAAATACAATAGAGAAATATAATATAGTGAAGCTCCATAGAACAGAACATCATCATATAAGCATCATAGTAGTTTTATACAATCATCTACTCAAATCCATACATGAAGCCTCACTACAAATCACTCAACCAAATACAGCAGCGGATACCCAGTACATATAAGAAAATAATATGTATAGCCTCCTGCTCGTCTTCGTCATCTTCATCGTAGAACTCCTAGCACAGCACCTGTCACCTGCTACCTAGTCTGCCCATCCCAACATGGATGAACAGCCCAAGGTAATAAGAGGAGACATAAAACCTTGAGTCAGACAAAGTCTTAGTGAGCAGTAAATTAACTATCAAACATACCAAAAGAGCATAAAGGATAAAAGGAATAGGAACCAAACCATCCCACTCCACCTCTTTCTACAGTGATAGCCCCAGACATACACTAAGGAGAAGCAAGCATAACAACATAGACAATTAAGGTAAAGCGAATACCACTCGAGTCAAGGACGATGTTTTCCAAATACAAACCCCCAAGGCCTAAACCAAGATCAGATAAGCACCCAGAAAACACCGCTCTTGAAGCCGAATGATAATACAACCAAACATCCATGACTCTGGCTATCACTGTCATCCTTGCCTCGATTTCACCGTTAGTTGAATGACCATCTGTCAAGGGCTAATGGTAACCCCGGTTCTAACCATACTCCGCACACTGCCTTGTGCCTAGGACTTATCTACTTTGCCCAGAGTACTCAACTACCTACCTGTAGTCTTTTGGGTGTCCCGACTACCTTCCTGTAGTCGTTATGGGCGCCCCATGTACTCTTGCTTTTGAGCATGCTAGAACCTTCAACAACGACGAGATCCAAGCCTCCTAGTCATCCTCCTCGACGACTACTTCCTCATACAAGCTCAAGCTACCTCTTGAACAATCCATTATCAACCAACTTGAACTACCCTTCAAGTTATCAACATGCTTGGAATGATCCCTTCCTGGATTAAGCCAAGACTCACATCATACTTCGCTTCATCGCATCAAAGCAAAGTCTCAACTCAACAACATGGTTTGCCTCATCAAATCATGGCAAAGTCCCATCTCAACATCATCCAATCTATACATATGAGCTTCAACATCCGCTACATATGCCTTAAGCAGCTTTCACCATTCAAGAGCCTTCTTCCATAGCTTTTGAATCCTCTTTCATCATCTTGTTCCAAATCAACTACTAGCTAACTTGGAAACAATCAAATCAATCATACATTCAAATAATCAATCATTCAAACAAGATCTATTAAGCAATTTAAGCAATATCAACTATAATGGGAATTTCGTAAATAAACGAGCAAAAGTCCAACATATGTGAAATCATGGTTTTTAGCATAGATCTATCAAATCTAAAACATGGGTTTTGTCTCTAATACTTGTTAAACTAACTTGCATAAGTAAATATCTTCAAAAACAATGGAGCTAGACTCGGATTTAAGAAAAATGCATGAAAACTCTAACTTTAACACTCAAACAAGCCACCAATCCAATATACTCCCTTGGATCCGCGTGAGAGATAACTACCACTCACCAAATCACCAAAACAACCTAAAATCAATCAACTTCAGATCTGGACAGCAAGGACTTGAGCTTGATCCGGAGAAACCTCGCTTAAAACGATGAAATCTAGCTTTGTTGGATGAAGATCTTCAACTTGGACACTTGAATCTTCGATCCCGATCTTCGATCTTGGATGGATGCTAACACTTGATTGGAATGGAGAAAAGAAGATGAAGAAATGTTGTAGTCGAGTCTTCAAAATGGCAGCACTTCGTTGCTTCAAAAACCGGTGCCAAAAAGTGAGCCAAACCCCTCTATTTATAGGCTGAATTTCCCTTAGGTCGTCCGCCCCTTAGGTCGTCCCCGACCTAACTATGAGTCGTTGCCGACTCATCAGCCCCTACGACCTACGACCTAACCAACACAACATACAACCAAGGCCGACTTACGACTTAACCCAGACGCGACCTAAAACACAGGCCGACCTAACGACTCAACGCACTGCCGACCCAACTGTCACACGACTCAACACACTGCCGCATTTCCTAAGTCCTAGGTCGCCTGACGACTTAACTAGCATGCCGACCTACGACCTAAGACCCTGCCGACCTAAGTCCTAAACACATAGACCAAGGCCATACGGGACACGACTTAACAGCTTAGCCTTATGGCCGACCTAATATCTCCGACCTAACTTAGGTCGTTTACGACCTAAGTCTAAACAGTACTCACGCGACCTAACTACTCCCACGACCCAAAACTTACACGACCTAACAGCTTACACCTTCTAAGTTAAGTCGTTTACTACTATAGGTCGGACACCTCTAGGTCGATCTACACTAGATCGGTCGCCACTAGCATCATCCTATCTGCTAGGTCGTCCACGACCTAACTTCCTTAGGTCGCTCCAAAACCCTTCCGACCTAACAACCATACGACTCATCGCCTTAACTCGTATACGACTTATCCCCTTAAGTCGTTAACTCGGCAACCTCCCTAACTCGGAAGCCCTCTATTTCATGAGTCGGTCAACTTTCTTAGGTCGGTCACTCTCTTAGGTCGCTCCAGCGACCAAAACTACCTCACGACCTAAGCTAACACGGCAACATGCTAACCCGAGCACCCTCCTAAGTCGTAACTCGTACACGACCTAACTATGAGTCGGTCCCGACTCATCACTTAACACACGAGTTATCTCCCAATACGACTCAGGCTAGGAACACCACAAACAACACTAACGACCTGTAAATTCTACGATCCATCGACACGTAAAATACGGGTCGTTACATTCTCTCCCCCTTAGGAATTTCGCCCCCGAAATTCCAAGTAAACAACAGCAATCAAAGATATTCCGCATGCCTACCATCCATAGAAATCAACAAACCATGCATCTAATTCTATCCTAGCATGCAGAATTCTAAGACTTAGAACAAGCTACAAATTCATGAGATGTCACGACACTTTAGGGCCATACCTCGAAGAGTCCTGGATGAGCTGCCTTCATCCTCTCTTCCTCCTCCCACGTACAGTCGTTAACATCGTCACTCCATTGTACCTTGAGCAACGTAATCGTCTTCCTCCTAAGCTGTTTCGTATCGGTTTCAACAATACGAAGCGGCTTACGAGGTCTCGAAACAACTGGATCAACCTCTAAGTCTTCACAGCTATCAGCAAAAACCACCGTAGTTGGGTCGTGCACATACTTCCGTAGATAGGATACATGAAAAACATTTTGCACACCCACCATCTTCTCCGGTAACTCCAATCTATAAGCGAGTTTTCCAATTCGCTTGATAATCGGGAATGGTCCAACAAATCTCGGAGTTAACTTTCCTTTGTTCCCGAATCTAATAACATTCTTCAATGGAGAAATCTTCACAAAAACCCTATCACCCACGTCGAATTCCAAATCCTTTCGACGATTATCTGCATAACTTTTCTGACGATCCTGGGCTGCCTTCATTCTTTGCCGAATGATCTCTATACAATCTGAAGTCTGTCGAATCATCTCTGGCCCAAGTATCAGCTTTTCTCCAGTTTCCAACCAACATGTCGGAGAGTTACACGGTCTTCCATATAATGCCTCATATGGTGCCATACCGATACTCGACTGATAACTGTTATTATAAGCAAACTCCACCAAATGAAGGTGATCTTCCCATGATCCTCCGAAGTCCAAAGCACATGCTCTAAGAAGATCTTCCAAAACTCGGTTGACTCTCTCAGTCTGACCATCTGTTTGAGGGTGATAAGCTGTACTCAAACACAACTCAGTTCCCAAAACTTCCTGGAAGCTCTTCCAAAATCTACTGGTGAACAATGGATCTCGATCGCTCACTATACTCTTCGGAACACCATGGAATCGAACTATCCACTTCACATAAAGCTCAGCCAGCTTCGATGCAGTCCTAGTCGATCGAACAGGAATGAATCTTGCACTCTTAGTCAAACGATCTACTATGACCCAAATCCCTTCATTCCCTGCTCTTGTCCTAGGTAGACCATCGATAAAGTCCATCGACACTTGCTCCCACTTCCATGTAGGAACCTCCAATGGCTGAAGCAATCCACTGGGCTTCTTCTGCTCAGCTTTCACCAACTGGCAATTCATACACTTGGAAATGAAATTTCCAACATCCTTCTTCATACCTTCCCAGTAGTAGGTCCTCTTCATATCCCGATACATCTTATTTCCACCTGGATGAATTGTCAACTTCGAGTGGTGACTCTCCCTCAGAACTTCATCTCTCAATCCATCTACATCGGGAACAACTAGTCGCCCTTGCTTTCGAAGCCAACCCTCTCGATCGACTTCAAATCCTTTATCCTTCTCCGGGTCCAATCCAGATTCCAAATCACAGATAATCTTGACAAGCTTATCATCTCCCCTTTGCCTCTCACCAATTTTTTCCACAAGAGTAGGCCTTATCGATAAGTTTGCCAACATCTCAGGTTCCAATTCACATCTAGGCCTGAAATCAAATCCAGCCAAATACTCAAGACTCTTCCATTCCGAAAACATGGCTCCCAATCCTGCATGTCTTCGACTTAACGCATCAGCCACTGCGTTACCTTTCCCTGGAGTATAGGCTATACCAAAATCATACGATGCTAAGAACTCTAGCCACCGTTGCTGTCGAAGATTCAAATCCTTTTGGGAAAACAGATACTTCAACGACTTATGATCTGTAAACAGCTCAAATCTAACTCCCAATAGGTAATGTCTCCACATCTTCAAAGCAAACACTATTGCCGCTAACTCCAAATCATGAGTCGGATAATTCCTTTCATGCGGCTTTAGTTGTCGACTAGCATACGCAACAACTTTATCCTTCTGCATTAGCACCGCTCCTAGTCCAGTGCCACATGCATCGGTGTAAACCACCATCTCATCATTCCCACTCGGAATAGTCAAAACAGGAGCACTTGTCAGTCGTTCTTTCAGGATTACGAAAGCTTGCTCACACTTATCATCCCATCTGAACACTTGGTTCTTCTTCGTCAATCCTGTCAACGGTGCAGCTATCTTGGAAAAGTCTTTGATAAACCGACGATAATATCCTGCTAATCCAAGAAAACTTCTCACATCAGATGCATTCTTAGGTCTAACCCAATCCTGGATCGCTGCCACCTTAGCGGGATCAACCGCTATTCCATTTCCAGAGATAACATGGCCTAAGAACCTCACTTCACTCTTCCAGAAGTGACACTTCGAAAACTTAGCCTTCAGCTGATGTTTCCACAAAATTCCCAAAACAATCCTCAAGTGCGTCTTGTGCTCTTCCTCGGTTCTGGAGTAAACCAAAATATCATCCACGAACACAAGCACGAACTTATTCAACTGATCTCTGAATACCCTATTCATAAGATCCACAAAATATGCTGGCGCGTTAGTCAATCCAAACGGCATTACCAGCCACTCATAAAACCCGGATGGTGTCCTGAAAGCAGTCTTCGGCACACTATCCTTCGCCACTCTCAACTGGTGAAATCCCGTTGCCAAATCCATCTGAGAAAACACCTTAGCCTCGTGAAGCTGGTCAAACAAGTCATCTATTCTCGGCAATGGATACTTGTTCTTCTTAGTCACCTTATTCAGCTCACGATAATCAACACACAACCTCAACGATCCATCCGTTTTGGTTGCGAACACAACTGGCGCACCCCATTCGGACACACTTCTCCGAATGAATCCTTTCTGCAAAAGGTCATCAACTTGCACCTTCAGCTCTTGCTGCTCCCTCGGTGCCATCCGCCTAAGAGGCATCACAACAGGTCTGGCTCCCTCAACTAGATCGATACGAAACTCGATCTCCCTATGCGGCGGCAACCCTTTGACTTCCTCAAAGACATTCTCAAACTTGTTCACAATAGGCACCGATGACAGTCCATCCCGTGGAACAACTAGCGAATACATGAAGCTCATGAAGACGCCTTCTTCATGCTTACATCGTATCACAACCTTTCGCCCTTCCACATTCCCGACTGTCACCTCAAGCCTCTCACAATCAATCCTTGCCGCATACTTCCCAAGCCAGTCCATACCCAAAATAATTCCGAACCCCGCAAAGTTCAGAACAAAGCAATCACAAACAAACGAGCAATCATGACTCGACACAACTAGACCACGGCATAACATACACAAACATGACGAACCCCCTACCGGATTAGTCACAACCAATGGCCTATCAACAATATCCGGTTTCAAACCTAACCGGCCTACCAAATCATCACAAACAAAAGAATGCGACGCTCCAGTATCAAACAACACTCTAACTGAAACACCACAGATAGAAAGAGTACCTTGAACCACCACACTCTTCCCCTTTTCTTCAGCAGTCGGAGCTTTTGAAGACGACGGCACAACTCCCAAAGCATAGGCTTGCACAATCTGCCTATCTTTCCTCGGCTCTGGGCAATCCTTCTTGATATGTCCCAGCTTATCACAGTTGTAACACTTTCCCGGCACCTTGGGATTCTTACAATCTTTGTAAAGATGGCCCTTCTGTTGGCAGTTATAACAAGTCACTTCGCCTTTCGGCTTCTTCTGGCCATCCTTACCCTTCTGCTGCTGCTGCTTCCTCCTCTTATTGCCATTCTGGTGTGGTTTAGATCCTTCCCTGGTTACAGCAACAACAGAACTTTCCTTAGGAAACAAACTCTCATGCCTAAGGGCTTTCTCCACAAGCTTCTCAAATGGATCGTCCAAATGATCCACTAACTGCCTCCCAAGATAAGCATCCAGACCAGTCACAAACTTCTCATTCTTCTGATAGGGAGAATCAATGTACGATCTGGCATACTTGGACAAAGCTTCAAACTCAGAAATGTACTCAAGAACAGGCCTTCCCCCTTGCTTGAGCTCCACAAACCTCTTAAACAAGACAGATTTCTGAGCAGTAGAGATGAACTTAGCTTCAAATCTAACTTGGAATTGCTCCCAAGTAATCTCTTCTTCTGGGGTATCGATGGTGATAGAATTCCACCAATCAGCAGCTCTTCCCTGAAGCTGTCTCGATGCAAGCTTCCTCTTAGTTGCATCCTCAATCCCTAAGTCACCAAAGATCCTTCGACATGCATCAATCCATCTCCGCACCTCAATAGTCGACTCCGTCCCCAAGAAAGCTTTTCCTCCAAGAGAAGTATAATCCTTGCAAAGCTTAGCAAAATCTACCGGTCTCGGAGCTTGAACTTGAACTCCCACATCCACTGATGATCCTGAAGCTGGTATCCTTCTCATGATCGAAGTCATCATCGCTTCGAACATAGTTCCATAATCAACAGCTCCTTCATCAACACGGCTTTCCCTTGCAGCTGGTCTCCCTCTTCGACTCATCCTTAATATCTGTAATAAGAATGATTAGAACACCTTAAGAAACAACTGCATAAGGAGTTCAAACCCTTCTAACTTACTATATTATATATAGTAATCATCCATCAAATTACAATTACGTCTCTCTTACGTAGTTACATCAGCGAGCGTTGGCTAAAATCGATTAACCAAAGCTCTGATACCAAATGTGACGACCGCCCATGACTCCCGCACCAAATGAAGGAAATAATGCGCTAAAAGGTGTGCCAGGCAGCCATGGACGATAGTCAGGGTAAAACAAAACAGAAGAATCTCTATCGCATAACTCACAGCGCATGGATAAAATACAATAGAGAAATATAATATAGTGAAGCTCCATAGAACAGAACATCATCATATAAGCATCATAGTAGTTTTATACAATCATCTACTCAAATCCATACATGAAGCCTCACTACAAATCACTCAACCAAATACAGCAGCGGATACCCAGTACATATAAGAAAATAATATGTATAGCCTCCTGCTCGTCTTCGTCATCTTCATCGTAGAACTCCTAGCACAGCACCTGTCACCTGCTACCTAGTCTGCCCATCCCAACATGGATGAACAGCCCAAGGTAATAAGAGGAGACATAAAACCTTGAGTCAGACAAAGTCTTAGTGAGCAGTAAATTAACTATCAAACATACCAAAAGAGCATAAAGGATAAAAGGAATAGGAACCAAACCATCCCACTCCACCTCTTTCTACAGTGATAGCCCCAGACATACACTAAGGAGAAGCAAGCATAACAACATAGACAATTAAGGTAAAGCGAATACCACTCGAGTCAAGGACGATGTTTTCCAAATACAAACCCCCAAGGCCTAAACCAAGATCAGATAAGCACCCAGAAAACACCGCTCTTGAAGCCGAATGATAATACAACCAAACATCCATGACTCTGGCTATCACTGTCATCCTTGCCTCGATTTCACCGTTAGTTGAATGACCATCTGTCAAGGGCTAATGGTAACCCCGGTTCTAACCATACTCCGCACACTGCCTTGTGCCTAGGACTTATCTACTTTGCCCAGAGTACTCAACTACCTACCTGTAGTCTTTTGGGTGTCCCGACTACCTTCCTGTAGTCGTTATGGGCGCCCCATGTACTCTTGCTTTTGAGCATGCTAGAACCTTCAACAACGACGAGATCCAAGCCTCCTAGTCATCCTCCTCGACGACTACTTCCTCATACAAGCTCAAGCTACCTCTTGAACAATCCATTATCAACCAACTTGAACTACCCTTCAAGTTATCAACATGCTTGGAATGATCCCTTCCTGGATTAAGCCAAGACTCACATCATACTTCGCTTCATCGCATCAAAGCAAAGTCTCAACTCAACAACATGGTTTGCCTCATCAAATCATGGCAAAGTCCCATCTCAACATCATCCAATCTATACATATGAGCTTCAACATCCGCTACATATGCCTTAAGCAGCTTTCACCATTCAAGAGCCTTCTTCCATAGCTTTTGAATCCTCTTTCATCATCTTGTTCCAAATCAACTACTAGCTAACTTGGAAACAATCAAATCAATCATACATTCAAATAATCAATCATTCAAACAAGATCTATTAAGCAATTTAAGCAATATCAACTATAATGGGAATTTCGTAAATAAACGAGCAAAAGTCCAACATATGTGAAATCATGGTTTTTAGCATAGATCTATCAAATCTAAAACATGGGTTTTGTCTCTAATACTTGTTAAACTAACTTGCATAAGTAAATATCTTCAAAAACAATGGAGCTAGACTCGGATTTAAGAAAAATGCATGAAAACTCTAACTTTAACACTCAAACAAGCCACCAATCCAATATACTCCCTTGGATCCGCGTGAGAGATAACTACCACTCACCAAATCACCAAAACAACCTAAAATCAATCAACTTCAGATCTGGACAGCAAGGACTTGAGCTTGATCCGGAGAAACCTCGCTTAAAACGATGAAATCTAGCTTTGTTGGATGAAGATCTTCAACTTGGACACTTGAATCTTCGATCCCGATCTTCGATCTTGGATGGATGCTAACACTTGATTGGAATGGAGAAAAGAAGATGAAGAAGTGTTGTAGTCGAGTCTTCAAAATGGCAGCACTTCGTTGCTTCAAAAACCGGTGCCAAAAAGTGAGCCAAACCCCTCTATTTATAGGCTGAATTTCCCTTAGGTCGTCCGCCCCTTAGGTCGTCCCCGACCTAACTATGAGTCGTTGCCGACTCATCAGCCCCTACGACCTACGACCTAACCAACACAACATACAACCAAGGCCGACTTACGACTTAACCCAGACGCGACCTAAAACACAGGCCGACCTAACGACTCAACGCACTGCCGACCCAACTGTCACACGACTCAACACACTGCCGCATTTCCTAAGTCCTAGGTCGCCTGACGACTTAACTAGCATGCCGACCTACGACCTAAGACCCTGCCGACCTAAGTCCTAAACACATAGACCAAGGCCATACGGGACACGACTTAACAGCTTAGCCTTATGGCCGACCTAATATCTCCGACCTAACTTAGGTCGTTTACGACCTAAGTCTAAACAGTACTCACGCGACCTAACTACTCCCACGACCCAAAACTTACACGACCTAACAGCTTACACCTTCTAAGTTAAGTCGTTTACTACTATAGGTCGGACACCTCTAGGTCGATCTACACTAGATCGGTCGCCACTAGCATCATCCTATCTGCTAGGTCGTCCACGACCTAACTTCCTTAGGTCGCTCCAAAACCCTTCCGACCTAACAACCATACGACTCATCGCCTTAACTCGTATACGACTTATCCCCTTAAGTCGTTAACTCGGCAACCTCCCTAACTCGGAAGCCCTCTATTTCATGAGTCGGTCAACTTTCTTAGGTCGGTCACTCTCTTAGGTCGCTCCAGCGACCAAAACTACCTCACGACCTAAGCTAACACGGCAACATGCTAACCCGAGCACCCTCCTAAGTCGTAACTCGTACACGACCTAACTATGAGTCGGTCCCGACTCATCACTTAACACACGAGTTATCTCCCAATACGACTCAGGCTAGGAACACCACAAACAACACTAACGACCTGTAAATTCTACGATCCATCGACACGTAAAATACGGGTCGTTACAACTTTGCTTGGATACTACCTAAGACCAAGGAAAAAAGGGTAATTGATCCATCTAGTATCCTTGATAGCATCAAATCCTTTCGATTAGCTAATTTATCCACCACCCAATGCGAATTTTTGATGTAATGTTCAAAAATTTCCATTTATGCATTTTTCCATTGCTCAAAGTCAATCATCTATCCACTCGGTTCCCTTTTGTTAGTTATTGTCTATTGCAATTTTCGATCATGCGTGGATGATACAAAGTCATATATATATATATATATATTATAATTTTGGTAATCTTTGTAACTTAATAAAACTATAAACTATTTCCAGTGGTTCGGTGATAACGAAATCCTACAATCAATGATTTATGCGATGATTGAGTTATAGTTTTTGAGCTTGAACATTTCTATTTTTTGTAAAATATGAAACCTTTTAATATTTTAAAATGTGCGAGGATGACTAAATCTGGAGTTTAAAGGTAAGATTTTAATTTTAAACTTTTTAGAAATGTTGCTAATGAACAAATTTGAATTTCAGTGAACTTGAAATATCAAGTTGTGTATAATAATCTAACTATGTATGACAATTGAGGTCAACAAAACTATTTACAAATAAATAGTTTCAACGTTGATTTCAACTGAATGTATTACTTATATTAATGATGGTGATTTAGGAACCTTTGATATTGTAGCAATCATAATATTATGACGATTGTATAATACTATGTTTGATTTTTTTAATATGAGCATTAAAAATATTATACTGGATAAAATAGTAAATGCATAGATTCTTATTATTTTTATCAAAATAGTTGTTTTTTGTAATTCTAGTACTAAATTAGTTTGGTTTTTTTCTTGGGCATGGGTGTAGGGAATAATCTATGCTTTTGTTTAAAAGGTTTTGTGTTTACTTACTAAGCCAACGAATGACTACATGGTGAATTACTTCCTTTGGTTTTTTATTGTCCGTCAATGCATTTTTCTCTCTTTACTATCTATGTTGCTTATTTTGAAGTAATCTTATGAGCAAACAATTAATTAATAAAAGCATTACTAATTCTTGGATTGAAGCTTCAAAATTTTATACATTTATAGTGTAATATTAAAATTGAGTTTCTTATCCTCAATTCTCAAGCATTCCATTCATTTTCTCTATTTGCCTTTGCTTCCACCATGTGGATTGTATAGAAATTTTTCTATGTTTATTTATTTACAAACCGTCTCTTATTTTTTATTTTCTTTTTGCAACCGCCTTCATCCAATGCATGTTCCGTTCAATTTTCATCTTTCACCACCTTTTTGTCAATCATTTATTCACTCTTTAAAATTGATTTATCGTATGTTTATTTCTCTTTTCTTTAACTGTTTTTCCACTCCTACAATTGTATCCTACTTCCTAAAAAGTATGGAGAAAGTTCCAGGGTTGTTAAAATTTTATGATAACAACCAAAGCTTGAGCTGTTATAGCTCTAATGGTAAGCATTGATTACATTGATATAAATATTCTAATGACAAGAAACAATTTAGTAGAATAAGCAAAATAATCTATCAAGTGTCTCAGGTTTGGAATAATCAATAGTCACTAGAGAGTACCCTCATTCATTTACATGATATAATAGCTATATTTCATTAATTTTAATTTTATTGTGTATTTATCTACATGAATGTAGATGGAAGCTATGCGGTTAAAGCGTTGGGCAGATGCAATGTGGCGGAGGTGCAAAAAGTCATAGCGGGGATACAACGAGGATATAGCGGGATATAGTAGATAACTCTAAAATAGCATATAAAACTCGTACTTAATGTTTTTACAAATATATAAATGGTAATTAAATGAAAAATTGACATTCAATTGAATTATAAGTAATACATAAATAATGTTTGTAATGACATTTCTTTTTGGACGGTTTAAATCGACAATAAGCCACACATGTCAAACTCAAACCATTCAAAATGGATGATCATCATGAGGTAAATAAAAAAATAAGGATAAAAAAGAAAAACAAAACATAGAATCTCACAGCGGAATGACAAAATATAATAATCAAATAAACATTTCATGAAGCAGTTTATAAATAATATTTGATTACACTTTTACAATACAGAATCCGAGTACATATAGCAGAAAAAAATAAATAATGCAACGGAACAACATGATGCAGTGGTATAAATATAACAAATACTAATAATACAAAATCTTTATCTTCGTCCTCCAGAAAAGTAAACTTCGATATACTAAAAATTTCAGACCGATCCGAGCGAATTGAAAAGACAAAACACTCGAGTCATAAATAAAAGATCTTATCTAAGTTAAATCAATAGTAAATAAATATTAGTGTAACAACATCGGAGATGTTTATGAGATTCGACATCTCCTATTCAGTGTCTAACATGAGTGCAATAACTTAAGAGATGTTCAGGATTACATCTCCTAAGGATCCGTTAAACTATATATATACAAAGTACAATACGCTATTACAATAGTGTCTATAGTAAAATAAAGTATTAAAATAGTGTTATGGAGTTATTTATATACCCCTTAATACATTTTAGATAATGTCATAGTCTATACGGTACTGTAAACTCCACCGTAAACTGGTAGGCTATCAGCGAGCACTCTATAGGTATGACACAAACCAAACTCGTAGAAGACGCGATAAGGCATGTGACAAGGCACTCAAGGCAATGCTAGTGTAGGATTTTACCATTTTAATTTCGGACAAGTGGTAACACATAGCATCTACTACCGTCCACCTCGGAACACACTCCCATAATCAAAATCGAGGGGTGGCCACCAAATCAATCGCAAAGTCATAATATGCTATTGAAGAAATTACCCGATAGTAGGAGCGACCTAACTTGGCCTGGTATAGCTCCTATTTTAGCCACATCAAGCTGACTAACGGGAGTCAGGGCTATGTAAATACCTCATACAGAATCATTCACCAAACCATCATACTTCATTCTGGAATCCCCACTACATACACGGTTGTTAAAGCGGTTTTCGGTATTGGCAGAGAGTATGATAATATCAGATCCCGATCCCTTTGACAACCAAATGCTTATTTCACACCGGGTAGTTCTTTTACATTTTCAAAACTGATTCATAATTGATATCAAAATATCATATTCAATTCAAACCATATCACTTTCGAAATCATATTTACTTTTGAAATCATATCGATAAGATAGGTTAATTAAATCCTCATTTCGAAATCATCATATTTACTCAAATATGTCATTTCACTTGCAAATATCATTTTAAATTTCAACTTAGGTTATAACATCATTTAACCATATTCGCTTTAAAAACCAAGGATTAAATATAATCATTTCCACTTTGCACAATCTGAAATTCAAAAAATAGTTTAGATAGTTATAAATAGCTTAATAGTTTAGCTTAGTTTAAAATAATTTTTTAAGTAGTTAAAATACTCTAAAACAGTTTAAAAATAGATTAAAATAGGTTTAAATGGATTTAAGATAGTTTAAACAGATTTAAAATAGTTTAAGTAGATTTAAAATAGTCTAAATAGATTAAATAACTTTAAAATAGATTACATAGATTTAAAATAGATTAAATATATTTAAAATAGATTAAAATGGATCAATAAGTTTAAAATAGATTAAATAGATTATAATATATTAAAATAAATTAAAATAAATTAAAATTGATTAAAATAGTTTAAAATGGTTTAAAATAGATTAAATTAATAGTTTGAAAATCTTAATAATCAGGATTTTTAAAATAATACATTTTTAAACAGTTTATATTAAAATAATAAATTTGAAATTAATATCAAATTAAACTATTTCTTTCATTCAACACATCTAGACCTCCAGCTTTCAAATCAACAATTAAATTTTGTCTTTCAATTAAAATTCAATAAAACCATTTAATCGGTATCAAATTCAAACCATGTTCAAACAATAAATCCAAACTATTTCAAATTTAGTAGATTTCAAGGTTACATCTCAAACTTTTTCAATAACTCAATTCTGATAAATTTCATTTATACTTGAAATTCCACTTTAAATTTTCAATTTAATTTCTTAAACAATTCCTTTGAACCAATTCCAATTTCAACATTTAGAGCTTGGATTTTCGAAAATAATTCAGTTTAGACAAATCCAATTTTTTTTCAAAATATCATTTAGTTGAATATAAAAATTAAGGATTCAAAATCATTTAATTTAACCTATCCAGTGTCCTGTATAATTTTATACCCTATGTTCAATTGATACGGTCAAATATCATTTTAATCCGCAATAATTTTAATTTACGGGTATGTATCGTTTCAACCCGCAATCTCGAAATAACATTCAAAATCCACAAAATTGCTCGAGTCTATTATTTCAACCCAAAACGATTTTTTCCTAATCTATCAAATCGTTCGGGTATGTATCATTTCAACCCATAGGGTTATTCTAACAATAACTAAGAGAACTTGCAGTGTTATAATAATATAAATATAACATCCAGTCATCCAATATCAATAATCAAACATCCATCAAAATCACCATTCAATCAACCACTAAATAACATTAATTAACTGATTATCATCAACAGGTATTCAATTGACAGTTAAATTCAATATTAAATTAAATGACTTTTAAATGCAATAAAATTCATATATAATTGGAATGACTATTTAAATATACCAAACATCAACTAATCAATTTCTAATCACATTGTAAATTTAACTCAACCAACAAAAGACAATTTAGTTCGTGAGTGGGTTAAAACACTCACCTTTGATTTCAAATCCAAAATAAAGCCTAAATTTCAACAGTCTGAAATTCATCCATACTAGCCCTATAATGCCAGGAATTTCGATATGATCGCAATAGAACAAACCGCGTGTGAACCCGACCTCGTACGGAAAAGTTATGCATATTACAATATTATACGATTATATTATAAATAAATAAATAAAATCTAACTTTACATGTAAGCATCTTATCTTACCTAGCCATAACCTAAAAATTCATGAGCATCAGGAAATCGTTCGAACCCAATGCCGCCACTGCCTATTTGATCACTACGCCGCCTATCGTATGTTTCGTCCTAATTAGGAAACCCCGCCGTGACGACCATCCAAAGCCACACCCACGCCCTAGGCCATGTCCACTGCATCGCCCTCAATTTCCACCATGCCATGCATGAAGTTTGGCCCTTATTCATCAAATTCTAGCTACCACAATCGACTATGGCCAGAGCTGAGCCATTGGATTACCACTTCTAGGCCTCCTCTACCCACTGGTCACCTCCAATCGCCTATAGAAGAAGATCCACCGTCGAACCTTACAATGGACGGCCGAGGTTCACCCTTGATTTATTTCCAAACAGAGAATCACTTGCAACAACGAATTACAAATCTAGGTTGTGCTCGTCAAGAGCTTCGAAATAGTATATAGTTTGTTAGGGTTTGGAGAGTTTAAATTTTGAAATTGATTTTAAAATTGGATTGAGAGTTTGTAATTTGATTTTGTTTCTGCCATTGAAGAAGGAACAAACGGAAGGAATTATACATACAAAGATAAGAAATAAAAGGCTGCTAGGGTTTAAAATGATCTATTTATATGAAGAAATCCTAATAATAATGAATAGCACTCGAATTGATTTAAATTGACAGCAACGACCCGAAAAGCCCGTTCTGCCTCTGAAATGAAAGTGGGTCATCCCGTATATCAAAATAGATGTTTTCGATATTTTTAAACTCAATGGAACATGTTTCAAGTCCTAATTCCATTGTATGAAGAAGTTAGCTTTTAAAATCAGCTTATTTCAATGGAATTCAATTAAATTGATTTCTACGCGTTTTGAGCCCGCACGATTAAACGACAAGTCCGATCGCTCAAAACATGAAATCCTACAAAAATTCACCGTTACAGATCTGATGGAAACTGGTTTTGTCGAAATTCGGGACACTGGCCAAAATGGTTATTTTCACGCTAATTAAATGAATTATTATTACATTAATCAATCACCTTTAAATTCAAATTTTTGTAACAAACAAATTTTTATCATTTCTAATCACATAGAAATTAGCAATCTTTTAAACCAATTTCCTATGTCAACTTCAATGTTAACTATTGCACTAATTACAGCGTCTAATTTCAATTGCAATAAATCCATTGATTATAATTTAAATTTCAATAAACTGATTAGATTTGATTTCAATCTTTTTATTCGATCATTCATTGTCTAATGGATATACTTAACAATGGTTTACACTTTATTACATCAGTATTCTTGAATTATCATTTTAATCCATATTAACTACAACATTTAAGTAGATTAATTGTAAATTGATGTCAAATTTATTACCAATGAATTAAATAGTGAATTTATAATTAAACAATTGTTACACCTTACCAATTCAAACACATTTCTATGTTTACTGTTAACATACCAAACTAATAAATTCACATACTGATTAATTATTATATTAATCAATTTCAACTAATTACGTAAAATTTACCATTTAAATACAAGTTTGGTTTGTTTACTTATTAACAATTCATAACCAAATTTAAATTTACAATCATTTCAAATAATTGAAATTGCATTAACGTAGTTATCAATTACCTTAAATTAACATTATTACATTTAATTCTAATTATTTCCACATTAATAAAACACAAATTTTAATTTCTTCCAATATTAAATACCAACATCTTATTCAATTAAATATTTTTAATTATCGAAAATTACGGGTCGTTACACTCTCCCGCACTTAAAACTTTTCCTTCTCGAAAAGGAAAAGAAGGAACTAAGGAATTAATATTTTATTCAAAATATTCAATTTATAAACAATTAATTTGCGTAATTAAGTATTTTAAATAAAATATACCAATTTATAAACAATTAAATCCTTTCATATTAAAGTTTAATAAAAGATGCAAAAACATTTCCACTTTCACAAAAAAATTCTATGTCCAAAATTCACAGAATGTTTCGACAGAGTCTCCTTTGTATGGAGAGGTTCGAAAGAAATAATAATATCAGTAATAATCATATATACCATATTTCAAAATAAAATATTCCAAATCACAGGAAAAAATATATAATATCGCTATAAAACCGTAATCCAAAAACGTACCTATATGTCGAGCAAAAAACGCTTTATTTATGAAAGCTAAAGTGGTAGCAATTGCTTCCATAACATATATGTCACTTATATAATCCAAAGAAGTTAACAATTATGTAAAAAGAGAAATATTCGAGTTATTTCAATTAATTACAAAAACAAATCAACATAACGTAATAATAGAGACTTGCAAACAAAACCATATAACCATCACATGCAAATCAAAGTAATCAACCATCCATCCATAACAACCAAAACAAATGGTTTGTTCGGGTTCAGAAACTTTTAATCGTATAAAATGCTAAATAAACTATCAATTATACTATACACTCAATAATCTTAGGTAAAACTTAATAGATTATTTATACATCTATATATAGTTAGAAGTATCCTTTCCTAACTATCCTGTAAGCCAAAATAAACAATAATTTCAAATATCGGTTAAGTTCATTCTTATTAATCTCCTTTCACATTATTTATTGTCCTTCAGTTTCATTCATTCATACAATGCTTATTTCATTAGTTTACATTCATCACTTGCAAAATTCTTTTCCCATTCACTTATACAATACAACTTTTCTTTTCATTATTTATATTCATTTGCTTAAACAAGTTATTTCCATTTGATTATTTAGAATAATCAATGAATTCAATATTGAAGGATTACACACATTTTATTTCAATTTACTTTACATTTGTTATTTACTTTGATTTCCTTTTATATAGATATTCATTTGTGAAGCAATTCATACTTAAATTTTTAATTGATTTTTTATTTCACACGTATTTCTTTCATATATTGTATTTGCTTTTACTACTTACTTCGGTTATAATTGGCTTCAAACATTACTTAATGTAACAATCCATAATTTAATCGCTTTGAATTTGAATAGTTAATATGTTTTTAAATGATTAAATAATGGATTTTATATCTAGAATAAAAAAATTGGATAAAACTTCCTGAATGGATTTTTTTTAAGTTGTTATAAAATGTTAGTTCAAAGATGGTTCGAGTTATAAGGCTGTTAGGGGTACCAATTTATTTAAGAATAAGTTTGCCTAAAAAGCAAGAGAGAATTATTAACCTTTCCTAATAAAATAGAATAGTATAATTACTTGCGTAATAAAACAAGAAAGAATTATTAACCCTGCCTAATAAAATAGAATAGTTTAATTACTTGCCTAATAAAATAAGAGAGATATTATTAACCTTGCCTAATAAAACATAATAGTATAATTACTTGCCTAATAAAACAGAACAGTACAATTACTTGCCTAATGAAACAAAATAACATAATGATTATTATATTCCATATGGATGGTTTCCATTGGACCAAAATTTGGTCGAATCATGTTATGCCATAGTTGATAAGGAGGATTCCTATTGGACCAAAATGTAGCCGAATCAAATTAGGCCATCAAGATGTTTTCTATTGGACCAAAATATGGTCGAATCAAATTACACCATAAGGCTGGTTTCTATTGGACCAAAATCTGGTCGAATCTGGTTAGGCTATAGGAAATGACTAAAGTACCCTTCTCTTCACCAATAAATAGTAAAGTCCATATCTCATTTTAATTCGTTCACAAACTAAAGAAAAGAACTAAAATTCATTATCAAAGTTGAAGTATTCCAAGTCTCCATCAAAGCAAATAGGATGTGAGTACATTCTTTGTTTTCATAGTTTAGTGGATGTAACTTATTCTGTGAGTACATTCCTTGTTTCATAGTTTAGTGGGTGTGACTTATTCTATGATTACATTCCTTGTTTTCATAGTTTAGTGGGTGTAACTTATTCTGTGAGTATATTCCTTGTTTTCAAAGTTTAGCGTGTATAACTTATTCAGTAAATATAATTTAATTATTTTACAGTCAGTGTAATCTTAATCTCTTTCCTTTGACTCATTCACATTTTAACAAATGTTGTTTTAACCATTGATTGAAAGTTGTTAATAATAACGAGTCTTCTATTATTCTTGTTGTTATTCTTGTTTGGTTGTTTGATTTGTGCTTGGCCATTTTATGAGCAATAACTTTGATGTTTAGTTAAAGGGAACTTACACCACCTTTTAACTTAGGATTGACATTTAGTGACTTTTGGTTAAAAGGTAATAACACCCCTTTTAGCTATCTCATTTGATTAAGAGGGAGCTCACCCCTCTTGGTCGTTATTCTCCTTTAAAGATGATGGGTTTAAGTGATGATTTGAATGAAAGTTTTAAATTTTTGTTTAAAGTATTTTAAAGGAGCTTCAAAATTTATTTAATGATTTAAATGGGTTATTTATGGAAAGTAAGTAGTCCAATACTTGGCACTAAAAACCGATGCGTAGATTGATCCTCTATTTGTGATATCTGGAACCAAAGTGTCTAGGCAAGGCTAGAAGCAACCAGTGCTCTGACTTACTTGGCTTTGTTTCTGGGCGAAGGGTAGAGTAAGTCGAGAATATCAAAAATGTGACAAATGTAGAAGATTTGATTTCCATAATTGATCTTTATAATTATAATGGAAAACATTTGCATTTCTTATAGACGACCCATCTAAATATGCTTTTGAAATATGAGATCCCCCCAAATGTTTTGTGAATATACTTATATCGATGGGATAAGTATATGGATATTTTCCAAGCATTGAAAAAGTATAAGATTTAATTTCCACATATGATCATTTTGTTATCTTTGATAATTGATATCTTAACTACTGATTTCGGTACCCTTCTTCCTTTTGTTTTTGTTTCGTCCATCTAAGATGATTGTTTCTCATTTAGATCATTGATATCCCTTACCGAAAATGACTAAATAAAGAGCGAGTGTGGGTCAAGATATGTGTGGTTGCTCCCATTAGGGTATTTTCGCATCTACTCTAGATTGGTTTTGGATGTATGCGCACAGAGATGAGAAATACTCGGATAATCGGTGAGGTTGGCGGGGTCTGGCTTGGAGGTTTTCGAGAGCCATCGTAGTTCTCAAGTATATTTTCCAGAGGTATACTTTCGATAAGGAGGGCGCACCCTCCTAGTCATTGATGGAAAAATTCCTTTTCCTTATTTTTGATTCAAATCTTTGGATTGATTCATTCCTAATTGCATTGGGAAGCATTTTGTGCTCTTTGCGATGTTTAATTATTTGTGCCCATTCTTTTATACTTGGATGTTGTCCTTGTGAGGGAAAAACCCGTTCTGCATTTTTGCGATGTGGTCTCACTAGTTATTTTGTGTATTCTATTTTTTTGGAGTTTACTCATACCGGACTTATTGGCTGACCCGAATTGTTTGTTTTTCCTAAACTTTCGGATACTCATTTATATTTGAGTAGTCCGGAAATGACAGGTTTCTTTGGGCTCTTTTGAAGTTGGTGGATAAGCAGGAGGCTTCTTATATATCTAGCTATTTATTTCCGCTGTTATGAGATGTTGTTCTATATATGTATATTTAAAAGAAGGTTGTTATAACTACCTAGACTAATAGTACTACTTTTGTTGTAACTCTGATAACTCCATGTTGGGGAGTAACCTTATGTACTATCTTAATTTTATGTTATATTTAACCGTTTCGGTGTGAGATTATTGTTCCATTCATATATTTTAACCCATGATAACTTGTCTTTTAGATAATTGGACAACGACACATGAATACTATGGATTCATTAAGTGTCATTCTCAAGGGTTAGAAAGATGGGACGTCACAGTTAGTATCAGAGCTTTGGTTGAGCAAACACCTTAGCCTGATTGGGTACAACTCATTAGAGATAGGGTAAGTGATGCCCTAGATAGAGTTAATCTTTAGAGAGTGTATTTGTAATTTTTGTAATAACAATACTTATTCTCTAAAGTCTAGCTTTAGATCCTTTGGTGTTGTTTCCTTAAAACATTTTAATCCTATTTTCGTATTCTATAGATACCTGTTATTTGTTTAGATAGTAGAAAATGAATACAAGAAGAGAAGGAAGGAGAGGATCTAGAACTAGCACGACTACCAATGGCAAGGTACCTAGAAATGCTACTATGTCAGCTGTAGATCCGATAAAGGAAATGTTAGTGCAAGTTCAGACCCCTATGAACTTTGTAGCTTTGTGTAAAAATTTTACCACTTTGGATGGGAAACCATTCTATGGGACTGAAGACATTCTTGGAGTGCAGATGTGGCTTCGAACTTGTGAAAGAATATTTAGAGATCTTCGGTTGGAAGATGAAGAGAAATGTTATTGGCATCGCAACAACTTCAAAAGTTGACGATGGATTGGTGGGATTCAAAAACAGCTAGTACCCTAGAGGGGGAGTTTCTTAGGCCCAATTCAAGGAAGTTTTCGAAGCACGGTTTATTCCAGAAGCCGAAAGAAATCAGTTATTTAGAAGTCATTGACTTAAAGTAAGGTGATATGACCGTGTCGAGTATGAGCATAAGTTCAATGCTTTGTCCCATTTTGGACATGGATTGGTAGACACACCGCTCAAAAAAATGAAATGTTTGTATATGGAATGCGACCAGATTTCCATTGTGAAACGACCAATCATCTTATGGGTACATTCACCAACATTATTAGCATGGCATTTAGGTTTGAGGCTCTTAATATTGAGGAAGGAGTTCAAAAGGGTGTAGTACCGGCAATAAGTGCCAAGCCTTTATCGGTTATGCCTGTTGAAGAAAAGCCAAACTTCAAGCGTAAGTTTAAGGGAAAGAAGAAGGTGCAGGGAAGAAACCCAAAGATGGCGCTCTAGCACAAAAGAAGCTGACCAACTTGGCCAACATTCTTTGTTTCAGGTGCAATAAGATGTGCCACTTTGTAAATCATTGCCCAATTGCCATGTGTTTTGATTGCGGCCAGCCAAGACATATGAAGAATGAGTGCCCTTTTCCTAAAAAGGGATCTCAAGGATAGAATTTTACCATTGAAGAGATACCATCCACTTCTTCAGATCGAAAAGGGAAGCAAGTGTTGCAAGGTACATTATCCATCTATGATATTCCTGCAAGGGCGCTGTTTGATACAGGAGCTTCCCATAGTTTTATTTTTTATGATCTTATAGACAAACAAAACCTTAAATATGTTATCATAAGTAATCCTCTTTGCGTATCAAACCAATTGGAGGTCCGACAAGTCTTAACAATGTGTGTCTAAATGTACTTATTTCTTATCAAAACTATCTTTTTCCTTTTGACTTGTTTGTTCTTGGGTTTATGGGTTTTGGAGTATTGCTGGGAATGGATTGGTTATCTAAGTTTAAAGCTATCTTGGATTATGGTAGAAGGCTCATTATAGTTAGTGATGCAGGAGATATTAGTGTTGATATTAGTTGTGAAGAGCGTAAGAAGTTAATGAGCAGTTTTCTCTATTCACTCGAAGTGGCTAAAGCGGAGCTAGGAGATGTGCCGGTTGTTCGAGATTTCATAGATATTTTTCACGAGGTGCACGGTTTACCTCCTCATCCCAAAGTCGAATTCTGTATTAATTTGTTTTCGGGAACTAGACCTATTGTACAACCCTTACGAAGGATGGATCCAAAAGAGAAGAGGGAGTTAGAAAGGCAGACTTATGACTTGTTGCAGAAAGGCTTGATTTGACAGTACCTCGAGTTGGGGATCGCCAGTCCTTTTTGTTACAATGGAGGACGATTATCTAAGGTTATGCGTAGACTATCGGGAGTTGAACAAAAGGACTATTAAGAATAATATCCTATGCCACTAATTGATGATATGTTTGAACAACTCCACGGTGCTTAGATATTTTCTCAATTAGATCTTGCCATCGGTTTCCACCAATTAAGAGTGGCAGAGAAGAGTGTTCCTTCAACAGCATTTCAAACTCTTAAAAATTTCCATGAGTGGTTAGTATGTCGTTTGGATTGACAAACGCACCCGCTTGTTTTATGGACTTAAAGAATCGAGTATTTCAGGACATTCTTAATAAATTTATTCTTGTCTTTATTGATGACACTCTTATATATTCCAAGACAAAGGAGGAACATAAATATGATCTCTGTGTCGTACTCGATACCTTAAGAAGCCATGTGTTGAAGGCTAAGTTTTCCAAGTGCCATTTTTGGAAATCCGAAGTTAGGTATCTAGGGCATGTTATTTCGGGAGAAGGCATATTGGTGGACCGAGCTAAAATTGTGGCAATTCAAGATTGGAAGAAGCCTGAAAGTGTGACGAAAGTTAGAAGTTTCTTGGAATTGGCTAGTTTTTACTGTAGGTTTATCAAGGAATTCTC
This sequence comes from Allium cepa, assembly GCA_030765085.1. NCBI lineage: Eukaryota > Viridiplantae > Streptophyta > Magnoliopsida > Asparagales > Amaryllidaceae > Allium > Allium cepa. Next base: position 275,495,732 of record CM060937.1, on the reverse strand, counting down.
GAAAATTGCTTCTCATCTAACGAAGTTAACAAAGAAAGATGTTAAGTTCGTTTGGAATTTAAAGCGTGATCAAGCATTCAACGAATTGAAAGAGAAGTTGACTAGCGCTCCTGTATTAACCATTCCAAATGGGAGCGAAGGTTTATCCGTGTATACAGATGCTTCTAGAACCGGATTGGGAGCAGTTCTGATGCAGCATAGGAAAGTTATTGCCTATGCGAGTCGACAGCTAAAGCTGCATGAGAAAAATTATGCTACACACGATTTGGAGCTTTTGATTGTTGTCTTCGTACCAAAGATGTGGAGGCATTATCTTTTGGGTGAAAGGTTCGAGTTATACATGGACCACAAATCCTTAAAATAATCTTTTACCCATAATGATTTGAATTTGAGGCAACAGAGATGGTTGGAGTTTCTCGCCTCTTATGTTCTAGAGGTTCTTTATACCCCTGGAAAAGTAAATGTTGTTGCTGATGCATTGAGTAGGAATGTAGCAATGGTTGCAAATCTAGAAGTTAAGCCAGCATTGTTAGAGAGAATTGCATCCAGTCAAAAGACGGATCCTATTTTAGCTTGACTTAAGAAGGATGTTGAAGAAGGTATTGTTTCTAGCTTTGAGATCGATCTTCAGGGCATATTGAAAATGAATGGACATATTTGTGTTCCAGATTTTGATGGACTTAGGTAAGAAGTGTTAGCCGAATGCCACCATTAAAAGTTATCTTTTCATCCAGGAGTGACCAAGATGTTCAAAGATATGAAGAGGGTATTCTGGTGGAAGGGGATGAAGCGAGATATTTCAATCTTTGTGAGTCGTTGTGCAAACTGCCAGCAGATTAAGAGTGATCAGCTGAAGACAGCTGGATTGCTTCAGCCACTTGAGATCCCAAAGTGGAAATAGAAGCAGATATCTATGGACTTTATTAATGAGTTCCAAGGTCAAGAATAGGCAACGATGGCATTTGGGTTATAGTTGATCGACTAACCAAGAGTCCCCATTTCATTCCTGTTAAGCTAACTAGGACTGCTACGAGTCTGGCGAGTTTGTATGTAAAGGAGATTGTAGACTCCATGGGATCCCTCATAGTATTATAAGTGACCAAGACCCGATATTCACTAGTAGGTTCTAGGAGGGACTGCAGACTGCTTTAGGGACTGAGCTAAGTCTAAGTACAGCTTACCATGCTTAAATAGATGGGCAGACATAGAGAGTGAACCAGATCTTGGAAGTTTTATTGCGAGCATGCATTCTAGACTTTGGGGTTGGAAGATCATTCACCCTTAGTCGAATTCACTTATAACAACAACTATCAAGCAAGCATTGGCATGTCCCCGTTCGAAGCTCTTTATGGTCGTCCATGTGGTTCTCCTACGTGTTGGGTTGAATATGGAGAGAGACTTGTTGTTGGACCCGATATAATCTTAGAAGTCAATGAGAAGGTAGCTAATATTAGAAGAGAGATAAAGGAAGCGCAAGACCGAAAAAAGTGTTATGCAAATCAAAGGCGTATGGATCTAGATTTCTTAGTCGAGGACTTGGTATTTGTAAAAGTCTTTCCTCTGAGAAATGTCGTGAGATTTAGAAAGACAGGAAAGTTAGCCCCTTGGTATATTGGCCCTTCTCCCATACTGGACCGAATTGGTAAACTTGCATATAAAGTAGATTTACTAGATCGACTATCAGATGTGCACAACCTATTTCATGTATCTCATTTATGTAAGTATGTACACGACACTTCGATGATAGTAGAACCAAGACAACAAGTTGATTTGGAGGTTCAGCCTAACCTAACCATTCTTAGGCGGACTATTCATATTGTCGCTCGAGATATAAAGCGATTAAGGAAGAAGGTTGTGAATCCTGTAAGGTTTAGTAGAGTGGAGAGGTTAGAGACTGTACTTGGGAAACTGAGACTATATTAGGGATTCTTATCCCGAGTTGATATAGTTGTTGTTTGTATTTTATTGTCTCTTTTTTTGTACTCACCAGTTGTGTTGAGGTCACTTTCCTTGTATCTTTGTGTGGTATATATGATACCATTTGGGTTTCTTTGATATCTTGATTTATCTGATTAATTTTGAGGATAGAATTTCCTTTAGGAGGGGGGATGTAACGATCCATAATTTAATCACTTTGAATTTGAATAGTTAATATATTTTTAAACAATTAAACAATAGATTTTATATATAGAATAATTTTTTGGATAAAAAGTCTCGAATGGATTTTTTTTTAAAACTGATGTAAAATGTTAGGTCAAAGATGGTTCGAGCTATGAGGCAGTTAGGGGTACCAATTTATTTAAGAATAAGTTTGCCTAATAAAATAAGAAAGAATTATTAACTATGGCTAATAAAATAGAATGGTATAATTACTTACCTAATAAAACAAGAAAGAATTATTAACCCTTCCTAATAAAACAGATAGTATAATTACTTGCGTAATAAAACAGAATATTATAATTACTTACCTAATAAAGCAGAACAGTACAATTACTTGTCTAATGAAACAAAATAGCATAATGATTATTATATTCCATGCGGATGGTTGCCATTGCACCATAATTTGGTCGAATTATGTTATGCCATAGTTGATAAGGAGGATTCCTATTGGATCAAAATATAGTCGAATCAAATTAGGCCATCAAGATGTTTTCAATTGGACCAAAATGTGGTTGAATCAAACTACGCCATAAGATTGGTTTCTATTGGACCAAAATCTGGTCAAATCTGGTTAGGCTACAAGAAATGACTAAAGTACCCTTCTCTTCACCTATAAATAGTCAAGTCCATGTCTCATTTTAATTCATTCACAAACTAAAGAAAATAACTAAAATTCATTATCAAAGTTGAAGTATTCCAAGTCTTCATCAAAGCAAATAGGATGTGAGTACATTCATTATTTTCATAGTTTAGTGGGTATAACTAATTCTATGAGCACATTCCTTGTTTTTATAGTTTAGTGGGTATAACTTATTCTGTGAGTACATTCCTTGTTTTCATAGTTTAGTAGGTGTAACTTATTCAGTGAGTATATTCCTTGTTTTCAAAGTTTAGTGGGTTTAACTTATTCTATGAATATAATTTAGTTATTTTACAGTCAGTGTAATCTTAATCTCTTTCATTTGACTCATTCACATTTTAACAAATGTTTTGTTAACTATTGGTTGTAAATTGTTAATAATAATGAGTCTGTTATTATTCTTGTTATTATTCTTGTTTGGTTGTTTTTTGTTTGTGCTCGGCCAGTTTATGAGCAATAACTTTGGTGTTTACTTAAAGGAAACTTAGACCACTTTTTAACTTAGGATTGACATTTAGTGACTTTTTGGTTAAAAGGAAATAGCACCCCTTTTAGCTATCTCATTTGATTAAAAGGGTGCTTCACCTCTCTTGGTCGTATTCTCCTTTAAAGATGATAGGTTTAAGTTATGATTAGAATGAAAGTTTTAAATCTTTGTTTAAAGTATTTTAAAGGAGATTCAAAATCTATTTAATGATTTAAATGGGTTATTTATGGAAAGTAAGTTGTCCTATACTTGGCACTAAAAGCTGACGAGTAGTGTGATAACCCGGAATTTCGGGCAATATCAATTTAATAATCTGCATTAAAATTAAATTGATTTGATAATTTGTGTTAATAAAGTTTGAATTGATTTAATAATCTTCTTTTGATAAATATTTAATTGGTGAATTTTATCTTTTGAAAGTTAACAAATTGTTTTCTATTTATAATGTATATATATGTATACATTGTAAATAGATAATCTTTGGTTTGAATTTGATAAATAAATAAATCTTGTTTTCAAATTCTAATATACATTTTGAGAATTTGGAAATTTTGATTTAAATTAATATTAAGCTTTTCATAGTTATTTAAATAAATAACTATATGGTTTTTTTTTATTTCTTTTTAGATATTTCTTGACAAATATGATTTGAAAATAATAATAAGATAATCTCTTGTATAAATTATTTAAAATTGTCAAATTTGTTATTTTCAAACAGTTTTAATAATGTATTATTTTTCTATATAAATATAAAAAGAATTAAATAAGAAAATGGAATTATAATTTCAAATTGAATAAGTTGACTTTAATTTGGATTTTAAAAGTTTAATTTGAATTTGAATTTGAATTTGAATTTTGAATTTATTTTGAAATTCAAAAAAATAGATCCATAAAATATTTGGATAAGTTTTATTTATAATTTGTTTGTATTACATTTTCCTTACATAAGAAATTCACAATGTATTTACATAAGAATTTATAAATTAAGTTAAAAAGCATTTATTAACATTTAAAATAAAAAGAAAATATTTAATGGACAAGTGTAATTATCATAAGGAACCTAATAACATGTGTTAAGTAATGAATAAAACAAGATGACAAATGTTAATACATTAAGACAAGTGTCCTATTTAATTTTCATTTTTCTTTTATTTTAGTGAAGTCAAAAAAATTCACTTATGTAAACACATTTCTTCTCACCCTCATATTTTTTCAATTCTTTTTCCAAAGCTTAAGAAAAATTTCAGCTGCAAAATCTTTCAACAAAACACAAATCAGTAATCAAAACATCTTCCTCAAACCAAAAATGTAAATCACCTCCAAAATCAATTCAAAATCCTGCAAATTTCCTCAAATCTAAATTAGTAATCCCCTCCTCAAACCAGAAACAAGATCTATATTCATTTTCAGAGATCAAAAACAATTTGTAAATCAACTCCTCAAATCCAGATAGTAAATCAATCTAAACCCTGTAACCAATTTTCAACATCAAACCTGAAGCATCAAGACTGCAGATCGTTTCTTAAAATCTGGAAAATAAATGTGTGCATCTTTTCAAAACTAAAGCATGTCCAAAGCAAACCACAGTAACAAGTATTTTCCAGTTTCGGCAGCCTGCAAGCATTTTTCAAAAAAATCAAAAGGGGTTGTAGCCGATAAACAAAGCAAAAGTTGTTTTCAAAATCAAAAAAAGCCTATGTCCTTAAAATCATGTGAGTAACATTTTTGTTAAAATTACTTAGGTTTAAACATGGTTGCATGTTTATTCCTGTGATAAATATGATTTGCATGGATATAGTGTCACGACCCGTCTTCCACTATCCAGAAAGACACATCATGAGTAAGAAAGAAAGGGATAGAAAAGAGAAAGAAAGAGAAGAAGAAAGAAACAACATCATAATCTCAACAGCAGAACGAATAAATTATATTAATCACATAAATATTACATACTATACATCATCTATCAGAATTACACAGCTTATACATCACATACTAGACAGTTATGAACACCTGTCTTGTTATTATAACTCAAACATCTCAGAGAAAACACAGAGATACCAAACACAGCGGAACACTATACATATCTACAACGCTGAAGCCTCCTGCTCCATTGCTCCTCTATAATTCGTCAAAGCTAACCTGAATCCCTTGGCTACTCGTAAAAATTTGAGTACCCAAGAGTTTAAGAAAAACAGAAAATAAACTCCGAGTCAAACATGGGTCTGGTGTGAGTAACAGGTTAAAGTTGCTTAACTTTTGAAAAAACCTTTGATAAGAAAGGTATCACGTAAGACTCTCCACACATAAACATGGAAAAGTTTTTACCTTACGCTAACCAAAACATTTGATAGGAAATCCGATGATATTATAATAGGTCTAGGGTTTTCAAGTAAATAAGAAATAGCTGAAATTGTTACATGATTAAATTCCAGCTACTAGCGACAAAAGTGGGTAATACAATCAAAACCGTAAGAGCACGTATGAAGAATGGGTTTCCATCAATGGCAAGGCTACTAGGGTATCGCCCGTCACAATACGTGGACTAGATCAACGTACCGTGGATCCACCCTAAATCCCCTGCAACACAAGGCCGGAACCATCGCTTACTGGACAGTCCAGAACAAGACTACCCTGGAAGTTGTCGCGAATCAACTGCTCCACATGGCCGAATATAAAGAGACTTCTAGACCGAGGAAAATCTCATCCTACTTGGGCATGACCCACTTAGCCTTGCCGCACCTCCCTTGTTTTAGCCATTCCCGGTTGATGAGGCTTGAGGCTACGATTACGTTTAGAGAACACATCTCTTAGAATGCTCATCGTCCACCCGACGATGTTCGGAAAGCATTCAATCCATACAAGTTCGTTCCGGGTTCGAACGAAACCGATGGCATTATTTCGTTACATTCATTTTGGAATCACCCTCAGAGTAAACGACGATAACCCTTGCACTCTGAATCTTCATCTTCACTTGAGATTCACGACCTATCGTTAATTTGGATCGATGTGGTTTTCGGATATCCAAATTTGGAAACCCGATCCCGGTCTCATCGAAATCCAAAATGTATCTTTTAAGGCCAAGTTGTTTTAAAGTTTAAAACAATTTCAATTCTATTATCTATATACACACAGATAGATAATTCACAATATCACAATAGATAATCAACATTATCATCACAAACAGATAATTCACATTATCATCACAATGCAACCAAAGTATTCATATCATAAAGCATCACTTATCTCATCTCTGAGATCGCAAACCATTCAAGGCAATCAATATCATCCATTCATACATAAGCAAGGATTTACTTAATCACACTATAATTAATTTAAAATGAATTAAATTAATTACTTGCATCTCTAACTAATTTAAAGTGAATTAAATTAATTACTTCGTCTTTTATTAATTTAAAATAAATTAAATTAATTACTTCATCGTTATAAATCTTGCTTACATAACCATTAATTAATTACAAATCAATTAATTAACCATCCTCTAATTAATCACCTTAATTAATCACCCTTTATTAATTATCCTTTAATTACATTCAAGTAATTATCTTTAATTAATTTCACAAATTAATTATCCTTAACCAAAAACAGTAATTAACCTTTAATTACTTCATTAATTAATTAACTGTAATTAATTACAACAATCCTTAATTAATTACTTTAATCACTTACCATTGATTAGTTAATCTTATTAGTCAACCTTAATTACATCATTAATTATATAAATTAATGATCCCTAATTACATTTTAATTAATTAATTACATTAAGTAATTAATCTTAATCAAACCACAATTATTAATCACTCTTGATAATCACATTCAGTAATTAACTACCCTTAATTACTTCATAAAATAAAATAAATTAATTGCCCTTTAATTAATTATCTCAATTAATCCATTGATTAATCACTAAGTAATTTAATCCAAATTACTTCTATTTTTAAATCATATTCAATTAATTACATCTAGCAATTATCAATTAATTACTTCACTAAGTAATTACCATCCATTAATTACATTAAGTAATTATTATCAAATCATCAAGTGATTTAAATCAATTAAACTTAATTAATTAATATAAACTAATCACATTAAACTCAATTACTTTCATTAAGTAATTAATTCCTTAATTACTTTCATTAAGTAATTATTCTTAAACAATTTCACAAATGATTATCTTTAATTAATTAATCTAATTAATTATTAAAATTAATCACATTAATTATTAAATAATCTCAAGTTAATGACCTTCATTAACTACTAACAATTCTTTAATTACTTTCCTTAAGTAATTAAACTTAGATTAATCATTATTAATTAAAAATTTATTAATCTTTAATAACCAATTAATTAATCTATAATTATTTAATTAATTAAGTTTAACTGTAACTTAATTAATCTTAAATTACTTGATTAATTAATTCCTAATCATTAGTTAAAATCTTAACTTATCTAATTAATGATCTTATTTTCTAATTAATTAATCTCAATTAATTAACTTCAACGTTAATTAATTAATTCAAATCATATAAATAATTAAATTAATTAATTATTCTTTAATTACCCTAAATAATTTAATTTATCCTAAATCACTAAATCTTAATTAACTTTAAGGTAACACATTTTCTTATTAATGATTTAATTATCATTCACAAACACATTTGAAAACATTTTACTTTCAACTTTCAAATTCCATTTAAAATTTAAAATTTAAATGAAAACAACTTAACTTAAACAAGTTTAAAAACCATTTACAAACTTTTAAAATCATATTTTGAAGAAATACTCATCTTATAAAAGAACTTTAAGAATTTAAACCAAATTTACTTTTATATTCTTACCCTTTAAAATACATGTTAAACAATTAAAGTCGTTTAAAACAATTTAATTTATAAAACTTAATTTAAATTTAAAACTAGGATACAAACTCATTTTTGAATCCATACTTTAAATTTTGGGTTTTAAACTCTGTTTTAAAAATTGCTTTCAAATTTAAAACCAAATTTAAATTTGAAAGCAATCGGGTTTCCAAAGAAATCTGTAACCACCCTTATACCCGATCCCCCTTCTATTTACTTCGGTAAAACCTTTCATCACTTCAAGCAATTACTCGAATTACTCGAGTAAAACTCGAGTACATAATCCACTCAAACCAAAACATCACCTGACACAAACCACTGCACCACGCATATGCACGGTGGCTTTGACCCTCTCCGATCATCACCGGTGCCTTGACCAAGTCGTCGACCATCCTCAGATCAAACATCGACCATCAGAACCTCACAAACATCTCGAAATCAAAATTGAACATGCGAACCAAACCTGGAACCCACAGAACCAAACCTGGAAACCTCTCGTCAACTCATCTCCGACCACCGGAGGCTTTGAAACTCCGTCCAAACTTCCTTCAGCATCCAAGCTATCATCTCCTTGAATCTCATAGCACTCGATCACTCAGTGATACCTATATGGTCACAAATCCTTAACCCAGCCAAAACTAGGTTTAGAAACTCAATCGACTAACCACCGTCGGCACGGTCAACTAAACACCCATCCATTATTTTTCCTCCACTCACCAATCATCCTACTATGACCAGAAGAAACCCCGACCTCCAAAATCTAATAGATCACCAGAAAATCCCCCAATTCCTATTTTCTGATGAACTAGAACTGCTCATTCAAAACTTAACTAAAAATTGTGATTCTAGTTTTAAAAATCATGTTTTAGTTTAGGAATTCGATTTATAATCCTAAATCTATGAATTATTATGTTTGAGTTTTTACTTTTATTGAGCATGCACTGATGTTTTAAATTTACAGAGACAATACACAATTTTTTTTACTTAAACGAATTTTAAAACTAAAATCTATGATATAACAATCATATTTTGTTCATGACTTAAGTCTTAATACAGACTGGATCAAAAGCAAGTGGATTTTGATTTGATCCTGAGCCTGGAACTAGAATCAGAGAAGAAGAATATAGATACACAACATGCACACCAATATTTTCATATATATACACAAAGCTAAACTTATAAATTCATTCACAAACATACTTGTTTCAGAGATGAACATGCAACATAATTATATATTTAAACTATTTAAATTATGATGTTACTCACCATTTTGAACATGAAGACAGAGCATCCCCTTTTTGTTTTGAAAAGCCTCTTGAAAACTTTAGAACTGGAATGCTTCTTTGATTTAAAATGCAGTTGCATGCAGGCTGATGATTTAAAGATGATTAATATGCTTTTGATTCCAGATTGAAGAATGCAGGCATTTGACTTTTTTTTGATATGATGACAGGTTATGGTTTTTGAACTTGCATGCTTGAGTTAAAAATGGAACTACAGGTTTCAAAGTGCAAGCTTAATCATCTCAGGTTTGCATGCAGTAACCAATTTCCAGATTGCATTTGAAAACTTGGAAAATGGTTATAGGCTTATTGATTTGGAAAATGTATTATAGGGTTGATGAAAAGCTTTGGTTTTCTGGTTTTGATTCTCAGATGGATTATGGTTACAGGAATTTGTGTTTGAAGAGTGATTTGCAATCGATTATGGTTACAGGAATTTGTGTTTGAAGAGTGATTTGCAATCTTGGTTACAGGTTGATGAAAACTGGTTTTAGAGGAAGTGATTGTAAATTTGTATTTTGAAATGAGGATTTGTTTTAGAGAAACAAGTTTTCAGCTGAGAATATTTCTTAGTTTAGAATTGAAAATGAGAAAAAGAAAAATAATGGAAGATGTATGTGTTTATATAACTAATTTTATGATTTATTAAAAATCAAGAAAAATAAAGATAAAATATGACACTTGTCAACCTCCTTAATTAACATGTTAACACATGTTCTTAGATTGATTTATTAACTTACATATATAATTTTACATGTAGAATAATTTATAAATGAATAAAGATTTTATTAATAAATTTCCTAATAACTAAATACTTATTCTAACTTATGAATAAGAATTCTTTTTAAAAGAAATAGAATAAACAAACTATATTTATACAAAATTATTTATGTCATATTTTGAATCCAATATCTATATTAAGATATATATATCTTCTCCTTTGAAATCCAAATATAAATTTTAATTTTAATTTTTATATCCAATTTAAAATTAATTTGATATATATATATATATATATATATATATATATATATATATATTTAAACAACCACCATTTCAATTTGAAAATAATATCCTACTTAAAGTCTAGATTTACATATAACATTATTATTATTTAAAAATAACTCATTTACCAAATTAAAATAATTTATAAAAAAATTATCTCTTTATTAATAAATTACTTATATTATCAACCTATATTTAAAACAAACTTTTTATTAATTTAAACTTAACAAATTAAAACCATATAATTATTTATTAAATAGCTTTGAAAAGCTTAATATCAAATAAAAATCAAATTTCCAAATTACCGAAAATATTAGAATTTGAAAATATGCCTTTATTTATTAAATTTAAACAAAACTTATCTATTTATAATATATACAAATATATACATTATAAATAGAAAACAATTTCATTAGCTTTTTAAAAAGATTAAATCTCCACTTAAATATTTATTAAGAAGAAGATTATTAAAATAATTAAAATTCATTAGCAAAAATTATCAAATCAATTTAAATTTTAATACAGATTATTAAATTGATATTGCTAAAAAATTTCAGGATATCACATATAGATAAGTAAGTTTGCATATATATATATATATATATATATATATATATATGTATGTATGTATGTATGTATGTATGTATGTATGTATGTATGTATGTATGTATGTATATGTATATGTGTGTGAAATATCTGCGAATATTTGGATGTAAATGTGTGCATGCTTGTTACAATTGAGATACCTCTGTTCTTTGCTTTTTAGGACTCAGATTTGCAAACAACATCATTATCCTTTAATCTGATAATAGTAGGACTTAGAATATAAAAAAATATTGTTTGTTTAATTTTAAACTAAGTTTTAAAATTTTATTTAAGTTAAAGTAAAATTGAAATGGCTCTGGAAATTAAAACTACAGAACAAGTTTAATATAAAGTATAAAATCAAACATCGTGATCCAATGTTTCAGGGTTAGGATCTGAAACCTCATCCAAGAACATGATTTTTAAAACTAAAATTTTACTTTTTAGTTTGGGAACGAATGTACATTTCTGGTTTGACCAGAAATGATGTTTTGGGTTGTCTCTGATGACCTCGATGGTCCGGAGGGTCAGCATCTTATTTGGAGATGCAGTGATGATCGGGGAATCAAGGAAAAATATCAAGAAGGCGATCAGTGGTTGATGGCGATGGTGGTTGATCTGGGAAGTTTGTAACTCTAGTTTTTCTGTTGATCAGAAATTTGATCGTCGCGACTTCTAGAGATGATCGAGTTGCATGGGGTTTTGGGAATTGTTAGTATGGTGGTTGTCGAAGTCATGGCCGGTGGCTCAGCTTTTCTGGTGATCAGAGAGATGAACACGAGATGATTCCAGGTTTGCTATTTTGGTTCTAGATATGGATTTGAACACTCGAATTTGAATTCGAGATTGTAACGATGATCTGAAGATCATAATTAGAATCAAGAGTGATCGATGACTTGTAAAGATCATCATGGATGATCGGAGAGAGGTGGTTGGTCTATGCATATGCACAGTGCATATCTGGGTTCTGATTAGCCTGGGTTGTAGAAATGGATTTGTACTCGAGTTTTACTCGAGTCAATTTGTGATTTACTCGAAGCATGGAGTGTGTTTGCTCGAAGTAAATGGTAGGGTGGCTCGGGTCATTGATTTATTACAAGTTTTAAAACCTGACAGTGTTTTAACTTTTAAAATAAAATTTAGAATTTAAAAGCAAGGTTTATACTTAGTTTTATATCAAATTTAATGTGTGGATTCAAATCTAAATTGGTATCCTAGTTTGAAATAAAATAAAGTTTTACCAAATTTAAAATGTTTAAACAACTTCAAAATGTTAAAGTATATTTTAAAAGTGATTTGAATTTAAATTAAATTTGGTAAATTCCTTTTATAAAGATAAGTATCCTTTAACATTTGATTTTAAGGGTTTTTAAATTTTTTAAAAACTTTGTGAAAGTAAATTGTATAAATTTCTAAATCTTAATTTAAAAATGAAATTCAAAAGTAAATTTGAAAGTAAAAAGTTTTCAAATACTTTTGTTAATGATAATTTAAATCATTAATAGGAAATGTTTTATATTAAAAGGTTAATTAAGATCTAATAATTTGGGATAGTTAAATTATTAAGGTAACTAAGATGGATAATTAATTAATTTAATTAATTTATGATTTGGATTAATTAATTAATTAATTAAAGGTTTAATTTAATTAATTAAAGGGTTAAGTAAATTAATTAAGAATTAATTATTTTGTAATTAAGAAATCATTAATTAGATAAGATTAGATTGTTAATTTATGATTAAGAATTAATTAATCAAGTAATTAGAGATTAGTTAAGTTACGGTTAAGCACTTAATTAAATAAATAATTAGATATTAATTAATTGGTTAATAAAGATTAATTAATTTGTAATTAATAATGATTAATCTAAGTTTAATTACTTAAGGTAAGTAATTAAAGAATTAATAATAGTTAATGAAGATCACTAACTAGGGATTATTAAATAATTAATTAACGTGATTAATTTTAATAATTAATTATATTAATTAATTAAAGATAATCATTTATGGATATTGTTTAAGTATAATTACTTAATGGAAGTAATTAGAGGAATTAATTACTCAAGGTAATTAATTGGTTTAATTAATTTAAATAATCAGTGGATGATGGGTTAAGTATAATTACTTAATGTAATTAATGAAAAATAATTACTTAGTGAAGTAATTAAGATGGGTAATTACTGGATGTAATTAATTGAAGTATGGGAATAGTTTGGGTTAATTACTTTGTGTAATTAGTAAGAAGGGTAATTACTTAGTAAAAGTAATTAATAATTAATTACTTGGTGTAATTAAAGTGATTAATAAATTTATTTGAAGATAATTAAGAGATGTAATTAATTAAGGGTAATTAATTACTTAATGGATTAACCAAGGGTGATTAATAAATTTGATTAATTAAAGATTAATTATTAAATGAAATTAATTAAGGAGTAATTTATTTATTTAATGAAGTAATTAAGGATAATTAATTACTAATTGTAATTAATCAAGGTGGATTAATGAATAAGATTGATTAAAAATTAATTATTAAATATGATTAATAATTAATTGAAGGAGTAATTAAGGGATCATTAATTAATGTAACTAATGATGTAATTAAGGGTTGATTAATTAAAATTAATTAATCAATAATAAGTGATTATGAAGTAATTAATTAATATAATTAATTAAGGATTAATGTAATTAATTAATTAATGAAGTAGTTAAGGTTAATTACTATGTTTGGTTAAGGATAATTAATTTATAAAATTAATTAAAGGTTAATTACTTAAATGTAATTAAAGGATAATTAATCGAGGTTGATTAATTTAAATGAATAATTAGAAGATGATTGATTAATTGATTTGAAATCAATTAATAGCTATGTAAGTAGGATTTATAGAATGAGGTAATTAATTTAATTTATTTTAAATTAATTAGAGATAAAGCAATTAATTTAATTCATTTCAAATTAATTATAGATAGTGATTAATCCTTGCCTATGTATGGATGGATGATATTGATTGCCCATTGAATTGTTTGAGATCTCAGATATGAGATAAGTAATGTTGTGTGATATGGCTGCTTTAGTTGAAGTGTGATGATAATGAGAATTATCTATTGTGGATGATAATATGGATTATCTGTTTGTGATGACACCATGGGTTATCTGTTTATGATGATAATATGGATTATCTATTGTGATATGTGAATTATCTATCTGTGTGTATATAGATAATGAAATTGAACTGTTTTAAACTTTAAAACAACTTGAACCTAAAAGATGGCATTTTGAATTTCGATGAGACCGGGATCGGGTTTGCAGATTTGGATATCCGAAAACCACACCGATCCAAATTAATGATAGGTCGTGAATCTTAAGTGAAGATGAAGATTCAGAGTGCAAGAGTTATCGTCGTTAACTCTGAGGGTGATTCCAAAATGAGTGTAACGAGATAATGCCTTCGGTTTCGTTCGAACCTGGAAGGAACTTGTATGGATTGAATGCTTTCAGAACATCGTCAGGTGGACGATGAGCATTCTAAGAGATGTGTTCTCTAAAGGTAAGCGCAGCCTCAAGCCTCATCAACCGGGAATGGCTAAAACAGTGGAGGTGCAGCAAGGCTAAGTGGGTCATGCCCAAGTAGAACGAGAATTTTCCCATATCTAAAAGTCCCTTATTATTCGGCTGTGTGGGCAGTTGGTCGCGGCCAACTGCAGAGTTGTCTTGTTCAGGACTGCCCAGTAAGGGTTGGTTCCGGCCTTGTGTTGCGGGGGATTGAGAGTAATCCTCGGTACGGTGATCTAGGCCGCGTACTGTGACGGGCGGTATCCCAGTAGCCCTGCCATTAATGGAAACCCATTCTTCCTACGTCCCCTTACGGTTTTGATTGTATTACCCGCTTTTGTGGCTAGTAGCTAGAATTTAATGAATATAACAATTTCGTCTATTTCTTATTTACTTGAAAACCCTATACCCTATTATAATATCACTAGATTTCCTATCAAATGTTTTGGTTGGCGTAAGGTAAAAACTTACCCATGTTTATGTGTGGAAAGTCTTACGTGATACCTTTTATTTTCAAAGGATTTTCAAAGTTAAGCAACTTTAACCTGTTGCTCACAGCAGACCCATGTCTTGCCCGGAGTTTATTCTGTTTTTCTTTAAACTCTTGGGTACTCAAATTTTTACGAGTAGCCAAGAGATTCAGGTTAGCATTGACGAATTGTGAAGGAGCAATGGAGTAGGAGGCTTCCGTGTTGTAGATATTTATAATGTTCTGCTGTGATTGGTATCTCTATATTGTATTGAGTTGTAATAACTAGACAGGTGTTTATAACTGTCTAGTATGGTATAATCTGTGTAACTCTGATAGTGGTTGTGTTCTATGTAATACTTATGTTATTAATATAATTTATTCATTCCGCCGTTGAGATTCCGATGTTGTTGTTTTTCTTCTTTCTTCTCTACCTTTCTATTCTCTATCCCTTTCTTTCTTACTCATGATATGTCCTGGAAGGTGAAGGACGGATCGTGACAGTCGGTATCAGAGCGCTAGGTGAGTGAATACCTAGGCTTTGGAGTGATTTCTTTCTAGAGAGAGCGTATTTGTAATTTAAATATATATATATATATATATATATATATATATATATATATATACCTATCTGTTGGGTTACCTGTTTAGGTTTTCCAATATGAGTTCTAAAGGTAGATAGGGTAGTGGTGTGTGTAACACGACTACTACCAATGGTTGGAGTCTGAGTGTTGAGGTTGGAAGTGTATTTGTCGAGACTGTAGACCTAATACCGTCTCGAGTGAGCATTGCTGTGGTGTAAGGATTTCATCGATCTCTGAAGGAAACCTGCTAAGGTTCGGAGTCCATCTTGAAGTTGGATGAGTAGAGTTTGATCTGTCGGTTTAGCAGAAGAGATTGATGGTATCTTGATACCTCAGGAAGTAGTAGCTACGTGATGAGACGCAGTGACTATGGATGTTTCCAAAGATGTTTCTTTGGAACAAGTTTAAGGAAGTGTGTCTGCTTCGGTGTTGAGGCTGAGTTCAGCAGGATGTATCTGTTTGGCTTGAAGTCCGAGTTTCTCAAAGGGCTTTGGATAGGAAGTCTTTGGCATCTGTGTCAGCAGTGCAGCCTGGAGTGTTCTGTGTGCCGTTAGGAAGGTCTACCGGCTTAGCAGTTTTCTAGAGGTGGAGTTCAGAAGCAGCAGAGTGGATTGCGATAACTGAGTGTTCTCTTAGGTTATCTTTGCATGGGATCGAGGTATCTCTAAGGAGTGATACCGATGGTTCAGCTTAGTAGAAGGATGGTTCCTAAAGATAGAGTTTGGTGAAGAAGTTCAGGTTTTGGTGAAACTTTTGAATTTTCTTTTATGGATCTGTTGAGCCATATTTCTGGGATGTGTTGCCCAGTTTATGCTCGTGTTCTTCTTCAGCATTTTCATCTACTCCAGATCAGAGTTGTGCAGTGGAAGCAGTTTGGGAGTGCAACTGCTTTTCTTTTTCGGATAGGAGAAGTTTATTTTCTTCTATGTTTGAGGAGTAGAGTTTGTTCTTGGTTTTTGGTTGATCTTGAGGAGATCATTATGTTAGGTTGTTTTTGGTCCAGTTGCTTCTGGAAGTATCAGTGAAGGTTGAGCTGATCTAGAAAGATGAGGGCAGCCCATATCGTCTAAAGAGTTTTGTGGATAAGAGTCGAAGATTTGATTTTGATAAGTTTTCTCCGATCCAAGGAGCCATAAGATGGGGTAAGGCTGGGAGGCTAGCTCCGAGGTGTTTCGGATCTTTTCTGTGTTCTTGTGAGGATAAGTGTTTGGTCTTCAAGATTGAATTGCCAGTTTGGATAATTGGGATTCGATATGTTTCACGTATCTCTGAGGGAGTACGTGATCCATCTCTGTATGTGGAACCAGCAGTTCAGGAAGGTTTGGTTGTTGAATCAGACTCGTCTGTAGTCTAATATCCTGTTTAGTTTTGTAGATCTAGATGAGTAGGAGCTCTGTAGCTTAGTAGTGTTGATTGTTTGGATTCTGTAGAGCGAGTATCCCGGTATTTATACGTGGGAAAATCCAGGAAGTTTTATCCAGAATTCTGTCTGGAGAGTTAGATTTGTTTGATTAGATGAAATTGGTTGCTATGGTTGTTAGCATACGATAATATTTGCTTGTGGTTTAAAATTAAATCTTTAATGAGATTATTAAATTACCTTTGTTTTAAATTTCGGTGACGAAATTCTTTTAAGGGGGGAGGAATGTGATAACCTGGAATTTTAGGCAGTATCAATTTAGTAATCTGTATTAAAATTAAATTGATTTGATAATTTGTGTTAATAAAGTTTGAATTGATTTAATAATCTTCTTTTGATAAATATTTAATTGGTGAATTTTATCTTTTAAAAGTTAATAAATTGTTTTCTATTTATAATGTATATATTTATATACATTGTAAATAGATAATCTTTGGCTTGAATTTGATAAATAAATCTTGTTTTCAAATTCTAATATACATTTTAAGAATTTGGAAATTTTGATTTAAATTAATATTAAGCTTTTCAAAGTTATTTAAATAAATAACTATATGGTTTGTTTTATTTCTTTTTAAATATTTCTTGATAAATATGATTTGAAAATAATAATAAGTAATCTCTTGTATAAATTATTTAAAATTGTCAAATTTGTTATTTTCAAACAATATTAATAATGTATTATTTTTCTATATAAATATAAAAAGAATTAAATAAGAAAATGGAATTATCATTTCAAATTGAATAAGTTGACTTTAATTTTGATTTTAAAAGTTTAATTCGAATTTGAAATTGGAATTTATTCTGAAATTCAAAAGAATAGATCCATAAAATATTTGGATAAGTTTTTATTTATAATTTGTTTTTATTACATTTTCTTTACATAAGAAATTCATAATGTATTTACATAAGAATTTATAAATTAAGTTAAAAAGCTTTTATTAACATTTAAATAAAAAGAAAATATTTAATGGACAAGTGTAATTACCTTAAGGAACCTAATAACATGTGTTAAGTAATGAATTAAACAAGATGAAAAATGTTAATACATTAAGACAAGTGTTCTATTTAATTTTCAATTTTCTTTTATTTTAATGAAATCAAAAAAATTCACTTATATAAACATATTTCTTCTTACCCTCATATTTTTCAATTCTTTTTCCAAAGCTGAAGAAAAACTTCAGCTGCAAAATCTTTCAGCAAAACACAAATCAGTAATCAAAACATCTTCCTCAAACCAAAAATGTAAATCACCTCGAAAATCAATTAAAAAGCCTACAAATTTCCTCAAATCTAAATCATTAATCCTCTCCTCAAACCAGAACAAGATGTATATTCATTTTCAGAGATCAATTTTTTTTGTAAATCAACTCCTCAAAACTAGATATTAAATCAATCTAAACCCTGTAACTAATTTTCAACATCAAACCTGAAGCATCAAGACCGCAGATCATTTCTTAAAATCGGGAAAATAAATTCCTGCATCTTTTCAAAACTAAAGCATGTCCAAAGCAAACCGTAGTAACAAGTATTTTCTAGTTTCAGTAGCCTGCAAGCATTTTTCAAAAAATCAAAAGGGGCTGTAGCTGATAAACAAAGAAAAAGTTGTTTTCAAAATCAAAAAAAGCCTCTGTCCTTAAAATCAGGTGAGTAACATTTTTGTTAAAATTACTTAAGTTTAAACATGGTTGCATGATTATTCCTGTGATAAGTATGATATGTGTGGATATAGATAAGTAAGTTTGCATATATATATGTGTGTGTGTGTGTGTGTGAAATATCTGTGAATATTTGGATGTAAATGTGTGCATGCTTGTTACAATTGAGATACCTCTGTTCTTTGCTTTTTAGGACTCAGATTTGTAAACAACATCATTATCCTTTGATCTGATAACAGTAGGACTTAGAATATAAACAAATATTGTTTGTTTGATTTTAAATTAAGTTTTAAAATTTTATTTAAGTTAAAGTAAAATTGAAATGGCTCTAGAAATTAAAACTATAGAACAAGTTTAATATAAAGTATAAAATCAAACATCATGATCCAATTTTCAGGGTTAGGATCTGAAACCTTATCCAAGAACATGATTTTTAAAACTAAAATTTTACTTTTTAGTTTGGGAACGAATGTACATTTCTGGTTTGACCAGAAATGATGTTTTGTGTTGTCTCTGATGACCTCGATGGTCTGGAGGGTCAGCATCTTATCTGGAGATGTAGTGACGATCAGGGAATCAAGGAAAAATATCAAGAAGGCGATCAATGGTCGATGGCGATTGATCTGGGAATTTTGTAACCCTAGTTTTTCTGTTGATAAGAAATTTGATCGTCATGACTTCTAGATGTGATCGAGTTGCATAGGGTTCTGGGAATTGTTAGTTTGGTGGTTGTCGAAGTTATGGCCGGTGGCTTAGCTTTTATGGTGATCGGAGAGACAAACACGAGACGATTCTAGGTTTGCTCTTTTGGTTCTAGGTGTGGATCTGAACACTCGAATTCGAATTCGAGATTGTAACGATGATCTGAAGATCGTGATTAGAAGCAAGGGTGATCGATGACTTGTAAAGATCATCGTGGATGATCGGAGAGAGGTGGTTGCTCTATGCGTATGCACAATGCATATCTGGGTACTGATTAGCCTGGATTGTAGAAATGGATTTGTACTCGAGTTTTACTCTAGTCAATTTGTGATTTGCTCGAAACATGGAGTGTGTTTGCTCGAAGTAAATGGTAGGGTGGCTCGGGTCATTGATTTATTACAAGTTTTAAAACCTGACAGTGTTTTAACTTTTAAAATGAAATTTAGAATTTGAAAGCAAGGTTTGTACTGAGTTTTAAATCAAATTTAAGGTATGGATTCAAATCTAAATTGGTATCCTAGTTTGAAATAAAATAAAGTTTTACCAAATTTAAAATGTTTAAACAACTTCAAAATGTTAAAGTATATTTTAAAAGTGATTTGAATTTAAATTAAATTTGGTAAATTCCTTTTATAAAGATAAGTATCCTTTAACATTTGATTTTAAAGGTTTTTAAATTTGTTTGAAACTTTGTGAAAGTAAATTGTATTCATTTTTAAATCTTAATTTAAAAATGAAATTTAAAAGTAAATTTGAAAGTAAAGTTTTCAAATACTTTTGTTAATGATAATTTAAATCATTAATACGAAAATGTTTTATATTAAAAGGTTAATTAAGATCTAATAATTTGGGATAATTAAATTATTAAGGTAATTAAGACGGATAATTAATTAATTTAATTAATTTATGACTTGGATTAATTAATTAAGTAATTAAAGGTTTAATTTAATTAGTTAAAGGGTTATGTAAATTAATTGAGAATTAATTAATTTGTAATTAAGAAATCATTAATTAGATAAGATAAGATTATTAATTTATGATTTAGAATTAATTAATCAAGTAATTAAAGATTAATTAAGTTACGGTTAAGAACTTAATTAAATAAATAATTAGAGATTAATTAATTGGTTAATAAAAATTAATTAATTTGTAACTAAAATTATTAATCTAAGTTTAATTACTTAAGGTAAGTAATTAAACAATTAATAATAGTTAATGAAGATCATTAACTAGGGATTATTAAATAATTAATTAATGTGATTAATTTTAATAACTAATTATATTAATTAATTAAAGATAATCATTTATGGAAATTGTTTAAGTATAATTACTTAATGGAAGTAATTAGAGGAATTAATTACTCAAGGTAATTAATTAAATGATATGACTAGTTTAAGTTAATTAATTGGTTTAATTAGTTTAAATAATCACTGGATGATGGGTTAAGTATAATTACCTAATATAATTAATGAAGAATAATTACTTAGTGAAGTAATTAAGATGGGTAATTACTGGATGTAATTAATTGAAGTATGGGAATAGTTTAGGTTAATTACTTTGTGTAATTAATAAGAAGGGTAATTACTTAGTAAAAGTAATTAATAGTTAATTACTTGGTGTAATTAATTTAAGAAGTGATTAATAAAATTATTTGAAGATAATTAAGAGATGTAATTAATTAAGGGTAATTAATGGGATTAATCAAGGGTGATTAATAAATTTAATCAATTATAGATTAATTATTAAATGAAATTAATTGAGGAGTATTTTATTTATTTAATGAAGTAATTAAGGATAATTAATTACTAATTGTGATTAATCAAGGTGGATTAATAAATAAGATTAATTAAAAATTAATTATTAAATATGGTTAATAATTAATTGAAGGAGTAATTAAGGGATCATTATTTAATGTAATTAATAATGTAATTAAGGGTTGATTAATTAAAATTAATTAATCAATAATAAGTGAGTATGAAGTAATTAATTAATGTAATTAATTACGGATTAATGTAATTAATTAATGAAGTAATTAAGGTTAATTACTGTATTTGGTTAAGGATAATTAATTTGTGAAATTAATTAAAGGTTAATTACTTAAATGTAATTAAAAGATAATTAATCGAGGTTGATTAATTTAAATGAATAATTAGAAGATGATTGATTAATTGATTTGAAATCAATTAATAGCTATGTAAGTGGGATTTATAGAATGAAGTAATTAATTTAATTTATTTTTAATTAATTAGAGATAAAGCAATTAATTTAATTCATTTTAAATTAATTATAAATAGTGATTAATCCTTGCCTATGTATGGATGGATGATATTGATTGCCCATTGAATGGTTTGAGATCTCAGATATGAGATAAGTAATGCTGTGTGATATGGCTGCTTTGGTTGAAGTGTGATGATAAATATGAATTATCTATTGTGATGATAATATGGATTATCTATTTGTGATGATAATATGGGTTATCTGTTTATGATGATAATATGGATTATCTATTGTGATATGTGAATTATCTATCTTTGTGTATATAGATAATGGAATTGAAATGTTTTAAACTTTAAAACAACTTGGACTTAAAAGATGACATTTTGGATTTCGATGAGACCTGGATCAGGTTTCCAGATTTGGATATCCGAAAACCACATCGATCTAAATTAACGATAGTTCGTGAATCTCAAGTGAAGATGAAGATTTAGAGTGCAAGGGTTATCGTCGTTAACTCTTAGGGTGATTCCAAAATAAGTGTAGCGAGATAATGCCTTCGGTTTCATTCGAACCCAAAACGAACTTGTATGGATTGAATGCTTTCAGAACATCGTCAGGTGGACGATGAGCATTCTAAGAGATGTGTTCTCTAAAGTTAATCGCAGCCTCAAGCCTCATCAACCGTAGGACGAGATTTTCCCCTGTCTAGAAGTCCCTTAGTATTCGGCTGTGTAGGCAGTTGGGTCGCGGTCAACTGTAGGGTTGTCTTGTTTAGGACTATCCAGTAAGGGATGGTTCCGGCCTTGTGTTGCAGGGGATTGGGAGTAATCCTCGGTATGGTGATCTAGGCCCCGTACTGTGACGGACGGTACCCCAGTAGCCCTGCCATTGATGGAAACCCATTCTTCCTACATGCCCTTACGGTTTTGATTGTATTACCCACTTTTGTGGCTAGTAGCTGGAATTTAACGAATGTAACAATTTCGGCTATTTCTTATTTACTTGAAAACCCTAAATCCTATTATAATATCACTGGATTTCCTATCAAATGTTTTGGTTAGCGTAAGGTATAACTTACCCATGTTTATGTATGGGAAGTCTTACGTGATACCTTTTGTTTTCAAAGGATTTTCAAAGTTAAGCAACTTTAACCTGTTACTCACACCAGACCCATGTCTGACCTGGAGTTTATTCTGTTTTTCTTAAACTCTTGGGTACTCAAATTTTTACGAGTAGCCAAGAGATTCAGGTTAGCTTTGACGAATTGTGGAGGAGCAATGGAGCAGGAGGCTTCAGCGTTGTAGATATTTATAATGTTCCGGTGATTGGTATCTCTCTATTGTATTGAGTTGTAATAACTAGATAGGTGTTTATAATTTTTTAGTATGTGATGTATAATCTGTGTAACTCTGATAATGGTTTGTGTTCTATGTAATACTTATGTTATTAATATAATTTATTCGTTCCGCTGTTGAGATTCTGATGTTGTTTTTTTTTCTTTCTTCTCTATCTTTCTATTTTCTATCCATTTCTTTCTTACTCATGACACGTCTTTCTGGAAGGTGAAGGATGGGTTGTCACAAGTAGATTGATCCTCTATTGTGAGATCTAAAACCGAAGTGTCTAGGCAAGGCTAGGAGCAACCAGTGCCTGACTTACCTGGCTTTATTTCTGGGCGAGGGGTAGAGTAAGTCAAGAATATCGAAAATGTGATAAGTGTAGAAGATTTGATTTTCATAAATGATCTTTATAATTATAATGGAAAACATTTTCATTTCTTATAGATAATTGTTTTTGACCCATCTACGTATGCTTTTGAAATATGAAATCCTCCCAAATGTTTTGTGAATTTACTTATATGGGATAAGTATATGGATATTTTCCAAGCATTGAAAAAGTATAAGATTAATTTCCATATAAGATCATTTTGTTATCCCCGATAGTTGATATCTTAACTATCAATTTCGTTACCCTTCTTCCTTTTGTTTTTGTTTCGTCAATCTAAGACGATTTGTTGCACATTTAGAGCATTGACATCCCTTACCGGAAATGACTAAATAAAGAGCGGGTGGGGGCCAAGCTATGTGGGGTTGCTCCTATTAGGGTATTTTCACATCTACTCTGGATTGGTTTCAATTGTATGCGCATGGAGATGCGAAATACTCGTATACTCGGTAAGGTTGGCGGGGTTAGGCTTGAAGCTTTTCGAGAGCCATCATAGTTCTCAAATATATTTTCTAGAGGTATACTTTCGATAAGGGGGCGCACCCTCCTAGTCATTAATGGAAAATTCTGTTTCCTTATTTTTGATTCAAATCTTTGGATTGATTCTTTCTTACTTGTATCGGGAAGCGTATTGCGCTCTTCGCGATGTTTAATTATTTATGTCCATTCTTTTATACTTGGGTGTTGTCCTTGTGACCCGTTCTACATTTTTGCGATGCGGTCTTACTAGTTATTTTGTGTGTGCTATTTTTGTTCGAGTTTACTCATACTGTACTTATTTTCTGACCCAAATTGTTTGTTTTCCCTAAACTTTCGGGTACTCATTTATATTTGAGTAGTCCGAAAATGACAGGTTTGTTTGGGCTCTTTTGAAGATGGTGGATGAGAAGGAGGCTCCTTATCTATCTAGCTATTTATTTCCACTGTTATGAGATGTTGGTTCTATGTATGTATATGTAAAAGAAGGTTGTTATAACTACCTAGACTGATAGTAGTACTTTTTTTGTAACTCTGATAACTCCATGTTAGAGAGTAACCTTATGTACTATCTTAATTTTATGTTATATTTAACCATTCTTTTGTGAGATTATTGTTCCACTCTTATATTTTACCCCATGATAACTCGTCTTTCAAATACTTGGACAACAACACATGAATACCATGGATGTATTAAGTGTCATTCCCAAGGGTCGGAAAGGTGGGTCGTCACACTTAAGTTCATAATCATTTAGTTACAGTATTCACTCTTTCTATACATTTAATTAGTATGATTTTAAATTATTAACCTAAGTTTATAATAATTTATTACTTCTGAATTCTTACTTATAGAAGTAATTCTATCGAACATCTTCATTACTAGAGTTTTATTTGTGTAATATTCTATTACATTTTCTTATTTAACATTACGACTTTTAATATTTTGGTAAGTGATATATATATATATATATATATATAAGTTTTAAGAATGCAATCGAATGTTACACTAGTTTTATCTCATTCACTTTCATTAACAAAATGTTCAATAATTACATCTTCTAAATTTTCATTACTCTTTAATCTACAAGTTTCCAATTTCTTATACATTTCATTTATCACTTAGCATTTAATTCCTTACATATTTCATTTTATATAGTTTTCAATTATTAATATAGTCAAGATTTCATTTCATTAAAATAATTGAAAGCTACTAATTATCAGAAAGTTTTATGAACTAAACTTCGGGTTACATTTCAAATGATTTAAATAATTTACATATACACACACACACACTCATAACTTATATATAACAACTTTTAGTTTTTTACCCTTTGAGTTGATAATGAATCACTCCTGTTCAACCCAAATTATACGAAAGAGCAAAGAACTAGGGTAAAGAAGAAGAAAGAAATAGAAGAAAATAGAATAATAAACACAGAACCTCACAATCGCAGCGGAACAAATATAATATATAATAACAGATTTTTATACAAAGGAATCTGCAACTATTTTATACTTAAAATTATCAGAGTAAAATAATTAATACATCAATTTGGACAGTTATAATCACTCGTCCTCACACAGCGGAAGTACAAACCAAGTACGGATATACGTTCGAACTCCTCATGCTCGTCTCCTGAGCTCCATAGCATTCGAACCTGAAACTGTAATACTCGGTCTAACCCGAGCATTATAATAAAATAACATTCGAGTCAGTTTGGAAAACCAACATGAGAAAACACACTCAATTTCAATTATTAGAGTTATCAAAATCTTTTGAAAAATAAAGGTATCTTGTAAGACCACGTCACACATAATCATGATGGGTTTTCCCTTACGATAACCTAAACATTTTATAGAAAATCTAGTGATATTATAATAATGTCTAAGTACAAATACTTATTCAAATAGCCAAAATTGTTACATTAATTAAATTCCAGCATATTAGGCTCTACAAACAAAACCGTAAATGATCGTATTGGAGAATGGATCCCACACAATGACTAGGCTACTGAGGTACTGCCCATCACAGTACACTTCTAGAACAATGTACCGAGGACTATGCCGGGATCCCCTGCTACACAAGACCGGTCTACCTCTAACCTGGATAGACCGAATATGTTATCACCCCTGGTGTTCCCACCCTTAAAATCGAGTGCTCCTTCTTTCATGCATAACCATATTTATAATGTATATAGGTTTTCGAGGATATCTAGAAAAGTGATACATACCCTGATTGGGCGTGACCCACTTAGCCTTGCTGCAAATCCCTTGTTTTAGTCATTCTCATTTGATGAGGCTCGAGGCTAAGCATTACCATTCAAGAAAACAATTCTACTTAGAATGCTCATCGTCCTCCAATGACGATGCTCTAATAGCATTCATCTATACAAATTGTCTTGGGTCTGGACAAACCGGATCACCATCTTCACTATCTTCACGACATCCATTCATAATGTTCAAACCGAATCGAAGTGGTTTTCAGATAATTAAATCCGATCCCAGTCTCTTCGAAACGATTAACGAAATTGGACAATATTGATTTGGTTATTTAACTATCTATTAAACATCCATAAGCAGTCACTAGGCCTTATTTATAATTCTTCAAACATCTGTTTTCAAAATATCTTTACTAAGATATATGTTCAAACTCCTTTCCATATTCCAATATTTGAAAACAATTTCAAATACGTAAATCCATAACAGGATATTTCAAACCATCTCAACGCTTTGAAATATTCCTAAATTTCCATTTTTATGCTTAGGAAAATATTATAAGTCTTATTTTCCAAAAATCTCCCGACATTAATGCTTAAGAGAATATTTCGTAACTTATCTCATAAGTCTTCGAAATCATTAATAAATTCCCCCTTTCAATTTCCAAAACCCAATATACTTATTTATAACCCCATTCAACAATTTATATCTTCTTTTATAAATTCAGATTTCATTTTCAAAATTTCCATATTCAACATTCTGAAATTCCATTTCCCCCAAATCCCTTATAAAATTCCTCCCCTCAAAATCTTATCCATTTTAAAACCTCGTTTATGAATCTCAAGAGAATTTATAAATAAAAAATTTCAATCACTTCAAAAACTCTATATATATAATAAGTATTTAAAAGGATAATAATTTATTTTAAAAGATGTCAAGTGATTATATAAAATATCTAAAACACCTTTATAAACATCAGTAACTCATTTTTGGTTAAACAAATAAATTTTCAAAGCTGATTTTTAAAAGTTAGAATTTTCAAAAAAAAATACTTGATATCTGAAAATCTACTTACCGTGGTATTCCAATCCTAACTAGTTTAAAATTTTATAGTTTTAAATAATAATATTTTCCTTTTAAAAACAAACTTAACTCCTTAGAATTAAAAATATATTTCTAAAACCTCAATTACCAATTTAATTTATAAATTCCTCTTGAATCATATCACATCACTCCCATTTCGATCTCCTTAATCATTTTCACTTTTCAAAAATAGTATCCACTATTTTCCTCATCCTATTTCCACAATTTTAGTATAAATTCACTCTATGAATTTTATATTTTCAATTTTCATTCGTTATCGATTTCCTTTATTTATAACCTCGTTTATAACCATATAACTTCTCTAAATTTCACTTTTTATTCAAGATAATCTAATTTATAAATTCCATTTTATACATATAATTCCTTACAAATTCTATTTATCTCTACCAATCTATCTTTAATATTGATTTAAACTTCTTTTCAAATTTTCCAGGAAGATCGTTTTAAAAATCCATCATTTAAAAATCCTTTATATGAATTATTTTGAAAATCCGTATTTAAAATATATTTACGAATAGTTAAATACAACCCAAAAATCAATTTATTGTTTTTACTCAAATCAATTTCTTTTAAAATAATCCAAACTTTGATATAAATATTTTTGTATATTCAAAATATCCTTTCAAATTCCTTCAAATTCCAAAAATAATATTTGGTATTTAAGACCAGTGCTACTTAGCATCCAATTATTTAATCACAACAATAATCTATAACAGATTATTCTAATATGTGATATACCACTATATATGAAATTTAAAATCAACATTTTTAAGGAATCCAGTTGGATCCCTCCAACCTGTTTTCCCTGCATCCACATATGTTAATACCATATAAAAATACCAACGCCACTTCGAGGGGGATATCGCGGTATATAGAGTCATCCGCTATTATGCGGGGCATATATGGTCTCATTTGCTATAATGTGTGGGAATATCAATCCAACTACTAGTATATATACTATTATATATATGATACATCATTCAACGGATAATGATTTTAAAAATCGAACAAAGCATCCAGTAATTTATTTTAATTATTGGAAATTAAATTGGAAATCCAAATGAGTGAAAATTTTCTCACCTATGATTTTTATTTTCCAATCCATCCAATTTTTATTCTATTGCGTTAGATTTTCCAGCCACACATCCCATACAACCGATGCCGTTAGATTGAACCACATATAAGCCAATTTCGAATGGTATAAATTAACGATTTCAAATTTAATTATATAATAAATCACTAAGTACTTATTTTAAACTAATTACCTATCAATGAATTTAATAAACCTTCCTACTCTTATATTAGCATTTACCTCAGTCTAACCATATACGAAAATTAAACATTTGAATTTATAACATGGTATAATAATATTTTTTTAACTTAATGACTGCAATTAACTTAAATCATACATTTCTTATGTTAATCATCCTCGCGTCAACTCCAGGCTGCGAACGAAAGGCACTCAACATCACCGCATCTCTGCTGCATTGATCGACATCGAGTGCTCGAATCCCCCTCCACCTACACATATGTGCGTATGCTCCTCCATTTCGCCTCCATAGCGCAGCCTACCTTGTTCAGGCGTGCGTGCTTCTCCCCTCTTCGCAGCTGTCGTCGCTGCCGAGTCAATCGCCCACCATCCAGAAACTCGCACCATGATTCGCACATCACTGTCGTCGCGCCCGCTACCACTCTCCTCATCGTTACAGTGCCGCGACCGCCCAAATGAATTTAATGCCTCGTGCGACTTCGAGTCGCGATGTCGCTCTCAAATTCCAAATCGAGACAAATGTCGCGATTCCTTCATCTTTTTTTTTTGATTTCACTCTATTCGATTTTGTCTCTAGAAGGATAAGGGGAAAAAGTGATTTTATTTATTCTTTTTTTCCTTTCTTCCGAAAATGTTGTGAAAGGGGAAAAAAACTGTGATTTATTTCGTTTGCTCGACTGATTGAAAGAGAGGAAAATGTCGCGTGAATATAAAGAGGAGGGGGACGTGATGTGGGTGTGTAGGGGAGAGGCTAAATGTTTTGAGGTGAGCAAAAAAACAGTTGATGTGAACAAAAGGTATGTCAAATACACACACACACTATGTAAATTTCCAAACCGTCTCGATTTTCACAACTCATAATCTCGTACACCTATCGAGGCATGCTGCTAGGCGTTTATAATGTTATACCCCTATTCCGAACGTAATGGAAAAGGTTTCGAGTCCTAATTCGATCGTATGGAGAAGATAACTTTTTGGATCAAATTATTATATTGAATTTTTGATATTAATTTCAGTGCGTTTGTATCGCGTAAGACCAAAGATAATTTCAAACATTACGAAATTAAAAATTCGAGTACAATACACTATTACAGACCCAATGGAACCGGTTTCGTTGAATTCCGAGACTGTGTCCTGGATCGCTATTTTAACAAGTCAATTAAATCAACGATTTTCAAAATTCACGAAATCGCTAAATTTTCAGTTTTTAAAATCTTACTAACTCAATTCTGATTCAAAATGAATTTTATATCAACACTGGAAATCGTTTCGGTTTCATATTCAACTCTAATTCAATTATTTAAATGAATTTTAATTATTAACTCAATAATTAAATTTATTAATCAATTCGTTACGTTTTGGAGCTTAAATTTTATTACATTATTTTTGATCGATAAACTTCATATTGAAATCTCATTCACATTCCCAACCGTCTCGATTTTCACAACTCAAAATCTCGAACCTCTATCGAGGCATGCTGCTAGGCGTTTATAATGTTATACCCCTATTCTGAATGCAACGGAAAAGGTTTCTAGTCATAATTCGATCGTATGGAGAAGATAGCTTTTTGAACCAAATTATTTTATTGAATTTTCGATATTAATTTCAATGCGTTTCTGTCCCGTACGACCAAACAATAAATTCAAACATTAGAAAATTAGAAATCCGATTACAATACACTATTACGGACCTAATAGAACTGGTTTCGTCGAATTCCGGTGCCTCAGATCACAATTTTTAACGCGTCAATTAAATCGACGATTTCCAAAATTTACAAATCGCTAAATTTTCAGTTTTAAAATCTTACTAACTCAATTCTGATTTAAATGGAATTCATATCAACATTGGAAATCTTTTCGGTTTCATATTCAACTCTAATTCAATTATTTAAATGATTTTTAGTTATTAACTCAACAATTAAATTTATTAATCAATTCACTACGTTTTGGAGCTTAAGTTTTATTACATTATTTTTGATCAATAAACTTCATATTGAAATCTCATTCACATTCCAAAACCCAACATTCAAAATGAATCAATGTTCAAAACTAACGATTAAAATTCTGGTTCGTTACATTCCTCCACATTCTAAGAATTTCGTCCTTGAAATTGCTAAGGTAGGATGAACGATCCAAACCCATTAACTTTTCAAAACTTATCTGTAAAAATTCGATATTTCACTTTTCTATAACTTTAATTTGGATCAAAACAATTAGTTCTATATTCTGTTTCCAAAATCCTTTATTCCAATTACAATTTTAAAACAAATTGTCGTTAACAAAAATTTTCAAAATTTTTCTAACATCCTAAATTTTCGAATTTTTTTGGCAGAGTCTTCTTTGTATGGAGAAACTTTTACAATATGACAATGAGATAAATATATATACATCGACCCACATGGTCGAAAAACAAAATATATATACATCAATATTTGTATTTTGCGTATTTAATCTGAAAATGTATCTTATTTTAGCATTTTTAAGCGAGCGGCTTATTTTATTTGTAGTTTACGTGACCAAAAATCAAGCAAACACCTCCATATACCTGTACTTACTCAATTTAAACACGTAAATACTAAGTATATGAAAATCAATAACAGTTATTTCATTCATATGGTTAAAACACATAGATTTCATAATAATGCATTCTAACATATAATCATAAGCAATTACAAGGTTTGGATACTAGTTTAATTATTTTCCATCAATCCATATACCATTTCAATCAATTTAACTGATTTACAACTCACTTTACATGCATTCAATTTATTTTTATACCAAATAAACTCATATCCATTCCTAATTGATTTAAAAGTCAATTTTATTTCTGTTAATTCATAGAATTTTATTTACTTCCTTTTACGCCAATGCCAATTTTTTCTATGCAATTTCGGCGATGTTAACCATTTAAGCTCACAAATATTTTAAATTGATTCCAAATCAATTTATATTTAATTTTATTCCATTTCAAAATTATTCTCAATCAATGTAGTTGCATTCCACTCATATCCACATCCATTCAAATCCACTTTATTAAGCTCGGAATCATTCAATGCTATTTTATTAAATAATCATTTCACAAATTTATTAAAGCCAAGCTTCCATTCAAAATATTTACTTAATTTAATCCATTATTTTAAATTTTTACCACCTTATAACTTAAGTTTATTTTCATTTCAACCAACTTCCATTTCGTTTACTAATTAACTAATTAGTTCCTTCGCTTAATCCAATTCAAATTCAATTCCATATTCAAATTCATTTTTGAATTCATTTAAATGATATCAAGGACATACTCAATTTATTTACACTCAAATTGAATTTATTTATAATTGAAATCATCTCTATTTCAAACCATTACTATTTTATTCGATGACATTTCAAAATATATTTAATTTGCTAACTATTAAGTCGAACTCTCTTTATAACTCAAGTTTCAATTCCAATATGCAATCTACTAACTAATCCATCTAATTAGCTAATTCCATTTTCCATTTCTCAATTAGATTTTCGTTCCAAAAATCACTCCATTTAATTTACTTGAGTCCAATTTCATTTCAAAATTCAATTTTGGACTTATATTATATCATTTTTATTTTGGGTTTTCTATTTCACTTTTCAATTTTATAAGTCACACAACTTATTTTTCATATTTCCATTAATTCTATACTCGAATATATTCATATTTTATTTTTAACTCAAGGTTATACATTTATTTATAGCCAAGTATATTTTTATTCAATTAATTTCAATTTTTATAAGCTATTCTAATTTATTTATTCACAATTCTAGATTTTCAATAAAAATTTATTTCATTCAAGATTTATACCTTATGGTTATATAATATTTCACAGCTCAAAATTTATATTTACTTTAATTCAATATTATTTCTAATCCAATCAACCTTATTTTACAACTTACATATATATGGTCACTTTATAATTCACATTTACATATTTAATTAAATTCCGTATGATTCCAAATCTAATTCCAATTCAATTTAATTTAAATTCCATTTTCCTTTAACCAATATTTTCGAACCATATTTGAATTATTCATACTTAAATTAATTTCATTCCAATCAAATTTATTTTTTATTCATTCAATTTATTAAACTTACATAAGTTAAATTTTAACTTTATACAAAAATTTCTAACTTATTTAACTTAGCCTGGGTTAATTTCAATTTGTTCAATCCATTTAAACCTACTCAACTTAAATTTTTAATTTCAAAATTCAAATTCCAAATTTTTTTGGCACCCAGTATTTATTTCAAACAAATTGAAATCAAATATATATATATATATATATATATATATAACTCTTAGTTTCAACAAACCATTCCTTGGGATTTCAAACTCAAATTCAGTTTTATCCAAAATAAATTCTCTTGGAATTTTTAAAACAATCACTTGTTTTTCACCGAAAAATCTCCATATAAATTTACTATGGTAGCAATTCGTCACTTAGAAACTCGAAAATGAACACCTTATAATGTCATGATCATCATCGGAGTTATTTTCCAACGTCTGAAGTGAGTTCAATGCTATATCACTTCCAAAATCCATTTAAAACCCTTTTTTTACTCAAAAATATCTCTAAAGTAATAATATTATTGTTTATCTTCATATTCTTTGGAAAATACTTCTAGAAATATATGGGATTTAAAATTTTCCAAATTTTGGTTTGAACCCATTTGTAGTTTTTAATTCACTTATATAATTCATTCTTATACAATCTAACTTGGTTTTTATAACCGTTCCAAGTTTTAAAATATTACCGTGGTTACATCAATCTACTAAAATAATTTCTAGAAAATTATTCCTTTTATATCAAAATATAATTTGGGTAAATATATTTCATTTACCTACTTCAAAACCATACTGTGTCGAATTACTTTATTTAAGTATTTAGAAACCCTCGTCGATGTCGCGACATCCCACTAATCGACCAGAATCAATATACCACTCAACAGGTAAGTCAACCCAATATAAAACATTTATAATCACTAATAATACGCGCTAATATCTAATACACTCAAACCATTTTAGGGTACTACTGACCCTATCTCTAATGAGTAAATCCCCACCAGAGCCGAGGTTCTCGCTTAACCTTCAGCTCTGATACCAAATGTAGCGACCCACAGTTTCGTACCCCTTGAGTAATAATAAATCACTCCTGTTCAACCCAAATTGCATGAAAGAGCGAATAACTAAGGTAAAGAAGAAGAAAGAGATAGAAGAAAATAGAACAACAAACATAGAATCTCATAATTGCAGTGGAATAAAATATAATATATATAATAACAAATTTTTATACAAAGGAATCTGTAACTGTTTTTACTTACATTCATCAGAGTATAATAATTAATACATCAATTTGGATAGTTATAATAACTTGTCCTTACACAGTGGAAATATAAACCAAGTATGGATATACGTTCAAACTCCTCCAGCTCGTCTCTTGAGCGCCATAGCATTCTAACCTGAAACTGCAATACTCGGTCTAACCTAAGCATTATAATAAAATAACATCCGAGTCAATCTAGAAAAGCAGTGTGAGGAAACACACTAAATTTGAATTATTAGAGTTATCAAAATCCTTTGAAAAACAAAGGTATCTTATAAGATCGCGTCACACGTAAAAACGATGGGTTTTTCCCTCACGATAACCAAAGCATTTTATAGAAAATCCAGTGATATTATAATAGTGTCTAAGTACAAAAACTTATTCAAATAGCCGAAATTGTTACATTACTTAAATTCCAGCATACTAAGTTCTACAAATTAAACCGTAAAGGGTCGTATTAGAGAATGGATCTCATACAATGATAGGGCCATTGGGGTACCGCCTGTCAAAGCACACCTCTAGAATAATGTACCGAGGATCACACTAGGATCCCCTGCTACATAAGACTGGCCTACTTTTAACTTGGATAGACTGAATATGTTATCACCCCAGGTGTTCCCACCCTTAAAATCGAGCGCTCCTTCTTTCATGCACAACCATATCCATAATATATATAGGTTTCCGAGAATATCTAGAAAAGTAATAACATAACCCTAATCAGGTGTGACCCACTTAGCCTTACTGCAACTCCCATGTTTTAGCATTCCCGGTTGTTGTGGCTTTAGACTAAGCGTTACCTTTCAAGAAAACAATTCTACTTAGAATGCTCATCGTCCTCTAACGACAATGTTCTGATAGCATTCGTCCATATAAGTAGTCCTGGGTCTGGACAAACCGGATCACCGTCTTCACTATCTTCACGATATCAATTCGTAATGTTCAAATCAGATTGAAGTAGTTTTCGAATAATTAAATCCGATCCCAGCCTCTTCGAAACGATCAAGGAAATCGGCCAATATTGATAAAGGCCTTATTTTATAATTCTTCAAACATTTATATTCAAAATATCTTTACTAAGACATATGTTTAAATCCCTTTCCATATTCCAATATTTGAAAACAATTTCAAAAACTTAAATCCATAACAAGATATTTTCATTTTCAAACCATTTCAACACATAGAAATATTTCTAAATATCCATTTTTACACTTAGGAAAATATTATAAGTCTTGTTTTCCAAAAATCGCCCAATATTAACGCATAAGAGAATATTTCGTAACTTATCTCATAAGTGTTCAGAATCACCAATAAATTCCTTTTCAATTTCCAAAACCCAGTATACTTATTTATAACCCTATTCAACAATTTATAACTTCTTTTATAAATTCAGATTTCATTTTCAAAATTCCCGTATTCAACATTTTGAAGTTTCATTTCCTCCAAATCCCTTATAAAATTCCTCCTTCAAAATCATAACCATTTTAAAACCCCGTTTACGAATCTTGAGAGAATTTATAAATAATTTTTTTAATCACTTCAAAAACTCTATATATTTATAATAAATATTTAAAAGGATAATAATTTATTTCTAAAACACATTCAAATATTTATTAAAAATATCGAAAACACCTTTATAAACATCAATAACTCATTTTTAGTTAAACAAATAAATTTTCAAAGATGATTTTTAAAGGTTAGAATTTACTAAAATAAATACTTAATATTTGAAAATCTACTTACTAAAGTATTCCAATATTAACTAGCTTAAAATTTTATAGTTTTAAATAATAAAATTTTCCTTTTAAAAACAAACTTAACTTCTTAGAATTAAAAATATATTTTTAAAACCTAATAACCAATTTAGTTTATAAATTCCTCTTGAATCACATCACATCACTCCCATTCCCATCCTTAACCATTTTCACTTTTCAAAAATTATATCCACTATTTTCCTCATCCTATTTCCATATTTTAATATAAATTCACTCTATGAATTTTATATTTCCAATTTTCATCGGTTATCGATTTCTTTTATTTATAATCTCGTTTAATTCCTTACAAATTCTATACATTTCTGCCAATCTATCTTTTATGTCGATTTCAACTTCTTTTCATATTTTCCAGGAACATTGTTTTGAAATTCATCGTTTAAAAATCCTTCGTTTGAATTATTTTAAAAATCTCTATTTAAAATAGTTTTACGAATAGTTAAATACAAACCAAAAATATATTTATTGTTTTTACCTAAATAAATTTCTTTTAAAATAATCCAAACTTCGATATAAATATTTTTATATTCAAATCTCTTTTAAAATTCCTTCAAATTCCAAAAATAATATTATGGTATTTAAAATACCAAAATTCAGGCCAGTGCTATTTTAGCATCCAACTATTCAATCACAACAATAATCTACGACAGATTATTCTAACACATCATATATCACTATGTATGAAATTTAAAATCAACATTTTTTATGGAGTCCAGTTGGTCCCTCCTACATGTTTTCCCTGCGTCCACAGATGTCAATACCACATAAAAATACCAATCCCACTTCGAGGGGGATATCACGGTATATGGGGTCGTCTACTATTATGCGGAGCGTATAAAGTCTCATTCGCTATAATATGCGAAAATATCAATCGAAATATTAGTGTATATACTACTATATATATATAATATATCATTCAATAGATAATAGGTTTATAAATCTAACCAAGCATTCAATAATTTATTTTAACTATTGAAAATTAAATTGGAAATCCAAATGAGTGAAATTTTCTCACCTTTGATTTTTATTTTGCAATCCATTCCAATTTTTATTCTATCGCGTAAATTTTCCAGCCACACATCCTATACGACTAGTGCTGTTAGATTGAACCTCAAATAAGCCAATTTCAAACGATATAAATTATCCATTTCAAATTTAATTACATAATAAATCACTAAATACTTATTTTAAACTAATTGCCCATCAATGAATTTAATAATCCTTCTCTCATATTAGCATTTACCTCAGCCCGAGCCATATACGAAAATTTAACATTTGAATTTATAACATGGCATAAAAATAATTTTTTTAACTTAATGACAGCAATTAACTTAAATTATACCTTTCTTATGTTAATCATCCATGCGTCAACTCCAGGCTGCGCACGAAAGGCACTCGACATCATCGCGTCTCTACTGTGTTGATCAACATCGAACGCTCGAATCCACCTCGAACTGCACATATATGTGTATGCTCCTCCACTTCGCCTCCATAGCACAGCCCACTCTGTTCATGCGTGCGCACTCCTCCTCCTTCGCAGCTGCCATCACTGCCGAGTCGATCGCCCACCATTTAGAAACTCACGCCGCGATTCACATATCACTGACGTCGCGCCCGCTTACGCTCTCCTCGTTGCTATAGTGTCGTGACCCCCTAAACGAATTCAATGCCTTGTGCGACTTCGAGTTGCGATGCTGCTCTCGAATTCCAAATCGTGACAAAAGTTGCGATTCCCTCCTCTTTTTTTGATTTCACTCGATTCAATTTCGTCTCCAGAACGATAAGAGGAAAAATCTAATTTTATTTGTTTTTTTTCTTCCTTCGATTTGAAAATGTTCTAAAAAGGGAAAAGAAACCGTGATTTATTTCGTTTGCTCGACTAACTGAAAGAAAGGAAAATGTCACATGAATATAAAGAGGAGGGGGATGTAATGTTGGCGTGTAGGGGAGAGGCTATAGTGTTCTGTGGTGAGCAAAAAAAAACAGTTGATGTGAACAAAAGGTATGCCAAATATATATATAGACACACACACACACATATGTGTGTGTATATATATACATGTATATATATATGTATATATATGTGTGTATATATGTATATATGTGTATATATGTGTATATATATATGTATATATATATATGTATATATATATGTATATATATGTATATATGTATATACACACACACACATACACTATATAAATTTCCAAACCGTCTCGATTTTCATAACTCAAAATCTCGAACCCCTATCGAGGTATATCGCTAGGCGTTTATAATGTTACACCCCTATTTCAAATGAAACGGAAAAGGTTTCGAGATCTAATTCGATCGTATAGAGAAGATAGCTTTTTGGACCAAGTTATTATATAGAATTTTCGATATTAATTTCAGCGCATTTCTGATACGACCAAACGATAATTCCAAACGTTACCAAATTTGAAATCCAACAATAATAAACTATTACGGGCCCAGTGGAACTTGTTTCGTCAAATTCCAAGATTGTGCCCCAGATAGCTATTTTAACGCGTCGATTAAATCATCAATTCCCAAGATATGAGAAATCGCTAAATTTTCAGTTTTAAAATCTTACTAACTCAATTCTGATTCAAATAGAATTTATATCAACATTGGAAATTGTTTCGATTCCATATTCAACTCCCATTCAATTATCTAAATGATTTTTAATTATTAACTCAATAATTAAATTTATTAATCAATTCGCTATATTTGGAGCTTAAGTTTTATTACACTATTTTTGATCGATAAGGTTCATATTGAAATCACATTCACACTCCAAAACCCAACATTTAAAATGAATTAAATGTTCAAAACTAATGATCATAGATCCAGGTCGTTACATTATATATATCCAATCATATTTAGGGATCAAATTTTAAGATTTGGTTATCAAAACAAATATGCCGTAAAACTATTACAGCGATCTTTCCACTTTGAAACTCAAAAATAAACGTCGATGATGCATGCACTCATCACCGAAATTATTTTCCAACAACAGAGAGCGGAGTACAGAAATTATTTCCTTCCAAAGTTCCTTTAAACATTCTTTCAAATCATATTGAAATATTTATATCATAAAATCCTTCTGTAACGACCCATAATTTTTGATAATTAAAAATAGTTAATTTAATATGGTTTTGTGATTTAATGTTGGAAAAAATAAAATTTTGTGATGTAATAATAAGAATGTATGTGAAATGAAATGTAATAGTATTAATTTAAGGTAATTGATAACTACTTTAAATGTAATTCCAAATAATTGAAATGATTAAAAAGCTATAATTGGTTATAGATTGTAAATTTATTATAATAATATGTGTATTAATTGATTATTGGATTAAAAGAGTAATTGATAATTTAAATGTTCCATTAATTAATGAAATAATGTGTAATAAATTGTAATTAGATAGAATTAGTATCGTGCAAGTTGTTATAACATTTGTTTGTAAATAATAAACTTATAAATGCGATTAAAAATTAATGGTGATAATTATTATATGTTACCTATTTATTTAGTCTGTTAAATTAAATGTAATTAAATATTACGTTAATGGAAATTAAGATGAAAGTGGAGGATATTAATGTACTAAGATGTAAACCACTGTTAACTATGCCATGGGGTAATGATTGAATGAATAAAAAAAGGATTTAAATCAAATTTATTCAATTTATCGGATTTAAAATATAATTAATTGGATTTAATTACAGTTGAAATTTAATAAGGTAATTAGTGTAAAATTGAACACTGAATTGATATATAAATGTGTTTTGAATTATTGTAAATGACTAAGTAATCAAAAATGATAAAATTTGTTTGTTATTAAATTTGAAATTAAAAAGTGATAAATTAATTTAATATTAATTTATTTAATTAACGTGAAAATATTCATTTTGGCCATTGTCTTAGATTTTGATGAAACCATTTTCATCGAACCCGTAACGGTAAATTATTGTAGGATTTCAAGTTTCATAGCGATTAGACTTGTCGTTTGATCGTACGGGCTCGAAATGCGTAGAAATGAATTTAATTGGAATCAATATGAAATAAGCTGATTTTCAAGCTAACTTCTTCATACGGTGGAATTATGACTTAAAACTTGTCCCATTGAGTTTAAAATTATGGTAAACATCTATTTTGATATATGGGATGACCTGCTTTCGTTTCGGGGTCAGAATGGGCTTTTGGGTCGTGTAGTCGTTTCACTCAATCTAATCTGGTCGATTCATTTCTAAATTAAGATATGCCTATATATAGGCAGTTATAAACCTATTTGTTTCTCATTTTCTCATTGTTGTTCTTACGATTGTCTCTGGCTTCTCCTTCTCAATGGCAAAAACATGTTCCAATTTCAAAACCCTATTTCAATTTCAATCTCAATTTCAAAATCAAATCCTCCAAACCCTATCATATTATATACCGATTCGAAGCTCTCGATGAGCGTAAGCTAGATCTGCAGTCTATTTTTCGATTTGGGTCTCAGTGTGTCCAGAATTAGGGGAATTAATCTCGACCGTTCAAATTGGAGGTTAATCGACTGCGACGGTTTCTGAAATTGTTTGAGGGGTTTTGTGGAGCTCGCTTCATGGAGGAGATCGTTGGTGGTCGCTTGGCCTGGATGTGCGTGTGGTGGTCGAAATCAATGGAGTAGGGTTTTGAAATCATAAACGTGAGATGGCAGCACCTTTGTATAGGGGGCGGCAGAGGCCATGGGGTTCTGGCCGTGAGTAGCGCCGGAGGAGGCGAGTTCGTGGATGGGTGTGGCATGGTCGGCGATAGCATATGTGAGGTGGAAATCGTGGTCAACGCTGGAAGTATTAGGTTCTTGGTCATGTTCAAGCATATGTATTCTTTTAGTTGAGTGGTATACGTGGCCTATTTCCATTCGTCCCTTTTAGTTTTTTACTCAAATTTAAATTCCAAAAGTTCTAACTCGTATAACTTTTACGTATGAGGTCGGATTTATGCATCGTTTGTTCCATTGCAATTGTATCGAAATTTCGAACGATATGGAACTATTTTGGACAAACTCTAAGACTTTTGAATTTTGGGCCCTGTTTTGGATCTCAAATCGATTTGAAATCAAAAGTGAGTGTTTTAACCCACTCACAACTACTAATTATCTTAAGTTACCTAAATTGAACTAATCATGTGATTTGGAATTGATTGATTGATGTTTGGTATATTTAAGATGTCATTCTAGTTATTGGCTTTTGTTGCATTTAATCTTCTTTTAATTTAATATTGAATTTACTGGTTGATTTGAATAATGATTGTGATGGATGTTTGATTATTGATATTGGATGACTGGATGTTATATTTTTATAACACTGCAAGTTCCCTATGGGTTGATGTTTGCACAAAAAATGGGCAAACACCTCCAATCTGGATAATTTAGTTGATTTTATGTGGTTTTTAAAGATTTGGGTGACTTATGCAAATATGTAGAAAGCAGGGACTGAACTGTAAAAGACACAGATTTATAGTGGTTCGGCCAGAACGTGCCTACGTCCACTTTATATGTTATTATCCTTCTTTTTTCAGATTACAAGTACAAAGCTTTAAGTACAAGTATAAGAAAGTTGTTTGAAAGTTCCTTCCTTGCTTGAGCTCTCAAACTTGTCTGCCATTGTTGTACCCCTGCCCCTCTATTTATAGAGTGAGGCTGAGGGCAGGGGTCTTGGATGTATATAGCTGCTGGTGGGCCCGGGCTGAAGCAATCTGGCCTGGCATATCTGGTTCGGCAGAGCTTGGTTCGGTATTTGCTGGAAGCGTTGACTCGGCGGTGGATGCGTAGCTTGATTTGGTTGTAGAGGCGAGGAGGTTGGTTCGGCGTGGTCTTGATCCGGTGGTGTGTGAAGGGGATTGGTCCGGTGGTGGTTTGGTCCGGTGATGGATGGTTTGGTAGTGAGAGGAACTGGTTCAGTTTGGTATTGAAGTGGAGAAAGTTGATTCGGCAGGTAGGTGAGGTAGGTTGATTCGGCAGTCATATGGGGAGGTTTGGTTCGTTGGTTGTTGGAGTTATGTTGGTTCGGCAGGCACTTGGTTCTCTTTGGTTCGGCAGGCGCGTGGTTCGGTAGGAACTCGGAGCTGTGTGGTTCGGTGGGACATGGTGGAGTCGGTTCGGTGAGTGTTGGTTCGGTGGTAGGGAAGGGGCTGGACGAAACTCACCCAACACTTGCCCCCCAAAGCAGGGCATATGCTAGTATATGCCGTGCTTTGTTTTAGCTAGGTGGTCTTCATTCGGTCCCTGAGTGTCGAACCAATTGGTCCGGTGTCCTACATTTGTCTATAAATAGGGGCTATACGCCTTCGCTATTTCTTATCAGCCGAACCATCTCCTTGTCTTTGCCGAATCAAAGAGTTATCTCTGCCGAATCAAAGTCTCTGCCGAATCAGGTGAGGAGCTACTAGGCCGAACGAACTTTATTTTCAATTACCGAATGAAACTTGGACCTTC
Organism: Allium cepa; assembly: GCA_030765085.1. Classification (NCBI taxonomy): domain Eukaryota; kingdom Viridiplantae; phylum Streptophyta; class Magnoliopsida; order Asparagales; family Amaryllidaceae; genus Allium; species Allium cepa. Next base: position 275,453,716 of record CM060937.1, on the reverse strand, counting down.
AATACCGAATGAAACCTGGACCTTCAATACCGAATGAAACTCGAAAACTTGACCACCGAATGGAACTTGATAACTATTCGTTCATATTCCTATACTCCTTGTTCTAATACCATGTTTTTCTTGTGTTGCAGATAAATGTCTCGCAAAGCGGAAACTCGATCAGATAGAAAGAAGTCCAAGGATAGAGAAGAGTCTTCTTCCGTGCCCCCAGCCCAACCAGGACCTGCGCGACATGGACCTGCCCCGAGGTCGTTAGTGGATGGGTATGGTCCCCAAGAGCTTCTGAACTTCATTTATATTTTCCTCGTCCCGATCGCAATGCTTCATCTTATATGCTTTTATTTCTTGCTAGCAACAGGTGGCTTTGCGGTCGTGGAGAATGATTCCTTGGAGCGGATGGCTGCTGAAATAAAGGTCATTTCGGGAAGGGATGGGTCGGCTTCCTACCTGATCAGGAATGCCACTCTCTTGGAGTATAACCTGATTCTGCCACGTCAATCTGTGGTTAAACAGAGAGATACAGCCGAGGAGAGGGCTGCTAAAGCTAAGGATGGGGCTACTGCGAAGAGTAGCAAGAGGAGACCTTTCTCGATACCTCCAGTTGTTGGGGGAAAGAAGCTTAAGAAGTCTGATGGACCCTCTCCCAGCACATGTCCAGACATTCCGGAGGAGGAAGGTGGAGAGGAGGAAAGAGGCGAGGAGGAGAGCGGAGGAGATGGAGAAGGTGAAGGGCAGGGTGGTAGTGGTGCCGGGGCTTTGTCTTCTGAGCAGGCAGGGGAGATCCAGGAGTGGACGGATGATGCCTTCCGCCAGGCTTTTGAGGGGTTGGAGGAAGGATCAGCCTCGGTGGAGAAGGCAAAGGAGGTTGACAAGGCTGGGGCTAGTGCCGATCCATTCTCTAAGAGTTCTTCAGCTAAGGCGACTCCAGCGATTCAAGGTGAACTTTTGACTTCTGCAGACTCCATTTGTGATAGGGGCTTAGGAATATTTTATGGTTCGCTTCCGTCCTGGACTGAGATTCAGGACTTATTGCAGTATTCTACTCCTCCGCAGGGTTTGTATAACAGACGTGCCTTCTCATTCTTTTTAAGTTAACATATTTCTTGAATTATGGACCCTTGTATGTTCGTAACACTTGTTCTTTATTACAAGGGCAGACGAGGTGGCCAAAACTTTAGACGTTCGACACCGCCTTGAACAATACAAGTTACTTAGAGCCTCTGCCAAGCCTAAGCCTCCCACTAGTCGTCCAGGAGACGTAGTTAGCTACTGTTCTCTTCTTGGGGTCATTGAAGAGAGTATTCAGAAAAAGAAGAGGAGTCGCTCCTTATTTGAATCTTCACCCGGTCCGCAGCTTCCACCTCAACCTATTCATGATATCATGGAGGAGGACACTGAGTATATTCCCTCCCCGCATCCGCCTGAAAATCCTACCGTTATCCGCATAAAACGTCCCGACGTGCCTCGCAATCCCTTTGCCGGCCACCCTGATTTGGACCCAAGCTCTCAGGATATCTTATTTGACGAGGCCACGGGCGAGCATCTTCTCCCCCGCAATCCCATGGTTCGGGTTCTTGATGAGGCTAAGTCCCTAGATCTGGATCTGCTCACTGCTCGGATAGCTGCTATGGGGGACGAAGCCAAGGCCAACATCGACCGGGTCGCGAAGGAGGCCAAGAAGTTAATGGAACATCACGCCCGATTGGCCAAGGCCGGGAAGGAGATAGGGAGTGCCAATATAAGGCTGCGGTTAGTGGTCGCTGATCAGGCCAAGCAACTTGCCGACCAGGCTATTCAGATTTTGCAGCATGAAGCCGACTCCCGACGACTGAAGAAGACCATGGAAGAGGCTAGAAGAGCCGAGTTGTGGAAAATGGAGGCCGCTTGCAAGAAACGCATTGACATGGCCATTACCACGGTTGATGAGGTTAGGAGGGCGGATCTCGAGCAGGTTGAAGAAATATCTGGGAGGCTTGAAGCTGCAGAACTTGCTCAAGCCAAGTTGAAAGAAGAGATGGAGGAGATGAGAAGATCCCTTCAGGCTGAGTGCTCGAGATACCGACGGGAGAGGGATGTTGCCGTCGCTAAGTTGCTGTCCTCCGAGGCCCGGGTGAGGGAGTTTGAGGAGAATGAGGGGATGATGGATGAGATGTTGCAGGACATGTACTTCCGTACCTGGAAGTAGGGTAATCTATCCTGGATGGATGACTATCCCCGGATCAAGGCCAGGATATATCTCCGGGCTTTGGAGGAGGCCAGGGCCGATGCAGATAAGGAAGGTGGAGCGGCATTCAGGATGGATATGGTTACCGCCTAGTTTTCAAAGGAGGAGAAGGTAGCGGTGAAGGAGGGGATGCGGCTACTCGCTGCGGAGGAAGCCGGTGTGCAGTTGGGGGATAAGGACCAAGAAGCAGGTGTTGGTGAGTTTTCTCTTTTTAGCTTTTCATAACTTGATCGTTCGTTGCCGGTTTTAATGGACTCTTTTTCTGAATTGGACAGGTGGGACTTCTGGTCAACATGCTGGGAGCTCCGATCCTGCCGTCAAGTAGATTCGGAGAGCTAGTAAGATGAGGGCGGAGCACTGATGCAGTTGACTACTTGATCCGATCCGTATATTTTTTGGTTCTCTTGACTTTCCTGTCTATACTTAGTCAAAAACATTAGTGTATTTTCGGATTGTAATTATGTCATTGAACGACTCTACGTAATTTTATAACACGAGCTGATTCTGTTATATTTTGAATGCTGTCATTACTTTTGATGTGTTGTATAAGAAATATAACCATGCATATGCCTATGATTTGATTGTGTTTGACACTAAGCTTCTGCTTGTAATATAATTTCATGTTTTGCAATGTTAGTGTGATGTATGAATATGAACTGCAGCTATGCATTAATGTATAAAAGTAGAAGGTACCGCCCTTCATGTTTCGGCTGTGGACGGCAACTTTGCGCGCCTTGTAAGACTAAGCACGGAATGCTGATGAGTGTCTCGTCATCAGGTTGTAAGTTTCTGGTCCCATTAGCGAGCGTTCCCTATTTCATGTCCTGTACTTTCAAGCACCGTTACGGAGAATAGGAGAAAAGTTTTAAATGAAATGGAAATATAGGAAAAGTAAAACTTCCAGTCACGGAAGGCCGTCGATGTGCTTAAGTTCGTGGCAAACAGGTTTTGTAGTCACTTTCCCTAGCTGTGGGTCTTGGAGACATTTGTCACCCATCTTATGCCTCTGCGAAGAGTTTTCTTTTTTACCACAGCCGCACTTAAGACACATCGGAGCCGATCGTGCACAGTAACTACCCGGGCCATTATGGCCCGTAATCGTGGGTATTATTCGATTTACTGTGGCCGGCTAGCGTGGGGGCCGATCGTCAACTGTGAACTGCCCCTGGCTGACCACACCTTATGTTGGGGCTTATGATCGGTTCACAGTTGCCGGCGAGCCGAATCGCTGTAATGAGCTGCCATGGCATAATCGGCCTTCTCGGTGGCTTATACTCGGCTCATTACAGTCGGCTTTAAGTGTCGGGGCAAACAATGAGTTAACTCACGGTAGAGAGATACCGGAGCAAAGTGTCTCATTGGCGAGGGCATAGGATCGTAGCGTACCTGTTAGATTTTGTGCAGGTGGAGTTGTGTTGTGAAGCTCTGAATTGAAATGTCATCTACAAAGGATTTTGTTCAACAGCAAAGGATAAAGCTTAACAAGTAGCCAAGATATAAGGGAACAAGTTAACAAGAGCCAAGTTTTTAAAGTGGTTCGGCACGAAAATGCCTACGTCCACTGATTCTCTTTGTTAATTCACTTCATATGGGCATTACAAGTTAAGAAAAGTATCGACGGAGGTGTCGGATGTTCCATGCCCTCTGGAACACCTCTCCGTCCACTGTTGACAAAATATAAGCTCCGTTGTGGAGATCTTTATGAATTACGTATGGTCCGTCCCAGATTGGATCCAGCGCTCCTGGGCGCGGAAAGATTCGCTTGAGGACAAGATCTCCTTCTTGTAAGCTGCTATGTTTGACTTTGGAGTTATATAGTGCTGCCACTTTTTGTCTGTGAGCTGCTGCTTTGAGTGCTGCATCATTTCTTCTCTCCTCAATCAGATCCAAAGACATGTGGAGGAGTTCTTCGTTTTCTTTGGGGTTGTAGTGGATCCTACGATGGGAAGGTACAATAGTTTCAACTGGGAGCATGGCCACTGATCCGTATGCCAAAGAGAATGGAGTATGCCCTGTTGATGTTCTGAAAGAAGTGCGGTAGGCCCATAGTGCTGTAGGAAGTTCGTCCACCCAAGCGCCTTTTGACTTTTCAAGCTTCTTCTTGATTAGAGTCTTGAGAATCTTGTTGACAGCTTCAACTTGTCCATTTGCCTGGGGATAAGCTACGGATGAGAAGCCCTTATGAATTCCGTGCTCTTGGCACCAGTCGGCAAATTCCTCGCTGTCAAATTGAAGCCCGTTGTCTGATATGATTCTGAGTGGGACCCCGTACCTTCACAGAACGTTTTTGATTAAGAAGTTGATAACTTTAGTTGAAGATATTTTATTCAGAGGCTCCGCTTCCACCCATTTTGTGAAATAGTCAACTGCCACTATAGCATGTCTGGCCCTGCCTCGGCCCATCGGTAGTTCGCCAATTAAGTCAATTCCCCATATTGCGAAGGGCCAAGGGCTGGTCATCTGAGTAATTTCATTGGTTGGTAGTCGAGGAATCTTAGCAAATCTCTGACATCTGTCGCATCTTCTGACGAAGTCTAAGGCATCTTTGTTTAAAGTGGGCCAGAAATACCCATATCGGAGTATCTTTTTTGCTAGGGTCTGCCCTCCGGTGTGGTCTCCACAACTTCCCTGATGGATATTGGATAGAATTTCCTTGGCTTCTCTTCCAGCAACGCACCTCAATAAGGGGTTAGAGAAGCCATGCCGATAGAGGATGCCTTCTTGCATTGTGTAGCGGGAAGCTTTCCTTAGAATTTTCTTAATTTCATTTCGCCCGTCGGGTAGGGTGCCATTTTGTAAGTATTCTTGGATAGGGGTCATCCATGTTTCTTCTTCGGTTGCAGCTATCAGACTTACTCGCTCGAAACTTGGTGCCAGCTGTTTTGAGATGGTTAATGCTCCGAAAATAGTGATGTTCTTTATGCTAGCTTGTTTTGCTAGTTCGTCGGCCTCTTGATTCTCTTCTCGGGGAATGTGTTTGATTAAATAGTGATCTAATTGATTAAGCAGTAGCCTTGTCTTCTTTAGATACGCTGTGAGTCGTTCTCCTTGAGTCTGGAATTCTCCCAGTATTTGATTTACAACAAGTTGAGAATCACTATGGAGACATAAAGAACTGACTCCAATTTCTAGTGCAAGTTCTAATCCGGCTATCATTGCTTCGTATTCTGCGTCGTTGTTGGTGACAGCGAATTCCAATCTTAGAGCGTAGTGCAGCTTCTTTCCCCTGGGGGTGATTATCACAATACCTGCCCCCGAGCCTTGCTCGTTCGACGCTCCATCTACGAAGAGATTCCACTTGATATCTTCTGCTATTTCAGATTGGTCCTTATCTTCGCTAGTAGTGAATTCAGCAATGAAATCAGCTATGGCTTGTCCCTTGATAGCGGTGCGAGGATGGTAAGTGATATCATATTGACTTAGTTCGATGCACCACTTAAGTAATCGCCCAGAAGTGTCGGGGCGATGGAGCACTTGCCTTAGCGGTTGATCGGTTAAAACTCTGATGGAATGAGACTGGAAATAGTGTCGCAGCTTCTGCGACGTGATAAGCAAACAGTATGCTAGCTTTTCAAGCTTAGGGTATCTGACTTCTGCCCCTGTGAATCTCTTGCTTACAAAGTATACGGGTCGCTGCGCGCGGTTGTCTTCTCTCACCAAAGCGGCCCTCAAAGCGTGGGATGATATAGCAAGGTATATGTATAGTTCCTCACCTTCATTTGAAGTTGAAAGTACCAGTGTCTCTGGAGGTGTCCGATTAAGTTAAGGAAGGCTGTCGAGCATTCGTCAGTCCATTCGAACTTTCCTTTGTCTTTTTTTAGAGCTTCGAAGAAAGGGATGCATTTGTCGGTTGCTTTAGAGATGAACCTACTCAGGGCGGCCACTTTCCCGTTTAGGCTTTGCATCTCTTTTCGAGTGGATGGTATCTTGATATCTTGCAAGGCCCGGACTTGTTCGGGGTTTGCTTCAATCCCTCTGGCATGAACGATGAATCCTAAGAACTTTCCCGATGATACTCCGAAGGAGCACTTTAGAGGGTTCAACTTCATTCCATATTGGCGAAGTACTTGAAACATCTCGTCCAGATGGTTTATATGGTCGTTGGCTTTCCTCGATTTTACCAGCATGTCATCCACATAAACTTCCATAGTTCGTCCTATCAGTTCTGCAAACATCTTGTTGACGAGGCGCTGATAAGTAGCTCCGGCGTTTTTAAGTCCAAATGGCATTACCTTGTAGCAGTACAATCCTCGGTCAGTGATGAAGCTAGTGTGGTTTTGATCGGGGGCGTGCATAGGGATCTGGTTATATCCTGAGTATGCGTCCATAAAGGATAAAATTTCGTGTCTGGCAGTGCTGTCCACGAGTTGGTCGATTCGGGGGAGTGGGAAGCAGTCTTTCGGGCAAGCGTCATTTAAGTTGGAGAAATCGATGCATGTTCGCCACTTCCCATTAGCTTTCTTTACCAGTACCGGGTTGGCGATCCATTCCGGGTAGATGGCTTCACGTATGAAGTCATTTGCAAGTAAGTTCTTCACTTCTTCCTCGAGGGCTGCTGATCGTTCTGCCCCCATATTTCTCTTCTTTTGCTTTACCGGTACCTTGGTGGGATCGATGTTTAGTGCGTGGCATGCTATGTCAGGGGAGATTCCAGTCATATCAGTGTGCGTCCATGCAAATACATCCATGTTGTGGCGAAGAAAATCAATGAGTTGATTCTTTAATTCTCTTTTTAACTGAGATCCGACTCTCAGCAGTTTACTTGGGTCGCGTTTGTCTACAGATACGAATTCCATAGCCTCTGTAGGCTCGGCGGTGGCCTCCTCCTCTTTGTCCCGGGGGTCTAATTCATTGAAAGGATCACTGGTATACCGAAGAGGAGGGGCTTTCTTTAGTTGCTATGCTTCCAAGCTTTTCATGCAGAGAATAGTCTCTGCATTTTTCCCTTTATCTCTCCTGTGATTATTGCAAAGTTCGGTTACATAGCAGTCCCGAGCGGCGTCTTGATCCCCTTCTACTTCTCCCACTCCATTATCCGTTGGGAACTTCATCTTCAGGCACCATGGGGCGAGGACGATTTGGAAGTCGGACAAGGCTGGTCTTCCCAAAAAGGCATTGTAGGCCGAGTGGTTGTCTATTAGCACGAATGTTTGTTTCCGAACAGCGGAGCGGGGATGACTTCCCAATTCAACAAAGAGATCCAATTGTCCGAGTGGAATCTTTGCTTCTCCAGTGAAACCATGTTGCGGTTTGTTTTAGGGAGACACGTCCTTCATTGACAGCTTCATCTTGTCGAAAGCATGCTTGAACAGAATATTCACTGAGCTTCCAGTGTCTACTAGGATTCGAAAAACTTTAGCTGGGCCGAACCAGGCAGAGATGACCATAGGATCCATATGAGGGTATTGCCTTCCTTCTAGGTCGCGCCCACTGAATGTGATGTCATTATTTTCCCTCCGCTTAGGGTGGCATTCTTCCATAACAGAATTTACGCAGTCTCCCTCGCTTCTGAGTGAGTTTCCATACCTTTCCATTTCTGCCCAGCTCTTGTCGGCGATGTGTGGCCCTCCAGATATTGTACGGACCACTATCTTCTCTTGGCTGGAACCGCTGGTGTTGCGATTTCCTCCGCCTGTCTCTGGGTGGAGCTGCCCTGGGTTTTCCTTGGCTTGAGCTGGAGTCCTATCCTGGCCCTTTACATAGCGTTCCAGCCTCCTTCTCCTGATATGTTCTTCAATTAGGTCTCGGAGATGGCGGCATTCATTGGTATCGTGCCCATGAGACTCGTGGAAACGGCAGAATTTTCCGGACTGGATTGCGCGATCTGACTCTTTCTTGTATGGGGGGCGCTTGTATGTAAGTTCGTCCTGGGTGGCCAGGAAAATGTTCTTGACTGTTTCATTCAAGGGAGTGTAAGCGTCAAATCTCGGTCCTGGTCGGTACAAGCGCTTTTCTCCCTTCTTGCCCCTGCATTGTCTCTGGAGTCGTTTCTCCGAATATCTTTCGCTGCGTCGGGGGCGTTTCCATGAGCCATCTTAGCCTGTGGTCCTGTCTGCCTTTCAGTGGCAGCCTCTTCGAGTCTCATGTACTTCCCAGCTTCATGGAAGAAATCGGACAAGGTAGCTGGTTTTTCTTTAGTTAGTCTTCTAGCAAACTTGGGATCTGGGTGCACACCACTACAGAGGGCCATTAGGGTGAGTTTCTCATCGACATCTTGGACTGCGGCCGCTGCGGCATTGAACCGAGTTAGGTATCGCTGCAGTGTCTCTCCGGGTTTCTGTTTGACAGTAGATAGGGAGTAAGCATCCTTGGGTTGTTCCACATGAATGCGGAACTGGCTGATAAACTTCTCCTTCAACATTTCCCATGAACTGATGGATCCTTGGGGCAGATGGCAGAACCAGGAGGTAGTTAGATCTGCTAAAATTAGTGGAAAGCATTTGCATAATACTCCTTCCGTTGCCCCGCTCATGAGCATATGTTGTGTGTATCTTTGAAGGTGTACAACGGGATCAGAGGTTCCCTTGTATGGTTCCATTGTCGGCATTTTCCACTCTCGGGAGGTGATAGCAATTTCAATATCGCGGGTGAAAGGGCTGGTTACCCTAGCACCTATCCCACGATCTCTTTGGTCCCGTTGGACGCATTCTCTGAACAATCGTGCCATCCTCTCATCAGAATATGGGGCAGATAGGAAAGAGCTTGGTTCTTCCCTGCGGGATCGATCTCGTCCAGATGACCTGTAGGGATGGTATAGTCTATCATTTCTGACGTTATCCAGTGGCTGTCCTTGGCTGCTCGAATGCATGCTAGGACCAGCTACAGTTGGCCCCTGCCTTGATCTTCCCTTGCGGGGTTCTGTTTCAAGCATTTCCATGGGGTCAACTTCGGGCTGGGTTCTAGCTCGGCTCCATTCAGCGGGGTTTCTATGATTAGGCGGCATGACTGGCTCAGCTACATCCGACCCTCGCCTGGTGCCTCCCCCGTTGGGTTCGGTTCCAAGCGTTTCCTCGAGTCGGAGTTCGGGCTGAGTCCGGGCGCGGCCCCTATCATTGTTGTTCCTGTTGATAGCTTCTTCGAAGAGGGAAGACCTTTGTTGTCTCCAAGATCCTCCAGATTGAGACTCACCCCATGATTCAGTGTTGCGGTTGGATTCTTCGGCATCCCTTAAGCGTGACATGAGTTGGTTCACCAAAGCTTCTTGTTGGGATGCGAAGCGGTTAGTTACTTCAGCCACAACTCTGTCTAGATCTGCCCTAGTAATTGCTACCGGTTGTTCTGTGGCAGGGGCTGTCGTGTTTGTCTGATCCTCGTTCGGTACTGCTGTTGGAATGGGATAATTCTCTTGATCTGTTATTACTGGATCCGAAATGCTGCTAGCTGCGATGTTCTTTCCCTTGTTAGCGTCTTTTCTCGGCCTGGAAGTCATGTTTCCTAGGCAATGAAGGGTGCTATTTGGGAAAGAAGGTTGAATGAGGGAAGCTGAAGCTTCGAGTTCCAAGTTCTCAGTGAAAGCACCAAAAATGTTTGCACAAAAAATGGGCAAACACCTCCAATCCGGATAATTTAGTTGATTTTATGTGGTTTTTAAAGATATGGGTGACTTATGCAAATATGTAGAAAGCAGGGACTGAACTGTAAAAGACACACAGATTTATAATGGTTCGGCCAGAACGTGCCTACGTCCACTTTATATGTTATTATCCTTCTTCTTTCAGATTACAAGTACAAAACTTTAAGTACAAGTATAAGAAAGTTCCTTCCTTGCTTGAGCTCTCAAACTTGTCTGCCATTGTTATACCCCTGCCCCTCTATTTATAGAGTGAGGCTGAGGGCAGGGGTCTTGGATGTATATAGCTGCTGGTGGGCCCGGGCTGAAGCAATCTGGCCTGGCATATCTGGTTCGGCAGAGCTTGGTTCGGTATTTGCTGGAAGCGTTGACTCGACGGTGGATACGTAGCTTGATTTGGTTGTAGAGGCGAGGAGGTTGGTTCGGCGTGGTCTTGATCCGGTGGTGTGTGAAGGGGATTGGTCCGGTGGTGGTTTGGTCCGGTGATGGATGGTTCAGTAGTGAGAGGAATTGGTTCAGTTTGGTATTGAAGTGGAGAAAGTTGATTCGGCAGGTAGGTGAGATAGGTTGATTCGGCAGTCATATGGGGAGGTTTGGTTCGTTGGTTGTTGGAGTTATGTTGGTTCGGCAGGCACTTGGTTCTCTTTGGTTCGGCAGGCGCGTGGTTCGGTAGGAGCTCGGAGCTGTGTGGTTCGGTGGGACATGGTGGAGTCGGTTCGGTGAGTGTTGGTTCGGTGGTAGGGAAGGGGCTGGACGAAACTCACCCAACACTTGAAATGATACGTACCCGAGATTAAGGAAAACCATTGGGAGTTGAAATGATAGACTCAAGCGCTTTCATGGATTTGTAACTAAATTCAGGATTGCGGGTTGAAATGATATATCCGTAAATATAAAACAATTAGGGGTTGGAATGATATACATCCGTATCACTTGAGCATAGGGTAGAGAATTATATACGGACACTGGATTGGTTAAATTAAACGATTTTAAATCCTTAAAATTTGAATTCAGTTAAAAGATACTTTTAAACAAAATTTGATTTGTATAAACTGAATTATCATTGACATCCAAGCTTTAAATGTTAAATTTGGAATTGATTTAATGAATCGTTTAAAGAACTAAAATGGAATTTCAAAGTTGAATTTTGAAGTATAAATAAAATTTATCGGAATTGAGTTACCAGAATTGTTTGGACATAACTTTGAAATATATTGAAACTGGAGTAGCTTAAATTGATATTTCAAACATGGATTGAAATCAATATAGAATTAAATAGTTTATTGAGAATTCAAAATAAAAGATTTGAAATTGGGTTTTGTTGATTTGGAAACTGAAAATAGTGTAGATGTGTTGAAATGAGATAAATAGTCTAAATTGATATTTATTTCAAATTTATTATTTTACTCTAAACTGTTTTAAAAATATATTATTTTTAAAGATTCTAATTATAAAGATTTTTAAAAAATTAAACTATTTTAACCATATTAAACTATTTTAACCTATTTTAAACTATGTTAATTTTTTTAATCTATTTTAGTTTACTTAACCCAGTTTAATATATTTTAATCTATTTGACCCAATTTAATCTATTTTAAACTATTTAACCCAATTTAATCTATTTTAAACTAGTTAACAGATTTTCTCCTATTTTAAATCTAATTAATCTATTTTAGATCTGTTTAACCTATTTTAAATCTATTTAACTATTTTGAAGTATTTTAGACTATGAAAAACCATTTAAATTTATTTTAAACTATTAAAAACTATTTTAATCTATCTAAACTATTTTCTAAATCTTAGGTTTGGTAAAGTGGAGGTTTTATATTTAAATCCTTAATTTTTAAGGAGAATACGATTAAATGATGTTATAACTAAATTGTAATTTAAATGACATATTTGATTAAATATGATGATTATGAATAAGGATTTAATTAACCTATCTTGAAAATATGGATTTGAAAGTGGATAAGATTTCGGAAGTGATGTGGTTTGAAATTGAATATGATATTTTGATATCAATCACGAAACGATTTTGGAAATTTAAAAGAACCACCCGGTGTGAAATAAGCATTGGATTGTTAAAAAGACCGGGATCAGATATTGTCATACTCTCTGCCAATAATGAAAACCACTTTCAACTGCGTACGTGGTGGTGATTCCAGAATGAAGTAGGATGGTTAGGTGTACGATTCTGTGTGAGGTATTTACATAGTCCTGACTCCCGTGAGTCAGCTTTAATGTGACTAAAATAGGAGCCATGCCGGGCCAAGTGAGGTCATTCCTCCTATCGGGCACATTTCTTCGATGCTATATTATAACTTTGTGATTGATTTGGTGGCCACCTCTTGATTTTGATAATGGAATTGTGTTCTGAGGTAAACGGTAGTAGCTGCTATGCATTATCACCAGTCCGGATCTGCAAAATGGTAGAATCCTATCCTAGCATTGCTTTGCATGTTATGTTCACATGCCCTGTCGCGCCTTCTACGAGTTTGGTTTGTGTCGTACCTATGGAGTGCTCCCTCATAGCCCACCAGTTTATGATGGAGTTTACAGTATCTATATAGATTACGACATTATATTAAATGTGTTAAGGGGGATATGGGTAACGCCATAACGCTATTTTAGTACTTTACTTTACTGTAGACACTATTGTAATAGCGTATTGTACTACATAGTAGATAGTTTAACGGATCCTTAGGAGATGGAAACCCCGAACATCTCTTAAGTTATTGTATTCACGTTGACAACTGGATAGGAGATGTCAAACTCCGTAGACATCTCTGACGCCGTCATACTTATATTTATTTACCGTTGATTGAACTTATATAAGATCTTTTAGTTCTGACTCGAGTGTTGTCTTTCAATTCGTTCGAGTTAGTCGGAGCTTTTCAGTGTATCGAAGACTGCTTTTCTGAAGGACGAAGATGAAGGTTTATACTATTACTATTTATTATATTCATACCACTACATCATGTTATTCCGCTACATTGTTTATTTATATATTCCTATTGTATGTAACGCCGATCTGTATTGTAAAAGTGTAACCAAATGTTATTTGAAACCAGCTTCATGAACTGTTTATTTGATTATTATATTTTGTCATTCCGCTGCGAGATTCCGTGTTTGTTTTTCTTTCTTTCTGATTTTCCTTATTTACCCTATAACAATCCTCCTCGTTCTGCTTTTTCTTATTTACACTATAACAATCTCCCATTTGAATGGTTTGAGTCTGACATATGTAATTTATTGTCAATTTAAACCATCCAAAATGGTGGGTCGTTACATTCGATATCAGATCTTTGGTTTATCGATAACCTTAGCTTTATGGGTTCTGACTCATTAGAAATAGGGTAGTGATACCCTAGAATGAGCCGAGGGTATATATAAGAGAACATATTTGTTAGTGTTATAAAAGGTATTTATCTTATGTTAATTTGTTCTGCTTAGTATCTACAAATTCTAGTCGGTATGTAGGATGCTATTGCATTGATAGGGATTTCTAAATGCTAAATAGGGCAGACCGACACAATATTTGTTTTGAAATATAGGTAAGTGAATAATTTTACGTTTTATATTAAATAAAAGGATAATTTTTATAAATGATATAGTTGGATGTAATACGTTGTTTGTTAGGTAGTGAAATTTTATAAACATTGATTGTAAAATAGGATTTACAAGTAAAACAAATATAAATTGGGCATTTAGAACTTAACTTCCGGGAATTTTGAAAATTCCTTGTAACATTCTTGGATTTTAGTTAAAAATAATTTGATAATTTTTTTAATCTTTGGAATTATATTTTGACATAATTGGTAATTAATATAAAATTTTGGGTTTTATTGTGTTTATTGTGAATCAATATGAAATTCCAGAATAAAGAAAAAATATGTATATTAAATAGAATAGGAAGTAAAATTATATTGTAAATAGAATTTTGGGTCGGAATTCAAAAAATAAGTATTTTATAAAATTGTATTTGAAATTTTCCAAATTAAATATGATGTATGTTTATTTATTTATATAAATGGATTTTAAAATTGAATTTGGAGTTGAAATTCAAAAATAAATTGGAATTGAAAATACTATGTTTAGAATTTATAAAAATTGTTTTAAAATAATAATTATTTGGAAGTTATGTTTTGAAATTAATATAATAATTTTCTAAAGGTTGAATTTGAACATTTTCTTTTAAAAATATAGTATGTAAATATATAAGAAGATAATAACATAAACACTTAAAATAAAGGCATATGTTAAGATATGAAATTTTATATGCATAAAGGGTTAAAACAAAATTTATAAAATAAATTAGAGTAAGGGTTTAAAACATAATTTGAATTTGTTTTAACATGTGTAATCATCTTAACAAGGAAATAAGACAAATGTTTGATAAGTAACCATATTAATTAACAAGTGTAGCTTATAATAACAAGTGGCAAAAAAACAAAGATTTCTTAAAACTTAAAAACTATAAACAAAAGAGAAAAACCATATGTCAGTTTTCTCTTCATCAAAACTAAAAATTCAAAAAACCTGAAAAATAAGCTACCTCATACAAAATGAAACCAAGAAATCAAAACTAAAAAATAAAATCAAAAACCCTGTTTTCAAATTCTTCAAACCTGGAAACTTTAGAGTTGGAACAAGATCGAAGTAAAATTAAAGATCTAAAAGCAAGCTTTAGATTTAAGTTCAAAGCTAAACAATTAAAGTAAATCTGAGAAATAGATAAAAAATTAAAAGCCTTAAACCAGAAAATCAAATCTGGAAGTAAATCAAAGATCAAAAGACAGTTTAGAGATTTTTCAACAGCCTAGGAATCAACCAGTAAACCTAGATTCAAAGCAAATCTGGAAATAGGAAATGCATTCAAGAATCAAACATCAACAAACTAAAACCTAGAATCAAATTCTGGACTCAAGCATCAGATCCAGGATTTCATTTCAAAACAGATCAAATTCTTTTCAAATTTGTCCAATTTCAAGTTCAAACTTGTCCTCTGCTTCAAAGCTTCAGGTGAGAAAACTTAACCTATTATATCTTGACGTTGTGATTGACACTTGAAAATGTGTGAAAATGTTGTTTGTTTTGCTTGTGTGTTTGAATGCATATATTGATATGCATGTCTGTATGGATATTTGAACCCTGTTATAAGTTACAGGTTTTCAAAACATGATTTAAAAATCCAGTCATCTAACAAAATGATTTTCAGGTTATAACCTTTAAATGAAAAATGTTTGTATATATGTGACAACATTTTAAAAATTAAATTCAAGTATTTAAAGTAAGCAATTTACATCAAAATTGGTTAATTACAGAGATGATTTTATTAAGTCAAAACTCAACAATTTAAATTCTATGTTTTGACTTCATAAACTGATTCGTAGTACAAAATAATGAATTTAGGTAATAGATTCATGATTTTTAAGTAGATAATTGTGGGGGTATTTTAAGATGAGTATACAAGGTGTTTGCGTCAATTATCGATGATCGACGGGTCTAAATCCATCGTGGTTGAAGTCGAAGGTCGATTGGAGGATGTAGATTATTAAAAAAATAGTAAGATGATTCTATATTGTGTTGTAGTGATCGATCGAAGGCGATTTAGGGTTTTAACTGGTGTTTTGTCGATCTAGTTCACGGAGGAACTGCATCGTCATCAAGAAGATTCAAACGATCGCACCCAGAGGAAGTGGTTCGTGGGTCATCGAAGTAGCTGAGGTTGTAGTCGCATGGCGTCCGGTGGTGAGTGGTGGTGATGTTGGAAGGTTTTCTGGTGATCATTTAGTTTCAAGTTTCGTCAAAATGGTTCGTTTTTGATTTCTGGTGAGTTCGACGTTTTTAGGTACTTGAGTTAATCGTCGAGGTCATTGGTGACTTGTGGAGGGTCTCGGCGATGGTTGGAAGTTCAACGGCGATCGGTGCAGGTGCACGTTTCATTTTTGACTGTCATAAGGAGAAATCTCCTCCAAGTGTGCGATTGCATTGTGTGTGTGGCGGAAGGCCTTATGGCAGTTTCGTTTTCCAAAAAGCATTGGGGATTTCAATTTTAAAATCTTTTGTTGTTTGTTTTAAAGATAAAAACTATTTGTTTGCTCATATCAGTCCCATGACTGACCCGGATTTTATTGTTCCTTTCCTAAACTCTGGGTGCCCATAATTTTCCACACCGGCAGTCTAGAGTTGGGTTTTTCAGATAATCGAATAGTAGGTGTAGGTTCGATAGCATTCAATCTCTGGATGTTGGCGATCGCATTTGCATAAGTCGACTTGATGGTGGTTCTCGCTTATTGGATTAGAGATTTTTGGAGTTTGGCATTGAAGACATTGTCTTTCCGCTGCTGTTGTCTCTGTTATTGTCTTGTATCTATCTTTGATATATTGATAGTCAGTTGTATCAAATGTGTTATATCAAATACTGTTGTATATCAATGATATTATTATTTTTCTTCCGCTGTGTTTTTGTACCTAATGTGTTATAAGCGCCGGCGAGCCATATTTGACGTTTGAATTTGTGGCATTCGAGTACAAGTGAAGTACGGATGCCGATTTTCGAAGGTCGAGTCAGGATCATTATATTTGGAATCAGAGCTGAAGGTTGAAACTTTAGCTCAGGAGTATAACACATTAGGTAACTCATTAGAGATAGGGTGAAGTATACCCTAGAATGAGTATATCCCTAAGATATCCGTTCAAGTGCCTCAGTAAATTCTCTTACTATCCATTGATAGTAAGTATGAGTGCAAGATGGGGACGAGATAAGGGACAGGGGAGTACCAGTACAAATGGTCAATACCCTGCAACAGCGAAAATATATTTCTCTATCAATCTCCTTTATCCAGTTTCAATTCTTTGATGGCTTCGTGGCAGCTGCAAGGAGAAGCTTCAGTGTGGTGATGGCCTTGCGAATAGTTATAGAAAAGATTCTAGTTCCTATCTCGTATTCTCTCCATCAAATTTCTATCATCTTTTCGTTTTTGACTTTAACAAAATTGAAATTTTATTGGAATAAATTGGCTAATTAAATATAGAGTTGAAATTTATTTGTATCGATAAAACGATTTCGATTAAAACCAAATTTTAAATTTTTGTTGTAGTTTCTGGTGGGTATCAAAGTCCGAAGAGGGACAAGTTAATATATACTTTGGGGTATTCCGACCTAAGTTTGGAATCCATATCTAGTGTTTGAGAATTATGGAAGATTAAATTCAATTATCTATTGTTTGGGTCTCGATATATTCTACGAACGGTTAGTTATCCCTTCGATCTAACCAGTGCTCCTGCATATTCGTAGATCATGTGACCCGAGTATCTTGTGTAATATCAAATGAGTTTGTTCTCATAATTATTATTGGTGATATTCTGATTTGGTAAGCCAAATACAGAATAGATAATTGGCTTGATTAATGAGTCGATTCTCTATCTTTGTGTGTCCATCCTTTGTTGGTCTCCCTGCTGGAAAATTTCGAGGATGAAATTTTCTTAAAGGGGAATTTATAACATTCCTGGATTTCAGTTAAAAATAATTTGATAGTTTAATTAATCTTTGGAATTAAATTTTGAAATAATTGGTAATTAATATAAAATTTTGGGTTTAATTGTGAAATTTATTGTGAATTAATATGAAATTCCTGAATAAAGAAAATATACATATATTAAATGTAATATTGGGAAGTAAAATTATATCGTAAATAGAATTTTGGGTAGGGATTCAAAAAATAAGTATTTTATAAAATTGTATTTAAAATTTTCCAAATTAAATAAATTGTATGTTTATTTATTTATATAAATGGATTTTTAAATTGAATTTGGAATTGAAATTCAAAAATAAATTGGAATTGAAAATTCTATGTTTAGAATTTATAAAAATTGTTTTCTAATTATAATTATTTGGAAGTTATGTTTTGAAATTAATATAATAATTTTCTAAATGTTAAATTTGAACATTTTCTTTTAAAAATATAGTATGTAAATATATAAGAAGATAATAACATAAACACTTAAAATAAAGGCATATGTTAAGATATGAAAATTTATATGCATAAAGGTTAAAACAAAATTTATAAAATAAATTAGAGTAAGGGTTTAAAACATAATTTGAATTTGTTTTAACATTTGTAATCATCTTAACAAGGAAATAAGACAAATGTTTGATAAGTAACCATATTATTTAACGAGTGTTGCTTATAATAACGAGTGGTAAAAAAATATATTTCTTAAAACTTAGAAAATATAAACAAAAGAGAAAATCCATATTTCAGTTTTCTCTTCATCAAAACTGAAAATTCCAAAAACCTGAAAAATAAGCTACCTCATACATAATGAAACCAGGAAATCAAAACTAAAAAATAAAATCAAAAACCCTGTTTTCAAATTCTTCAAACCTAGAAACTTTAGAG
This sequence comes from Allium cepa, assembly GCA_030765085.1. Taxonomy (NCBI): domain Eukaryota; kingdom Viridiplantae; phylum Streptophyta; class Magnoliopsida; order Asparagales; family Amaryllidaceae; genus Allium; species Allium cepa. The sequence goes on along the minus strand of CM060937.1, from coordinate 275,435,517 downwards.
TTGAAACAAGATCAAAGTAAAATCAAAGATCTGAAAGCAAGCTTCAGATTTAGGTTCAAAGCTAAACAATTGAAGCAAATCAGAGAAATAGATCAGAGATTAAAAGCCTTAAACCAGAAAATCAAATCTGCAAGTAATTCAAAGACCAAACAACAGTTTTCAGAGATTTTTCAACAGCTTGGGAATCAACCTGTAAACCAAGATTCAAAGCACTCCTGGAAATAGGAAATGCATGCAAGAATCAAACATCAACAAACTAAAACCTGGAATCAAATTCTGGACTCAAGCATAAGATTTAGGATTTCAATTCAAAACAGATCAAATTCTTTTCAAATTTGTCCAGTTTCAAGTTCAAACTTGTCCTCTGCTTCAAAGCTTCAGGTGAGCGAACTTAACCTATTATATCTTGATGTTGTGATTGACACTTGAAAATGTGTGAAAATGTTGTTTGTTTTGCTTGTGTGTCTGAATGCATATATTGATATGCATGTCTGTATGGATATTTGAACCCTATTATAAGTTATAGGTTTTCAAAACATGATTTAAAAATCGAATCATCTAACAAAATGATTTTTAGTTTATAACCTTTAAATGAAAAATGTTTGTCTATATGTGACATCATTTTTAAAATTAAATTCAAGTATTTAAGTAAGCAATTTACTTCAAAATCGTTTAATTACAGAGATGATTTTATTAAGTCAACAATTTAAATTCTATGTTTTGACTTCATAATCTGATTCGTAGTACAAAATAATGAATTTAGGTAATAGATTCATGATTTTTAAGTAGATAATTGTGGGGGTATTTTAAGATGAGTAGAAAAGGTATTTGCGTCAATTGTCGATGATAGGCGGGTCTAAATCTATCGTGGTTGAAGTCGAAGGTCGATTGGAGGATGTAGATTAGTAGAAAAATAGTAGATGATTTTATATTGTGTTGTGGTGATCGATCGAAGGCGATTTAGGGTTTTAACTGGTGTTTTGTTGATCTTGTTCATGGAGGAACTGCGTCGTCATAAAGAAGATTCAGACGATCGCACCCAGAGGAAGTGGTTCGTGGGTCATCGGAGTAGCTGGGGTTGTAGTCGCGTGGCGTCCGGTGGTGAGTGGTGGTGATGCTGGAAGGTTTTTTGGTGGTCATTTACTTCTAGGTTTTGTCAAAATGGTTTGTGTTTTATTTCCGGTGAGTTCGACGTTTTTGGGTACTTGAAATGATCGTCGAGGTCATTGGTGATTTGTGGAGGGTCTCGGTGATGGCTGGAAGTTCACCGGCGATCGGTTGCACGTGAACGTTCATCCTGTGCATCTGGTTAAAGCAAATTTGGAAAGAGAGAAAATGCTCGGGATTTCATTCATGCTGAATCATGTTCGACTCGAAGTATGATGGTTGCATGATTTCTCGAGAGTGTCTCAGGGTTTTTGGTGGTTTTTACTCGAGTCTGGGAAGTTGGGTTAAAAGTAGTTTTTAATTTTCCAAAATTTAAATAATTTTTCAAATTTCAACCTCAATCAAGTTTAAAATGTCTTTGTTTTCTGAAGTGATCTATTCCAGATTTTAGTTGAAGCTCAATAAGTTTTTAAATCAAGTTTAAAGATTTAAGTATAAATTGAAAATAGGTTTGTTTCCAAGTAAAATGTCTTAAAACAAGTTGTAAAAAATTTAAATGTTAAAGTGTACGTTTAAAATTTGTTTATTTTGATTTGTTATTTCAAATATAAAATTTAATGATTTAATTAATAAGTTAATTTTAAAGTTAAATATGATTTATGATAATTAAGTCAGTAATAAGGATAATGTTTTATCTTAAAGATTAATTAAGATTTAATGATTTAAGGTTAGTTATTTGACCAATCTCTTAATTGATGATAGAAGGTTAGTTTATTATTTAAAGATAATTACTTAATTAAAAGTAATTAATGATTAAAGTTGATTTATCAAGTAATTAAAGAATAATTAATTATAGGATAATTAATTACTTAATATCAATTATTTAATGAAAGTAATTAAGGTAAATTAATTAATGATTTAAAGATTTATTAATCAAGTGTTTAAGGGTTAATTAATTTAAGGATAATTAATTAATGTAATTAAGGTAATTAATTTAAGAATAATTAATTAATTAAAGGTTGGTTAATTAATAAAAGTAATTAAGGAATGATTATTAATTAAGGATTAATTAATTTTTGCAATTAATTAAGGATAATTAATCAAAGAATTAATTAATAATTAAAGGTTAATTATCTAATAATTAAAGGTTGATTTATTTATTAATCAAGGTTGATTAATTGATAATTAAAGGTTAATTAATTAGTGAAGGTGATTAAGAATGGTAATTAATTAAAGGCTAATTAATTGATGTGATTAATTAAGGGTAATTAATTAATTAAAGGTTAATTTATTTATTATAAATGGTTAATTAATAAATAATTAGAGAATAATTAATCAAAATGATTTATAATTAATTAATGATAATTAACCGGGATTAGTGATTTATTCATAAGTAATTAATCTGACTAGTCAGAAAATTATTTGACCTTACTTATGAACGTTTGGTATACATTGAATACCTTGAATTGTTTGATATCCCTGATGTGTGATGCTATGTGATACAAATTGTTTTGATTTGAGCTGTGATGAATGCAATTTCTTTATCTGTGATAAATATAATTTATTTATCTATGATGAATTTATATTATCTATCTGTGATTCTGTGAATGAAGATAAGAGTTATAGGAATATACCGCTTATCGATATTTATATGCTTGAATCTGTGATAATTGATGATGTTGCACTATTGTGTAAAACCCCTGGACTACACCATACACACACAAAAATGTATTGCATGAGGAATTTGGATAAGTCATAGATTTTTGAAATGGTTTTAAAATTGTAGGTTAAATCCAAATGGTTTTGGAAATGGAAAAGCTTTTGAAAAGGAATTTCAAAGATAAAAATTATTTTGAATAACTTGGTAAAGTTTGAAATTTAAATAATTTGATTTAAATTTGAATTCTAGATTTGAAACTAAATTTTATATTTGGAAATATGGTTTAAAAAGGTTATACAAGTTATAAATGTGTTTATATGGGTTTTAAACCATTTTAAAGGTATTGATTTGGCAATTTGAATTTAACTCAAGGGTTTTAACTTGTGCAAATAAAATGGGATTTTTTCGAAACGAAAACTATTGTTTTCAAATAATAATAGCTTTCATATAAAGAAAGGACTTCCAATTTGTGTTGAAAAGTTTCAAGTTTGAAATGAAATTGTGAATTGTTTTTGAAAGCAATGAAGGAACCTTTGTGAAAGATTGTTAAACTTTGTTTTGAAATCGAAGAGGGTTTAAATGGTGTATCTTTTATATATAAAAGATTTGAAATGGAAATTGTTTTGAAATTTGTGAATGAATCTTTGTGAAAGAATTTTAAACTTTCTTTCCAAATTGAAGAGAATCTTAAGGGTGTATCTTTATATAAAAAGATATAGAATTGTAAATAGTTTTGAAAACTATGAATTAACCTTTGTGGAAGATTGGTGAACTTTGTGAAGTGAATCTTTTTGTTTAAAAGATTTAAAACGGTAATTTGTTTAAACCATTTGTTTTGGGTAATAAGTTGTGATTTAACTGAAATCTTGTTATCTATATGTTTTTAAATATTGCGCTCATTATTTGGTTTAGCCGAGAGAGGGCCTTGTGTCATATAACCCATTCCGAATAATGATACAACGTTATGGATATCATTTGAAGACCGGTGGTGAAGACTGGGTATTTTCGAGAATGAGAGGATAAACCGTCGATTGTCTCTGCATAGAGTCACGCCGGTATAGAGATCTCCATATGTGAAGGGGAGTCCGATCGAGATTGTGAATACCCGGATTTTCAAGGGCTTCTTCGAAAGTGCCTTCGGTTCTGCTCGAACCCGGAACAGACTTGTATGGATGTGCGTCTGACATTACACTTTGAGATGTAAAGCTAGTTTCTATCAAATACATTTCTGTTTGGTGGTGGAGATTTATTCTCTTAGCTTAACACTCTTCTCTGAGACATACGAGTTCAGAAGTTATGTAGTTGATGGTTACTAGTGATACACTCCCAATTTGGTAATGTGGCATACGAAGTGCTGCTGATCATTTGTTGATCAAAGCATGACTTTGTGAAAAAGTGTAGCTTTGTGGATGTGACTTCGTTGAGCCTCACAACCCGGTAATGGTCGAAACAAGAATCGTTGCAGCAAGGTTATTTGGGGGTAGCTCCCCTAAGGGTATAACCATTTCCTTCTAGATAAAAAGTAGTATCATGGTATGGAGCCTAGATATTTACTTATATTTATTTTGAAAGTGGTATCATGGTATGGAGCCCGGACACTTTACTGTGTGGTTGTTGGTGTCGAGGCCTCGGATAAAGGTCGGTAACGACTGGGGGATGGCATACTCGTGTCAGTAGTAACTTTCGGGCAGGGGTAACCCGGCCTTGTGTAGCATAGATCCGGTTAGGTTCTCGGGGACGTCCCTCCAGAGGCATTCCATTTTTGTGTGGGAAGTTACTTTTCCTGACCATTTGTTGGAAATCCAATCATCCAAACGCGCCCTTTACGATTGTAGATGTATAACCTGCCACCTCAGGTGGCAGCTGTAGTAGGCATAGTATAATGGCACCTATGCCGGCTAAGATTAATATTATACTTTCGAAATGTATTTTTGCACAATGCACTAGTAATAATATCAAAAGGATTTTGTGTATCAAGCATTTTTGACTGTCATAAGGAGAAATCTCCTCCAAGTGTGCGCTTGCATTATGTGTGTGGCGGAAGGCCTTATGGCAGTTTCATTTTCCAAAAAGCATTGGGGATTTCAATTTTAAAATCTTTTGTTGTTTGTTTTAAAGATAAAACTATTTTGTTTGCTCATACCAGTCCCATGACTGACCCGGATTTTATTGTTCCTTTCCTGAACTCTGGGTGCCCACAATTTTCCACACCGGCAGTCTAGAGTTGGGTTTTTCAGATAATCGAATATTAGGTGTAGGTTCGATAGCATTCAATCTCTGGATGTTGGCGATCGCATTTGCATAAGTCGACTTGATGGTGGTTCTCACTTATTGGATTAGAGATTTTTGGAGTTTGGCATTGAAGACATTGTCTTTCCGCTGCTGTTGTCTCTGTTATTGTCTTGTATCTATCTTTGATATATTGATAGTCAGTTGTATCAAATGTGTTATATCAAATACTGTTGTATATCAATGATATTATTCTTTTTCTTCCGCTGTGTTTTTGTACCTAATGTGTTATAAGCTCCGGCGAGCCATATTTGACGTTTGAATTTGTGGCATTCGAGTACAAGTGAAGTACGGATGCCGATTTTTGAAGGTCGAGTCAGGATCATTATATTTGGTATCAGAGCTGAAGGTTGAAACTTTAGCTCAGGAGTATAACACATTAGGTAACTCATTAGAGATAGGGTAAAGTATACCCTAGAATGAGTATATCCCTAAGATATCCGTTCAAGTGCCTCAGTAAATTCTCTTACTATCCATTGATAGTAAGTATGAGTGCAAGATGGGGACGAGATAAGGGATAGGGGAGTACCAGTACAAATGGTCAATACCCTACAACAACGAAAATATATTTCTCTATCAATCTCCTTTATCCAGTTTCAATTCTTTGATGGCTTCGTGGCAGCTGCAAGGAGAAGCTTCGGTGTGGTGATGGCCTTGCGAATAGTTATAGAAAAGATTCTAGTTCCTATCTCGTATTCTCTCCATCAAATTTCTATCAGCTTTTCATTTTTGACTTTAACAAAATTGAAATTTTATTGGAATAAATTGGCTAATTAAATATAGAGCTGAAATTTATTTGTATCGATAAAACGATTTCGATTAAAACAAAATTTTAATTTTTTGTTGTAGTTTCTGGTGGGTATCAAAGTCCGAAGAGGGACAAGTTAATATATATACTTTGGGGTATTCCGACCTAAGTTTGGATTCCATATCTAGTGTTTGAGAATTGTGGAAGAATAAATTCAATTATCTATTGTTTGGGTCTCGATATATTCTACGAACGGTTAGTTATCCCTTCGATCTAACCAGTGCTCCTGCATATTCGTAGATCATGTGACCCGAGTATCTTGTGTAATATCAAATGAGTTTGTTCTCATAATTATTATTGGTGATATTCTGATTTGGTAAGCCAAATACAGAATAGATAATTGGCTTGATTAATGAGTCGATTCTCTATCTTTGTGTGTCCATCCTTTGTTGGTCTCCCTGCCGGAAAATTTCGAGGACGAAATTTTCTTAAAGAGGAATTTATAACATTCCTGGATTTTGTGGAAGATTGTCATATAACCCATTCCGAATAATGATACGAAGTTATGGATAGCATTTGAAGACTGGTGGTGAAGACCGGTTATTTTCGAGAATGAAGGATAACCCGTCGATTGTCTCTGCATTGAGTCGCGTTGGTATTGAGATCTCCATATGTGATGGGGAGTCCGATCGGGATTGTGAATACCGGATTTGCAAGGGCTTTTTCGAAAGTGCCTTCGGTTCTGTTCGAACCCAGAATAGACTTGTATGGATGTGTGTCTGACATTATACTTTGAGATGTAAAGCTGGTTTCTATAAAATACGTTTCTGTTTGGTGGCGAAGATTTATTCTCATAGTTTAACACCCTTCTCTGAGACGTACAAGCTCAGAGGTTATGTAGTTGATGGTTACTAGTGATACACTCCCAATTTGATAATGTGGCATACGAAGTGCTGCTGATCATTTATTGGTCAAAGCATGACTTTGTGAAAAAGTGTAGCTTTGTGGACGTGACTTCGTCGAGCCTCACAACCTGGTAATGGTCGAAACAGGAATCGTTGCAGCAAGGTTATTCAGGGGTAGCTTCCCCTAAGGGTATGACCATTTCCTTCTAGATAAAAAGTAGTATCATGCCAGATATTTACTTATATTGATTTTGAAAGTGGTATCATGGTATGGAGCCCAGATACTTTACCGTGTGTTTGTTGGTGTCGAGGCCTCGGATAAAGGTCGGTAATGACTGGAGGATGGCATACTCGTGTCAGCAGTTACTTCCGGGCAGGGGTAACCTGGCCTTGTGTAGCAGAGATCCGGTTAGGTTCTCGAGGATGTCCCTCCAGAGGCGTTCCATTTTTGTGTGGGAAGTTCCTTTGCTTGACCATTTGTTGAAAATCCAATCATCCAATACGCGCCCTTTACGATTGCAGTTGTATAACCTGCCACCTTAGGTGGTAGCTATAGTAGGCATAGTATAATGGTAACTATGCTAGCTAAGATTAATATTATACTTTCGAAATGTTTTTCTGCACTAATAATAATATCAAAAGGATTTTAGCGTATCAAGCATTTTTGACTGTCATAAGGAGAAATCTCCTCCAAGTGTGCGCTTGCATTATGTGTGTGGCGGGAGGCCTTATGGCAGTTTCATTTTCCAAAAAGCATTGTGGATTTAAATTTTAAAATATTTTATTATTTGTTTTAAAGATAAAACTTTTTTGTTTGCTCATGCCAGTCCCATGACTGACCCGGAATTTATTGTTCCTTTCCTAAACTATGGGTGCCTACAGTTTTCCACACAGGCAGTCTAAAGTTGGGTTTTTCAGATAATCGAATAGTAGATGTAGATTCGATAGCATTCAATCTCTGGATGTTGGCGATCACATTTGCTTAAGTCAACTTGATGGTGGTTCTCACTTATTGGATTGGAGATTTTTGGAGTTTGGCACTGAAGACATTGTCTTTCCGCTGGTGTTGTCTCTGTTATTGTCTTGTATCTATCTTTGATATATTGAAAGTCAGTTGTATCAAATGTGTTGTATCAAATACTGTTATATATTAATGACATTATTCTTTTTCTTCTGCTATGTTGTTGTACTTAATGTGTTATAAGCTCCGGCGAGCCAAATTTGACGTTTGAATCTGCGGCATTCGAGTACAAGTGAAGTATGGATGTCGAGTTTCGAAGGTCGAGTCAGGATCGTTATATTCCTTTTGAAAGATTCTAGAATATAATATTAGTATTATTTGGAAGTATTTTTCCATATAAATATTTCAATGTGATTTGAAGTTTTAAAAAGAATTTTAAAGGAAATAAGTTCTGTGCTCCCCTCTCTATCATTGGAAAATAATTTCGGTGATAATTGCATGCATCATCGACATTCATTTTCGAGTTTCAAAGAGGGAAGGGTGCTGTAATAATTTTACTACATATTTGTTCTGATAACAAATTTTAGTTTTTCTAAATATGATTGTATATATATAAGTTATGAGTATATATACATACATATATACACACATTAGTTTAAAATGATTTTAAAATGGAACCCGGTATTAGTTCTTAAGTTTTTGTAAATTAGTAGTTTCAATTGTTCTAATGAATGAAATCTTAACTAATTAATAATTGGAAACTTCTAAGATGTGTAATTAGATATTAGATGTTAAATGATTGATGAAAATATAAGAATTTGAAAATTTATAAACTGTAAATAAAAAGGAAATGAAAAATAAGAAATTGTAATTATTGAACATTTTATTAACTAAATAAATAAGGAGAACTTGCATAATATTCAATTGCATTCTAAAAGACACACACACACACATGTATATATATAACTTACCAAAATATCATGAGTTGAAATGTTAAATAGGATATGTAATAGAATATTGTATAAGTAAACTTTAATAAATGAAAGTGTTCAATGGAATTACTTTTGTAAATAAGAATTTTGATATTATAAATTGTTATAACTTAGGTTAGTAGTTTGAAATGTTACTAATCAAATGTGATAGAAAAGTGAATAATGTAAGAAAAACGATTATAAACTTAAGTTAACATTTTAAGATATTTATAATCATATTGAATATTAAAAGGCGAATACCGTAAGTAAATAATTATAAACTTAAATTAATGTTGAAGCCATTTATAATTAAAATGAGTACTATATTAATTAAATGGTTATAACTTCAAAAACATTGAAATGATTTAGAATGGATTTAATATTCAATAATAGTATATATGGAAGAATGAATGTGAAAAGGAAATAATCCGTTAATAGTGAATTAAATTGTAAAGAGACTTACATAGTAATGAATAATCTAAATAATTAAAAATAACTTATGTATTGAATGTAAATTAATAGGAAAATAACATGTACAAATGAAGAAAAACGAACAGTAAATGATATGAAAGGAAACCAATAAGAATACATTTGAATAATACTTGAAATCATTGTTTGTTTTGACTAATGGAATGATTGGGAAGCGATACTTTAAATTGTTTAAGATGTATAAATAATATATTGAGTTTTATTTAAGACCGTTGAGTGTATGGTATACTTAGTAGTTTATCTATCATTTTATACGATTAAAAGTTTCTGAACCCGAACAAACCACTTGCTTTGGTTACTATGGACGAATGGTTGATTTCTTTAATTGAATGTGATGGTTGTATTGTTTGTTTGCACGTGACTATTGTTATGTTGTGTTGATTTGTTTGTTATTAATTGACACCAACTTAATATTTCTCTTGTACATGATTCTCACCCTCTTGGATTATATAAGTGAAATACATGTTTATGGAAGTAATAACTACTGCTTTTGGTTTTATAAATAAGCTTTGTTTGCCCGACAAATAGGTACGTTCTCAGATTACGGTTTTATAGCGATATTATATTGTTTTCCTATGGTTTGGGATATATTATATTTGAAATATGTGATATATATTGTTATTATTGATATTATTATTTAACCCAGACCTCTCAGTACAAAGGAAACTTTACCGAATTTTTTTATGAATTTTGGACTTAGAAAATTATTGGGAAATGTTTCTCAAACTTTTATTAACTTGAATATAAAAGTATTTAATTGTTTATAAATTGTTATATTTTATTTAAATTGGTTAATTTTGTAAATTAATTGTTTATAAATTTAATATTTTGAATAAGATATATTAATTTCTTAATTGCTTCTTTCCATTTTCGAGGACGAAACGTTTTTAGTGGGGGAGAGTGTAATGACCCATAATTTTCGATAATTAAAAATAGTTAATTTAATAAGGTTTTGTTGATTTAATATTGGAAGAAATAAAAATTTGTGATTTAATAATAAGAATGTAACTGGAATAAAATGTAATGGTATTAATTTAAGGTAATTTATAACAGCTTTAAATGTAATTCCAATTAATTGAAATGGTTAAAAAGTTATAATTGGTTATAGATTGTAAATTTATTGTAATAGTGTGTGTATTAATTGATAATTGGATTAAAAGAGTAATTGATAATTTAAACATTGTATTAATTAATGAAATAATGTGTAGCAAATTATAATTGGATAGAATTAGTATTGTGTAAGTTGTTATAACATTTTTTGTGAATAATAAACTTATAAATGTGATTAAAAGTTAATGGTGGCAATTATTATATGTTACCTATTTATTTAGTCTGCTAAATTAAATTGAAAATCAATTGCAATTAAATGTAATTAAATATTACGTTAATGGAAATTAAGATGAAAGTGGGGGATATTAATGTAATAAGATGTCAACCAATGTTAACTATGCCATAGGGTAATGGCTGACTGTATAAAAAAAAATTTAGTCAAATTTAATCAATTTATTGGGATTAAAATATAACTAATTGGATTTAGTTACAACTGAAATTGGACTTTGTAATTAGTGTAATATTCAAACTGAATTTATATATAAATGTGTTTTAAATTATTATAAATGACTAAGTAATCAAAAATGATAATATTTGTTTTTTTTATTAAATTTGAAATTAAAAAGTGATGAATTAATTTAATAATAATTTATTTAATTAACGTGAAAATAGTCATTTTGGCCATTGTCTTAGATTTCGATGAAACTAGTTTCACAGGATCCGTAATGGTGAATTATTGTAGGATTTCAAGTTTCGTAGTGATCAGACTTGTCGTTTGATCGTACAGGCTCGAAACGTGTAGAAATAAATTTAATTGGAATCAATTTGAAATAAGCTTATTTTAAAGCTAACTTCTTCATACGATGAAATTAGGACTTAAAACTTGTCCCATTGAGTTTAAAATTACCGAAAACATCTATTTTGATATATGGGATGACCTGCTTTCATTTCAAGGTCAGAATGGGCTTTTGGGTCGCATAGTCATTTTGATCAATCCAATCTGGTCCATTCATTTCTAAATTCAAACCCCTCTATATATAGGCAGTTATAAACCCTAATTGTTTCCCATTTTCTCATTAATGTTCGTACAATTCTCTCTGGCTTCTCCTCCTCAAAGGAAAAAACATATTCCAATTTCAAAACCCTATTCCAATTTCAAACTCAATTTCAAAATCAAACTCCTTCAAACCCTGTCATGTTATATACTGATTCGAAACTCTTGACAAACGCAAGGTAGATCTGCAGTCTATTTTTCAATTTGGGTCCCATTGTGTCCATAATTAGGGGAATTAATCTCGGCCGTTCAAATTGGTGACGGTTTCTGAAATTATTTGAAGGGTTTTGTGGAGCTCGCTTCATGGAGCAGATCGCTGATGATCGCTTGGCCCAAATGTGCATGTGGTGGTCGAAATCAATGGAGCAGGGTTTTGAAACCCTAAACATGGGATGGCGGCACGTTTGTATGGGGGCGATAGAGGCCGTGGGGTTCTGGCCGTGAGTAGCGCCGGAGGAGGCGAGTTCGTGGATAGGTGTGGCATGGCTGACGGCGGCGTATGCGAGGTGTAAATCGTGGTCAACGCTGGCAGTGTTAGGTTCTTGGTCGTGTTCGAGTGTACGTATTCTATCAGCCGAGTGGTATACGTGGCCTATATACATTCGTCCCTTCTATTTTTTTTTATTCAAATTTAAATTCCAAAGTTCTAACTCGTATAACTTTTACGTACGAGGTCGGATTTATGCACGGTTTGTTCAGTTATGATCGTATTGAAATTTTGGACATTACGAAACTAGTTTGGACGAACCCTGAGACTTTTGAATTTTGGGTCCTATTTTGGGTTTCAAATCGATTTGAAATCAAAGATGAGTGTTTTAACCCACTCACAACTACTAAATTATCTTATGTTAACTAAATTGAATCTATGATGTGATTTGGAATTGACTGATTGATGTTTGGTATATTTAAATTTTCATTTTAGTTAAATTTGACTTTTATTGCATTTAATCATCGTTTAATTTAATATTGAATTTAATTGTCAAATTAATACCTGTTAATGGTAATAAGTTATCTACTAATGTTTATTGGTTGATTTGACTGATGATTGTGATGAATTTTTGATTGTTGATATTGAATGACTGGATATTATATTTTATATTGTTATAACACTGCAGGTTCCTTGTGGGCTGAAATGATACATACCTGAATGATCTGATAGATTAAGGGAAACCGTTACGAGTTGAAATGATAATCTCAAGCAATTTCATGGATTTGTAATTAAATTAGGGATTGCAGGTTGAAATGATATATCCGTAAATATAAAATAGTTGCACTTGAAATGATATACATCCATATCACTTGACCATAGGATAGAAATTATATATGGAAACCGTATTGGTAAAACTAGACGATTTTAAATCCTTAAAATGTGAATTCAGTTAAACGATATTTTTAAGCAAAATTTGATTTGTATAAACTGAATTATTATCAACATCCAAGCTAAATGTTAAATTTGGAATTGATTTAACAAATCATTTAAAGAATTAAACCGGAATTTCAAAGTTGAATTTTGAAGTATAAATGAAATTTATCGATATCGAATTATTGAAATTGTTTGGATATAACTTTGAAATATATTGAAATTGGAGTAGCTTAAACTGATATCTCAAACAGGGATTGAAATCGATATAGAACTAATTGAGAATCTAAAATGAAAGATTTAAAATTGGATTTTGTTGATTTGGAAATTGAAAATGGTCCAGATGTGTTGAAATGAGATAAATGTCTAAATTGATATTTATTTCAAATTTATTATTTTAATATAATCTGTTTTAAAAATATATTATTATAAAAGACTCTAATTATTAAGATTTTTAAAATATTAAACTATTTTAACCTATTTTAACTATACTAAACTATTTAACCTATTTTAAACTATGTTAATTTATTTAATCTATTTTAATCTACTTAAGCCAATTTAATCTATTTTAATCTACTTAACCTAATGTAATTTATTTTAATATACTTAACCCAATTAAACTAATTAACCCATTTTAATCTATTTTAAATCTAATTAATCTATTTTAGATCTATTTAACCTATTTTAAAACTATTTAAACTGTCTTAAATCTATTTAGATATTTTAAAGTATTTTAAACTATGAAAAACCATTTAAATTTATTTTAAACTATTAAAAACTATTTTAATCTATGTAGACAATTTTCGAAATCTCCGGTTTGGTAAAGTGGAGGTTAATTATTTAAATTCTTGATTTTTAAGGAGAATACGATTAAATGATGTTATGACCTAAGTTGTAGTTTAGATGACATATTTGATTAAATATGATGATTTTGAATGAGAATTTAATTAACTATCTTATGAATATGATTTTGAAAGTGGATATGATTTCGAAAGTTATATGGTTTGAAATTGAATATGATATTTTGATATCAATCATGAAACGGTTTTGGAAATTTATAAGAACCACGGTGTGAAATAATCGTTGGGTTGTTAAAGAGACCGAGATCGAATATTGTCATACTTTCTGCCAATACCGAAAACCACTCTAACAACTGTGTATGCTGTGTCCAGAATGAAGTAGGATGGCTTGGTGTACAATTCTATATGAGGTATTTACGTAGTCCTGACTCCCGTGAGTCAGCTTAGATGTGACTAAAACAGGAGCCATGCCGGGTCAAGTGAGGTCATTCCTCCTATCGGGCACATTTCTTCGGTACCATATTATGACTTTGTGATTGATTTGGTGAGCACCCCTTGATTTTCATTACGGAAGTGTGTTCCGAGGTGGGTGGTAGTTGCTATGCGTTACCACCAGCTCGGATCCACAAAATGGTAGAATCCTACCCTAGCATTGCCTCGCGTACTGTGTTCACATGCCATATCGCGCCTTCTACGAGTTTGGTTTGTGTCATACCTATGGAGTGCTCCCTGATAGTCCACCAGTTTATGTTGGAGTTATAGTATCTGTATAGACTGAGGCATTATATAAAATGTGTTAAGGGAGATATGGGTAACGCCTTAATACTATTTTAATACTTTACTTTACTGTAGACACTATTATAATAGCATATTGTACTCATAGTAGATAGTTTAACGATCCTTAGAAGATGGAAATCACGAACATCTCTTAAGTTATTATATTCACATCGACACTAGAAAGGAGACGTCAAACCCCATAAGCATCCCGACGCCGTTACACTTATATTTATTTACTGTAGATTGATCTTATATAAGATCTTTTAGTTCTTACTCGAGTGTTTTGTCTTTTCAATTCACTCGAGTCAGTGTGAGCTATTCAGTGTATCGAAGACTGCTTTTCTGGAGGACGAAGATTTGTACTATTACTATTTATTATATTCATACTACTGCATTATGTTCTTCTGCTACATTATTTATTATTTATTCCTGTACTGTAAAATATAAGCAAATGTTATTTGAAAACAACTTTATAAACTGTTTATTTGATTATTATATTTTGTAATTACGCTGCAAGATTATATGTTCATTTTTCTTTCTTTCTCTGCTTTTACTTATTTACCCTATAACAATTCTCCCTTTTCAATGGTTTGAGTCTGACATGTCTAGTTTATTGTCAATTTAAACCATCCAAAAAGGTGGGTCGTTACAACTTCCAAATAATACTAATATCAAATTCCAAAATCTTTTGAAAACAAATTTCAAAACCCTGAACATGCGTTGTCAATTTTCCCATTTATATTCATTTTATTTGTAAATCCCATTTTGCAACCAATATTATAAAATTTCACTTCCTAACAAACAAATATATCACATCCAATTATATCATTTATAAGAGTATTTTTTATATAAAAAATATAATACTAGGAAAAATTATTTCATTTACCTATATTTCAGAACAATTGTGTCTATGCCCTATTAAGTGTTTAGAAATCTCTATCGATGTCATAGCGTCCTATGTACCGGCCAGAATTTATAAATACTAAACAAAACAAATTAACACAATATAAAAAACGTTTTATAACATTAACAACTACGCACTCTCATATATATAAACTCAGTGACTCATTCTAGGGTATTACTACCCTATTTCTAATGAGTCAGACCCCACAAAGCTAAGGTTATCGCTAATCTTGGCTCTGATACCAAATGTAATGAACCATCTTTTTAGACGGTTTAAATCGACAATAAACCACATATGTCAGACTTAAACAATTTAAAAGTGAGGGTTTATGGGGTAAATAAGAAAAAGAAGAGAAAAGAAAGAAAAACAAAATACAGAATCTCATAGCGGAATGACCAAATATAATAATTAAATAAACAGTTCATGAAGCTGTTTTACAAATAACATTTGATTACACTTTTACAATACAGATTGGAGTTACATGCAACAGAAATAAATAACAATGCAGTGGGACAACATGATGCAGTGGGATAAATATAATAAATAATAATAGTACTAGATCTTTGTCTTCGTCGTCTAAAAGCAGTCTTCGATACATTGAAGAGCTTAGACGGACCTGAGCGAATTGAAAAGACAAAATACTCGAGTCAGATCTAAAAGATCTTATGTAAGTTAAATCAACAGTAAATAAATATGAGTGTAACGGCGGTAGAGATGCTTATAGGATTTGACATCTCCTATTCAATGTCTAACGTGAGTGCAATAACTTAAGAGATGTTCAGGATTACATCTCCTAAGGATCTGCTTAACTATCTACATACACAGTACAATACGCTATTATAATAGTGTCTACAGTAAAGTAAAGTATTAAAATAGCATTAAGGCATTACCCATATCCCCCTTAACACATTTTATATAATGTCGTAGTCTATACAGTACTGTAAACGCCACCGTAAATTGGTGGGCTATCAAGGAGCACTCCATAGGTACGACACAAACCAAACTCGTAAAAGGTGTGATAAGGCATGTGACAAGGCACTCGAGGCAATGCCAGGGTAGGATTCTACCATTTGCACTCCTGAACTGGTAGTAACGATAGCAGCTACTACCGCCCACCTCGGAACATATTCCTATAATAAAAATCGAGAGGTGGCCACCAAATCAATCACAAGTCATAATATAGTATCGAAGAAATGTGCCCGATAGGAGGAGCGACCTCACTTGACTCGGTATAACTACTATTTTAGACACATTAAACTGACTCGTGGGAGTCAGGGCTATGTAAATACCTCATACAGAATCGTTGCCAAACCATCCTACTTCGTTTCTGGAATCTCCACCACGTACAATGTTGTGAAAGTAGTTTTCGGTCTTGGCAGAGAATATGACAATATCTAATCTCGGTCTCTTTAACAACCAAATGCTTATTTCATACCAGATGGTTCTTTTATATTTCCAAAACCAATTCATAATTGATATCAAAATATCAGTTCAATTCAAACCAAATCACTTTCGAAATCATATTCACTTTCAAAATCATATTCACTTTCAAAATCATATCGATAAAATAGGTTAATTAAATCATCGTATTTACTCAAATATGTCATTCACTAGCAAATACCATTTCAAATCCCTACTTAGATTATAACATCGTTTAACCATATTCGCTTTAAAAATCAAGGGTTAAATATAAACACTTCCACTTTGCATAATCTAAAATCTAGAAAATAGTTTAGATAGTTATAAATAGTTTAGCCAATTTTAAAATAAAATTTTAAATGGTTAAAATACTCTAAAATAGTTTAAAATAGATTAAAATAGTTTTAAATGAATTTAATATTGTTTAAATAGATTTAAAATAGTTTAAATAGTTTTAAACTAGATTAAATAGATTTAAAATAGATAAAACTGGATTAATTAATTTAGAATAGGTTAAAATAAATTAATTGGATTAAATAGGTTAAAATAGATTAAAATAATTTTAAATTGATTAAAATAGTTTAAAATGGTTTAAAATAGATTAATTTAGTTTAATAGTTTGAAAATCTTAATAATAAGGATTTTTAAAATAATATATTTTTAAACAGTTTATATTAAAATAATAAATTTGAAATTAATATCAAATTAAACTATTTCTTTCATTCAATACATTAAGACCATGTCTAGCTTTCGAATTAACAACTAAATTTTGTCTTTCAATTCAAATTCTCATTTAAAACCATTAAATCAATATCTATTTCAAATCCATGTTCAAACAATAAATCCAAACTATTTCAGATCTAGTTAATTTCAAAGTTACATTTCAAATGTTTGCAATAAGTCAATTCCGATAAATTTCGTTTATACTTCAAATTCTACTTTAAAATTTTGATTTAATTTGTTTAAGTAATTCCTTTGAACCAATTTCGATTTCAACATTTAAAGCTTGGATTTTCAAAAATAATTCAGTTTAGAAAAATCCAAAATTTTTCAAAATATCGTTTAATTGAATTCAAAAATTAAGGATTTAAAATCATTTAACAAACCAATCCGGTGTCCGCATTTAATTTTCTACCATATGGTCAAGTGATATAGACATATACCATTTCAATCCACAATAATTTTATTTACGGATATGTATCATTTCAACCCACAATCCCGAATTAACATTCAAAATCCATAATATCGCTCGAGTCCATCATTTCAACCCATAATAAATTTTCCCTAATCTATCTGATTGTTTGGGTATGTATAAATTCAATCCATAGGGATTTTCTAACAGTAACTAAAGGAATTTGCAGTGTTATACAATATAAATATAACATTTAGTCATCCAATATTAACAATCAAACATCCATCAAAATCACCATTCAATCAACAATTAAATAACATCAATTAACTGATTATCATCAACAGGTATTCAATTGATAATTAAATTAAATGACAACCAAACGGAATAAAAGTCATACTTGATTGGAATGGCTATTTAAATATACCAAACATCAACCAATCAATTTCTAATCACATCGTAAATTTAATTTAACCAACAAAAGACATTTTGGTAGTTGTGAGTGGGTTAAAACACTCACCTTTGATTTCACATCGGTTTGAAATCCAAAATAACAGCCAAAATTCTACAGTCTTAGAATTTGTCAAAACTAGCTCCATAATGTCCGAAATTTCGATATGATTGCAGTGGAACAAACCGCACGTGAATCCGACCTCGTATGTAAAAGTTATGCATATTAGAACATTATACGATTATATTATAAACAAATCTAACTTTACACATAAGCATCATATCTTACCCAACCGTAACCCTAAAATTCACGAGCATCAGGAAATCGTTTGAACCCAACGCCGCCATTTCCTATTCGATCACCATGCTGCCTACGGTATGTTTCATCACGATCAGTGAATTCCACCATGACCACCATCCAGAGCCGCACCCACGCCCTAGGCCATTCCCACTGCATCGCCCCCAATCTCCACCGTGCCATCCATGAATTTTGGCCCTTGTTCATCAAATTATAGCGACCGTGATCGACTATGGCCAGAGTCAAGCAATTGGAATGCCACTGCTAGGCCTCCTCTACCCACAGTCTCCTCCGATCGCCATGTAGAAGAAGATCCATCGTTAAACCCTCGAACCTTAGAATGGACGGCCGAGTATCATGCTCGATTTCTGGCCAAATAGAGAATCCGTTTCAAAAAAGAGTTACAGATTTAGCTTATGCTCGTTGAGAGCTTCGAAACGGTATATAGTTTACTTGGGTTTGGAGAGTTTATATTTTGAAATTGATTTTGAAATTGGATTGAGGGTTTGCAATTTGATTTTGTTTCTGCCATTGAAGAAGGAATAGGCAGAAGGAATTGTACGTATAGACATAAGATATAAAAGGCTGTTAGGGTTTAGAAGGATCTACTTATAGGAACAAAGTCCGATAAGAATGAATAACACCCGAATTGATTTGAATTGACAAAAACGACCCAAAAAGCTCATTCTACCTTCGAAACGAAAGTGGGTCATCCCGGTATCAAATATATGTTTTTGATATTTTTAAACTCAATGGAATAGGTTTCAAGTCCTAATTCCATTGTATAAAGAAGTTAGCTTTTAAAGTCAGCTTATTTCAATGGAATTCAATTGAATTGATTGCTATGCGTTTCGAGCCTGCGCGATCAAACGACAAGTTTGATCGCTACGAAACTTGAAATGCTATAAAAATTTACTGTTACGAATCCGATAAAACTGGTTTTGTCGAAATCCAAGACAGTGGCCATAATGGCTATTTTCACGCTAATTAAATAAATTAATCACCTTTAAATTCAAAATTTTATAACTAACAAACTTTTTCATTTCTAATCACAAAAAAAATTAACAATCTTTTTAAACCAATTTCCCATGTCAACTACAATGTTAATTATTGCACTAATTACAATGTTTAATTTCAATTGCAATAAATCCATTAATTATAATTTAAATTCTAATAAATTGATTAAATATGATTTCAATCTTTTTATTCAATCAATCGTTATCTAATGGACATACTTAACATTGGTTTACCCTTTATTACATCAATATTCTTCATTTATCATTTTAATCCATATTAACTACAATATTTATCTAGATTAATTGTATATTGATTTCCAATTTATTATCAATGAATTAATAGTGAATTTATAATCAAACCATTGTTACACCTTACTAATTCAAACATATTTCTATGTTTATTATTAACATACAAAACTTGTAAATTCACATACCGATTAATTATTCTATATTCACCAATTTCAACTAATTACATATAATTTACCATTTAAATACAACATTTTGTTTATTTACTTATTTACAATTTATAATCAAATTTAAATTGACGATCGTTTCAAATAATTGAAATTGCATAAACGTAGTTATTGATTATCTCAAATTAACATTATTTCATTTCATTCTAATTATTTCCTTATTAATAAATCACAAATTTTAATTTCTTCCAATATTTAATACCAACATCTTAATAACTTAAATTAAATATTTTTAATTATCTAAAATTACGGATCGTTACAGATGCCATAACATCCTCTGTACCAACCAGAATTTATAAATACTAAATAGAAAAAATTAACATAATATAATAACATTTTATAACACTAACAAATACGCTCTCTCATGTACATATGCACTAAAAACAACTCATTCTAGGGTATTACTACCCTATCTCTAATGAGTCAAACCCCACAAAGCCAAGATTATTGCTAAACCAAAGCTTTGATACCAAATGTGACGACCCATCTTTTTAGACGGTTTAAATCGACAATAAACCACACATATCAAACTCAAACCATTAAAAACGGAGGACTTTAATAGGGTAAATAAGAAAAAGAAGAGAAAAGAAAGAAAAACAAAACACAAAATCTCACAGCAGAATGATAAAATATAATAATCAAATAAATAATTCACGAAGCTGTTTACAAATAATATTTGATTACACTCTTACAACACAGAATCAGAGTACATACAGTAGAAATAAATAAATAATGCAGCGGAACAACATGATGCAATGGTATAAATATAATAAATACTAATAATATAAAATCTTCGTCTTCATCCTTTAGAAAAGCAGTCTTCAACACACTAAAAACCTCAAACTGACCCGAGCGAATTGAAAAGAGAAAATATTCGAGTCAGAACTAAAAGATCTTATGTAAGTTAAATCAATAGTAAATAAATATGAGTATAGAGGCATCAAAGATGTTTACGGGATTTGACACCTCTATCCAGTGTCTAACGTGCGTGCAATAAGTTAAGAGATGTACGAGATCCCATCCCCTAAGGATCCGCTAAACTATCTACATCTATAGTACAATACACTATTATAATAGTGTCCACAATAATGTAAAGTATTAAAATAGCGTTAATGCATTACCCATATCCCCCTTAATACATGTTTATATATTCCCGTAGTCTATACGGTAGAGTAATTCCTCCGTAAACTGGAGGGCTATCAGAGAGCATTCCATAGGTACGATACAAAAAAAACTCGTAGAAGGCACGATAAGGCATGTGACAAGGCATGCGAGGCAATGCCCATGGTAGGATACTACCATGTTGTGGATCCAAACTGGTGGTAACACATAACATCTATTATCGCCCAGCTCGGAACACACTTCTATAATCAAAATCGAGGGGTGGCCACCAAATCAGTCACAAAGTAATATGGCATCGAAGAAATGTGTTCGATCAGAGGTATGACCTCACTTGGCCTGGCATAGCTTCTTTTTTAGCCACATTAAGCTGACTCACGGGAGTCAGGCTACGTTAATACCTCATACAGAATCGTTCGCCAAACCATCTTGCTTCATTTTGGAATCTCCACCACATGCACAGTTGTTGAAGTGGTTTTCAAGATTGGTAGAGAGTATGATAATATCCGATCCCATTCTCTTTAACAACCAAACGCTTATGTCACACCGGATGGTTCTTTTACATTTCCAAAACCAAATCATAATTGATATCAAAATATCATATTCTCAAAATCATATCACTTTCAAAATCATATCAATTTTGAAATCATATCACTTTTGAAACCATATTCATAAAATAGGTTAAAGTCTCATTTCAAAATCATCATATTTATTCAAATATGTCATTTTACTAGAAACTATTATTTCAAATTCCAACGTAAGTTATAACATCCATTTAACCATTTCGCTTTCAAATCAAGGATTTAAATATAACAGTCCAACCTTGCACTGTTTTATTTTAAGAAAATAGTTTAGATAGTTTAAAAATAGTTTAAGATAGTTTAAAATATTTTAAATGGTTTAAATAGTTTTAAAATAGTTAAAATTTATTAAATAGTTTAAAATAGCTTAAAATGTATTAAAATGTATTACAATGGATTAAAATAGTTTAAAAATAGATTAAATATAGTTTTAATATTTTAATATAAATGGTTTGATTATTGAAATGGTTTATATAGTAAATATTTTGAAAATCTAAATAAATCTGAATTTAAAATAGTATATCTTTAAATAGTTCATAATAAAAATAATTAATTTGAAATTAATATCAAGTTTAACTATTTCTCTCGTTTCAACAAGTCTGGACCATATCCAGTTTCCAAATCAACAAAAATCCAATTTAAATCTTTCAACTCCGATTCTCAATTAAACCATTTAAATCTATATCAATTTCTAATCCATGTTTGAACTATCAATTTAAGCTACCCAAATTCAATGGATTTCAAAGTTACATTTTCAAACGTTCTTCAATAATTCAATTTCAATAAACATCATTTATACTTCGAATTCAACTTTAAATTTTCAATTTAAATCCTTTAAACAATTCATTTAAACCAATTCCAATTTCAACATTTAAAGCTTAGATTTTCGAAAATAATTCAGTTTATATAAATCAAAATTTTATTTCAAAATATCATTTAATTGGATTCAAAGTTTAAGATTTAAAAATCATTTAATTTAACCAATCCGGTGTCCATATATAAGTTTCTACCTTATGGTCAACTGATACTGATATATATATATATATGTATGTGTGTGTGTGTGTGTATCATTTCAACCCGCAATAATTTTGAAATTTACGGGTATATATCATTTCAACTCACAATCCGGAATAAAATTTAAAATCCATAAAATCGCTCGAGTTCATCATTTCAACTCATAATGACTTTTCCTAATCTATAAGATCGTTCGGGCATGTGTCATTTCAACCCATAATGATTTACTAACAATAAACTAAGGGACTTGCAGTGTGATATATAACATAACATCCAGTCATCCAATATCAATAGTTAAAACATCCATCACATTCACTATTCAAATCAATCAATAAACAACAACAATTAACTGCATGATTATCATTAACAGGTCTTTAACAGGCAATTTAAACTTCAATATTCAATTAAATGGCGATTAAATTCAATTAAAGTCGGATTTAACTGTAATAACAATTTAAATATATCAGCCAGCAATCAGTCAACTTAAAATCATACTGTAATTTAAATTTAACTAAGATAAGACAAATTAGTAGTTGTGAGTGGGTTAAAACACCCACCTTCGATTTTTCGACGATTTTCAAATCCAAAAATAGCCTAAAATCTAACAGTCTCAGAATTCATTCAAACTAGTTCTATAATGTTCGGAATTTCGATACAATCACAGCGAAACGAACCGCGCAAAAATCTGACCTCGTATGCAAAAGATATGTTAACTCACTCTTAGATGGCATAATGTTACATCGTGCAAACTCTCGCCTTTCTATCTTTTAAAACATGGGTTAATTTACTCTTTTTTCCAATATAAATTTTAATTTTCTCACTTTGAATTACATTTTCTTTTCTATACTTATTATAGATGGTTCATATCTTCATAATTGCTTCTCTTTCTTCCACAATATTGAATTAATTCTATTTTAGGTCAGGATATTAAATTTATGAATTTTCTAATATAAAGATGATTACTTCATAGTAGTATGATAACTACCACTTTGGCGACGTTGATTGCTTACTTACATTGACTTAAGGAACAATTTACTAGGTCATCGTACATCTGGCACGGTTTTATACATTTTCTTCCTAAAGAGAATGCTTTTCTGATTTTTCTTTAATTTTTCATTATTTTCAAAACAAAATTTTCATAAGAGCGATCAAGGAAGCGATGTTATGTGATATTAGCTAAAATAATTGAATTACTTTCAGATTAAGGGTGTTTACTTTTAAAAATATAAACCATGTAACGGAGTATGTAGGCAACGTACATTCACTAATGCTAATTCTTAAATAATTTTAGAATTAGATTATTTTAACAGAAGCGTTGATACAATGATTGAACTATTATTTCAGTATTTCATACTATTTACCGCAATTTTAAAAATGGATGTGATGAAAACATCGCCATCCACTGCAAGTATTCCATTTTAAAGAAAAGTTTCTCGGTTTAAGCTATAACTGCAAAATTTCTCATCTTCGACTTATTTACATCAGTGGCATAAACTTGAGTTTTTCAAAACGATTTGTTAAATATTCTTGCCCATTTACACAAAGTTATTTAGCTCTTCTTATCATCATGCTATCACAATAGTAAAAGAAAGAAAATATGTACATGATTTTTGTCTTGAAACACAAATTAGTAGTGTTAATAATTATCTATGTTTCCATCTTTAGAATAAAGCGAACGAAATTAGTTCGCCTTGGTCGTATTATATGACCATGGCAGCTACCATGCTTATTTCACTCTATAGTGTTATACCCATCGAGTTAAACTTTACATTGTGATGTTGAAATAATATGTTCAATGAGAGTACATCATCTTCCACAACTGATTACCCAACTTTCAACAGTTTTTAATTAAATTATATGGCTATATATATACGTATGTGTGTGTCTATATATATATATACAGAACATAATCGACAACCATATTTTTCTTATGAATCATGCTTGACATTTGAAATTTTCTTACTAAATGAATTGTTTGTATCAATATTTGTGGTTTCTAATTAAATTTGTATACATCAACTTTTTGAAGCAGCATGCAATTATGGAAAGTTTTAGGCAACTTTGAAATCGTCATGTTCAAACGATGTTTTGACTCGCTTTTTAAGCTAGAATTTGTATGGAATATAGAAGCATAATGATTTCATTCAACGGCTTTTGAAAGTTCTTCTTTTGTTGTGAAATTTTATAAAGGTACTGTAACGACCCGTAATTTGCGATAATTAAATTTTGTTAATTTAATAAGATTTTGTGATTTAATATTGAAGAAGATAAGAATTTGTGAATTGTTAATGAGAATAGCAATTAGAATGAATTGTAACAATATAAATGTAAGTTGATTGTTAATAACTTGAATACTGAAATGATAATTAAAACCAATCATTAACAATTGAAATGAAAGGTCGGGTGAAATAATGAAATTTGTTACAATTGGTTATGAGATTGAAATGTAAGAAACGAATGTAAATATTTAATTAGCTAATGGAATAATAATATAGTTAATGGTAATTAAATAAAATCAGAAGTATATAAGAATTGTAAAAATTGTTTGGTAATAGAGAATTCATAAGTATAATTAAAGTTATGGTAACTCTTGTTATAAGTTACCTTATTTGGTTTAATAATTAAAATGGGAATCAATTAGAATCAAACGAACCTTAGTGTTATAATAATGAGAATTAATGCAATAACTAAAGGTGTGAATGTAATAAATACAAACCAATGTTAATTGTAACTATGAAATGACAATTTAGTGAATAACAGGATTTAAAAAACCAAATAAATGAATTTATTGGGAATTTAAATTTTAATTACTGGATAAATTGAAATTGAAATTAAATACTGTAAATTGGGAAATAATCAATGATAAATTGATGTAGAATTTTTTTTAAAGGATTCTAAATTTACTAAGTAATCCAAACTGATAAAATTTGTAAATAATTAAATTTTAATTGTAAAATTGATGTAATTAACTTATTATTAAATTATTTAATTAATGTGAAAATAGCCATTTTGGACACTGATTCAGATTTCAGCGAAACTAGCTTCATCGGATCCGTAACGGTGAATTATTGTAGTATTTCAAGTTTCGTAACGATCGGACTTGTCGTTTGATCGTACGGACTCGAAACGCCTAGAAATCATTTAATTGAAATCAATTGAAATCAACTTGAAATAACTTGATTTTTGCATAACTTATTCATACGATGGAATTTGGACTTGAAACCTATTCCATTGATTTTAGAATGTTCAAAAACATCTACTTTGATATATGGGTTGACCCAATTTCGTTCCGGAGTCAGAACGGGTTTTTCGATCCATTTATCGTTCAACGGTCCAAACCAATCATGTCCATTCATCTTTATTTCTGACCTACCTATATATACCTCGTTATAAACCCTAGCCTATTTGTTATGTTCATTATTCTGTACATACAGCTTCATTTGCTCCTCCTCATTCCAATGGCAGACAAACCACAATTCCAATTGCAATTTCAAATCAAATTCAAAGCCAAAATTTCAAACTCCTTAAAAATATAGAAAATTTATATATTGAATACGTCGAAAATACAAATCTGCTGTAACGACCCAGAATTTTTATAAATTAAAATTTGAATATTTAATTAATTTTAAATATTTATAAGTGAATTTATAAGTCAAATAAATTTTTATTTGAATTATTGGATTTAATTGGATAATTAAATCGATAATTTAAAATGTTAAATTATGGAAATAATTGAAAATAGAGTTAAATATGATAGAAAATGATTTGTAAAATTTTATTTAATCATACTGGAGTTATAGAAATATTTTAGAACTTTTAAAATCGAATTAAAAGTTAATTTGTGAAAATTGAATATTTTAATATTTAATAATCGACTGTAAAATAGCCAATTTTTGAACAGTCTCAGAATTGAACGAAACCAGTTTCATTGGATCCGTAATAGTTAGTTATTACCGGATTTCAAATTTCGTGTCAATCGGAGTTATCGTTTGAGCGTGGCAGCTCGAAACGCATCGAATCGTTTTTAATTTAAATTTGGCGAGTCAAAATAGCCATTTTTCAAAAAGTCTCGGATTTCGACGAAACCAGTTTCATCGGATCCGTAATGTGATATTATTGTAAGATTTCAAATTTCAAGTCAATTGGATTTACCGTTTGTCCGGTACAAATTAAAACGCCTAGAAATCGATTTAAATCGGTTTAATTCAAATTGAGCGTTTTCAGCCATAACTCGCACATACTTCCGAATTTGCTTCCGAAACCTGTTCCATTGTGTCCGGAACGCGGGATAAACCCTAGGTACGCTGGTTACGGCGTCTAAATCGGAGTTCGGAATTCCCGGGATGAATAGTGTTTACGCTTGCTTTTCTTATAAATAGCTACCATTCTAAAATAAATTTTTTTTTTATAAAACCCTAATCTAAATGTTGCCAGCCGCCACCTAGAAAAGAACGGCCAAGAATTTGCAATCTTCTTCCCATCTTTTCTCACAATCTACTCAACGATTCAACAAACTCTCAACTAGAGTATTGTAGAGGGCATCAAGATCTATGATATGAACGGTTGTGATTGGATTTGGAGCTATGGATCGGCTGCAATCAGGGTTTGAAGTGGCCGGCTTTGGGCACGAATTTCGAGAGAATGGGGGGCACTGGGACGTGCGGCCTCTGGCCGTGAGTAGCTAGGGAGAAGGCGCTTCGAATGGTGGCATGATGATCGGGGTTCGTCGTCGTTTGGGGGTTCGATGGTTTTGAGTTTGAACGCGTGGATGGGTTCCTGATACGTGAGAGCTAACGTGAAAGGGGGGGGGGGGGGAGAAGGGAAGTGCGGCTGAGATTTGTGGGAGATGGGATCTTGTGGATGAGATTAGTTAGGGTTAGATTTATAAAATTAATTTGTAAATTAATTATGTTTAGATTCATGCAACTTTAAAAATTCGTATCTTTTTCATACGAGGTCGAAAAAATGCAAACTCAGTTGCGTTGGAATCGTATGGACGAGCACTACGCGATGGAGTTGGTTTGGAGTCGTTTGGAGTTAGTGAGAATTTCGGGTAAAATTAAACGCGCGTTTAATTTTATTCGAAATAAAAGCTAAAACGGAAATTAAAACCAAGGTGAGAATTTCTCACTCAATCGAATAGATTTCGATTTTATTTTAAATAGTTAGATTTAAAATATTTGAATGCATGTTTGAATGATGACTGTAAATTATTGATTGTTAAAATAGACATTATGCGCCGTTAGTAAGCGGATGTTATTTAATAAAAACATATACCGCGAATATTTCATAAACAGTGAAATTGGTATTATATATAATATCAATATATATATATTGGCATATGTATATATTGCAGTTGTTGATTTCCCGCATTTTTTTGTTTAGCGGATGAGACCCTATTACGCCGTTATTAAGCGGATAATATTTATTAAGAACATATACCGCGATAATTTCGTACTGGAGCGAAATTGGTATTGTGCTAATGTTTTTGGATGCAGGAAACAGGTTGGAGGGATCCAACTGGATTCCTCAACAGTATTTATTTTATTTCAGATATTTTGATATTTGATTGATTATCATATTGATATATGATATCGTTGTAGTGGTGATTGACTATCTGATGTGTAGCATCATTGGACCCAAATTTTGGGATTTTTAAATGATCTTTAAAATGATTTTTGAAAATATACTTTATTTCTGGAATTAATCCATTATAAATAAATAAACGTTATAATTTTTAAAGTTATAAAAATTATGGTTTTTGTGAAATATAGTTAAAAAGCTGATTTTTAGAAATACGATTAAAAGTCGATTTTTGAGAAATATGAACTAATGATTTTATAAAATAATTTAGATTGGATTTTTGAGTATATGATAAAAGTTTAAATATAGGATTTATAAAATTTGATTATTTTATAAATCAGAATGATGAAATTATAAAGGAATTTAAAGACGTTGTAAAAGAAAAATATAAATTGATTTGTATTAAAGATTTATAAATTGATAATTTATAAATTAGAACGTAGGAATTATAAAACGAGCTTTTATAAGTGTTAGAATAAATTGTGAATGAATTTCATAAATAGAATGAAATTTATAGAATTTTATACGGAGAAGTCATAAATGGAATTTTATAAGCAGTAAGTTTATAAAATTTATTATGTTGTTAAAATAATAGTTTTGGATAAATAAATGAATCTTATAAGTTATAAGATTTATAATTATGAAATTCTAAGGAACGATTTTGTGAAATAATCGTTTATAAGTAGTTAACTTATAATATGAACGTTTAGTTTATAATTTAGTTATAAACTGGAATATGTTAATAAAGGAATTTATAAAAAGGAAGTTTTTTTTTAATAAATCGAAATGGAATTTATAAACGTTGTTTTATAAATTCACAAACGACTTATTTTGATAAGTTAAATGTTATAACTTAGAAATAGAGTTATATTCACGTTTTTAGACAGTGAATAATTCTTTGAATTAAAATGAATAAAAGGATGGAATTTGTTAAAGAAGTATATTCACGTTTTTGAATAGTGAATGATATGTTAAAGAAATTGTTTTGAATGAGATGTTTAAATTGAATTAAAACGATCTAACGATGTTTTAAAATGTGTTGAGATTCGAAACCATAGATTTCAACATTGATTGTTGAAATAGACGTTTTCGAGAAATAAAAGGAAATAGTGGACTATAACACTGTTGTTATAGTAAATGATTTCCGAAAGGAAATGTTTTGAATAGTATTGGGATTTATATATCTATTTTAAATTTCGAATCCCTATACTAGTGATTTTGGGTTGTCGTAACGATGTTTTACGTAACATTCGTTTTGGCCCAAGTAGGTATGTTTAAGAAAGGATTTTCTTAATATAATGAAATATATACTTAATTCGATTTAAGTATATTGAATATTTTCTAAGTGTTGAAAATAAAAGAGATTTGTGAATTACTTATAAATAAATAAGTATGGAATTGTTTTCCGATATAAAGTGAATATTTTGAGAATTTATCTTTTTGAAGATAAATTGAAATGGATAGTTGAAATTGTATATGCATGATATTTTGAAATATAAATTCATTATGGAATTTATGAATGAAAAGTGGAATTTGTATGAAAGTAAATATTGATTTATTTTTGAAGTGTTGAAACTATATATCTAGTAAAGATATTTTGGAAAATAAATAATTTGGAAAATTATTTGGAATCTGGTGATGTATGCATATCAATTGATAGTTCAATAGCCGACTATCAATATTTCCCTTTGATTGGGTATTTGATATGATTGTTTGAATTTGAATGCACACTTATTTTTGAATAAGCGCTCACTATTCGGGTTAACCGGGAAAGGACCATGGGGTCGTATAACCCATTCCGAATATGTGATACGTCGTTGTGAATTGCATTTGAAGATCGGTGTTGAAGACCGGTATTTGCGAGAGCGATAGGATGACCTATCGATTGTCTCTGCACTAGGTCGCACCTGGTATAGAGATTCCATATGTGATGGTGAATCCGATCAGGATTGTGAATATCCGGATTTCAAGGACTTCTTTGTAAGTGCCTTCGGTTCTGTTCGATCCCGGAACAAACTTGTATGGATTGTATGCCTGACATTACAATTTGAGATATAAAGCCGATTTCTTTCAAATATATTTCTGTTGGTGGCGGAGAATTTATTCTTTGCTTAACACCCTTCTTTGAGACGTACGAGCTCAAAGGTTATATAGTTGAAGTTATCAGCGATATATCCCATTTTGGTAATGTGACATGCTGAGTGATGCTGAAATGATCATTGTGTTGATTATTGTGATAGGATCATTTATTTGATCGTCTATCTTAGTGATCATTGTGTTGATCATTTGTTGACCCAAAGCATGGCTTTTGTATAAAGTATGTTTTTGTGGACGTGACTTCGTCGAGCCTCACATCCCGGAAATGGTCAAAACAGGAAAGATGCGGCAAGGTTATTAGGGGTTGCTGTAGCTCCCCTTAGGGTATGTGCATTTCCTTCTGGAAAGGGGTGGTATCATGGTATGGAGCCCAGATACTTACTCATGTTGAAAACACTCTATTTATTATGGTGTGATGTTGGATATCGAGCGCTCGGTTGAAAAGGTCCTAAAGGACCGGGAAATGGCGTGCTCGTGTCAGTAGTTACCCAGTTAGGGGTAACCCGGCCTTGTGTTGGCAGAGATCCGGTTTGGTTCTCGGGGATGTCTTTCCAGAGGCATTCTCATGTGGCAATGGGAAGTTCCTTGGCCTGACCATTTGTTGGAAATCCAAAGAAACAATACGAAACTTGTACGGTATTAGTTGTAGAACCTATCATTCACTTATGGTGTCGCAACACTGTTTGGATGATAGCTATAGTAGGCATAGTTCGAAATGTCTATGTTGGCTAAGATTTATATTCTACTTCCGAAATATTTTTCCTACACTATACACTAATAATAATATCAAATGTTATTTTAAATGCGTATCAAGCATCTTTGACTATCATAAGGAGAAATCTCCTCCGATTCTGCGTTTGCATTGTGTGTGTGTGCGAGAGGCCTTATGGTAGTCTCATTTTTAAAAGCATTGCGAATTGAATTTAAAAATATTCCTCTATTTGATTTTTAAAGATAAATAAACTGTTTTGAGTTCTCACACCAGTCACATGACTGACTTGGAGTTTATTGTTTTCCTTCCTAAACTCTGGGTGCCCACCAATTTTCCACACGGGCAGTCAAGAGTAAGGTTTATCAGGATATTCTGGATATTCTGGAGTTGCTGGAGGCAAGCTGGATGGCATGGCGTATTACTAGTTTATATAGTATTTCTTTTCCGCTGCACTGTTTATTGTTGTATGTTGTTGTACACTCTGATGATGTGATGTAATGAAATGTGATGAAATGTAATAACTGATATAGTTCTTTGTTTAAAGATTATTCATTTATTATTATATGTTGTTCCGCTGCGAATTGTGAGATTCTGTTGTTGTTCTGTTGTTTTCTTTGGTCCGTTCTATTTTAAAATTTTTCTATCTTCTATTTTTCAAAATTCTCTGTTTTCTAAAAATTCTCTATCTTCTTCTCTCTCTATTTCCTATCTCTTCTCTCTTCTTTCTTTCTTTTCTTAAATTCTTTTTCTTTTCTTTTTAAAACCCATAACATTCCGTGTTTTCGGCCTTCGATTTCTCGGCAGTCGATAAAGTGAGTGTCGATGTCGGATTTCCGAAGAACGAAAATCCACGGCTGTTACATTTGGTATCAGAGCTCTGATGGTTAAGCGACAACCATGGTTCTGTAGGGTATAATTCATTAGAGATAGAGTCAGCAGTACTCTAGAATGAGTTTGAGTGTAATAATAGCTATGAGAGCGTATTTGTTAGTGTATATAAAAATTGTTTTATATTGTGATGATTGGTTTATTGAGTGGCATATGAACTTTCGTCAGCGTGGTCCGCAAGACTATGCCGAAGGGGTTTCTAAACACTTGAATAGAACAATTCGGCACAATATTGATTTAAAAATTGGGTAAATGAAATAATTTTACCTTGATTATATTTTATATATAAAGGAATAATTTTTCAGAATTATCAAAGTGTATATAAGTTGATTGTTTAATTGTTTGAATAATCTGAATTAAAGAATAATTGTATAAGCAAAAGAATTATAAGAATAGAGTTATAATTAAAGTGAATTACAATTGTGAAATAAACTTATATATACAAGAAGTAAAATTATATGAATATGAGTTGTAAATAAAAATGAATATAAGGTTAAATGGAATATAACTTAAGTGTTGTTGAATTAAATTGATGTTGGTATCAAAGTAAATAATCAAGTGGATTAAAAGAATATGAACTTGAGTTATATAAATGAAATTTGACTTTAGAAATTGAGTTGAATGAATTGAATTGAATAAATGAATTGAATTGTGAATCAATTGAATGGAAAATAGAATTGATATGAAATAATGAATATAAGTGTTAATTCATTAAAATCTAATGTTATTAGAAGTTAAAAGAGTGAATGAAAATCAATTTAATTAAACCAATTCAAAGTAATGGTGTTAAATCAAATATAAGTAAAGGAATTTGGTTGTAATTGATATGCATTGGTTGTTACTTGATTGTTGATTGATTGTATATAATTCATTAAGTATTAATGAAATTGAAAGCTATGAAATTGAATTCAAATTAGAAATAAATAAATTTGAATAGAATTGAAAGTGAATTAGATTTAATTAGTGAATGCAAACTAATTGAATTGAAAAAGAATGTTGATAAAATCCAATGTTGATAAATCAAATATGATTTAGAGTGAAAACCAATTCATTGTATATGAATGAAAATATGAATGAATATATTGGTTATGAATTTGTTGAATGGTAATTGGATGATGGTTGAATATATATTGCTATTGTTGCATTTGCTATGTGACATATATAGTTATCATGTTGTTATATGTTGTATATTGAGATTATTTGCATATGTGCATGTTCTCATGTTGTTTGTTAAGTGTTTAGTAGGTGCGGATCGTGTTTGCTTCGCATTTGGAGTTCGCTTTAGCGCTATATTAGCCGTATATGCTTGCTAATAAAATATAAGGTACATATCTCGGATTAAATATCGTACTTTTACACTTTTTTCCCTTCGGGATGCCTCATTACTTGATGAGATGTATATTTGTGATATATATACTGTCATTTTTTTTCGGATCGAGCCGCGCAAAGGAGACATGGCGAATTTTTCCGAAAATTTAAGGCGTTAGAAAAATTTGAGAAAATTTGGAAATTTTTTGAAAACTTTAACTTTGATTTTGGAATTGAAAGTTAAACGATATAGTTTGTTTTTGAAAAGATAACTAAGTATGATTTGAAAACTTAGTAAAGTAGTATAAGAAGTTTAACTGAATTTTGGAAAGTTAATAAATTCTGTAACTTTTCTTACTTGTAATTTCGGGGACGAAATTCTTTTAAGGGGGAAAGATTGTAACGACCCAGAATTTTTATAAATTAAAATTTGAATATTTAATTAATTTTAAATATTTATAAGTGAATTTATAAGTCAAATAAATTTTTATTTGAATTATTGGATTTAATTGGATAATTAAATCGATAATTTAAAATGTTAAATTATGGAAATAATTGAAAATAGAGTTAAATATGATAGAAAATGATTTGTAAAATTTTATTTAATCATACTGGAGTTATAGAAATATTTTAGAACTTTTAAAATCGAACTAAAAGTTAATTTGTGAAAATTGAATATTTTAATATTTAATAATCGACTGTAAAATAGCCAATTTTTGAACAGTCTCAGAATTGAACGAAACCAGTTTCATTGGATCCGTAATAGTTAGTTATTACCGGATTTCAAATTTCGTGTCAATCGGAGTTATCGTTTGAGCGTGGCAGCTCGAAACGCATCGAATCGTTTTTAATTTAAATTTGGCGAGTCAAAATAGCCATTTTTCAAAAAGTCTCGGATTTCGACGAAACCAGTTTCATCGGATCCGTAATGTGATATTATTGTAAGATTTCAAATTTCAAGTCAATTGGATTTACCGTTTGTCCGGTACAAATTAAAACGCCTAGAAATCGATTTAAATCGGTTTAATTCAAATTGAGCGTTTTCAGCCATAACTCGCACATACTTCCGAATTTGCTTCCGAAACCTATTCCATTGTGTCCGGAACGCGGGATAAACCCTAGGTACGCTGGTTACGGCGTCTAAATCGGAGTTCGGAATTCCCGGGATGAATAGTGTTTACGCTTGCTTTTCTTATAAATAGCTACCATTCTAAAATAAAATTTTTTTTTTATAAAACCCTAATCTAAATGTTGCCAGCCGCCACCTAGAAAAGAACGGCCAAGAATTTTCAATCTTCTTCCCATCTTTTCTCACAATCTACTCAACGATTCAACAAACTCTCAACTAGAGTATTGTAGAGGGCATCAAGATCTATGATATGAACGGTTGTGATTGGATTTGGAGCTATGGATCGGCTGCAATCAGGGTTTGAAGTGGCCGGCTTTGGGCACGAATTTCGAGAGAATGGGGGGCACTGGGACGTGCGGCCTCTGGCCGTGAGTAGCTAGGGAGAAGGCGCTTCGAATGGTGGCATGATGATCGGGGTTCGTCGTCGTTTGGGGGTTCGATGGTTTTGAGTTTGAACGCGTGGATGGGTTCCTGATACGTGAGAGCTAACGTGAAAGGGGGGGGGGGAGAAGGGAAGTGCGGCTGAGATTTGTGGGAGATGGGATCTTGTGGATGAGATTAGTTAGGGTTAGATTTATAAAATTAATTTGTAAATTAATTATGTTTAGATTCATGCAACTTTAAAAATTCGTATCTTTTTCATACGAGGTCGAAAAAATGCAAACTCAGTTGCGTTGGAATCGTATGGACGAGCACTACGCGATGGAGTTGGTTTGGAGTCGTTTGGAGTTAGTGAGAATTTCGGGTAAAATTAAACGCGCGTTTAATTTTATTCGAAATAAAAGCTAAAACGGAAATTAAAACCAAGGTGAGAATTTCTCACTCAATCGAATAGATTTCGATTTTATTTTAAATAGTTAGATTTAAAATATTTGAATGCATGTTTGAATGATGACTGTAAATTATTGATTGTTAAAATAGACATTATGCGCCGTTAGTAAGCGGATGTTATTTAATAAAAACATATACCGCGAATATTTCATAAACAGTGAAATTGGTATTATATATAATATCAATATATATATATTGGCATATGTATATATTGCAGTTGTTGATTTCCCGCATTTTTTTGTTTAGCGGATGAGACCCTATTACGCCGTTATTAAGCGGATAATATTTATTAAGAACATATACCGCGATAATTTCGTACTGGAGCGAAATTGGTATTGTGCTAATGTTTTTGGATGCAGGAAACAGGTTGGAGGGATCCAACTGGATTCCTCAACAGTATTTATTTTATTTCAGATATTTTGATATTTGATTGATTATCATATTGATATATGATATCGTTGTAGTGGTGATTGACTATCTGATGTGTAGCATCATTGGACCCAAATTTTGGGATTTTTAAATGATCTTTAAAATGATTTTTGAAAATATACTTTATTTCTGGAATTAATCCATTATAAATAAATAAACGTTATAATTTTTAAAGTTATAAAAATTATGGTTTTTGTGAAATATAGTTAAAAAGCTGATTTTTAGAAATACGATTAAAAGTCGATTTTTGAGAAATATGAACTAATGATTTTATAAAATAATTTAGATTGGATTTTTGAGTATATGATAAAAGTTTAAATATAGGATTTATAAAATTTGATTATTTTATAAATCAGAATGATGAAATTATAAAGGAATTTAAAGACGTTGTAAAAGAAAAATATAAATTGATTTGTATTAAAGATTTATAAATTGATAATTTATAAATTAGAACGTAGGAATTATAAAACGAGCTTTTATAAGTGTTAGAATAAATTGTGAATGAATTTCATAAATAGAATGAAATTTATAGAATTTTATACGGAGAAGTCATAAATGGAATTTTATAAGCAGTAAGTTTATAAAATTTATTATGTTGTTAAAATAATAGTTTTGGATAAATAAATGAATCTTATAAGTTATAAGATTTATAATTATGAAATTCTAAGGAACGATTTTGTGAAATAATCGTTTATAAGTAGTTAACTTATAATATGAACGTTTAGTTTATAATTTAGTTATAAACTGGAATATGTTAATAAAGGAATTTATAAAAAGGAAGTTTTTTTTTAATAAATCGAAATGGAATTTATAAACGTTGTTTTATAAATTCACAAACGACTTATTTTGATAAGTTAATTGTTATAACTTAGAAATAGAGTTATATTCACGTTTTTAGACAGTGAATAATTCTTTGAATTAAAATGAATAAAAGGATGGAATTTGTTAAAGAAGTATATTCACGTTTTTGAATAGTGAATGATATGTTAAAGAAATTGTTTTGAATGAGATGTTTAAATTGAATTAAAACGATCTAACGATGTTTTAAAATGTGTTGAGATTCGAAACCATAGATTTCAACATTGATTGTTGAAATAGACGTTTTCGAGAAATAAAAGGAAATAGTGGACTATAACACTGTTGTTATAGTAAATGATTTCCGAAAGGAAATGTTTTGAATAGTATTGGGATTTATATATCTATTTTAAATTTCGAATCCCTATACTAGTGATTTTGGGTTGTCGTAACGATGTTTTACGTAACATTCGTTTTGGCCCAAGTAGGTATGTTTAAGAAAGGATTTTCTTAATATAATGATATATATACTTAATTCGATTTAAGTATATTGAATATTTTCTAAGTGTTGAAAATAAAAGAGATTTGTGAATTACTTATAAATAAATAAGTATGGAATTGTTTTCCGATATAAAGTGAATATTTTGAGAATTTATCTTTTTGAAGATAAATTGAAATGGATAGTTGAAATTGTATATGCATGATATTTTGAAATATAAATTCATTATGGAATTTATGAATGAAAAGTGGAATTTGTATGAAAGTAAATATTGATTTATTTTTGAAGTGTTGAAACTATATATCTAGTAAAGATATTTTGGAAAATAAATAATTTGGAAAATTATTTGGAATCTGGTGATGTATGCATATCAATTGATAGTTCAATAGCCGACTATCAATATTTCCCTTTGATTGGGTATTTGATATGATTGTTTGAATTTGAATGCACACTTATTTTTGAATAAGCGCTCACTATTCGGGTTAACCGGGAAAGGACCATGGGGTCGTATAACCCATTCCGAATATGTGATACGTCGTTGTGAATTGCATTTGAAGATCGGTGTTGAAGACCGGTATTTGCGAGAGCGATAGGATGACCTATCGATTGTCTCTGCACTGGGTCGCACCTGGTATAGAGATTCCATATGTGATGGTGAATCCGATCAGGATTGTGAATATCCGGATTTCAAGGACTTCTTTGTAAGTGCCTTCGGTTCTGTTCGATCCCGGAACAAACTTGTATGGATTGTATGCCTGACATTACAATTTGAGATATAAAGCCGATTTCTTTCAAATATATTTCTGTTGGTGGCGGAGAATTTATTCTTTGCTTAACACCCTTCTTTGAGACGTACGAGCTCAAAGGTTATATAGTTGAAGTTATCAGCGATATATCCCATTTTGGTAATGTGACATGCTGAGTGATGCTGAAATGATCATTGTGTTGATTATTGTGATAGGATCATTTATTTGATCGTCTATCTTAGTGATCATTGTGTTGATCATTTGTTGACCCAAAGCATGGCTTTTGTATAAAGTATGTTTTTGTGGACGTGACTTCGTCGAGCCTCACATCCCGGAAATGGTCAAAACAGGAAAGATGCGGCAAGGTTATTAGGGGTTGCTGTAGCTCCCCTTAGGGTATGTGCATTTCCTTCTGGAAAGGGGTGGTATCATGGTATGGAGCCCAGATACTTACTCATGTTGAAAACACTCTATTTATTATGGTGTGATGTTGGATATCGAGCGCTCGGTTGAAAAGGTCCTAAAGGACCGGGAAATGGCGTGCTCGTGTCAGTAGTTACCCAGTTAGGGGTAACCCGGCCTTGTGTTGGCAGAGATCCGGTTTGGTTCTCGGGGATGTCTTTCCAGAGGCATTCTCATGTGGCAATGGGAAGTTCCTTGGCCTGACCATTTGTTGGAAATCCAAAGAAACAATACGAAACTTGTACGGTATTAGTTGTAGAACCTATCATTCACTTATGGTGTCGCAACACTGTTTGGATGATAGCTATAGTAGGCATAGTTCGAAATGTCTATGTTGGCTAAGATTTATATTCTACTTCCGAAATATTTTTCCTACACTATACACTAATAATAATATCAAATGTTATTTTAAATGCGTATCAAGCAT
This sequence comes from Allium cepa, assembly GCA_030765085.1. NCBI lineage: Eukaryota > Viridiplantae > Streptophyta > Magnoliopsida > Asparagales > Amaryllidaceae > Allium > Allium cepa. Next base: position 275,397,037 of record CM060937.1, on the reverse strand, counting down.
CTTTGACTATCATAAGGAGAAATCTCCTCCGATTCTGCGTTTGCATTGTGTGTGTGTGCGGGAGGCCTTATGGTAGTCTCATTTTTAAAAGCATTGCGAATTGAATTTAAAAATATTCCTCTATTTGATTTTTAAAGATAAATAAACTGTTTTGAGTTCTCACACCAGTCACATGACTGACTTGGAGTTTATTGTTTTCCTTCCTAAACTCTGGGTGCCCACCAATTTTCCACACGGGCAGTCAAGAGTAAGGTTTATCAGGATATTCTGGATATTCTGGAGTTGCTGGAGGCAAGCTGGATGGCATGGCGTATTACTAGTTTATATAGTATTTCTTTTCCGCTGCACTGTTTATTGTTGTATGTTGTTGTACACTCTGATGATGTGATGTAATGAAATGTGATGAAATGTAATAACTGATATAGTTCTTTGTTTAAAGATTATTCATTTATTATTATATGTTGTTCCGCTGCGAATTGTGAGATTCTGTTGTTGTTCTGTTGTTTTCTTTGGTCCGTTCTATTTTAAAATTTTTCTATCTTCTATTTTTCAAAATTCTCTGTTTTCTAAAAATTCTCTATCTTCTTCTCTCTCTATTTCCTATCTCTTCTCTCTTCTTTCTTTCTTTTCTTAAATTCTTTTTCTTTTCTTTTTAAAACCCATAACATTCCGTGTTTTCGGCCTTCGATTTCTCGGCAGTCGATAAAGTGAGTGTCGATGTTGGATTTCCGAAGAACGAAAATCCGCGGCTGTTACATCTGCGTCAAGTGTTCGTTTTTGAAATTGATGCTTGAATCATCGGTAAATCGCGGTCAAAGTCAAAAATTGGGCGTTTGTTTTCGGCATCGATCCATGAAATTGATATAGGGGTTTTACAGTGTGGGGCTCCAGGAGGTCGGGGCTGGTGATCCTTAGGTTTAGCACGGCCTGAGGTTGCTGGAACTGGCGATTTTGGATTGCGAAACCCTAAAAGGCAGCGGTGGTGGCGTCTCCTAGGGACAACCGCGATGATGCAGGACGGAGCGGTGGGGCGTGGCGAGTGCAAGGGAGGTGCCGACGTCGACTACGGTGGACAGAGGCGCACAATGGTCGTGGTCAAACTCATGGTCAAGGGACGGTTGCGTGGTAACTGGATGCTCAAACACGTGAATGAAGCTTCGATGCTACTGTGTAAGTGACGTGTTTTCCATTTATTAATATTTTATAATTTCTAAATTAAATTGCTTAATGTTCTAACGCGTATAACTTTCACATACGAGGTATGTTTCACACGCGGTTTTCTCCACTAGGTTTATATTGAAATCTCGGACATTTTGTCACTAGTTGGGATGACTTCTGAGACTGCTTAAATTTTGGACTTAAATTGGATTTAAATTCAATTTAAATTCGAAAGGTGAGTGTTTGAACCCACTCACAACTTCTAAAATTTCTTATGTGTGTTAAATTAAATTTTGATGTGACAAAAAATTTATTTATGACTGTTTGGTATATTTTTAATCATTATCTCAGTTAAATTGAATTTATTGAATTAAATTGTTATTTAATTTATTATTGCGTATAAACTGCCAGTTAAATTGTTATTTAATTTATTATTGCATATAAACTGCTAGTTAAATTGTTATTTAATTTATTATTGAATATAACTGCCAGTAAATACCCATTATTTATTATCTGTTCTATATTGATGTTATTGTTTGAATTAGATGATGATTGTGATAAATGGTTGATGATTGATATTGGGTGAATGAATGTTGTATTTTATATTGTTATAAACTACAAGTTTTTATGGATTTTATTTCATTCAGGATTGCGGTTTGAAATGATATACAACCATATTTTTATTTTAAATTGCGGACTGAAATGATAAATATCCGTATCACTTGACCATAGAATAGAAAATTATATACAGACACCATTGGTCTATATATATATATATATATATATTGAAATGATTTCTATGGTTTTGACAAGGTATATATATATGGTTTATTGGATATTGAAATTATTCTATAAATAAGTTCTAACTTAAAGAGGATTTAAAAATTTATTTGGAAATGTATTTAATTAAGAATTGTTTTAGATATATCGATTTGAAGCTTATTGGTTTTAATATTTAAGGATATGATTTTTATAACTTGATTTTGGTTTAAGGGGAATTAAATGAATATTTCAAGTATGAATAAATTAAAGGAAATATTTAGTTAATTGTGATTTGAGTTTTATTTAAATAATAATGGGCTTATTATGTAAATATTTCAAAACTAAATAATAGAAACCGAATTGCTGAATCGTAACTGCCAAACTTAGTTTTGAAATTATTGAATACTTAAAGTTTGAAATATATTGAATTTGAAACGGTTTATTCTGCGATCAAATCTGGTTTGAAATCGATAAATTTGGATAATTTATTTGGAAACTAAATTGAATTGAAATTTATGATATGGGATTTGGTTGAATATAAAATGTAGAAATTCGAGTTATGTTGGAGTTGAGTTGTGAAAATTGAAAAAGCTATTTTATTATATAAAGTATTTTAAATATTCAAACTATTTAAGTGGTGGAACTTATGTTCAAAGTATGAGTTTTAAAGTATTATGATTTGAAAGTGTTATGTTTCAAGTGTTTTAATTTCAAAGCGTTATAACTTTAGAAGTGCTATGATTTTGAAAAAAGGATATATTTGAAATAAAAATGATATTATATTGGCTTGGGTTTTTATAAAAATGATATCGTATTGATTCGGGTTTTGAAACAAAAATGATATCGTATTTATACGGTTTTGAAACAGATATTATATTCTGGTTTTGAAGTGTAATTATTTTGAAATGACCGTGGTATTATAATAATGTTTGGTTGTTAAAGAGACCGGGGTCGGAAGTTGTCATACTCTCTGCCAACTCCAAAAACCACATTAACAACTATGTACGTGGTGGAGATTCCAGAATGAAGTAGGATGGCGGTAGTGTTCCTTTGAGGTGTATACGTGGGCCTGATTCCCGTAAGTTGGCATAAGGTAGCTAAAACATGAGCGATTGACGGGCAAGGAGGTAGCAGCTTTGATCGGACATATCCCTTTGATATTATCCTTTGACTTTTGGATTGATTCGGTGGCCACTTTTGATTTTTTTGATCTAGGGGTGTGGCTCAAGGTGAGCGGTAGCTACGGCTATGCGTTACCACCGGCCCGGAAGTGTAATTGGTGTATCTACCCTGGCATTGCCTAGTTGTGTCATGTCATCTACCCTAACGCGCCTTGTATGAGTTTGATTTGTGCATACCTATGGAGTATCCTTTGGTAGCCTCCCTAGCAGGAGGTATTACGGTACTGTATAGACTATTGGCACTATTACGTGTTAAGGGCTATATGGGTAACCCCATAACGCTATTTTAAAGTAAATTTATTTTGCCATTAGACACTATTATAATAGCGAAATATTACTACACAGTAAATAGTTTAACGGATCCTTAGGAGATGTGAATCCCGAGCATCACTTAAGTTACTGCACTCACGTTAGACACTGGATAGGAGATGTCAAATCTCGCAAACATCTCCGACGTTATTCCACTCATATTATTTACAGTTGATTTAACTTACATAAGATCTTTTAGTTCTGACTCGAGTGTTTTGTCTTTTCGATTCGCTCGGGTCAGTCTGAGCATTTCAGGATTCGAAGACTTTATTTATGGAGGACGAAGACGAAGATTGCATTACTATTATTTATTACATTATTCCACTTCATTCATACTTTTCCACTGCATTGTTTATTATTCTCTGGTATGTGTAACTATGATATGTTTTGTATAAGTATAATCAAATGTTTTGTAAAACAGCTTCATGAACTGTTATTTGATTATTATATTTTGTCATTCCGCTGTGAGATTCTGTTTTGTTTTATTTCTTTCTCTGTTTTTCTTATTCACCCCAATAACAATTCGCCCTTTTGTATGGTTTGAGTCTGACGTGTGTGGTTTATCGTCGATTTAAAACATACAAAAGGCAGGACGTTACAAGTACTTCAAGTAGCTTTTTCTCTAATGGTTCTTTAAGCGTATTCAATCAAGAATATGATTCTCTTTGTGTAAAATATTTTTTCAATACGATCAATGGATGTGAGCATAACACAACTATTGAATGAATGTGCATTCTATTCGTAGGAAAATAATTAATACTAATTTATTAGCTTTAATCATAACATTATCAAATTTAAATAGATCAAAAAATTTGATCATCAATGTAATTCAAGAACATGTTAATATGAAGTTCTCATCATTTTGATCTTTTGCATGAATATTCAGATCAATCATTTGTGATGATTTGATTAAATCAAAAAGTGTTGCATGGAGGAAAATAGGTGAGAGTGTTTAACAATTTTTTTATATACTTCTAAGTGAAATTTCTATGTGCAAAATGTATTTACATACATCAAGCATTATCATCTTTTTAGCCTTCTTTGAAGCAAAGTAACCACATTTCTCATGTGATACCTTTCTCACAGTAGTATCTACTTCCATTCGATATGAACTTCAAGGCACACTGATGTTAAAACACATATGAGAGACCTATTTTTATAGTTCATGCAGTGAGTTTACTTTTGTATAAGCGTAATATTAAAGATTTTTTTTGTAAATTCATTTGTAATATAGGTATAGGTTTTAACTGTGTTCAAATGATACACAAAGGCTTCGTTGGTCGTAGCATCAATAAAGACAAAGATTGGTTTATTTGTTAAAACATGTTGACATAAGCTAATTTTATTACCAAGCTTTGATTATATTGTATTTGTAAAATTATAATATCTTAAATGATTAATGTAGAGGTATATTACCTAAATGCATATATTCAAGGTTCGATTTGAATGGATGTCCTATATGGGATAGAGATATGCTTTTAAATTGTCTATCTTGAGGTGTTGGGAATGAATCTTACCGAAGCAATTCACATGTTTAAAAAAAAGGTTTGATGTAACTGTGAAATACATGCATTGCTGCATATGCAGCTTTAAAACGAGTCTTAATATATACCTAATCTATTACATGTACTATAGCTTAATCTGACCAAACTTTTCTCTAAGTTTTCCATAATTTCTATATAATTAGTTCATCTATTTTCTCAATTCTAGAGGCAGATTGTAAATGTTAAGAACAGTAGCAACCTATGCTAGTTTGTAGTAAATAACATGATTTGAACTACTATAATTTTACTTTTTGCAAGTCAAGTAAAGGTACTCCAAACTTTTCATTTTTATATTAATGAAATTTCATAAATATAATGATTTATAAGCTTAACGGTTAGGATAATAGCAAACAAGTGCAAGTATTACTTGGAATATAAGAAAATTTTCCGATTTATAAGAAGAGTAGATGGTACTTAATCATATTAAGCGGATAAGATTCAATCCTCGTGTGATACATAACCAAGTAAAATAAAGAGAGTATGATGCTCTACTAAATTGAACACTAATATAACATCAAAATATTTCATGATACTCCACTCGATTTTTCTACCAATAATGTAAAATATTAGGTGCTTCTTATGTTGTTTCAACTCATCAATTCCAGTGCAACATGTTACAAATACTAGGCATTGCAGTAATCATGCGAGATGACATATCATACTCTATGCGCCCATCCGCTAGATATAACATTGATATATTCTAAGAATTATAGTTTATTTTGCAAAAAATATTATGAAAGTGAAAACTCTCATGTATGTTATGATGTTTCAACTCATCAATTTCCGTGTAACACCTTATGTGAATGAGGCATAAAATACGTTATCAAATATGGTACATGATAGTCTATTTCATTGAACAATGTCATATAAATTATTGTAAACTATATGATCATTTGATATATATGTTTGAAACAACTAATGGGTTGATTTTTATGTGCATATAGTTTGTTGATGAGGTGGTAGAATGATTGCAAATTGGCATGGTAGGACCACTGTGGAACGAGAAGTAACTAACTTCTGGTCATCGGTGTGTATGCTTGGTTCTAACTATTAAGTACCTCTAAGAATAAGTCGTGGCGTATTTTCCTACTATTTTGTTATACTCCTTATACACACAGATTGTGATGAATTTTATCAATTCACATGATGATCTTAAAATAACGATCCCTTGTGCATAGTGATCATCAACTAAAAAGTACAAGTTATAAGATGTTCTTTCTCTCTCCTTAATTTATGGACTACTATGCCATGTTAGCCAACTCCCTTTTGTTTACTAATTTTTCTTCATTACAGTTACATATTTAATCCGTAGTTCTTCCTTTCTAATTCTCTGTTGCTTGGAAGAAAAACCATAATGCCTGAAAAAAAGATAATTTTTTGAAAAACAACACTATAAGCTCTTACATAGACTGATTCATCATCTAGTATAACTAAAAAGACTCAATAGCTATACTGGGAAGAAAATACGAATTTGATTTTGAATTAAAATTGGTAGGAATATGCAGTGTGATAACCCGAATTTTGAGTATCTATTAATCGATAATTAACTGGGTTAGTTAATAGAAATACTAATTTTAACTATTAAAATATTGATTGTTAAGAATGAAACAAAGTCTAAAAATTAATATTCATATCTGGGAAAATAATTATTTAATAATATCCTAATATGATTATTTAGAGATGGGCAAAACTTATTATCTTCAACATAAATTTAATAATATGTTTGTTTAAATCAACATATATATTTATTTGAATTGGTTTTTAAGTTGGACTTTAAATTGAATTTGAATTTGAATTTAAAATTGAATTTAAAGGAATATATATCTTAAAATAAAAATAATAATATGGTTTGGATTTAAAATATATGGATAAGTCTTTTATTTAAAATAAGATTTGTTTTAAATTATTCTCTTTAAAAATTTATTCATGGAAATTTGGAAGAGAGAAAAAAGGTATTTATTAAATAGGAATAAATACAAAAGCTTTTAATTAGCATTTAAAAATGGATTAAATAATTTTATATGATTTTTTAAACATATAATTGTTTTTTATTTTATTTTATTTTAAAAGTTTCATTTATTTAAAATTAGGAAAGCATTTCTTAAATTATAAATGTATTTGTTTATTAGGAATTTAATAAGAAAAGTTTTTTTAGATCATTTAAGAATAATGTAAATATGAATTATTACAAGTGTTAAGATCTAATCCCCTTAAAAGGACATGTGTTAAGTAATTAAGTAATGTAATAGACAAGTGTCATCATTTATTTTAATTTCTTTAAATTTTTATAAAATCTAAATTAACTTATATAAACTCCTATCTTACTCTTCATATTCTTTTTCTTTTCTAAAACTAAGAAAACCAAACCTATATACTCTCTTCAACAACTCAATTAAAACTTATTCAATGCAAGCATCTTCAAAACTGAGATCAAAACCCTGTTATTCACTTCTCAAACCAAAATACAAGCCTGTAATTCATCTTCTCTTAAACAAATGCAAACCAGAGAATGATACCAAACCTCTAACCATTTTATACCTCAAAAGCATTTTCAAAACTCTGTAATATTCTCAAATCCCAGATCTAAAAAAAAAAAAAACTCAAATTTAAAAGCATTCCTAAAACCAAAGTTTAAAACTTTTAATTCATTCCTCAAATCATAACTAGAAGGATAATAAAAGCAAGATGAGGAATCAAATCTTTAGAACAATACAAAGTTCCAGTTTCAGTTTTGCTAGAAGGAAAGCATTTCCAGATTTTAGTTCAAACTCTATGTTTTCTTCTTTTACAGGTGTAAACTTAAAGCAGTTTTAAATTGATGTATGTGGAAATGATGGATGAAAATTTTGTGTTGCATGTTTAAATATATGGATGAATGCTTGTTTAAAATATGAATACAGGTATATATGAAGTGAATATTCTGGTATGTTGAATGTGATCATCTCTGTTTATGTTTCAAAGTTAAAAATATTAATAAAAAATTCAATTCTCTTCAACTAATCTCTTTTAGGCTTAGGATTTTAAACAAATCTTGTTTTTTTAATCATAATCAAGGTTATAAATTTTTATTTATATGAAGTAAGTTTGAAATTTTTTTGGAAACAAAAAGATAAGTGAAACTCGATTTTTAGCCAAATTTCAACATGATTAAATTATAGATTCAAGTTTATAATCTGATGTATCTATAAAATCTTGGATTTTTAAAATGAAAATCTAGATTTTTAGTTGATTTTTGAATGAGAATTTCAAAGATAATCAGAAATTGGATTTCGCCCTTTTTCTGTTGATCGAAGGACTTTTACGGGTTGGGGTTTTTGGCGAAGATTGCTTGTTGTTAGGGGGTGTTGGGAAAAATCGTGGATGTGATGATTACTCGTCGTGGCGTCGGCTGTGGATCATACTAGGGTTTTAGAACCAAAGTGAGTCAAGGTCGAAAATTTCTTTTTTTGGCCATCGACAGAGCATCGAGTTATGCCAGACTAGGGGAATCGGTACTAGGGTCGTGGACGAGGTTGTGGCCGGGGTGGTAGAATTTCTGTTGGTCGGGGTTGCCTTGTCAAGGGGGATTGTTGGCCAGAGCTGTGCTCTCATTTGAACTGGAATGTTCAATTCTGTTGTTAATGCTCGATCAAAAATGGTGGGAGGTTTGATGGATTGGGGATGCCGAAGTTGACTTGTTGGAAGAAGTCGCAGTCGTTGGAGCGCCGCCGTGGGTTGGTTCACGTGCACCAGTTATCGTGTGCACTGGAGTTTACAGGTGGAAATAAGGAAGTTTTCTCGGGATGGAGCACGGGTAGGATGGAGTTTTACTCGGGGTTGTCTCGTGCCTATGTGTGTGTTTAAGTATAGCAGTTTTTAAAACTTTAAAGAAAAGAAAAGGGAGAGGGAAAGCTCGGGAAGTTGAAGTAACTCGGGTTGTTCTCGGGTTATAATTAGATGTTAAAACTTTAAAAAGATTTACAAAGCTAAGATAAATCTATTATCTAACAACAAATTTAAGTATCAAATTGATTTTTTTATGATTTGTTAATTTAAGTTGAGAAAAGTATTTTAAATAAATGATTATCATTTAATTTATTTATTGATTTATAATTAAAGATTAAATAAGTTACATTTTAAACTTAATTAATTAAATAATTAGGATTAATTAATGTATTATTTAAAGATTTATTAAATTGTAATTAATAATGATTAATCAAGGTTAATTACTTAAGAAAAGTAATTAAATTTTTTTTGCTAAGAGTTAATGAAGGTCATTAACTTAAGATTATTTAATAATTAATCAATGTATTTTAATAATTAGTTAGATTAATTAATTTAAAGATAATCATTATGGAATTGTTAATGTATAATTACTTAATGGAAGTGATTAAAAGGATTAATTAATCTATGTAACCAATTAATATGATTAGTTTAAGTTAACTTATTGGTTTAATTAATTTAAATAATCACTTGATAATGGGATTGAGTATAATTACTTAATGAGATTTATAAAGTGTAATTACTAGTAAAGTAATTATATTGGTAATTACAGGTGTAATTAATTGAAGATTAAAAGTAGTTTTGGGTTAATTACCTAGTGTGATTAACAGGTAGAATAATTACTTAGTAGAAGTAATTAATAATTAATTACTTAGTGTAATTAGTTTAAATTTTGACTAATTAAGTTATGGGAAGTTAATTAAGTGATGTAATTAATTAAGTGAATAATTAATTACAGAATGAGATTAATCAAGGGTGATTAATAAACATAATTAATTAAAAATTAAGTATAATTACTTAAGGTAAATAATGAGGTATAATTCCTTAGTGAAGTAATGAGTGGATAATTACCGGATGTAATTAATTAAAAGGAAATTACTTGATGGGAAATAATTAAAGGACAATTACTTAGAGGAAGAAATTAAGTGATATTTACTGAGTGTAATTAAAGGATAAATTAATATAATTAATCAAGAAGTTGGTTTAATTGATGGAGTAATTTAGGAAAGATAATTTCTGATTTTGATTAATCAAGGTTGATTATTCAATGTAATTAATTTAAAGGTTAATTATTAAATGAAATTTAGGAATAATTAACTAATGAAAGAAATTAGAGGATCATTAATTAATATAATAAATGGAAGTGATCAATCTTGCTTATTAATGATTAAATGATGATGAGTGCTTTGAATTGGTTGATATCTATTAGATGATATCTATTGGATGATATATGCTGTGACATTCTATTGATATGATACTGGTTATATCAATGATAAATGTGTAAGGTTTATCTGTGTTATTGCTGCGTAAAGGTGGCATCCAGTATTCGAATTTAATCATTTTAATAACTTGGGTTGAGATGTCATTGGATTCGAAGAAACCGGAGTCGGGTATTAGTTAATACCCCCAACCACTTCGACTTTTTTTTATATATAGATTGATATGTGAAATCTATAGGCTGGAGTGGAATGATTTAAGTGAATTGGACCATTTAACCTAAGTTTTGGATACTTAAAATTTGATGTGTGAAATAAGTGATGTCTATAACAACTTGTGAAGTTGTAATTGATTACAAGTTACCCCGGGTTTATATAAGTTATATGTTTTTGTATTTCACGTTAGATGGGTTTACTCCGCCTGACCCGGGTGTTACTTTGATGTAATGCTCTGGTCAGACTGAGTATTACAGACTTTCAGGTAAGGATGTTCTGGAGTTTACGAGGCGAGCTGGAGGGCCGGAACGAATGGAGTATTTTCCGCTGTGATATATTATTGTATAACTAGGACATTTTGTTTTAAACTGTCCAGTGATTGGAAATGGTTGTTACTCTGATGTATAAAAATATAAGTGTACTGATACAATTCTTCTTTGTAAAATAGTTATTTATGTGATATTATATTTTGATCCGCTGCGTATGTGAGGTTTCTTTGACTTATTCTGTTTCTTCTTCTTTGTCTTTTATTCTTTTCCTAACTATCTGGAATTTTCTAGATCGAAAACTTCGGGTCGTTACATGCAGACAACACTATTCAATTAATAAAGTAATTGCTTATTTAATATTAAAAATCAATCACACCAAGCTCACCATAGAAGAAGATGATTTTTATGTGATCTATTTTATAAGTTTATAAGTTTTGCATATTACATATGTGCATAAGTTATCATTTGAATAAATTGAGAATGTAACATTATTCCAACACCGAAGGTTGCATCAGGAATATAGGTTATGTAATAGTATGTGTTCTACATAAAATAATTTTTTGATAATGATTGACCAATGTTAATGATTATGGAAATCCCATTCAAGTAGCCTTGAATCAGTTGAAGAAATACCAATTTAGGCATTTTAGTTCTCCATTTTCCTTTACAGATTTAGATGTTTTATCACTTATTGAATCATGAGATTAGTCCATGTTAACTTTGCCAAAATTATTTTTAAAGATGAAATGAAATATTGATTTCTTCTTAGATGCTGCAAGGTAAGTTATAATTTGACAAGGTTGACCTATATCATCCTTGATTTGGACATCATTTTGGTAATAATTCATGTTGTGCAACTTTATCTTTCGTTATAATAATGTGACACTTCTGGGTACAAAATAATGCAGTAAAATGAAACAGAACTAGAGATGTACTAATTATGATCTTCATGTAGATTATATTTCCTTCCACACCACAACACTCTAAGCAGTGTACATAAGGTGATGAACACTTTATCATGGTCATTTTATATAAGTCCTATACGTATTATGTTACATTTTATACGGGCAATTTTTGTTGGTTCTATTGGACTCACACCTTGACAAATGTTGAAGGGAAAAGTTTTCCATAATAAATTTGCTAGTTTCTTTGTATTTTTCATATGGATCTTTATTTGGTCCTTTTAGTGATGATTTTAAGGTTATATACTCTAAACTGGTTTAGTGACTAATGTCTCTGTTCGAAGTTAATATTCAATGTTTTTATGTATTGTCTACATACACAATTAAGTGAAGAAATTGTGCAAAATTTATTGTATAGCCAAAAATCATGTACCTGTAGATTTATTTGTTTGAAAATATTTCAAGATACATGTTACAGGAGAATCGAATTTTCCAATGTTATAACAAAAGTAATTCTAGTGGCCAAAGTATCTTTGGCACAAGTTTTACATAGATCACAAAATTTTAGCCGTTACTACACACAATAATTTATTTTATTAGAGTGCGATGAAAACATCCAATAAATATTCAGTGAATAATGGTCTGCAACTTAAACGCTTAATGATAAATAGTGGATTTATACTCAATACAAACACAAATATTTTACCATCTCCAAACATCCTTGGGAGATGCTCTATTCCATCAAAATATACATTACCAAATTTTCGACATTGAAAACTACATCCCCTACTACAACAACGATAGCTGAACATCAAAATAAATGGTAAGCGTGAATTCATTAGCCTGCAGCTCCGTTGGGATAGTTAAATAGTATTACATACCAGTGAAAAATGAGAACTAACATTGCTATACCTACACTTGTTTTATCTTAGGTAACCTTTGGCACTGATGCAAATAGAACGTTCCTTACAATGGATACAGAAAGCTTTTACAACTTGATGACCCACCACTACTTAAACTTCAAAGGTACACAATGTTTTATTTCCTTTCCCTATTCAACACGGATGTTATCCTATTTTGACTTCTGAATATCTGGTCATTGCAAAAATTGCTTTTCTAAGTAATTGTACAAGTGTCTTAGGCGTCGCTCTTACCTCTCATCCGATCATTGCCAATTTTTCCCAGATCCCTTTTATTTTTTCCACGACACCTTCTTATATCAACAAGAACATTTCTACCATAATCCAAATGTTGCAAATTTCCTTACTGTCCACCGCTGCATTCACTGATTTGTTCAATCCTTAGCTTTTTACACTCATAATGTTGGGATTGTTACCTTTTAACGCCCTACATTATGCTATCGGCTTTCTCACCAATAAAAAAGTATCGCTGTATCTATTACTACACAAGTAGTTTTGACAACTTATAAATATTTGTCAAACTTGTTATTAGTAAATATAATTAGTAGAAAGGTTACAACACAATTTTATCCATCCTATTTGCCTTACCAGTTACTTCATAAGATAATACGACAACTGTCGGGATATATATAATTGCTAATACCAAAGTCCTCCACCTACATATGCACTATCTAACATATAATTTAAGTTAGCTTAAAGCGAGCACATTAACGGGCTACTTTGCTGTGACTTAAAACTGATAATATATGATACAGTTCTTTGTTCATGTGGAGCAGAGGTCTCTATACATTAGCAATTACTTGAAAAAACATTTATTTTTTATTTTTTACACATTAACAAGAATTTCCATAGAAACTATATGCTTCATCATGTAGTTTCATCAAGAAAATTATGTCCAGTAATAACATTTAAAAATACCCTTAGAAGTACCCATATCATGCACGCAAGATTTTTAAATTATTTACACATTTATACGCTTACTTTTAACTTTGATTAATACATGCTTATTGTTTACTTTGAATACATGGTCAGTATTTACAAAAATATTAAGAATACATGCTTAGTGTGTACTATGAATAAAGCATAGAGGTTTGCATGTTATGCCTTCTCTTCCCTTAGATGTCTACTAAAATGTTTTTGTACGATCTGTTTTCATACAGATTCACTAACACCTGAAAATATTTCACTTTCATATATAGGGAATCAAATGATACAATAGAATGCAACCCTGTAATATTTTGATAAGTAAACGATATAATTTTTTGAAACATATAGTTGTAAAACAAATCCTTCATCGTGCACACAAATGATTGGTCCTACACTACAGTGATAGCTGACCAACGAAAAATATGGTAAGCCTAAAATTGTTAGTCTTTGACAAAGTTAGTGCATTTAAGTGGGATTTGTTCTTCTAATCACATGTCCAAGCTAATATAATAGCAAAATGGATTCTTATTTTGCCGAATAGATTTTAACACAATACACTTGGTAATTCATGGATAATGGTGATTTATTCTACCAAACGGATGTCAAATACATGTTAATTAATTGAACGGTGATTTATTCTGCTAAACGGATGTCATTGGGTTTCATATTCAATTGGGGTTGCTTACAGATAATAGACAAATAAATCCCATGGATTTAAAATATTTTTTAAAAGAGAGCTTACTTTAAAACATAAAACGATCTTTAGAAATAAAGCGGTTTAAAACTTTAGAACTTTATTTTAAAATTGAATAACCTTTAAAATCTTTATTTAATAATAATTAAATATTTAATAAATAATTAAATAATAATCAACTATTAAATAAATAATTATCCTTTAACTAAATAATAGTTAACTATTAAATAAGTAATTATATCATAACTAATCATTAATTAATTATTAAATAATAATTTAAAATTTAAAATAATAATTAAATATTAATTAATCTCAATTAATTAAATAAATATTCCTTAATAGAACTTAAATATTAAATTAAACCTTTATTTAAAAATAGTTAAATCTTAACTTAAATTTAACTTGATTAGTAAAAATAAATAATTAAAGCTTTATATAAATATTAATTAATTAATAATTCACTTTTAATAATTAATCCTTAAATAATTATTTAAATAATAATTAACCTTATAATTATTTAATTAATTATAATTGACTTACTTGATTACACTTAAGTACCAATTACCTTTGTTAACAATGCTTAAGTGCTAATTACCTTATTAATTAAACAATCAATAAATAATTAATTAACTATTTAATTAAATAATTACTTATTATTAATTTAAAATATATTTTGGAAACATTTTTCAAAAATATTTAAGTTGAAAACACTTGTAAGTTTTAGAAATAGTTCATTTTTACGAACTGCACCCATAACGACTATCGCTATATGACCTGTAATATTCAAAACTTGTTTTTATAACAAATAACTTTAAAATCATTATCTTTTATGCCTTAACTATATTAAAAACTTAGTAAAGTGTTATGGAAAATAAAAGCGTGGATTTTGAAACTAAGTAAAGTTAGAAAACCTAAATTTTTTTAGTAATTTAAAATTACTAAACCATAATTAAATTTCCAAAGGATCTCAAGTCGTTTTAACAAGTCAAAGAATAAGATTTTAACATATACGACACAATCGTAATACATCTACATGATGTGATTTATATAACCAAACAAATAACATAACTTTCCATCCATACACACATTTGAAACTTTGATTTCTGAGTCTAACTAACCATCACATTCAAGCATATATGTATACATATTAATCAACAACAATATCCAACCCATCAAGCAATAATTTTAACAATTATGCATACATAAATCTAAAGCAATTAACTTTAAATAAAGGGGGTTAGTTCTCTCATAAAAAGCTATCCAATTTTTAACCAAACATCACTAAATTTTTAGCACGATCCATACTTCTATATTGTAAAATACAAGTTTTTGACCTAGCGTAAGAAGTTTTAGTTCGGCCATGAAGGCTTTTGGCTCGGCTATGCTTAGATGTGGTAACGAGGGCTTGCTTTGGCAAGGAAGAGTTCTAGAAAAGCAAGAGAGGGGATTTAAATAAGGATTGTTTGAATTAAAAGTGAAAAAGGTAAAGCTTTTAAATACAAAACCATTACTTTTTTTTAGAGAAAACTTAGAAAGTGGAAACACGTTAGGAATGAAGAAATGAAAATGAGAAAAAGAAAATAAGAAATTTAGTTTTATATAAGATGGATTTAGTGAATTACTAAATTACCCACTAAGTACATACCCTCCATCCATGGCATGCCACATCATCCATTTATCCATCTTCTTAGTAACATGCTCCAACATTCATTAAATGCCTTAGTACTTTGTGTTTTATTATGTTTCCAGTGATGCGGTGTTCACTTTTTCACATCTTTTCAAAATTTCACTTTTACTTTAAATTTTTTATATTAACTTAAGTATATATATATATATATATATATATATATATCAAAATATGCCCTAAATTATAGTTAAATGTATGTGTATGTATATACTATAGAGTTTACAACATTTCCAACAACCTTTAATTGACCAAAAGTATAAAATCCGAAAAACGAATTTTGGTCATATTTCGATTTTTCTTCGAACTAAATATTTTTCGTAAACAAATTTTGAAAAACTATTTCACTATCAATATTTATTATTTCAAGATTTTCATTTTGATTACAAAAATCATTATTTGAATATTTAGAATAAATAAAATATTCCCAAATTAAAGCGCTGAAATTCCAGGTCATTACAGCCTCCCTTCTTAAAAGAATTTCGAACTCGAAATTTTACAACAACCTAACCCAGAAATACTTATGACTACTCATTAATCTGTAAGATGTACATATATTATTCTTATGTAAATGCCGATTTGATCACTCATCTGAATGCATAACTTTACTTCCAAACTAGTATCACTCACTCGATTTTCTAGTGCGGACTTCGATCAGGCTTCTCAATTAGAAACCTCTTTTATCCTTACATAGTCGTATACTATGATAGAAAACTTTGGTTCTAAATTAAGAACTCTGACCAAGTGTTTGCCGTAAAAAATCAAGCGATAAATCTTTCTATGGAATGGTGTGAAACACATTAAGTCATGTACTCGAATCTTGGATCGAGAACTATATGAATAAAGAAAATGATCTACATACTTCATACATACTCATCTAAAAGTTTTTATAACCCAATTATTTTTACCCCTCCAAAAATATTTATGAAAACATTTCATAATAATTTTAGCTTAGGTTCCAACATTTTTAAATGATAAACTTAAAATCCTTTCATAAAATCATTTTAATTTATTATGTTTGTATAATACTCTCCGACATTCTCAGAGGATATACAAAACATTTGATTTTTGGTTCTATTTACCTTATTCTATTTAGATGTAAGCCCAAAATGGATCTCAGGTCCTAAAACCAAGTCGACCAAATCTAACCCCTTTACCTATTCGGTCTGGCAAGTAGCTAAGAAGAGTATGAGTAGGATGCTGGTATCCCAATTCTGTCCTGGAGTTTACTTTTTCTTAGACACTTTAAGGTAAAGATGTTTATTAACCAGCTCAATAACATTCGACATTTTCTTAACCTCCTAGATGTTAAAATCAAAAGACACGGTTCAATAAAACAAAGTTTCTTAGACCTCCTTATTAAATTAATTCAATTTTTAAAATTTCCTTTATTAACCGATTCTTTAATCAAAATACCTTATTATTTTGAAAACTTAGGAGCCAAATACCAGGGTTTTATTTCAAAAATCATTTTGAAATGATACTTTATTTTTTTAACCCTAAGAAAAAAAAAATTATAACCGAGTAGCTCCAAAATAGTATCTAGGAACCGGGTAATACCGAATAGTATCATAAATCCCTTTACCAAGAAGAGTAATACTCAAGGGAAGTGTTTACCATCCGAACACGTCTCCTTCCCATTTTTAGTTACTTTCGAGGCATTCGAACTAGTTAATTGTAGAAATACTTCCTATTTTCAAAAACCATTTTAGAAACAATACTGTGTGCGTATATATTTCTAACTAAATAGTTTTAACAAAATACTTATCATTCACTTGCTTTGGTCATTTGGATTTGAACTCTTTACAATCGTACGATGACAAGAGAATAGTTTACTAAGTGCACTATCACATTCTCCTAAGCAAACATCTAATTGTCACTTAAAAGATTATTCAGGTCATCACAAACCAGATCGAGATTCATTCCTCAAACTAGAAAAATATCACTTTTCATTTTTTTTGAAAATATTTATATCTTAAAGTATTTTTAAGTAAAATTATTACTGCATTTCCAAGAATCATTTAAAATTATTAGAGTCACCGGTGTTTAATTTTTTTGAAAATCCATCTTATTTTTAGAAGATACTTTTATCATTCTGATTTATACAACACTGTATATAAAATCATTCCTCAAATATTCATTTTTTAAATATGTTTCCTTTATTTTTAATAAACACCCTTTTATCAAAAACCAATTTTTTTGACCCAAAATTATCATCGAATGCCTTATAGTCAAACTGTGAAATTTAGTTCACAAAATGTTCGTTTCGATGTCCCAAAAAATTTCTATCTACCCAAACCATGTTACAAAAAGCAAAATTCTTGGTAGATTAACAGATAATAGTCGACGCTCAAAACTGGGCGAGCATGACTAAGCAAACCCTAAATGATAATAATTAAATATTACCAACTCCTAACTACAACACATCAATAATCGCTATACTTTATTTTTGAAAATTATTTCTTTATACATAAAATATTCCTAAGTAAAATTATTTCATTTACTAAATTTTAAAACAATACTATGTCAATTTACCTAGTTTAAGTGTTTAGAAACCCCTATCGACACCATGGTACCCCACGTCTCGACCATAATTCATAAACCACTCAACCAATAAATCAATATAATATAAAACATTTTTATAGCACTAACAAATACGCACTCAATACTTACGCTCAGACTCAATTTAGGGTCTCACTTACCCTATTTCAAATGAGTCGACCCCACCAAAACCTAGGTATTCGCTCAACCTAAGCTCTAATGCCACGTTCTTATACCAAAAGGCGACAATTAATACATCCACGGTATTCATATGCTAATCGTTTAAGTGTCTGAAATACAAGTTATTTGGGGTGAAAGAAAGAAAAGACGGAACATAATCTCACAGACGTGATGAGTAACATATAATATACACAAGATCTTTACAAGAAGAAATCAACTTTATTTGTACAACACCAGAGTACAATATTCTATTATCAACCTGGATAGTTATAACAATCTGTCCTTATAATTGCTAATAAATAAAGATAAGAACAAAATAGAACAGTGAAAGAATGTAAGATACACGAATACATCTTAGAGAATCTAGCTCATCACCTGAAGGCTCCAAAATGCCCAACTAAATTTGGAAAATATGCTCAGGCTGACCCGAGCATTATAAGAAAATAACGCTCGAAACAGTTTGGTAAAACTAGCATCGGAAACTCAAATCACAATGAAATTTATTTACTCAAATCACATGGCAATCTGCCAAAAATACAAAAATAGCGATGATAGATAATATTGGTTATTGGAATATATGTGGTGGGCATGATGATGCCAAAGTTTATGAAATTAAACAACTCATCAAAGGTAACAAATTGGGAATAATTTGCATCAGTGAAACAAAATATTCTGAAGCTAAAACTAACTCATTCACTAATCTTATTGCTCCTGGTTGGGCATTAATCCACAATCATATAGCTGCCCCTTACGGTCGTATAATGATTTTGTGGAACCCCCAAGTTTATTCTATCAATGCGAATGAAACCCATAAACTATTCATTTATTGCAATATAAATCACTTACCTACTAGTTTCAAATTTAACTCTTCATTTGTTAATGCAGATAACAATAAAGCTGATAGACAGTTCTTTCTCGACTTACTTCCTACTTTGCATACTTCCATTCCTTGGATTTGTTTAGGAGACTTTAACTGTATGCAAAACTCTGATGATAAGTTGGGTGGCTTACCCTTGGCTTTGATAGATGTTGCTCCTCTGAATAACGCCATCCTCCTTCCTCAGCTTCACGAAGTGCCTAAAACTGGTGTTTTTTATACTTGGAACAACTGTAGCAGATCTGGTAGTAGAACTTTTTGCAAATTGGATCACTCTTACTTTAATGCTTCTGCTTATAATGCTTGGCCTTCTCTTATTTCGTTTTTTCCCACTCCTTCTATTTCTAATCATAGTCCTATCATCTTGGATTGGGGCACTAGGAATGATGGAGGTCCATCCACATTTAATTTCTTCAATAGCTGGATTTCTGATCCTGAATTTTTTCCATTGATAGAGCATGTTTGGGCATTTCCCAAATTTGGCAATCCCATGTATATTCTGCAATCAAAACTTAAAGATTGTAAAGTATCTATCAAAGCTTGGTCTTTGCAAAAGTATGGTACTGGTAACCTTCTTTCTTCCAAATTAAGTTCTGTCTTAATGCCATTCAAATTCTATTGCAGGATAACCCCAGTAATTTAATGCTTTCAGATAAAGAGCATGAGCTAACCAAAAACTTGAAAATTGCTATCAAAACTGAATTACATATGCTCCGTGATAAAAACAGACGTAACTGGGAAATAGGAGGTGACAAAAACACAAAAACATTTCATAATTCTTTGAAACTGAAAATGTCCTCTACCTTAATCCACATGATTAAAGATATGCATGGTTTTGAAGTGAATACGCAATCGAATATAAAGCACTCCTTTCTTAGTTATTATAAGCATCTTTTTGCTCATACTAACACTGATTCTGATTCTAATTTGCATGCCTTAAATGACTTTTCGCTTAATACTATCACTAATGAACAAGCTGGGAATTTAATTAAGCTTATTACTCCGGAAGAAATCCATGCTACTATTTTAAATATGAAAACCACTAGCCCCCTGGTCCTGATGGTTTTACTGCTATGTTTTTTCAATAATGCTGGCACATTGTAAAATATGATTTTTGTAAAGCTATTCAACACTTTTTCAAAACCAACACCTTATTGCATGGTATTAATCATACTAAACTTGCTCTTATTCCTAAGGTTAATCTTCCCCGATCTGTTTCTGATTTCAGGCCCATTGCCTGTTGCAATGTTATATACAAATGCATAGCTAAAATTATTTCAACTTGCATGAAAAAGTGCCTTTCTGATTTAATCTCTCCTAATCAAAATGGATTCATATATGGGAGATCTATTACCGATAACATTTTACTATCTCAAGAACTTATTAAAGGTTACAATAGGAAAAACATCTCTCCTAGATGTTTCCTAAAATTAGATATTCATAAAGCATACGACTCTGTCAGATGGGATGCTATTATTTCTATTATGTCTAGGATGAATTTTCCCTTACCTTTTTTAGCCTGGATATACACTTGCATATCTACTGTCTATGTGTCCTTATCTCTCAATGGTGAAGCTTTTGGCTATTTTAAAACTCAAAAAGGTATTAGGCAAGGGGACCCTATCTCCTCTTCTCTATTCATCTTAGTAATGGAAGTTCTTACATATTTGATTAGTATGGAATGCAAAAATAAAAAAAAATTGATTTTCCTCCTAAATGTCAGAAACACCAAATTTCTTCTTTAATGTTTGCAGATGATCTCTTGCTTTTTACTAATCCAAATATTAAATCCATTACCAATGTGTTCTCCACTCTTCAAACCTTTAATCAGATGACAGGTCTCCATATTAATAAAAGCAAATCTCAAATTAATATTGCTGGAGTTACTGATAATAATTATCAGAACATTCTTCATGCTTCTGGTCTTCAGGCTATGGATTACAATGCCATGTACCTCGGTGCTCCTATGTGTAAGTCCAGAATTTCCAACACGCAATGCCTCCCATTATATGAAAAATTAACATTTAGACTCTAAAATTATAATGGTGATAAATTATCACAAGCTGGTCGGCTTGTTATCATAAAAAGAATTGCTATTTCTATGTGTACGTACTATTTTAGGCTGTTCTTCATTCCTATAAAACATATTAACATGTTAAATAGGGCATTTAACCATTTTCTGTGGCATGGAAATATTTATTCTACCAAACTCATTCCGATTGCTTATAAAAAGATTATTTCCCCATTTAATATGGGTGGCCTTGGTATCATTAATCTTAAAATATGGAACATAGCTACTGCCTCTCATCATGTTAACAGGTTGCTTAGCAATAATCAGGGGTTGTGGGCGGTCTGGAATAGACACTACAATCTTAAAAGCTACAATTTTTGGACTATGAATGTTCACAATGAAGCTAGCTATCTTTAGAAAAGACTTATGGAGAATATAAGACATTACCTACCTCTGGTTCGATGCAGCTCAAACAATTCCTTTTGGCACTCCCCGTGGTATGCTCCTGGTATGATCCTTTCCCTCTCGATCGATTATAATCTTATTAATAATTCTGGTATACCTCAAAACGCTAACGCTGAATCTTATATTAACAATGAGGGACTTCAACTGCCTCATGTCAGTTCTCCCTCTTTGACGAACCTCTGGTCTTCGATTAGAACATCATTTTTGCCTGCTAATCAGTCGGGGCTAAGCTGGAACGCCAAACATCATAGCATTTCCTTGGTTTATAAAGCTATTGTGCATAGTTATTTCAGCTCTCCTTTTCCTTGGCACGCGCGTATTTAGAAATCTGGATCGAAACCTAAGCACAATCTTCTTCTATGTAAATGTCCGAAGAATGCGGTTCATACGCAAGATAATCTTGTTATAAGACATGTAATCGATATCTCGATGTGCATCCTTTGTAATCGAGCTGCTGAAAACGTTGGCCACCTTTTTTTCACCTTCTTATTCTCCTTTCAGCTCTGGAAACGCGTTCTTCATCACTTACATGAGACTCCACCTTTCAGAGATTACAAGCTTGAATAGATTCGCATCTTTCAACAAACTAGGTGGAAATCCCTTTCTACCACTCGTCTTCTTAGATTCCTAAAGCTAACGATTGCTACTATTTGGGAGGAGAGGATAAACGTAGATTAACGCGGACTAACTCTTCAATTGCCGCTTTGTTATTTCAAATTTTGTCGTGAGTTGTTGCTGTAGCATATGCGCTTATCATGTTTGTGGTTTTGTCACAGCTCCTTATTGTTTTGCTTAGTTTATTCTACACATTTGTATTTGATTTTGTTTAATAAATTGTGGACTATCCACTATAAAAACAGGCTAGCCTTGCCCAAAAAAACCTTTAAAATCGTAGGTTTCTCGTAAGACCACGTGGTACATAAACACGGATGGGTTTTTACCTTACGATAACCAAAACATTTTTATATAAAATCCAATAATATAATGATAATGTCTAGAATATATATACATATTAATAATAGTCGAAATTGTTACATTACTAAACTAGAGCATAATAGGTATACAATCAAGTCCGAAGATGCTTATTGGAGAATAGATTCCAACTATGAAAGGGTAAGGGTCTACCCACTGAATGCATGCACCTCTAGATAAAATGTATGGAAGGCTACAACACGTTGTACCTCTACTACTCAGGACTGGCTCTACCCCTTACTAGATAGCATCGAATATGGTTGCCTCTTGGTTGCGATCAAACAACCATAATGGACCCCGAAGCATACATATGGATATTGACACTAGATCTTGGGATGATCACACCCTAATGGAAGTGACCCATATAACCCTGCTGCATGTCCCTGTTTTAATCATTTTCCCGGTTGATGAGGCTTGAGGCTATGATTATCTTTTTATATAGTTAACCATCTTGGAATGCTAACACTGCTCTCCAGGTAGAAATGCAATGCCAGCATTCATCCATACAAGTTCGTTCTGGTTTTGAATGAAATCGAAGGCGCTACCTCTACTGCATCTATTTTGGAATCACCCTTAAGATTAGTAGCAAGTAGCTCTTGCACTTCAAAAGTTCCATTTCAGTCATCTTCAAGATGTATTTAGTTCGAAATGCTTGAGTTGGATCAAAGAGGTTTTCAGATAATTTATGCTTATCCAATCACGGTCTCTTCGAAACAACATTCGATAGTTCTAGTAAACTCAACTCTGGTTCTTTTGGAAATAATCAGACAAAACATAGGAGCAGGGACCACCGCCTAACCATTTAGGTGGAGGGATATCCCTATCATTTGTCATTGGAGAACAAAACGAGATTTCAAGAACAGTACAGCATCATCGAAGATGACTGTGCCATATAACTCATGTTTTTCTCCTAGATATTTCTGGAGTTATATTTTGGTCCAAAGTTGATAGTCGGTTTTTTAACTATCAAAGAAATAAACAAGCAACAAATCATAGATTTAATTACCTATAGCAGCCACTACGTCTCAAACTAAATCTTTCATTTATTAAAACTCTTTTCAAAAGTGTTTATAAAAAACATTCGTATATTTATCTCACTGACATAAATATATTCACAAACATCTATGAAAGACTTCTCATCTCTAAACCATTGATCAAAACAAAACGTTATTTAAATTAGAGATAAAGATAACCTCAAACAATATTCCTTCAGTGTTGAGTGTGGAATGAATGTCCATACCACCAGAATTAAGAAGGTCAGTTAAAGGAAATCCAATCTCAAATTCTTTTTATAAAGTTTCTTTTATAAATCCTCTTAATAAATCTCTTTTATTTAAATCCCTAATCCATTTATAAAACACTTTATAAATTTCCAAGTTTATTTACAAAAATCTTTTATAAATATCAAAACCATATATATAACTCTTTATAAATCTCTAAAATCATTAATAAAACTTCCTTTATAAACTTTCCTTATTTAAAAAAAAGTTCTTAAATAAATTTTTAATCAACAAAGTTCCTTTGATAAAGTCAATTATTTAAAACACCTTTACCAAAATCATATTTAAAACACCTTTACCAAAATCATTACTTAACTTGAAACCATTATTAAAAGAATGATTGACCTATAAATATCAAAACCATATATATAACTCTTTATAAATCTCTAAAATCATTAATAAAACTTCCTTTATAAACTTTCCTTATTTAAACAAAAGTTCTTAAATAAATTTTTAATCAACAAAGTTCCTTTGATAAAGTCAATTATTTAAAACACCTTTACCAAAATCATTACTTAACTTGAAACCATTATTAAAAGAATGACTGACCTTAAAATTCAGAAATAAGTTTAATGACCAAAATGATTCTCGTTTAACTTAGTTTACTTTTCAAATTATAACGTGGGTGTTTACATAACAAGAAGATATGTAAAAGGGATCAACAACCAACAATCAATCAACGTATAGGTAAATGTCTAGGTTATCGTAATAGCAAATGGGGATTTTTTTTCTGCTAAACACATGTCCAAGTTAATATAATAGCAGAATGGGTTTTTATTCTGCCTAATAGATGTCAACATAACATACTTGGTGAACTATGGTAGAATGGTGATTTATTCTACAAAACAGACGTCAAACACAAGTTGATTGGCAGAATGGTAATTTATTATGCTAAACAGATGTCATTGGGTTTCATATTCAATTGTGGTTACCTAAACGTAATCGACAAAGAAATTTCTTGGATTTAAAATATTCTTAAAAGAGAGCTTGCTTTAAAACAAAAAGCGATCTTTAGAAATAAAGTGCTTTAATAAACTCTTTATTTAATATTGATTAAATATTTAATTAATAACTAAACAATAATTAACTATTAAATAATTAATAAAATAGTACTCATCCTTTAAATAAATAATTAAATAATAGTTGACTTTTAAATAAATAAGTAAACCATAATTAATCTTTAATTAATTATTAAATAATAATTTAAAATTTAAAATAATAATTAATCTCAATTAATTAATTAAATATTCCTTAACTAAAACTTAAATAATAAATTAAACCTTTATTTAAAAATAATTAAATCTTAACTTAAATTTATCTTGATTAGTAATTAATAAATAATTAAACCTTTTTATAAATAATTAATTAATCAATAATTAACTTTTAATAATTAATTAGAAATAATTAATCATTGACCAATTCTTTAAATAATAATTAACCTTGAAATTATTTAGTTAATTATAATTAACTTACTTAATTACACTTAAGTACTAATTACTTTATTAACAAATAATTAAGTGCTAATTATCTTACTTAATTTATTAATTAAATAATCATCAAAGATATAAAAAATAATTATTTAATATTACTATAAAATATAATTTGGATACATTTTTCAAAAATATTTAAGTTGAAAAACACTTTTATGTTTCAGAAGTAGTTCATGTTTTCGAACTACACTCATAGCAACTATCGCTATATGACCCATAATTTTCGAAATTTGTTTTTATAACAAATAACTTTAAAAGCATTATCGTTTATACCTTAACTATATTATAAACTTAGTAAAGTGTTTTGGAAAATAAAAGAACGGATTTTGAAACTAAATAAAGTTTGAAAACTTGAAATTTTCTTAGAAGTCTAAAACTTGTAAACCAAGATTAAATTTCCAAGTCGTTTTATCAAGTCAAAGAACAAGCTTTTAGCATATGCAACACAATCACAACATATATGAAAGAACTCGTGGATCGTGGATGGCTAATACATGCAATTATATAAACTAATTTATACTATGAAATATTAAAGCAGTAAGCAAATGTGCACACCGGATTTATATTGGTTCGAAACACCTCTCCTACATCCAGTCCCTAAGCACCTCTTAGGTATTTCCTTATTAAATACCTAGCTTTACCTATAGGAATAGGTTTATAGCTTAACCGATCCGAGCATCCTTTGACAAATACAATTCTTACTTGACAATCTTGTGTGTGTCTAATACTGATTTTGACTTGATAGTACAATGTTCCTATAATCTCCCTGATGGTTTGAAGTGAATGCACCGTGATTATTGGAACAGTAGAAAATGAAATAATGAGTTGAAAGTATAAAACTGCTCAGGATAACAGAAGAGAATTGTAGCGACCCGACTTTCCACCCCCGGAAAATCGCATCACTAATTAAGAAAGAAAGGGATAGAAGAAGAAAAGAAAGAGAAGAACGAGAAAACAACACATCAGAATCTCACAGCGGAACGATTTAAATATAATATAGAACATATACATAGTATCATATACATCAGAGTATACAACTAAACATCTCAATTTAGACAGTTATATCACTTCTGTCTAATATACAATACAAGACAATCATACAGAATATCAACACAGTGGAAAACTCTAACTATATCTACACGCTGAAGCCTCCTGCTCCATAGCTCCTCCAGATTTCGTTAAGAGATAACCTGAATCACTTGACTACTCATACATAATATGAGTACCCAAGAGTTTAATAAAATAGAAAATAAACACTCGGGTCAGACAGGGGTCTGGTGTGAGTAAACGGTTTAAGATTGCTTAACTTTAGAAAAACCTTTGAAAAGAAAAGGTATCACGTAAGACTTTCCACACATAAACATGGAAAAGTTTTTACCTTACGCTAACCAAAACATTTGATAGGAAATCCAATGATATTATAATAGTGTCTAGGATTTTCAAGTAAATATGAAATAGCCGAAATTGTTACATTTATTAAATTCCAGCTACATAGGTATACAAACCAAACCGTAGGGTCTCGTAGGGAAAATGGGTTTCCATCAATGGCAGGGCTACCGGGGTACCACCCGTCACAGTACGTGGCCTAGATCACCGTACCGAGGATTACTCCCTTCATCACCTGCAACACAAGACCGGGACCATTCCTTACTGAACAGTCCCGAACAAGACCACCCCGCAGTTGGCTGCAGTTCCAACCGCCCACAAAGCCGAAATAAAAAGGGACATCTAGATAGGGATGTATCTCGCTCTCCAGTGGTAGCGACCCACGAAGCCTTGCTGCACCTCCCCTGTTTTAGCCATTCCCGGTTGATGAGGCTTGAGGCTGCGATTACCTTTATAGGACCAATTATCTTAGAACGCTCATCGTCCGCCTGACGATGTGCTGAAAGCATTCAATCCATACAAGTTCGTTCCGGCTTCGAACGAAACCGAAGGCACTATCTCGTTGCACTCATTTTGGAATCACCCTCAGAGTCAACGACCATAGCCCTTGCACTCTGATTCACCATCTCGAATCTATAAGCATTATTCCGTCAAACTCATTACGGAATCACCCACAGAGTTATACTGACGTATAGCCCTTACACCTCGAGTCTTCACTTGCTCCACTTGGATTAACGACCTAACGTTTAATTGGAATCGATGTGGTTTTCGGATATCCAAATATGGAAACCCGATCCCGGTCTCATCGAAACCAAACGCCATTTTAATGTCCAAGTTGTACTTAAGGGATTTAAGCAATAGATATTTCAGAAATATCACTTAACATAAATGGATATATCATATAACACAGATAGATAAGCATCTATTATCACATGCATCTATACATATCACAAAGCAGCATATATATCACATTCAGATATAGCATATTCACATCATCATCCATCAATCAATGTCATCCAATAACATCCAATATCATTAACTCATCCAATGATATATATCATCCAATCATTAATCATTCATAAACAAGTTTGATTCAAACTTGATTAATTTAATTAATCCTTAAATTAAATACTTGGATTATCTTCAATCCATTTTACTATTCATTAATTAATTACAAATTAATTAATTACTTAATTAATCTTCTATGATTAATTATCATTTAATTACTTTAGGTAATTATTACTTAATTACCGTATTAATTAATCATCCTGATTAATTACTCCAAATTATACTAAGTAATTACCTCTTAATTACCCTTTAAAAATTAATCAACCTTGATTAATTATTCTTTAATTATCCTGATAATTATTCCTTAATTATCCTTTAATTAATTACACCCGATTAATTACTTCTAATAAATAATATTTGATTAATTACTCTTAATTAATCATATTTAATTAATTACTTTTAATTAATCACCCTTTGATTAATTGCTTTTAACTACTTTAGTAATTAAAACTTAATTATAAATTAATCATTCTTAAATTATTAATTAACAATTAGTTAATTATTTACATTAATTAATAATTACTTCATTAATTATAATCTTAATTAATTACTTAACAAGTAATTAATCATATAATTAATTACTCTTAATCCTTTTGTTAATCGTTAATCAAATAATTTAGACCTTTAACTAATTATTAATTAATTCTTTAATTAATAACTAAAGTGATTAACTCTTAATCACATTACTTAATTACTTTTCATAAAGTAATTTAATTACCTCTAGTAATTAACCACTTAATTACTTCACCAAGGAATTATGTTAAATTAACTCATAAGTGATTATCTTAATTAATCAATAATTAATTATTTAATTAATTTATTTATTTAACTTAATCATTTAAATTAATTAAATGATTCTTAACTTTTAATATTATAAAACTCTTAATTAAGAAAACATTGTCTTAATTAAATAATTATATTAAACAATAACCTTAAATAGTTAATAATCTAATTATCTTAATTATATTTTTTTTCAAATTTAATTATCTTTAATTAAATCAAAATTCAAAATAACTAAAGATAATTTTTTTGATCTCTAAATCTTTATTATTTAACTTATTAAAAAAAATACTTTAGAAATCAATTTTAACTAAAACAATTGAAACATTCAAAATTAAAAATGTTTGAACTTGCCGAAGTGATTAAATAAAATATAATACTTATTATTTAAAATCCACTTATTTCATTTTTAAAACCTTTTTGTTTTAAAATATAAAATTTATTAAAACTTAACTTTGAAACCAAATTAGTTATAAGAGAAAGCTTGTTTATATTTTTTTAAACTTTAACTAAATCTATAAATCAAATTCCTTTTGCTTTCAAAATCTTTAAACATTGCTTTATATACTAAAACTTTGAAGCAAACCAAAGCTGCATTACAAACTCGGGTAATCACCCCCTAAAACCCGAGTAACACCCTCGTTTACCCCGAGCAAAACTAACAAACACACCGAGTTTCCCCTACCAACCCCCTGCTTCGAGTCAGAACATCAAAAACACGGAGCCTACTTCGAGTTTCCTCCTTCTTCTCCCCAGAACCTCCCCCTGAAACACAGTTCCGTGCACATTAACGTGCACACCCACGTTGGTCGCTGGCGAACTCTTTTCCGATCATCCCCAAGTCGACTTCAACTTCGACATCAACGTACTAAACCCAGAAATCACAAATTCGATCGAGAACGAGTTTTCGACCCTCAACCCAAAACCATTCGAAAGAACCAACCCCAAATCCAACCACCGCCGGCCATCCCCTTTACCGGAGACCACGCCGCCACCACCGTAGCTCCAACTCACTTCCCCTCAACCCCAGAACCATATGCGAACGCCCCCAATAATCTCTCGAAGCCACAAAGCCCAACAGAACAACACTGTCATGAGCAGGTTGTTAAACCCTATTCCCTCAAATTACAATCATCACAATCTACTAAAAATTCATAAAACATTTTTCGCATGATCACTTAAGTCCCCTCCACCTTCGAGTTCAACGGCGATGTCCACTTCGCCGTGGTTAGCCGTGATTTGGCCGAAAACCCCAAATCGGTAAATCCCAAAATGCTCACAAATTACCCCATTAAAAATTGTGATTCAAGTACTAAAAATCATAATTTTCCATTTGCCATTCAATCATGAATCCAAAATTAAAAATTGAATTCATGAATTTCTGACCCAAATTGAAAGTGTACTGTAAATTCAACTATTAATAATAAATTATTCAATTTAAAATCTTGTAATTATTTTTAAATGATAGCTTATACGATTACAAACAATCTTTATTTACACATCATAAAAAAATTTAGATTCAAAATTTAATTATTGAATTTACTTAGAAATCCAAGTCTGTTTATATCACACAGAGTCCATTTCAACAGCATGGTAAATCAAATATTCAATCATTCCAACATGCATTTAAATTTTAACCGAGGCATTCAAGTAATATCAAAATATTCATTCATAAAAACAATTTGAAAACCAGAGTTTAAACTGTTTTTAAATTCATTTACTCACCTTAGATGGGAGAAGACAGAACTGCATATTCTTTCCAGGCTTTCAAAATTCATATGCATGCTTCTGAATTCCATCTGCATGTTGATTAATCCTTCTGAATTGCTTGTTTGATTTCCAGATTTCATGTTGTTGTTTTACTTGCAGTTGATTTCTGAGTTGGTTGATAATTTTGAAGGTGATCTTGCATTAGATTTGAATATCCAGATTTACAGATTTGTATTCATCTTTGATTTGTTTTTTATTTACATTTTCCTTTTCAGTTTTGTATTAATTTTGAGTTTGAAGAAAGTGTTTTTCAGCTGAAGTTTTCAAGAGTAGATTTTTCTTCTTTCTTATTTTACAATTTTACAATTTTTAAATTAAGTTATCAATAGAATTGCCACTTGTCTCATATATGATCTAATTTCCTTACACCTATGCTCTCTTATTTACAAATGTCCTTGCATAAATCAAAAGTTAACAAGTGTTTTAATATCTAATTAATATTTTTAAATGTTATCTTCTTATTTATAAATTTATTTAAGTTATTTATAAGTAGTTATGTAATATTATGAACTTATCTTTTAATAAATATGCATGTGAATACAAATAACTTATAGTTTTGGTTTACATTATATAATATATGTTTATAAACTTGAGAAATTGATTTTAACTCCTTATATAAATTTTTAAAACAATTTTATCTTATTAAAAACAAAAGCTAAAATATATGTTTATAAAATAAGAAATTAACTTAATTATTTAAAATTTAAATTTCAAATATCATTTAAAAGACATTAAATAAAATTATCATTTCAAATTTCAAAACTAAATATATTTAAGTTTGAAAACTCTTGTTAAATTTAAATTAATAATTTTCCTATTTCAAATATATATACAAATATATATACACATTTCGAATAGAAAAATCATTAAATTCGTTAATTTCCATATTAAATTTTAAAACAAATTCAAATCACAATATATATATATATATATATATATATATATTACAATTTGAATATAAAGTTTTATTACATTAAAAACTTCTTATTTACCAAAATAAATATTCCAAATTAAATTATTATAAACTTCAAAAGAATTAATCTTGCCTATATATATTATTAAGAAAAATATTAATAGATATTGACAAATTATTATTATCAGCCTTTGAAATAATCTTAACTGTCAATTTATAATATAAAATGATCAAATCAATTTAATTATTAACAAAGCTTACTAAATTGATATTGCTCAAAATTCCGGGTCGTCACATTCCTCCCCCCTTAAAAGAATTTCGTCCCCGAAATTTAAAAGCAAAGATAATTTAATAACCCAGCTAAAGAATTTAAATTCCTATTAGAAATCAAACAATCAATCATAGCAACCAATTCAAACAAACAATTTTATCTATCAGAAAAATTCTGAATAGAACTTTCTAATATTGTCTAGAGTTTTCCAGGCACCTATACTGGAATACTCGCTTCACAGAATCTTAAGTAACTATACTATTAAAACCAAGAACTCCCTCATCTGATTCTTCAAATCTGAACAAGATATCAGACTAAACTCAAAACCAGCTCAACTACCAGATCCCTTCTGAACTGCCGATTCTATCATTCAAAGAATCATACACATATTCCTCAGAGATATGTGAAATACAATGAATTCCAGCTATTCGAACTGGCAATTCAATCTTGTAGATCAAAATCTAATCTCTAGAGAACACAGATAAAACTCAAAATACTTCCAGAGCGAACTTTCCAGTTTTACCCATTCTTGTATCTCCTTTGATTGGATAAAACCAAAACAATATCCAAACTCTAACTGCACATTCCAAAATTTCTCAGTTCTTAACTGCACAACTCTTCTGATGCTCCTGAGTCACCTCTAATATTCTTGCTGATTGCTTCAAGAAACAACAGCACCAACTCAAACCAAATCTCCAAATCCTACTCAACAAAATGGCTTTCCCAAAAATAATTTGCTGAAATCCAAAATACGACTCTATACCACAAACATTAATGGACTTCAGACCTACCTCTCCTATCTGGAATAGCCAAACAGTTGCACTTGACAACCTTACCTTCAAATCCAGAAAATTCCTGTATACTTGAATTACCTGTAGAAATCTTTACTGCAACTCCTGGTTGCTGCCAACTCGCTTCCGCTGCACAACTCTGATCTAGAGCAGATAAGAATGCTATCGAAGAACACAAGCAAAATCTTCTTCATACACTGTTCATCCGACTCATAAAAACCTTAGTGACCCTTCCACTTGGTCAAAACATCTCAACAGAATCTCAACTTAGAGTAAGATGATCAATCCAAAGAATCCTGAGCTGCCTCTCCAAACTCTTCTCACTCCAAGAGTCATCCCACTATATGGTTGAATCATCAAAATTACTCCTGAATTCCAAGTTGATAAGAAAACTCAATCTCTGATTCGGGTCAACTTCTGATTTCCTCAAAAACATTTGGAGAACCTCCACTTGAGATGCCTTAATCTCAAACCAAAGAATACTCAAAGATTCCCAAACTAATCGCAAGTCACTTTTGCGATTCCACTCAGTTCAGATTCCAAAGAACTGTCTCCCCAACTAGAACAGCTTTTTCCTAATCAAGATAAATCTTTCCAGAATGGCTTATCTACCAGAAAACTGATAGATCACTTACAACAGATATCCCGCTCTGCTGAGCCTCCCAAAGAAATGGATAAGCTTTCACTATCTGCCTGGTCTGCTAATAGTAGAATTCCAAAGATTGCTGAATCATCGAAGATATAGGTCATGCTGCTGCTTTCAAACTTCACTTCAATGATATTACTGAGCCAAAGGATCTTCCTTAACCACAAGCTTCTTGAAACCCATAACTAACACCCAATTCCTCTAAAACATCCTTAAGATGAGTAAACATTTCCTCAAGAAACTCGGCTCAAAATCAAACACCAACCACTTATCTTCTCATAAAGAAAACAAATGAGACCATGTCTGAAATGAGGTAACTCATCGACCTTAGTCTCCTACTTTAATATAGACAAGATACCCTTACTTGAGATCCAGAAAATCTCTAAACATCCGAATTTTCCCGCTGTAAGCATTAATGCTCTTCCAATACCATCTCAATCTGGCTCCAAAAGAACATCTTCAGAATCATCTATGGATACTGCATCTAATCACACAGCTATTCCTTCCTGAAGTTATCAAGATACCACCACTACTTCTGCTCAGCTGACAACTCAACTATTGGAAATCCCTTCTCATTTGAGAGCAAATCAACCCCACACTTCAAGAATATACTCCAATTCTTGGAAAAAGACTTCCTCTGGACACCAAGGAATCCTTTCTACAATCTACACAACTTATTCGAGACGGTATTAGATCTACAATCTCGATAAACACCTCCAACCACAATATATAAACCTCTTCCATTAGGGGTAGTCGTGTTCCACACACTCCTACCTTATCTACCTTTATAACCTATGTTGGAAAATCCAAACAGATAACCCAACAGATTAGGTAGTTATATAAATATATATTTATATATAAAATTACAAGTACGCTCTCTGAAGATAGACACCACTCCAGAGCCTAGGTATTCACTCAACCTAATGCTCTGATACCAGCTGTAGCGACACGACTTTCCACCCCCAGAAAATCGCATCACTAATTAAGAAAGAAAAGGATAGAAGAAGAAAAGAAAGAGAAGAAAGAGAAAACAACACATCAGAATCTCACAGCGGAACGATTTAAATATAATATAGAACATATACATAGTATCATATACATCAGAGTATACAATTAAACATCTCAATTTAGACAGTTATATCACTTCTGTCTAATATACAATACAAGACAATCATACAGAATATCAACACAGTGGAAAACTCTAACTATATCTACACGCTGAAGCCTCCTGCTCCATAGCTCCTCCAGATTTCGTTAAGAGATAACCTGAATCACTTGACTACTCATACATAATATGAGTACCCAAGAGTTTAATAAAATAGGAAATAAACACTCGGGTCAGACAGGGGTCTGGTGTGAGTAAACGGTTTAAGATTGCTTAACTTTAGAAAAACCTTTGAAAAGAAAATGTATCACGTAAGACTTCCCACACATAAACATGGAAAAGTTTTTACCTTACGCTAACCAAAACATTTGATAGGAAATCCAATGATATTATAATAGTGTCTAGGGTTTTCAAGTAAATATGAAATAGCCGAAATTGTTGCATTTATTAAATTCCAGCTACATAGGTATACAAACAAAACCGTAGGGTCTCGTAGGGAAAATGGGTTTCCATCAATGGCAGGGCTACCGGGGTACCGCCCGTCACAGTACGTGGCCTAGATCACCGTACCGAGGATTATTCCCTTCATCCCCTGCAACACAAGACCGGGACCATTCCTTACTGAACAGTCCCGAACAAGACCACCCCGCAGTTGGCTGCAGTTCCAACCGCCCACAAAGCCGAAATAAAAAGGGACATCTAGACAGGGATGTATCTCGCTCTCTAGTGGGAGCGACCCACGAAGCCTTGCTGCACCTCCCCTGTTTTAGCCATTCCCGGTTGATGAAGCTTGAGGCTGCGATTACCTTTATAGGACCAATTATCTTAGAATGCTCATCGTCCGCCTGACGATGTGCTGAAAGCATTCAATCCATACAAATTCGTTCCGGGTTCGAACGAAACCGAAGGCACTATCTCGTTGCACTCATTTTGGAATCACCCTCAGAGTCAACGACCATAGCCCTTGCACTCTGATTCACCATCTCGAATCTATAAGCATTATTCCGTCAAACTCATTACGGAATCACCCACAGAGTTATACTGACGTATAGCCCTTACACCTCGAGTCTTCACTTGCTCCACTTGGATTAACGACCTAACGTTTAATTGGAATCGATGTGGTTTTCGGATATCCAAATATGGAAACCCGATCCCGGTCTCATCGAAACCAAACGCCATTTTAATGTCCAAGTTGTCCTTAAGGGATTTAAGCAATAGATATTTCAGAAATATCACTTAACATAAATGGATGTATCGTATAACACAGATAGATAAGCATCTATTATCACATGCATCTATACATATCACAAAGCAGCATATATATCACATTCAGATATAGCATATTCACATCGTCATCCATCAATCAATGTCATCCAATAACATCCAATATCATTAACTCATCCAATGATATACATCATCCAATAATTAATCATTCATAAACAAGTTTGATTCAAACTTGATTAATTTAATTAATCCTTAAATTAAATACTTGGATTATCTTCAATCCATTTTACTATTCATTAATTAATTACAAATTAATTAATTACTTAATTAATCTTCTCTGATTAATTATCACTTAATTACTTTAGGTAATTATTACTTAATTACCGTATTAATTAATCATCCTGATTAATTACTCCAAATTATACTAAGTAATTACCTCTTAATTACCCTTTAAAAATTAATCAACCTTGATTAATTATTCTTTAATTATCCTGATAATTATTCCTTAATTATCCTTTAATTAATTACACCCGATTAATTACTTCTAATAAATCATATTTGATTAATAAATAATAAATCGGTAAATCCCAAAATGCTCACAAATTAACCCATTAAAAATTGTGATTCAAGTACTAAAAATCATAATTTTTCATTTGCCATTCAATCATGAATCCAAAATTAAAAATTGAATTCATGAATTTCTGACCCAAATTGAAAGTGTACTGTAAATTCAACTATTAATAATAAATTATTCAATTTAAAATCTTGTAATTATTTTTAAATGATAGCTTATACGATTACAAACAATCTTTATTTACACATCATAAAAAAATTTAGATTCAAAATTTAATTATTGAATTTACTTAGAAATCCAAGTCTGTTTATATCACACAGAGTCCATTTCAACAGCATGGTAAATCAAATATTCAATCATTCCAACATGCATTTAAATTTTAACCGAGGCATTCAAGTAATATCAAAATATTCATTCATAAAAACAACTTGAAAACCAGAGTTTAAACTGTTTTTAAATTCATTTACTCACCTTAGATGGGAGAAGACAGAACTGCATATTCTTTCCAGGCTTTCAAAATTCATATGCATGCTTCTGAATTCCATCTGCATGTTGATTAATCCTTCTGAATTGCTTGTTTGATTTCCAGATTTCATGTTGTTGTTTTACTTGCAGTTGATTTCTGAGTTGGTTGATAATTTTGAAGGTGATCTTGCATTAGATTTGAATATCCAGATTTACAGATTTGTATTCATCTTTGATTTGTTTTTTATTTACATTTTCCTTTTCAGTTTTGTATTAATTTTGAGTTTGAAGAAAGTGTTTTTCAGCTGAAGTTTTCAAGAGTAGATTTTTCTTCTTTCTTATTTTACAATTTTACAATTTTTAAATTAAGTTATCAATAGAATTGCCACTTGTCTCATATATGATCTAATTTCCTTACACCTATGCTCTCTTATTTACAAATGTCCTTGCATAAATCAAAAGTTAACAAGTGTTTTAATATCTAATTAATATTTTTAAATGTTATCTTCTTATTTATAAATTTATTTAAGTTATATGTAAGTAATTATGTAATATTATGAACTTATCTTTTAATAAATATGCATGTGAATACAAATAACTTATAGTTTTGATTTATATTATATAATATATGTTTATAAACTTGAGAAATTGATTTTAACTCCTTATATAAATTTTTAAAACAATTTTATCTTATTAAAAACAAAAGCTAAAATATATGTTTATAAAATAAGAAATTAACTTTATTATTTAAAATTTAAATTTCAAATATCATTTCAAAGACATTAAATCAAATTATCATTTCAAATTTCAAAACTAAATATATTCAAGTTTGAAAACTCTTGTTAAATTTAAATTAATAATTTTCCTATTTCAAATGTATATACTAATATATATACACATTTCAAATAGAAAAATCATTAAATTCGTTAATTTCCATATTAAATTTTAAAAGAAATTCAAATCACAATATATATATTTATATATATATATATTACAATTTGAATATAAAGTTTTATTACATTAAAAACTTCTTATTTACCAAAATAAATATTCCAAATTAAATTATTATAAACTTCAAAAGAATTAATCTTGCCTATATATATTGTTAAGAAAAATATTAATAGATATTGACAAATTATTATTATCAGCCTTTGAAATAATCTTAACTGTCAATTTATAATATAAAATGATCAAATCAATTTAATTATTAACAAAGATTATTAAATTGATATTGCTCAAAATTCCGGGTCGTCACAAGAATGGATACAATAGAAATCAAAGTAGAAAGTAGAAAACAAAGTATGAGTTGTTGTGCTATTTATAAATATTGAAGAGAGGAAATCAAGAGTTGTCAACGTCTAAGAAAATTCTTCCATAATTAAAAAACTGTTTAAAATGGTTGCAACTCTTGAAGATAACTTTTCAGAAAATATGGCCGTTACAACATCTTAGCCTACTGAGCGATTACGTCATTCTATTGAGAGTGAATGCTTAAAATTTTGCGAAAAAAGTTTGAATTTAAAAAAAATTGATTAACACAGTTTTAATCGACTGAAATTGGGGTCAGTCGACTGAAACTAGTTTCAGTCGATTGAACTGTGTAAGTTCAGCTTGCATTAAAATTTTATCCTTTTTCGAGTTTCAAACTTCAATGATATCTTGACATCTGTGTTTGAATGTGTGTTTTTGTGTGTATATGAACTATCAAGGAGATTTTACGATTCAATCTAAGATCATATACATACTATTGATCTCGAAGCTCCATAGTTTTGACTTCTTCAACTTGTAGATGATTATTCTTGATTTTTGCCTTGTGTTGTTGTCTTCTTGAATGAAAACCTGATATAATAATATAGTATATATATGCAGTATATAGTTGTCATCATTAAAACAGAGACTTAATTTTCTAACAATCTCCTTTTTTTTATGATGACAACTACCAAAACTTAAATGTAAAAATATTGATTTTGTTCCCCCTAAATTCATGCTCCCCGTCTCTATATGATTCTTCCTCTTTGGCATCAACAAAAAGTAATAAACAACATTACTTGAAGTCACAGAAGAAAAACATTCACATAACATCAAATGAAATTTTGCACATAAAGTCACACAACATCAAAATAGAAGTTGTCACATACATAGAGTTCCATAACATCACAAATTAAATTACATACCAACAACATTATGAATATAATGTTTTGAACGATATTGCTATGGAAGCATAAGAAAGATACGATAGTCTTACCAAACAAGGAAAAAGTTGAAGAAACTAAGATTCTGGTTCAGAAAATGAGGGCCTAGAGCATGATAATACCTTTTTTCAAATTTTACCAAGCAAATTCCTAAAAGTCTTTTGACATTTCATCATTTTCTACCGTTGTTTGAAAGGAATTTGTTGGTTGCGGAGAATTGCTGTAGTGGCATTTATATTTCTTGAAGGTTGGACCAAGGATACTTCATTTTCACTATTTGAAGACTAGTTAACCTCTTTGAAAATTTCACGACTCGATTGACCACGTGTTTGTGCTTGAGAGGTTTGAGCTTGGTATAGCTGTGAGCATGATTGATCCAAGGTTTTTTTAACCAAAGTTGACAAATAAACATTATAGAAGGAAGTGATTCCATTTTAGAGGGTAATTTCATAAGTGAAATAGACTTTTGATCCATAACCATTGATGTGATGTAATCTTGTAAAATGTCAACATTAATTCCAAAATGAAGAAATATCTTTGTGGGATAAGAGCCAAAAAAAAATACTTTTCGAGTGGGAACTAAAGCGTTTTATTTCATCATGAATAATCTTTGCCCAATTTAGTTGAGTGTTAGAATAAATGGCATAAAGAGCTTTATAGTTGTAATCGTACAATTTTTCATAACTCCCGGTGCGAGGCAACACAGTGTGAAGAAGTATTTTATTAATTATTCAAGCATGGGGTCGTAAATTCATTGATGTATTTTCCGTGTTTAGAATATGGAATTTGTAGCTAGTTGAACCGTATGCTTAATCACAATGGTGCACAATATCTAAAGAAGTTCCATGACCATTACACTCTAAAATAGCTCCTAGATCTTGATAATTGAGTACTATATCAACTCCTAATACCCTACTCTATAAAATTCTTTCTTCGGTTTTATATGGAGGTGTATAAAAATATCTGTAGAGATTTGCATAGAACAATTTGACGAAATGGGTAAATTTTTACCTTATTTTTCCTTTCATCAATCAAGGAGAGGAATCCATATTCTCATGCTAAATCCTCTATGCCAAAAGTAGCGAAATCTTCCATCTTGTAGAAAGTCACTTGAAAGATTAGTTTATCATTTAATTTGTTAAAGATTAGAAGATTTTTGGCACTTCCATTAAGCCATTCCAAGATTTGAGCATCTAAGGCAAATTCAAAATGAGCCGGATTGGAGGAAAAGGAGGCCGGAGCTTCGCCTTTGCTTTGTTTGGGACGAGCAATATGGATTTATCATCTTGGAGCTATTGAAAATTTGTTTGGATTTAGGATTTTTGAAGAGGAAAAGTGAAATGATGAATAAGCACGATGAAAAAAGGTAGTTATGCCGACAGGTTTGCGAAGTTCAGTCGACTAAGAAACAAGTTTAATCGACTAAAAACACCTATTTTAGAAGAAGAGAGTTAGTGGGGAATTTTTTTTATACAGGTTCAGTCGACTGGCAATCTGGTTCAGTTAACTGAATCTGTGTAAGTTTGTTTTTTTGGTTTTGTTTGAAAAATATTATGCACAGGTATGTCGAATATAAACTAAAATTATATATTTTATTGTTTAAATCAATTTTTGATATACATAACTTGTTGTTATTATATATATATATATATATATATAACAAAATATTGTCATAACTTATTGATTATCTTTTGAATCATCAAACCTGTTATCGTAAGGTGATTCCAAGAGTTAGGTTCCACCTTGGTATCTTCAAATAATGGTCGAAGTGAAGACCATGTGTTATACTTAACAGGAGTGTTGTTCCAATTTGACGTGGACTCCCAGGAATTTTTCGGTGGAGTGTTGATAATAATCGAAGACTCAGTAATACGTGGACTACATTGACGAATGTTGTTTCTTGTCGAAGAATGACTGCAAAAAGCAAGTATGCATCGCTCCAAAAAATTCAGATGCACACCTTAACGCCTTTGTTGGTAGTACTCCTTTTGGCCATTCATCATCTCTTGTTGGTAATGATGTATTTCATTGATTTTATTGTGAGTGTCTAGCTCCAAAACTCTTCTTATCTTCTTTCCTCTAGGAGAGAATCCGATATGACTAGAAGGAGAATGGGTAATATAAACAGATGGTGATTTTAAAGAATGAGGAGTTGGAAGTTTTGGAGATGGATATTCACTACAAGAAGAAGGAGAGCTAAAATCGAGAGTGGAATGAGCGGACTCATAATTATCTGACATTGTTTAAACGATAATTTTTAACTTATCTTTCCTTTTTTACTTTGTTTTTATATACAGAGACTATATATATATATATATATATATATATATATTAGATTTTTACTAATTGTAGGAATTGTGATTTCTAGTTCTATGTTCTTTCTTTTCTTATATTTAGTAAACAATTGTATTCCTCATAAAATTTAGTTACTTAATGATGTCCAATGGTTTTATTCTCAAATATCTGATAATGGCTTAGCGTGATATTAAGAGAGAAATACTTTATGTATCTAAGTCAGTAAGTGAGCATGTTCTAAGATTACGATGAAGGTTTAAAAAAGTAGTTACACAAAGGGGTTTAGTAAATATATCTAATATTTGTTTGTCTGAAGTAACAAATTCTAAAGATATTTTCTCTTTTTCAACATTATCACGCAAGAAATGATGCCTGATGTCAATGTGTTTAGTTCTCGAGTGATTAACGGGGTTTTTTCGTAAATTATTGCACTCATGTTATCACAAAAAATAGAAGATTTGTTTAGATATATTCTACAATCCAATAAAGTTTGTTGCATATATAACACTTGAGCGCAACCTAGTGCTGCAGATTGAAACGACCCGTAATTTTGAGCAATATCAATTTAATAATCTTTGTTAATAATTAAATTGATTTGATCATTTTACATTATAAATTGATAAGTTAGAATTCTTTTAAAGCTTAATAATAATAATTTGACAATATCTATTAACATTTTTCTTAACAACATAAAATTGGCAAGTTTAATTCTTTTGGAAACTAATAATATTTTAATTTGGAAATATTTATTCTAGCAATTTAAAATTGGTAAGATTTATTTTTTCAAAAGTTAATCAAAATGTTTTCTATTATAATATATATATATATATATATATTGATATATATTGTAAATAAGAAGTCTCTAATGTAATAAAAGCTTTGTATTCAAATTGTAATATATATGAATATATATATCGTGGTTTGATATTGTGTTTTAAAATTTAATATAGTAATTATCAAAACTAATGATTAAAAATATTTTCCATTTGAAATGTGTATATATATATTTATATATTTGTATATATAATAGAAATGGGAAAAATTATCGTTTTGAACTTAATTAAGTGTTTCCAAACTTTATTATATATATAATTTTTAATTTGAAAATTTTAATTTGAATTAATACTTTGTAAGGTGATATTTAAGATTTAAATTTTAATAACAAGGATAATTTCTTATTTAATATAGTTATATATTTTAAACTTGAGTTTTAAATTAGATTTAAATTTAAAAAGTTCAATTGTTTTAATATTCTTTCCTTTTAAAATTTTAACATAAGATAAATTTGGTTTAGGAATTTTATATATAAAGTTAAAATAAAATCCTCAGGCTTATAAATATATGATTCATTTAATTTGATCAAAGTATAAGTTATTTATAAATAAATGTTCACATAAATTAATATGTATATTTACTAAAATCTAAAGCATAAATTATAACAAAGATAAGTACACATTATAATCATGTAAATATTACATAATTACATACATAGCTTAAATAAATTATTAAAAAGGAAAGTAACATTTGTAAAACATTAATTAAGCATTAAAAGACTTGTAAACATTTTAATATATGTTAGAGACATTTGTAAACATATAGGCTTAGGTGTAAGTTAACTAAAGCATTAAAGAGACAAATGTCAATTCTCTTGATAATTTAATTTAAAATTAAATTGTAAAATATGAAGAAGAGATTTATTTTTAATCTTCAGCTAAAAATTCTTTCTTCTTTTGAACAAAAACATAACACAAATCAAAGATTAAAAGAAAGAAAATCTAGAAAATACAAATCAGAGGCAAGCAAGTTTAATTAACAGCAAGATGTAAAATTCAATAGCAACAGGATTTTATTCAACATGCAAAATGGAATTCAAGAGCCTGGAAAACAAACTTTTTTTCTCTGACTTCTGCTTTAATCAGTGAGTAACAATATTTTAAAAGCAGTTTATTGTTGGATTTCATTTTGTTATGTGTACGAAATCATGATGATTTGCCTAGATTCTTGGATTTAAATTGACGCATGTAGGTTTATGAGTGATTGATGATTGTGAGGTGCCTGTAAACATAAAATATATACCCTGTGTAATAGTAACAGGTTCAATTTTCATAATAAAATCAATAACTCAATGTTGAATTCGAATTGGCTTATGATTTGTAAACAAATGTAGTTTGAAATCATGCAACATTTCATCTAAAAATAATTATAGGTTTTTAAAATGAATAATTGGCTTAAAATTTTGAATTCACAGTAAAAAAATAAATTTGGGTCAAATATTTATTATTTCAAGTTTTAAGTTTTGATTTCATAATTGAATTACAAATAAAAAAATCATGATTTTTGAGGTATGTATCGTGCTTTTTAGTTTGGTTTTTGGAGTGAATTCTCGGGTTGTCTATTTTGGAAAATTGGCCAAATTACGGAGAACGACGACGAACTTGATGACGTGGTTGAGCATGAAGGTCGGGGGGAAGTAGGAGTTCATCAGAAAATTAGTTTTGGGATTTTTAGATGGCCTACGTGGTCTTGCGAAGGCAGTGTAGGGTTTTATTACCCATTTTTGGTGACGTTTTTGCTGAAGCTTTTTCGGCACCGAGAGCGACTTGGTGGCGATCGCGAGGGTTGCGATAGGTTCAGGGAGACGTGAGGGAGCTACAGTTGAGATGGCGGTTTTACTTGAGGCTGGGGTGGTGGTTGACTTTCTAGTGAAGTTTGTTTCGAGCTAATGGGTTTAGAGGGTCTAAATTTGATTCTTGAATGAATCGAGGAAGTTAGATGATCGATGAGGTCGTCGTGGTTGAAGTCGACTTGACGGAGGCAAGAGCGAAGTCCATCGACGTTCGGCGCCACTGTGCACGTTGACGTGCACGGTTGCGTGTATCTAGATTTGGTTTTGGGAAAGAGAATGCATGCTCGGGGTTATCCTCGGGAACGATCGAGTTTTTACTCGAAGCAGGGGAGTAG
Organism: Allium cepa; assembly: GCA_030765085.1. Taxonomy (NCBI): domain Eukaryota; kingdom Viridiplantae; phylum Streptophyta; class Magnoliopsida; order Asparagales; family Amaryllidaceae; genus Allium; species Allium cepa. The sequence continues at coordinate 275,353,016 of CM060937.1, read as the reverse complement.
TGGAGGGAAGGGTCTCGAGTATGCATCGGGATTCAAGAGGGGTTCGCTCGGGTTTAAAATGTTCAGGCTTTAGATTACAGGATGCTTAAGTTTTTTTTCAAAACAAAGGAATTTGGTTTTTAAATTGTTTCCCAGTTTTTAAAACAAAGGTAAAACAAGATTTTACTTATAAGATATATTTGTTCCCAAGTATAAGTTTTGATAAGTTTATATATTGAAAATATAAAGTTTTTTTTTAAAAGATCGAAAAGTAGATTTTCAAAATGATTATTTATATTTAAATTTATTTAATAACTTAGAAAAGTTTCAAAGTTTTAAATGTAAATTGAATGTTAAAATTGATTTAAATATAATTGATTTCTAAAGTAATTTATCTTAAATAAAGTTAAATGATAAAGATTTAGAGGTCAATTACTGTGAAGATTTATCTTAAGAAATTAAGAGTTTTGATTAATTGAAGATAAATAAATTTATGAAAATAATTAAGATAATTCAATTATTATTAATAGTTAAAGTGTTATTGGTTAATATAAATGATTTGATTAAGATAAATGAATTCTTAATTAAGGATCTTTTTAATATAAGAAGTTAAAGAATTATTTAATTAAACTTAAATGATTAGTTAAATAACCGATTAAGAAATTAATTAGTGATTAATTAGGGATAATCGCCTATGATTTAAGCTGATTAAGTGTAATTACTTGGTGAAGTAATTAAGTGATTAATTACTGGAGGTCATTAAGTAAAGAGAAATTATTTAACAAAGTAATTAGAGGTTAATTACTTTATGAAAGTAATTGGGTAGAAATGATTAAAGGGATAATCACTTGTTTTAATATTTAAAGAATTAATTAATATAATTAATTAAAGGTTTAAATTTATTTATTAATTGAAGACTAATTAATTAATTAAAGGTTTAAATTAATTGAAGATTAATTAATTAATTAAAGGATTAAAAGTACTTAATAAAGTGATTAATTACTTGTTAGATAATTAATTAGAAAGGATTTGATTAATGGAAGTAATTATTAATTAAATAATTAATTAGTCATTAATAATTAAAGGATAATTAATCTATAATTAAGTTTCAATTACTAAATGTAATTAAAGAGTAATTAATCAAGTGTGATTAATTAAAAAGTGATTAACCAAGGTGTGATTAAAAAAAAGATAATTAAGAGATAATTACTTGGTATAATTTAGAAGTAATTAATCAAGATGATTAATTAAAAATTGTAATTAAGGAATAATTACTTAAGGTAATTAAGAAATAATTAATCAAGGGGGATTAATTAAAGTGGATAATTAAGTGATGTTTAGTTAATTAATTTGTAATTAATTAATGAATAAGTAATTTGGATTGATGATAATCCAAGTGATTAAGTAAGGAATTAATTTAATTAAGAATTAATTAAATTAGTTAAGAGTGGTCCAAACTTGTTTATGGATGAATAATGATTGGATGATAAATATCATTGGTGAGTTAATTATATTGGATGATATTGTATGTCATTAGTTGATCTGTAATGATTTGAATGTGATATATCTGAGATGTGATATATATATATGCTGCTTTGTGATATGTGTAGATGAATTTGATAATAGTGAATTATCTATCCGTGTGTTATGAATCATCCATTTATGTTAAGTAATATTCTTAATATCTACTGTTTAAACCCTTAAGTACAACTTGGACATTAAAATGGCATTTTGGATTTGGTGAGACCAGGATTGGGTTTTATATCTGAAAACCACATCGATCCAAATTAACGTTAGGACGTAAATCCAAGTGAAGTGAAGACTCGAAGTGTAATAACTATGTATCGTTATAACTCCGAGGGTGATTCCAGAATGAGTTTAACGAAGATAGTACTTTCAAATCCGAGATGAAGATTCAGAGTGCAAGGGCTATTGTCGTTAACTCTGAGGGTGATTCCAAAATGAGTGTAACGAGATAGTGCATTCGGTTCCGTTCGAACCCGGAATGAACTTGTATAGATTGAATGCTTTCAGAACATCGTCAGGTGGACGATGAGCATTCTAAGATAAATGTGTCCTATAAAGGTAATCGCAGCCTCAAGCCTCATCAACCGGGAATGGCTAAAACAGGGGAGGTGCAGCAAGGTTAAGTGGGTCATGCCTAAGTAGGACTAGATCTTCCCCTGTCCAGATGTCCGTTTTTATTTCGGCTGTGTGGGCAGTTGGATCTGCAGCCAACTGCGGGGCTGTCTTGTTCGGGACTATTCAGTAAGGAATGGTCCCGACCTTGTGTTGCAAGGGAGTTAGGATGGCTCCTCGGTACGGTGATCTAGGCCACATACTATGACGGACGGTACTCCAGTAGCCCTGCCATTGTTGGAAACCCATTCTTCCTACGTGCCCTTATGGTTTTGTTTGTATTACCCACTTTTGTGGCTAGTTGCTAGAATTTAATAGATGTAACAATTTCGGCTATTTCATATTTACTTGAAAACCCTAGATACTATTATAATATCACTGGATTTCCTATCAAATGTTTTGGTTAGCGTAAGATAAAAACTTTTCCATGTTTATGTGTGGGAAGTCTTACGTGATGCCTTTCTTTTCAAAGGATTTTCTAAATTTAAGCAATTTTAAACCGATTACTCACACCAGACTCCTGTCTGACCCAAGTGTTTATTTTCTGTTTTATTAAACTCTTGGGTACTCATATTATGTATGAGTAGTCAAGTGATTCAGGTTATCCTTGACGAATTTTGGAGAAGCTTTGGAGCAGGAGGCTTCAGTGTGTAGATATATAGATAGAGTTTCCGCTGTGATGTTATTCTGTTTTGATGTTTTTGTAATGTACATTAGACAGAAATGTTATAACTGTCTAAATTGAGATGTATAGTTGTGTACTCTAATGTATATGATACTATATATATGTTATATATTATATTTCATTCGTTCCGCTGCGAGATTCTGATGTGTTGTTGTTCTTTCTTCTCTCTCTTTTCTTCTTCTATACCTTTCTTTCTTAAGTAATGATGCGTCTTCCGTGTGATAGAAAGGCGGGTCGCTACAGTTGGTCTCAGAGCGCTAGGTTGAGTAAAGACCTAGGCTTTGGAGTGACTTCTTTCTTGAGAGAGCGTACTTGTAATTTTTATATATGGATATATTTATAAATCTACCTAATCTATTGGGTTATCTGTTCGGATTTTCCAACGTAGGTTATAGAGGTAGATAAGGTAGGAGTGTGTGTAACACGACTACCACTAATAGAAGAGGCTCATATGTTGTGGTTGGAGGTATATCTGTTGAGATTGTAGATCTAATACCGTCTCGAATAAGCTTTGTCGATTGGTGAAAGGATTTCATTGATCCCAGACAAAGTCTTTTCAAGGATTAGTGTATATTCTTGAAGTGTGAGGTTGATTTGCTCTCGAGTGAGCGGGATTTCCAAGAGTTGAATTTGTCAGCTGAGTAGAAGCAGAGGATGGTATCTTGGTGACTTCAGGAAGGAATAGCTGTGTCATGAGATGTAGTAACTATAGATGGTTCTGAAGATGTTCCTTTTGGAACCAGATTTAGATGGTATCGAAGGAATAGTGATGCCTACTGTAGGGAAGATTCAGATGTTAAGGAATCTTCTGGATCTCAAGTAAGGGAATCTTATCTATATTGGAGTATGAGACTAAGGACGATGAGTTACCTCATTTTGGACATGGTCTCATTTTTTCCCTTAATAAGAACAAGTGGTTGGTGTTTGGTTTGGAGCCGAGTTTCTTGAGAAGATGACTACCCGTCTCAAGGATCTTTTAGTGGAATTGGGTGATAGTTTTGAGTTTCAAGGAGCTTTTGGTTAAGGAAGATCTTTTTGCTTAGCAGAATCATTGAAATGAAGTTTGGAAGCAACAACGTGAACCCGTTTCTTCGATGATTCAAAAATCTTTCGAATTTTACTATCGACAGACCGGGCAGATAGCGAAGGCTTATCCATTTCTTCTGGAGGCCCAGCAGAGCAGGATATTTGTTGGAAGTGACCTGTCAGTTTTTCTGGTAGATAAGCCATTCTGGAAAGATTGATCTCGCTTACGAAAGCTGTTCTAGTTGGGAAGATAGTTCTTTGGAATCTGAACTGGGTAAGATCACAAAAGTGACTTGGGATTAGTTTGGGAATCTTTGAGTATTCTTTTGTTTGATATTTGAGGAACCTCATATGGAGGTAAAAGCTATTAAAGTAGTAAGAGATTATCCAAAGGTTTTTGAGGAAACCAGAGGTCTACCCGCATCAGAGTTTGAATTTCTTATCGACTTGGATTCCAGGAGCAATATTGATGGTTCAACCATGTAGAGGGATGACTCTTAGAATAAGAAGAGTTTAGTGAAGCAGCTCAGGATTCTTGAAGAGGATTTGATTAGACCTAATTTTCTAGTTAAGATTCTACTGGGATGTTTTGACCGAGTGGAATGGTCACTTAGATTTTATGGGTCGGATAGACAGTGTATGGAGAAATTTTTTGCTCGAGTTCTTCGATAGCATTCTCAGCTACTCTAGATCAGAGTTGTGTAAAGCGAGATAACGGTTATTCTAGAATGGGAGCAACTGGGTGTTGTAGTAAGGGATTTCTACAGGAAATTCAAGTATGAAGGAATTTTCAGGATTTGAAGGCAAGGTTGTCAAGTGCAACTGTTTGGCTATTGTAGATAAGAGATGTAGACTTGAAGCACACTAATTCTTGTGGAGTAGAGTTGTGTTTTGAATTTCGGAAATTTTTTGAGAGAATCATTTTGTTGAGAAGGATCTGGAAATTGGTTTGATTTTGGTCCAGTTTGTTTCATAAAGAAATCAGCAAGGGTTAAGCTGATCAGGAAAGATGGAGGTGACTCAGGAGCATCAGAAGAGTTATGCAGTTAAGAATTGAGGAGATTTGGAATTAGAAGTTGGAATTTGGATACTGCTTTAGTTATATCCGACCAAGGAGATATAAGATTTGGTAAAATTGGAGAGCTAGCTCCGGAAGTATTTTGAGGTTTTCCTGTGTTCTCTAGAGATTAGATTTTGATCTACAGGATTGAATTGCCAGTTCGTATAGCTGGAATTCATTGCACGTATCTCTAAGGAATACGTGTTTGATTCATCTAGTGATAGAATCAACAGTTCAGAAGCATCTGGTAGTTGAGCTGGTCTTGAGTTTAGTCTGATATCTTGTTCATATTTATAGGTCCAGATGAGAGGAGTTCTGGGTTATAGTAGTGTAGTTACTTAAGGTTCTATAGAGCGAGTATTCCAGTATAGGTACCTGGAAACTCTTGATAATATTAGGAAGTTCTATCCGGAATTTTGTTTGGATAGTTAAAATTGTTTGTTTGAATTGGTTGCTATGGTTGCTATGATTGATAGTGTATGATTTATTTGTATGATTGCTGTTTGAAGTTAAAAATTTTTGCTGGGTTATTAAATTATCTTTGCTTTTAAATTTCGGGGACGAAATTCTTCTAAGGGGGGAGGAATGTGACGACCCGGAATTTTAAGCAATATTAATATAATAATCTTTGTTTTTAATTAAATTGATTTGATCATTTTACATTATAAATTGATAAGTTAAAATTCTTTTAAAGGTTGATAATAATAATTTGAAAATATCTATTAACATTTTTCTTAACAACATAAAATTGGCAAGTTTAATTCTTTTGGAAACTAATAATATTTTAATTGGAAATATTTATTCTAGTAATTTAAAATTGGTAAGATTTATTTTTCAAAAGTTAATCAAAATGTTTTCTATTTATAATATTTATATATATATATTGATATATATTGTAAATAAGAAGTCTCTAATGTAATGAAAGCTTTGTATTCAAATTGTAATATATATGAATATATATATTGCGGTTTGATATTGTTTTTAAAATTTAATATAGTAATTATCAAAAGTAATGATTAAAAATGTCTTCCATTTTAAATGTGTGTGTGTATATATATATTTGTATATATATTAGAAATGGGAAAAATTATTGTTCTGAACTTAATTAAGTGTTTCCAAACTTTATTATATATACAATTTGTAATTTTAAAATTTTAATTTGACTTAATACTTTTTAAAGGTGATATTTGAGATTTAAATTTTAATAACAAGGATAATTTCTTATTTAATATAGATATATATATATATATTTTGAACTTGAGTTTTAAATAAGATCTAAATTTAAAAAGTTCAATTGTTTTAATATTCTTTCCTTTTAAAATTTTAACATGAGATAAATTTAGTATAGGAATTTTATATAAAAAGTTAAAATAAAATCCTCAAGCTTATAAATATATGATTTATTTAATTTGATCAAAGTATAAGTTATTTATAAATAAATGCTTACATTAATTCATATGTATATTTACTAAAATCTAAATCATAAATTATAAAAAAGATAAGTACACATTATAATCATGTAAATATTACATAATTACATACATAGCTTAAATAAATTATTAAAAAGGAAAGTAACACTTGTAAAACATTAATTAAGCATTAAAACACTTGTAAACATTTTAATATATGTTAGAGACATTTGTAAACATATAGGCTTAGGTGTAAGTTAACTAAAGCATTAAAGAGACAAATGTCAATTCTCTTGATAATTTAGTTTAAAATTAAATTTTAAAATATGAAGAAGAGATTTATTTTTAATCTTTAGCTAAAAATTCTTTCTTCTTTTGAACAAAAACATAATATAAATCAAAGATTAAAAGAAAGAAAATCTGGAAAATTCAAACCAGAGGCAAGCAAGTTTAATCAATAGCAAGACGTAAAATTCAACAGGATTTTATTCAACATGCAAAATGGAATTCAAGAGCCTGGAAAACAAACTTGTGTTCCCTGACTTCTGCTTTAATCAGTGAGTAAACATATTTTAAAAGCAGTTTATTGTTGGATTTCATTTTGTTATGTGTATGAAATCATGATGATTTGCCTGGATTCTTGGATTTAAACAGATGCATGTAGGTATATGAGTGATTGATGATTGTGAGGTGCCTGTAAACATAAAATATATGCCCTATGTAAAAGTAACAGGTTCAATTTTCATAATAAAATCAATAACTCAAAGTTGATTTCGAATTGACTTATGATTTGTAGACAAAAGTAGTTTGAAATCATGCAACATTTCATCTAGAAATAATTATAGGTTTTTAAAATGGATAATTGGCTTAAAATTTTGAATTCACAGTAAAAAAATAAATTTAGTTAAGATATTTATTATTTCAAATTTTAAGTTTTGATTTCATAATTGAATTACAAATAAAAAATCATGATTTTTGAGGTACGTATCATGATTTTTAGTTTGGTTTTTGGAGTGAATTCTCGGGTTGTCTATTTTGGACAAATTGGCCAAATTACGGTGAATGATGGCGAACTTGATGACGTGGTTGAGCATGAAGGTTGAGGGCAAGTAGGAGTTCATCAGAAAATTAGTTTTGGGATTTTTAGATGGCCGACTTGGACTTGCAAAGGAAATGTAGGGTTTTATTACCCAGTTTTGGTGACGTTTTTGCTGAAGCTTTTTCGGCATCGAGAGCGACTCGGTGGCGATTGCGAGGGTTGCGATAGGTTCAAGGAGACATGAGGGAGCTACGGTTGAGATGGCGGGTTTTATCGAGGCTGGGGTTGCCGTGGTGGTCGACTTTCTAGTGAAGTTTGTTTCGAGCTGATGGGTTTAGAGGGTCGAAATTCGATTCTTGAATGAATCGAGGAAGTTGCATGATCGATGAGGTCGTCGTGGTTGAAGTCGACTTGACGGAGGCAAGAGCGAAGTCCACCGATGTTCGGTGGTGCTGTGCACGTTGATGTGCACGGCTGCGTGTATCTGGATTTGGTTTTGGGAAAGAGAACGCATGCTCGGGGTTATCCTCGGGAACGATCGAGTTTTTACTCGAAGTAGGGGAGTAGTGGGGGGAAGGGTCTCGAGTTTGCATCGAGATTCAAGAGGGGTTTGCTAGGGTTTAAAATGTTCAGACTTTAGATTACAGGATGCTTAAGTTTTTTTTAAAACAAAGGAATTTGATTTTTAAATTGTTTCCCAGTTTTTAAAACAAAGGTAAAACAAGATTTTACTTATAAGATATATTTGTTCCCAAGTATAGGTTTTGATAAGTTTATATATTGAAAATATAATGTTTTTTTAAAAAAGATCGAAAAGTAGATTTTCAAAATGATTTTTTATATTTAAATTTATTTAATAACTTAGAAAAGTTTCAAAGATTTACATGTAAATTGAATGTTCAAATTGATTTAAATATAATTGATTTCTAAAGTAATTTATCTTAAATAAAGTTAAATGATAAAGATTTAGAGATCAATTATAATAAAGATTTATCTTAAGAAATTAAGAGATTTGATTAATTGAGGATAAATAAATTTGTGAAAATAATTAAGATAATTCAATTAGTATTAATAATTAAAGTGTTATTGGTTAATATAAATGATTTAATTAAGATAAATGAATTCTTAATATAAGAAGTTAAAGAATTATTTAATTAAACTTAAATGATTAGTTAAATAATTTGTTAAGAAATTAATTAGTGATTAATTAGGGATAATCACCTATGATTTAAGTTGATTAAGTGTAATTACTTGGTTTACTTACTGAAGGTCATTAAGTAAGGATAAATTATTTAACAAAGTAATTAGAGGTTAATTACTTTATGAAAGTAATTGGGTAGAAGTGATTAAAGGGTTAATCACTTGTGTTATTAATTAAAGAATTAATTAATATAATTAATTAATTAAAGGTTTAAATTTATTTATTAATTGAAGACTAATTAATTAATTAAAGGTTTAAATTAATTGAAGACTAATTAATTAATGAAAGGATTAAGTAATTAATAAAGTGATTAATTACTTGTTAGATAATTAATTAGAAAGGATTTGATTAATGGAGGTAATTATTAATTAAATAATTAATTAGTAACTAATAATTAAAGGATAATTAATCTATAATTAAGTTTAATTACTAAATGTAATTAAAGAGTAATTAATCAAGTGTGATTAATTAAAAAGTGATTAATCAAGGTGTGATTAAAAAAAAGATAATTAAGAGATAATTACTTGGTATAATTTAGAAGTTATTAATCAAGATGATTAATTAAAAATTGTAATTAAGGAATAATTACTCAAAGTAATTAAGAAATAATTAATCAAGGGGGATTAGTTAAAGTGGATAATTAAGTGATGTTTAGTTAATTAGTTTGTAATTAATTAATGAATAAGTAAGTTGGATTGATGATAATCCAAGTGATTAAGTGAGGAATTAATTTAATTAAGAATTAATTAAATTAATTAAGAGTGGTCCAAACTTGTTTATGGATGAATAATGATTGGATGATAAATATCGTTGGATGAGTTAATGATATTGGATGATATTGTATGTCATAACTTGATCTGTAATGATTTGAATGTGATATATCTGAGATGTGATATATATATGTTGCTTTATGATATGTGTGGATGAATTTGATAATAGTGAATTATCTATCTGTGTGTTATGAATCATCCATTTATGTTAACTAATATTCTTAATATCTACTGTTTAAACCCTTAAGTACAACTTGGACATTAAAATGGCGTTTTGGATTCAGTGAGACCGGGATCGGGTTTTATATCTGAAAACCACATCGATCCAAATTAACGTTAGGTCGTAAATCCAAGTGAAGTGAAGTGAAGACTCGAAGTGTAAGAACTATGTATCGTTATGACTCCGAGGGTGATTCTAGAATGAGTTTAACGAAGATAGTACTTTCAGATTCGAGATGAAGATTCTGAGTGCAAGGGCTATTGTCGTTAACTCTGAGGGTAATTCCAAAATGAGTGTAACGAGATAGTGCCTTCGGTTCCGTTCGAACCCGGAACGGACTTGTATGGATTGAATGCTTTCAGAACATCATTAGGTGGACGATGAGCACTCTAAGATAAATGTTTCCTATAAAGGTAATCGCAGCCTCAAGCCTCATCACCGGGAATGGCTAAAACATGGGAGGTGCAGCAAGGTTAAGTGGGTCATGCCCAAGTAGGACAAGATCTACCCCTGTCTAGATGTCCATTTTTATTTCGGCTGTGTGGGCAGTTGGATCTGCAGCCAACTGCGGGGTTGTCTTGTTCGAGACTATTCAGTAAGAAATGGTCCCGGCCTTGTGTTGCAGGGGAGTTAGGGTGGCTCCTCGGTACGGTGATCTAGGCCACGTACTGTGACGGAGGTACCCTAGTAGTCCTGCCATTGATGGAAACCCATTCTTCTTACGTGCCCCTATGGTTTTGTTTGTATTACCCACTTTTGTGGCTAGTAGCTGGAATTTAATAGATGTAACAATTTCGGCTATTTCATATTTACTTGAAAACCCTAGATACTATTATAATATCACTGGATTTCTTATCAAATGTTTTGGTTAGCGTAAGGTAAAAACTTTTCCATGTTTATGTGTGGGAAGTCTTACGTGATACCTTTCTTTTCAAAGGATTTTCTAAAGTTAAGCAATTTTAAACCGTTTACTCACACCAGACCCCTGTCTGACCCAAATGTTTATTTTCTGTTTTATTAAACTCTTGGGTACTCATATTATGTATGAGTAGTCAAGTGATTCAGGTTATCCTTGACGAATTTTGGAGGAGCTTTGGAGCAGGAGGCTTCACTGTGTAGATATATAGATAGAGTTTCCGCTATGATGTTATTCTATTTTGATGTTTTTGTAATGTACATTAGACAGAAATGTTGTAACTATCTAAATTGAGATGTATAGTTGTGTACTCTGAGTATATGATACTATATATATGTTATATATTATATTTCATTCGTTCTGCTGTGAGATTCTGATGTGTTGTTGTTCTTTCTTCTCTTTCTTTTCTTCTTCTATCCCTTTCTTTCTTAAGTAATGATGCGTCTTCCTAGTGATAGAAAGGCGGGTTATTCTACCTCACATGTGGACAATGAAATACAATTTTGTTTTTTTACTAAACCATGATACCAAAGATTGACTGATAAAGTGACAAGTTTCACTTGTACTTTTTCAATATGATCTACAACAACCAAAATCATCATCGCTATATAATACGAGTTCGAAGGACAGTCTTTTAGATAAAAAAAGTCCATAATCTTTAGTATTTGATAAATATTATCAAATTCTTTTAACTGCTTGTAGTGTGTTTCTTTGGGATTAGCTTGAAAACGGACACATAAACAAACACTCATTATAATGTTAGGCCTATTGGCAATTAAATATAATAAAGATCCTATCATACTTTTATATAATTTTTGTTCAACATCTTTATCATTTTCATCTTTGTCTAAGTAAGTACTAGTACTCATAGGAGTAGCTTTACTACTAGCATTATCCATTCCAAAATGTTTAATTTAATCTTTATAATACTTTTCTTGATAGATAAATAATCCGCTTTTTAATTATTTAAGTTGTAGTGCTAAGAATTAATTTAATTCTTCCATATGTGACATTCAAATTCATTTTTCATAATTTGTGAATATTCATCACATAAGTTTTTATTAGTTGATCCAAAAATAATATCATCTACATATATTTGTACTACTAGAATATTGTTTTCATTTGTTTTTATAAATAGAGTAGAATCAACTTTGCCAATTTGAAAACCAGATTCTAAAAGATATGATTTTAATCTTTTATACCAAGCTCGAGGAGCTTGTTTAAGACCATAAGTGCTTTTTGTAATTTAAATACATGATTTGGAAATTGTTCATGTACAAACAATGGTGGTTGCTCAACATAAACATTTTCTTTAATGTATCCGTTTAAAAAGTGCCTTTAACATCCATTTGATATGATATGAAGTTATAATGGCAAGCAAATGCTAAGAAAATTCTTATAGCTTCAAGACATGCTACAGGAGCGAAGGTCTCTTCATAATCAATTCCATCTTCCTAAGAATATCCCTGAGCTACAATTCTTGCTTTATTTCGAAGTATACCACCATTTTCTTCCAGTTTATTTTTGAAAATCCATTTAGTTCTAATAACAGATTGATCATTGGGTCTTGAAACAAGTTCCTATACATTATTACGTTAAAATTGATTTAGTTCTTCCTGCATTGCTATTATCGATAATCATCTATAGATGTTGCTTTAATGTTTTTGGTTCAAAGTTTGAAATAAAAGCTACATGTCCCATTTGATTTAATTGATTGAGTATTGATACTTTTGTATTAATGTCTCCTATAATATTATCTATTGAACAATCTTTTAAAATTCTAGGGGGGATTTTAATTCAATATGATCAGTATTTATTGATTCTATTTGTTCATTATTTAGTTAATTTAAGTTTTCTTCATCTTCTTTAATATTGTTAAAATTTTCATCAAATGACAAATTTAATGTTTCTTCAATTTTGTTAGATTTTTTATTAAATTTTTTATTTTTTTACTTTGATCTGAGTATCTTACGAAGATTCCTTCATCGGCTTTAGGATCAAACTTTCTCATAGGATCATTTGCATTTAAAATAAAACATTTGGATCCGAAAATTTTAAAATAAGATACTTTTGGTTTTCTTCCAAAAAATAGTTCGTAAGGAGTATTTTTGGTCAAGGCCTTAAAGAACGATTTAGAACATAGCATGCAGCAGCAACAGCTGTTGCCCAAAATTTTTGAGGTAAATTACTACTACAAAGAAGATTTCTTGCACATTCTTGAAGAATTCTATTTTTATTTCTACAACACCATTTTGTTGTGGTGTCCTAGAAAATGAAAAATTATGACTTACCCCCTTTTTATTACAGAATTTTTGAAATGATTCATTTTCAAATTCTCCACCATGATCGCTTCTAATTGTTTCGATTTTAAATCTTTTAGATTTGAAATACATTTTGAAAAGATTTTAAATGTTTCAAAAGGTTCACTTTTACGTTTTAAAAAAAGGTCCACGTATATTGTGGAAAATCATCAACTATAACAAAAACGTATTTATTATGATTAAGTGATCTAATTTTCTATAACGACCTTGACTCGACCTTCGAAAATCGGCACCCGTACTTCACTTGTACTCGAATGACGCAGATTCAAACACCGAATCTGGTTCGCCGAAGCTTATAACAAATTAAGTATAACAACACTGCAGAAGAAAAAGAATATCATTGATATACAATATTCGATACAACATTCTGATACAATGAATATCAATACAAATATCAGAGATAGAATATAACAGCGGTATAAAGTTTTTGACAAAGGAACACCAATATTAACTTCAATAGAAGAGAGAGATTGAGAATCCAGTATTGCATCTCCATTCAAATGCTCCAAAGCTCCAAACTAAGATAGCTTGAACTAAGTGCTCGAACCACCATCATCGAGGCATCATGCAAGGTCAGTCCGGAATGTTGAAGAGGAACAATTGTTATCGCCAAAACCAAAGGCTGGATGCTATCGAATTTTACATCTACCGTTCAACTATCTGAAAAAAATCCAACTCTAGACTGCCTGTATGGAAAATTGTAGGCACCCAGAGTTTAGATAGGAAACAAGAAACTCCGGGTCAATCATGGGACTGGCATGACCAAACAAAAACAGTTTATATTAAGATAAACAACAAAAGAATTTAAAAAATTGAAAACTGCAATGCTTTTTGAAAAATGAAACTGCCATATGGCCACTCTCCACACACACAATGCAAGTGCACACTTCGAGGAGATTTCTCCTTATGACAGTCAAAAATGCTTGATACGTGAAAACCATTTGATACTATTATTTGTGCATAGTGCAGAAAACCTTTCGAAAGTATAGTATTAATCTTAGCCAGCATACAACCATTATTGTATGCCTACTATAGCTACCATGTTCAATAGCAGGTTACCACCACATTCTATGGTAGGTTATACAACTAAAACCGTATAGAGCGAGTATTATTTCTTTGGATTTCCAACAAATGGTCAGGCTAAGAAACTTCCCCATTAAATGGAACACCTCTGGAGGGACGCCCCCAAGAACCAAAATGGTTCCCCACCACAAGGCCGGGTTACCACTTCCCGGAAGTAACCCTCAAGATATGCCATCCCCGGTCGTAACCAACCTTTTATCCGAGGCGCCTCTTAACCAACAACCACACAGCAATAAGTATGCAAAAACCACATAGGTAAATATCTGGGCTCCATACTATGATACCACCTTTTATCCAAAAGAGATGGACATACCCTAGGGGCGCAACCCCTGCAACCTTGCCGCAAAATTCATGTTTCGACCATTTTCGGATTGTGAGGCTTGATGAAGTCTCATCCACAAAGCTATGCTTTTCATAAAGCCATGCTTTGATCAACAAATGATTAGCAGCACTTCGTATGCCACATTACCAAATTGGGAATGTATCACTAGTAACCATCAACTACATAACCTCTTAGCTCGTATGTCTCAGAGAAGGGTGTTAAGCTAAGAGAATAAATTCTCCGCCACCAAACAAAAATGTATTTGATAGAAACCGGTTTTACATCTCAAAGTGTAATGTCAGACACACATCCATACAAGTCTGTTCTGGATTCGAACAGAACCGAAGAAACTTCCAAAGAAGCCCTTGCAATCCGGGTATTCACAATTCCAATTGGACTCCCCATCACATATGGAGATCTCTATACCGTAGCTACTCAGTGCAGAGTCATTCGACATGTTATCGTATCGTTCTCGTAAATATCCGGTCTCCACCACCGGTCCTCAAATGCTATCCATATCGTCGTATCAATATTCGAAATGGGTTATATGACACAAGGTCCTCTCTCGGCTAAACCGAATAATGAGCGTAATATTTTAAAAACATATGGATATTGGTATTTCAGTTAAGTCACAACTTAAAACCCAAAAAAAATGGTTTAAACAAATTACCATTTCAAATCTTTCTAAACAAAAAGATTCACTTCCCAAAATTCACCCATTTTTCACAAAGATTCGTTCACAGATTTCAAAAAAATTTCCATTTCAAATCCTTTTATAGAAAGGATACACTTTTAAGATCTCTTTTTTAATTTGAAAACAAAGTATACAAATCTTTTAACAAAGATTCATTCATATTCTTTCAAAACAATTTCCCTTTCAAATTAGATTAACTCATCCAATCTTTAAATCAAAGATCTAACTCATAGCTTTCAAAACCATTTCCAAAGATTCATTCATAACTTGGAAAACCATTTTCATTTTAGACTTGAAATCCTTTCAACACAAATTGGAAGTTCTTTCCTCGTTTCGAAAAAAGCCGATTTCATTTATACATGTTAATGTCCTTAGGTTAAATTCAAATTCTCAACACTTTATCTTTAAAATGGTTAAAAACCATATAAACACATTTATAATGTGTATAACATTTTTAAACCAAAATTTCCAAACATAGAATTCAATTTCAAATTTTGAATTCAAATTTAAATCAAATTAGTTAAATTCAAAAACTTAATCAAGATATTCAAAATAACTTTTATTTTTGAAATTCCTTTTCAAAAGCTTTTCACTTTTAACTCAATTTATTTCCAAAACCATTTGGATTTAAAATTCAAATTTAAAACCATTTCAAAAATCTGTGACTTAACCAATTTCCTCGTGCAACCCATATTTGTGTGTGTATGGTGTAGTCCAGGGGTTTCACACAATAGTACAACAACATCATTCATCACAGATTCATGCACAGCAATATCGATAAGCGGTATAATCCTATAACACTTATCTTCATTCACAGATTCAAAGATAAATAATATGCATTCATCACAGATAAATAAGTTGCATTCATCATAGCTTGAATCAAAACAATTCATATCACACAGCATTACATAGTAGAGAAAACAATTCACAGCATTCAATAGAATACAACCATCCAAAAGGAAGATAAACTAATCACCTGATTAATTGAAACCAGATTAATCACTAGTCCAGGTTAATTAATCATTATTTAATTACAGTTCAATTAATTATTCTTAATTAAGTGATTACTCTTAATCACTTGATTAATCAATCATAAATCATCAAATTATTACCCTTAATTACTTTTACTTAGTAATTAATTTTAATAATTAATTACCCCTTAATTACTTTTTTATTAATTAATTACTTTAATTAACCCATAATTATTAATTAAATTAACTTTGGTTAATAAATTAGTCAACCTTAATTTATAAATAATTCAACCTTTAATCATTAAATAATTAGCCTTTAATTATCCCTTAGTTAACTACCCGTACTAAATAAATTAATAAATTAATTAACCCTTAATTACTTACCATTTAATTAACTATTCTTAATTAATAAATTAATCTTAAATAACCTCATTAATTAATTAACTCTTAATTGATTATCTTTTAATTAATTACCAAAATTAATTAACCTTTGATTAGTTAATCACTTTAATTACATTCAATAGTTATTAACAAATCACCTTAATTAATTAATTTATAAATTTAATTAACCCTTAATTAATCTTAAATTAATTACATAAATTAATCACCCTTTAGTTACATTGAAGTAATTAATTTTAAAGTAGTCACATTAAGTAATTAAATTTTGATTACTTACATTATTAAATCAATCTTTGATTAATTTACATTAATTAATCTCTAAATTTTTGAAATAATTGATCTTTAAAATGTTTAATCTTCTGAATTAATTCCTTAATTATCTTATTAAATGTATTAAAAATAATATATTGAAATAATTTTTTAAACTCAATGAATAATTTTACTTTCAAACCTTTAATACATTTTAACTTAAATAACATTGATTACTTTTAAAAGTAGTGGTAAATAAATTGTTTTAAGCTTGATCAAACTTTAAACTTTAAAACTTATTTCTTTAACTAGCTTTGAAAACTTACTTTTTAAAAATTGATTAATATTCAAATTTGGAAACTTGTTCACTAAAATTTATATGTATATATTCATAACCAAATCACGCTTCAGTTTTAAAACCTAGAATCAATATAAATTTAAAAAAAATCTGGTTGACTTCTAAAACCTGAAACAAGTTTTGGTTTAAAATTTGGAAACCTGTTATCACTAAATCTACCCGAGAAAATTTGTAAATTCTCAAGCCCAACATCCAGATCCCCGTACACAAACTCGAGTCGTCCCCTTTCTTCCTTAAACCTGTAATCAATGGGTATACAGGTGAACTCGTGCACGTGCACGTTGAAGTGACCACTTACAACGATCTCCAATACCCTCGACATGTCATCTATGACCATCTCAAACCACCAGACCACCCATCACCACGAGATCATCAGAAAATTCAAAAACGAACCATCACCCCTTTCCTGAAAACAACACATACGACCAAAACACCTTTCCAATGACAATTCTGATCACTGTAATCCATGTCGCTCCTCCCAGAGATGCAACACACGTCAACACTTCAATCCTCCTTGGACCTATCCACCCCAGTATCATGATGATGACGAATCTCCACTTTAAACTTTGACGAGCAAAACTGTTCCCTAAACCCTACCACGATCATCTAAAAAATTAGCGACCATTTTTCCGGTAAGCTGCACCGCCTGAACTTCCCTTGACATCAATCCCGAAGCTCGATTTCTGGTTGATCATCAAGAATCGGAAAAAAACGTGTTTCAGTTCAACTCCCAAATGCTCAATGATTATACCCTTATAAATCATGAAATGAATTTCTAAATTCCTATTTTTGAAATACAAATAAGTTCATATGATCAAAATTTGAAATTTGCAAAATCAAATCTTCGACTTAAATTCATTTTCACCGATATTCCTAGTTTCCTAAATCACATGCAGATCAAGATTGAAGCTAGATTTAAAACATTAAAATGTAGTTTGCTCACCTAAAGATTTGGAACAGAGCGGTAGAGACCTGGAAGTATGAAGTAGAGGATAGATTGGAAATCTGGAATTTATTGATCTTGCTTGAAGTTGATCTGATCTGAAGCTTTTATACTGTTGCTTTGTTTTCTGAATATTGATTTTCAGGTAAATTTCCAGGCTTGGTTTTGCTTTTGGATCTAAAAACTTGATGTTTGAACTTGTTCTTGCTCAAAGCTTTGATTTTGTTTTGCTTGATTCAGAGTTGAATCTGAAGCTGAAATTTTGAACCGCTTCAGGCTTTAAAACTTTTCTTTGATCTTTACTTTGTTTACAGGATTACAACAGATCTGGTTTGTGTTTTGATCAGATTGATCTTGAAAATAGGTTTTGGTTTTCTGGTTTATACTTTTCTGGTTTGTTTATCTGATCTAAGATGATCCGATTTTCTTGTTTTTGAATTTGCAGACTTGCTTTTGATTTGCTTGAAATTGAAACATATTTTTTTTGGTTTGCTTTCTTATTTCTCAGGTTTTGTTAGAGAAGACTGAAGTGATTGAAAAACCTGGTTATTTCTTTTCTTAAACCTATATCTATGTTCAAATTTCCTCAAATGAAATCATTTTTGCCACTTGTACTATTTCAAGTTACATTTGTCAATTAAATTTGAAAATCTTTACACTTGTTATTTACTTGAGAAATCCTTTTACAATGTCTAAAACCACAAAATTCATGTTTAAGTCCTTCTTTAAATAATCTTATAAAATTTTGTTTTTAAATCCTTGTTGAACTTTTATTCATTTATCTACATATGCTTATATTTTAAATTTATAATATACAAACCATTTTCATTCATTTTAAGAGAAAATATAATTTAAATTTTGAATTATGTCTCACTTATATATTTCTTATTTAAATTTTAGAATTTATAGTTTTAAATGGATCAATATTCATATTTGTACTTATATAAAGAAAAAAATGATTTGAAAACCTATTATACACAAATAAATGTATACGCTTTAATTTTTCAAAATACAGAGTTAACAAACTCAATATATTATTCAAAACATTTATTTTTAAATTTCAAATTAAAAAATTAATATACAATCAATTTTTATTTATAAATAAACCAACAATATCTTTTTATAAATATATATATATTTTATGCCATTCATAACTACTTATTTTCCAAATATTTATTTTCAATATATATCTATTTGAATTTCAAATTCAAATTCCAAATTATAAAATATTTAGATTTCCAAATCAAATTCTTTCAAAAACTTATATATAAATATATATATATATATATATATATATATATATTCCTACATTTTCAATTTAATTTCACAATTAAAATCATAATTTAATTCAAAACTTCGTATTAATTTCCAAATTAATTCTGGCTAAACTCCAGGAATGTAACATTTTCATTGGTCCAACGAGATCTAAATCTAAAAGTTCTAAAGGTTGTTTTGTGGAAACCTCCTGTTTAGAATTAAAAGATGATTTTTTAAGTTTCCCTTTTGACACGCATCACATATATTACTGACTTTAAAATTTATTTTAGGTAAACCATGCACTAAATTATTTTTAGCTAATTTATGAATGGTTTTAAAGCTAACATAACAAAACTGTTTATGCCAAATTCATGGATTAGAAATATTTGCTATTAAATAGACTTTTTATCATGTCTTATTTTCATATTTAAAATATAAATGTTATGTTTTATTATTTCTCTAAATATTAAATTTTTATTTTTATCAAAGATATTACATTTTCCTGTTTCAAAAGTTATAGAAAAACCTTTATCGCATAATTGACTAATACTGAGTAGATTATGTTTTGAATTTTGAATTAGATAAACATTTGAAATAAGAGGAGAGTTGGATATATCGACAGAAGCAACATCTCCTTGTCCTATAACAGAGCCTTTGGAATTATCTCCGAAAGTGACTGTTTTTCCACATTGTAAAAGATACTCATTAGCATATCAGCATTTACGGCCATGTGCTTGGAGCAACCAATATCGAGAATCCACTTCTCCTGTTTGAGACGGGCACTTACAAAGATAAAAGTAATTTAATGGTACCCACTTCCTTTATTAGGGTCCTTGGGGTTAAACTAAAGGTAACCATACCAGTAGGTTCTGGTAGAACCTTTGAATCTAATTTTTTTATTATAATGAACATCATTCAAAATTCTATCTATATGATTTTGTCTAATCAAATTATTATTTGTTTTTGGAATCCATACCTGAATAATATTTTTATTACAATTTGATTTGTTATTCACTAGTTTACGAAATTTAGAATAAAGTGTAGCATATTTGTGTTGAACTTTTAGTTTCTTTGATTTTATAAAACCTAAACAATTTTTTATTGTTAGGGGGTTTTGAAATACTAATTAAATGAGATAGGTTCTCTTTTCCTTGGTTAAATTTAGAAATGTTTGTAGGTAGATCATTTACTTTATTTTCTAAAGACTGTTTATCTTCATTTAACTCTTTTACCTGATTTTGTAAATTATTGGAATTTTTTCTTAGTTTTACATTATCATTTGATAGCGTATCAGTTTCCCTTTTTAAATCTTCCGCACTTTGATTTTGTTCAATAGATTTACACATATTTTGTAATTTTAAAATTTCTTCTTCTAATATAATTTTCTCATCTTTTAACACTTCATTTTCTAGTTATAGGTTAGTCATTTTTCCTGAACATTCTTTATGAGTTTCTCTAAGATTTCTATATTTATTATCTAGTTCTGATGTTATTTCCACGACATCATCAAATTATAAATCTGAAAATACCTCATTATTAGTTACTATGAAGAAAACATTGGCTTGTTCTTCATCACTCTCACTATCACTGTCATTGTCACTTGAGGTATCATCCCATGTTACCTGAAATGCATGCTTCTTTTTTGAGAATTTCTCATATCTGCTGTTCGTGTTTAAGCTTTTCTTATCCTTGTTTAATTCTGGACATTCTTTTTTCATATGACCAAATCGATTGCACCCATAGCATTTAAATGACGAAGGATCGTTAAAGTTGCTTGGTTTTTACCTTTGCACCATCTTATTGAATTTTTTGAACCTGTTGTAGTTTTTAGCAAAACTACATCTTCTTCATCAAAGTCTGAATCACAATGATTATTTACCTGAAAAGAAATACTTGATTTTTCTTGGGGTCGATCTTTCCTAGCTTGCAAATTTGCTTCATATCACATCAAATTTCCAATTGATGGTCATTGGCTTCTTCTATGTCCAATACTTTTCTTTCCCATTAATCAGTTAAAGCATATAATACTTGTAATTAAATAAAAACCAGTAAATAAGTGACGATCCGCCTTTTTGGATGGTTTAAATCGATAATAACCGCACAAGTCAACTCAAACCATTCAAAAGGAAGGATTGTCAATGGGGTAAATAAGAAAATAAGATAAAGGAAGGAAAAACAAAACACAGAATCTCACAACGGAATGACAAAATATAACACTCAAATAAATAGTTCATGAAGCTATTTTATAATATACATTTGATTATGTAAATTTAATAAAAATCCGAGTACAAATGACGACATACCAAAAATGATGCAACATAAAATTTCTAATAATATAATATACCAAACTCCATCTTCGTCCCCTAGAAATAAAGTCTTCAACACTAAAATGCTCAAGCCGACCCGAGCGTAATGAAAAGACAAAAAACTCGAATCAGAACTAAAAGATCTTATGTAAGTTAAATCAACAACAAGTAAATATAAGTGTAATGGCTTTACAGATGTTTATGGGATTTTACATCTCCCATCTATTGTAATACGTGTGTGCAATAACTTAAGAGATACTACGGGATTTTCCATCTTCTAAGGATTCGTTAAACCGTCCATATGTAGTAAAATACACTATATATATGTAGTATCTATCAGTAAAGTAAAG
Organism: Allium cepa; assembly: GCA_030765085.1. Taxonomy (NCBI): domain Eukaryota; kingdom Viridiplantae; phylum Streptophyta; class Magnoliopsida; order Asparagales; family Amaryllidaceae; genus Allium; species Allium cepa. The sequence goes on along the minus strand of CM060937.1, from coordinate 275,331,319 downwards.
TATAAAATAGCTTTGGCGTTACCCATATCCCACTTAACACATTTTTATAGGCATCGTAGTCTATACAGTACGTTAAACTCAACGGTAAACTAGTGGGCTGTCAAGGAGCATTCCATAGGTACGACACAAATCAATATCGTAGTGGGCTCGACGAGGCATATGACAAGGCATGCAAGGCAATACCAGGGTAGGAATCTACCATTTTGTGGAACCAGACTGGTGGTAAGCCATAGCCGTAGCTACCGCCCACCTCGAACCAACACTCCATAATCAAAATCGAGAGTAGCCACCAATCAATCATAAAGTAACAGATATGGTATCGAAGAAACGTGTCTGATAGGAGGAATGACCTTATTTAACCTGGTTATGGCTCCTATTTTAGTCATATCAAACCGACTCGAAGGTCAAGACTACATTCTAACCTCATACCAATAGCTTTCGCCAAACCATCCTGCTTTGTTCTGAATTCTCCACCATATTCACAGTTGTTAAAGTGGTATCGAAATTGGCAGAGAGTATAACAATATCCGATCTCGGTCTCTTTAACCACCAAATGCTTATTTCACACCGTGGTCATTTTATAAAACATTTTTAATAATAAATCTCAAAAACAATTTATACCTTCATATTAAGATATCCATATACTTATTCCAAAGTATAAATATATTCATAAATACCGAGGAAGATTTCTTTCAATCAATTTCGAAAATAATTTATAAATCTCTCTAAAGCCATTTATAAACTATTTATATGCTTTAGGACCATTTATAAAGCTATTTATAAATTCCTAAAATAGTTTACAACTCTCCCCCTTTTCATAAACTTCTATGCAAATTCCTTTAAAACGCTTCCAAATCCCTTTATACAAGTTCTTTATAAAACCCTTTATAAAATCCCTTAAAAACTTTTCAACTCATATATAAAACCATTTTAAAATCCTTTATAAAAATCTTTTATAAAATCCATTATAATATCTCTTACCAAACTTCTATAAATTCCTTACAAAACCTCTTACATTTTTATTTATTAAAGCTATTATAAAATCTATAGTTATTATATAAATTGAATTTAAATAAACCTCTTAAAACTATACTAAACATTGTATTAAATTAAATTTTATATAAATCTCATAAAACCATATTAGATATTTTATTAAATTAATTTTTAAACCATTTAAAATATATTTTTAAAACTAAATAAAATTATAAGTAAAAATCTTAAATTTACTTTTTAAACCATATATTAACTTATAATTTGAAACTTTAAACATATAAAATAAATTATTTTCCAAATATAATTTTTTTAAATAGAATCAATAAATTTAACTTAAAATCCAAATTTATAAATCAAATATACTTAACCATTTAGAAAATAATTTAAAACCAACCAACAGTGTCCGTATATAGTTTTCTAACCTGTGGTCAAGTGATAGGGTATGTATCATTTCAACTCAAAAAGGTTAAATTTTCTGGGTATATGTCATTTCAACTCGTTCCGAAACAAAAATTTCCAAATCAATAAAATTGCTCGGGTTTGTATCATTTCAACCCATAACAATTTTTTCCTAACTAATAACATCAATCGGGTAAGTGCCATTTCAACCCATAGTGATAACAGAGAGATAAACAACCAATCATCCAAAATGTCAACAAATAACATCCATCACAATCAACTTCTAAATCAGCCAATAAATCGCAACAATTAACTGGTTATCATTATTAGGTATCTAACTAACAAATTAAGTTCAGTATAATTTAGATGACAATTTAATTCAATATAAATGCAAATTAAATTTATATTACCAAGCAACAATCAATAAATTTCTTACCAAATCATAAACTTAATTCAACTAACATAAGAAGGTTTAGCATTTCATGAGTGGGTTAAATCACCCACCTTTGATTTACAGTCGATTAAAAATCCAAATAAAGCTTAAAATTTAAACAGTCTCCAAATTCAACCAAACAAATTCCATGCTGACCGGAATTTCGATATGATCGCAATGGAAGAAACTTTCCCAAATCAGAGCTCGTATGCAAAAGTTATCAGCGTTAGAAGATTTAAAATTCAAAATTCAAAATTAAAATTTAGATTAAACAAGGGCAATATCGTAAATTTACCACATCAGCAATCCTAGTGTGCTTGACTCAGGTTCCACGAAGCTACAGCCGCCAACGTTTAGATCACTATCGTGCCACCCTTGACCAACGTCGCTCCAATCAGATGATGTCGTCGCCTCCAGCAGCCCAGGCTGCACCCTTGCACCACGTCGGTCGCCACAAGACTCCCCCAAACGCCCAGCCGCCGCCTTGCCTTTATGATCGAATTTCGGTGAACTTTGTTGAATACGGCCAGAACAAACCATATAGACCAACTCCGCTAGTCACGCTCTACGCGCTGCAACCTCCCGATCGTTGAATGTTCAACGATCCACCGTTAAAATGATAACCCTAGTTTCAGCGGTCGAAACTTCTTTGCCAAATTCTATCCAAACTGGGACTCTAATTATAAAATGAATTGCAAGAGTAGATTACGTTCGTCGAGAGCTTTCCAACGATATATTATATGACATAGTTTGAGGAGTTTGGATTTTCTATTTGATTTGGAATTGGGAATCAGGTTTTGGGTTGTCTGTCATTGAGAAGGAATAGATAACTGAACAGACAGATAGAATTGTATGTACATGAAATAGAAATAATAGACTGCTAGGGTTTCAGGAAAAATCTGTGTATAGGCAGAGATTGAATAGAAATGGATGATCAAATCGAGTGAGTAGAAACGATAACAAAGACTCGAAAAGCCCATTTCCTTTCCGAAATGAAAGTAGGTCTTCCCATATATCAAAGTATAATTTTCTATATTTTGAATAAATTTCAAATTCTAATTCTATTGCATATAGAATTTAGCTTTCAAAATCAAATTATATTCATTTAAATTCCATTGATCGATTTCTACGCGTTTTGGGCTGGCACGACCAAACGATAAGTCTGATCGCTACGAAAATTAAAATCTTGGAATAACCCACTATTATAGATTCGGTGAAACTAGTTTCATCAAAATCCATGGCCAAAAATTCTAATTTTCACGTTAATTAAATAAATTATTATTAAATTAATCTAATCACCTTTAAATTCAAATTTAAAAGCAAACCATTTTCATCATTCTTGATTAAACGGGTATTTATAATCTTTTTAAAATACAATTTTTCATATTAAATTCAAGATTCAAATATTACATTAATTTCAGCATTTAATTACAATTGTAATAAATCCATTCATTATAATTTAAATTCCAAACATTTTTTTTATTTAGGTCTAAATTCTTATATTAAATCACTATTACCCGATGAATTAATTTAACATAAGTTTCCACCTTACTATTCTCATCACTCAGCAGCTAACATCTTTTACCATATTAATTGCAATATTTGAATTATATTAATTTTATTGATTTCCAAATTAATTTCAAATAGAGTAATAATAAAATATAATTAAAACAATTATTACACATTAGAAATTCAAACACATTTCTAAGTCTATTATTTACAAACAAAAGCTAATAAATTTATGTGCCAATTAATTTATTTCATATTTTATAATAAACTTATTTCAATTAATAACATATAATTTCAACATTAAATCCAACATTCAATTCATTCCTTATTTACAATTATAATCAAATTAACTTTATAATTATTTCAGTTGATTGAAATTACATTAAAATAGTTATGAATAACATTCGAACAACATTATTAAATCAAATTCTAATTATTTTTCTCCTTAATGAATCATAAATATTAATTTCTCATAATGTTAAATTTCAAAAATCTTATTTAATTTATAGTTTAAATTATAAAAAAATATGGGTCGTAGCACTCCTAATGCTATGAGATCATGTTGTATAGTTTAGAATCTAGAATACATTTCTATGATGCTTTTCATTTGATTTCATTTTAAATGATTGAAATTGATTTGTTAGCAAACTTAACTTAGTTTGTTTTACTTTAGTGGTTCCTTCGTTTGTGACTTGAAGCATGTGCTATATACCATAAGCTGTTTTGCACATCATAATTCTAGAAAATTTGTTCATAAATAATGCACAATATAAAACATTCATAGCTTTTGCATTATTTGAAGCAATAGTTTTTTGAGCATCTGTCCATGTACTAATTGCAGTAGTAGGAGATACATATTGAGATTGAGTAGATAGCCAAATGTCAAGTCTGCTTGACTTCATAAAAACTTTCATACGTATAGCCCAATACATATAATTAGAACCGTAAAAACTAGTGGATGTGCAGTTGATTGTCCTTCCTGAAATGTGTTGTAACTCATATTGACCATAGTATTCAAAATTGTGTTATGATTTTGAATAGTCCTTGCTTTGATACTAACTGAAAGAACTAGTGGATCGTGTATGGCTAATACAGGGAAGTATATAAACTAACTTTATATTATGAAATACTAAAGTAGTTAGTAAATATACACATCTGATTTAAAATAGTTCAGAGCACGTCTCTTACGTCCAGTCCCTAAGCACCTCTTAGGTATTTCCCTAGTAAATCCCTCACTTGACCTGGAGGAATAGGTTAATAACTTAACCGATCTGAGCATCTCTTAGATTTATTGTTTCCTTTGACAAATGCAATTCTTGCTTGACAATCTTATGTTTGTCTAACACTGATTTTGACTTGATAGTACAATGGTTCCTATAATCTCCTTGTTGATTCGAAGTGAGTGCACCGTGATTATTGGAACAATAGCAAATGAGGTAATGGAGTTAAAGTATAAAATTGCTTAGAATAGCACAAGAGAATAAATATAATAGAAATCAGAGTAGAAAGTTAGAAAACAAAGTATAAATTGTTGTACTATTTATAAATACAGAAGAGAGGCAATCAAGAGTTGTTAACGTTCAAGAAAATCCTTTCAGATTAAAAACTATTCAAAATGGTTGCAATTCTTGAAGATGACTTTTTAGAAAATATGGCCGTTGCGGCATCTCACTCTACTAAGCGATTACATCATTCTACTGAGTATGAACGTTTAAAATTTCATGGCAAAAATTTTGAATTTGCAAAATAATTGATTTACACAGTTTTAGTCAACTGAAATTGGGCTATGTCAACTTCAGTTTGCATTAAAATTTCAACTTTGTCGAGTTTCAAAATTCCATGATATCTTGACATCTGTGTTTGAATGCGTGTTTGTTTGTGTATATGAACTAGCAAGAAGATTTTATTCAATCTAAGACAATATACATATTATTGATCTCGAAGCTCCATAGTTTTGACTTCTTCAACTTGTAGATGACTCTTCTTGCTTTTTGCCTTGTGTTGTTGTCTTCTTGAATGAAAACCTGATATCGTGATATAGTAAAATGTGCAGTGTATATTGTCATTATTAAAACAGATACTTAATGTTCTAACAACATATACATGACATGATTTGTAGAACCAAACAAAGAACATAACTTTCCATCCATACACACATTTCAAACTTTGATTTCTAAGTCAAACTAACCATCGCATTCAAGCACACATGTATACATATTAATCAACAACAATATCCAACCCATCAAGCAATAATTTTAATAACTTTGTATATATAGATTTTGAAGTTAGCAACTTTAAACAAAAAGGGTTAGTTTTCTCACCAAAAAGTATCCAATTTCTAGCCAAACTTCACTAACTTTTTGGCATGACGTAGATCCTTACTTCTATATTGTAACATACAAGTTTTTGGCCTATGGGAAAGAAGTTTTGACGTAACCATGAAGGCTTTTTGGCTCGGCTGTGCCTAGATAGGATGGTGAGGGATTGCTTTGGCAAGGAAGAGTTGTAGAAAAGGAAGAGAGGGAATTTAAACAAGTATTTTATGAATTAAAAGTGAAAAAGGTTTTTTTTTTAATATGGAAGCCATTGAGAACTTTAGAGAAAAACTTGGAAAGTGGAAACAATTTAAGAATGAAGAAATGAAAATGAGGAAAAGAAAATAAGAATTTATCTTTATATAAACTGGATTTAGTGAATTACTAAATTACCCTCTAAGTACATGCCCTTCATCCATGGCATGCCACACCATCCATTTGTCCACCTCCTTACCAACATGCTCCAACATGCATGTTTCTCCCTTCACACACATGAGCAAACATTCATTAAATGCCTTAGTACTTTGTGTTTTATTATGTTTCTTGTGATGTGACGTTCGCTTTTTCAAATCTTTCCAGTGTTTCACTTTTATTTTAAAAATTTTATATTAACTTAAGTATATATGTATATATCAAAATATGCCCTAAATTATAGTTAAACGTGTGTGTATGTATACTATAGAGTACACAATGTTTCTAATAACCTTTAGGTGACGAAAAATCAAAAATTCGAAAAACGAATTTCGATTATATTTTCGTATTTTCTTTGAACTAAATTTTTTTGTAAACACAATTAGAGAAATGTTTCACCATCAATATTTATTATTTAAAAGAGTTTTATTTTAATTATAAAAACCTTTATTTGAATATTTAAAATAGAATAAATATTCCTAAACTAAAGTGGTGAAATTTCGGGTCGTTATAAGTTATGTTGTGTTGCTGTAGGTTAATGCATTTCAAAGGAAGTGACAGCATGTGATAGTCCAAATAATGTTAAAATCCATTCATTGTTTCCCATTTTCATTAACTGAAGAATACTTTCCACTAAATGAGGCTCCTCCAATTTTCATTTGGTTTTATTCATTTTGATGTAATATAAATAGAATATATATCTCGCAGCTATGTCTTACAATCTTAGTATTAATCTATTTCCTTATTGATGTTACCTATTTTCTTTCTTGATTTCCCTGTTCAAATATTATGAATTGCTTTTATTAATTCTAGCTTATGCACATTGCTCATTTGTTATATGCCATTGCTGCATAATGGATTCTCTTCACTTTATAGTTTAGCCTTAAATATTTGACCGGAGAATTTCTCATTGCTGCAGATATGTGTGTTAAATTTATGCCACACACAATCCCCGACACTTTAGATGAACCATTTCACTGTGTATATTTTGACATTGGAATGTATACTGTTGGTGCATAACGGTAGTTTATTTTAGTTGATCTTTTAAACTATGTTCGTTATCGTTGACTATGCATATTTTGATAGGATGGTGTATGGAAAAAAAACATTGTTATTTTCCAAGGTGTCATAACTACATAATAATTGATATCTTCTATAGCTATATAACTGCCACATATAGAAAAAAAGAAGATTCAATGATAGTTGCGAAAATAACATATAGCAATAGCCCTTGTGCTAGCACGAGTTCGCACTAGTTTTAATATAAATGGACATATACTTTTAAGGAACGAAGAATATGGGTAGATTCAAGTTAAATCAATATAATAAATACACTTTTTATAAAGACAAAGGGTTTTTGATTCACATGTTTAAAAATAATCAATTAAACACATATTGAATCGTTCAAATCCGAACATATGAATGATAAAATATACAAGTAAATAAATTAAAGAATCACCTTAGGATGTTGCCTATAAATCACACCTTGAACGGTGAATTTAGAGCTCATATATCCAAAAATCAACCTTCGAATTTTGCATAGACCAGAAGGAAAAAATCAAATTTTTTAATTTGATTTAATTTGATTAATTTTTTATTTTGGAATATTTTACCTTAGAGGTCATTCCTTAATGGGGGGAGAGAGTTGCCTTTCCATTGAATGAATGAAATGTTTGGAATAAATGAGAGAATCACTGCTAGAGATTTTTTCTTTTCCGTTAATTTATTGCCTTTTCAATCCAATTTAAACCTCCCACTCCTCTTTCTTTGGTCGACCACTGTATGGAGCAAATAGGCCTTAGAAAATTTCCAAATCCGTTAAGTATTCATTCAATTTAAATCTAATTTAAATGTTCTACCGATATCGTATATCAATATGTGTATGCATAACTTTTTATATATATGTATTACATCAAATACTAATGGTATTCAAAACTCAAATAAAATTTAATAATTAATATTTTTTAAATAATAATTAATTTACAATGAATATAAATTAATTCAATCATGTGGTTTATTCAAAGTATCCATCATTACGGTTGTATGACTCAAAGGTGTAAATTTATTCAGCGATTAATATGGAACAATTCAAATATTAAAGTTCACACATCAACATAGCTAGTAGTGTGACATTTTGGCTGAATTTATCACTTACACGTCTTTTTGGTAAAATCCAATTTTAATGTAAGTAGTACCTAATAGCGATGAATATTTACACCAATTCTCTTTGTCAAAACTATATCGCTATAGGACTTATGGAATTTGGTTTTAGTCAAAATTCAAACATTGTCCATATTCTACTTTGCAAGTGCAAACATAAAATTCTTGGTTCAATAATAATAATTATTACTAACCATACCGCTCTGGCCATAGACTTTGACTTTGAGTTGACTTAAGTTGACCTCGTCATATTAACCCTATATAACCGAGGAGATCAATCCTCTCTTGAATAACGTTTCACTTCCAGTCCTTCCACTAGGTCCAACAATAGTCATTTGATAGATGTCGTGATATTATTTACTATAATCAAAGTGGAGTTTTCATATTAAAACTTGATAGTATTATCAAGTTGAGGGAATCTGCAAAATTATCGCATCTATATTTTTTATTTGACCTTAGTTATATTAACCAACAAAAAAATATCAAGTCAGTCACTCCATAGTTATCCAACAACTATCAATACGTAACCCATTGGTCCCTCCAACAGTACGTTTTGAGAGTGTTAAGCACTCTAATCCCAATGGATGTATCAATATTAAATCTCAATACATCTTGATTGTGAATATTTAAAATGATATGTTTATTTAATTATGATAAATCGCTCATGATCATAACACATTGTAACCACTATCACAAAATATACCATTTATGGATTTTCTATATTAAATATACTTATAATTAAATAAATAATTAACATAGCACACTGTATCACCTGTGTGTGTATAATAGAAAAAATTACCTTTTATTTTGAATAAAATTAACTATCGAGTTAGATACCTGTAAAAAAATTACATAATTGCCTCTAGTGCATACCCTTAACTCTATCAGGCTCAGCACTTGATTCAATGGTTTGTTTATGAAAACTTTGATAGGGTAAGCCTGGAAATAAAATCTTCGACGTTAGGTAGACATCAACAGGCAATATGCCAACTTTTCTAACTTGGAGTACCTCTATTATGGGCATGCTAACCTCTTGTTTACATAGTAGATGGCCATTGACTTTCTCTTCATTGCCAATCAAGGCAGCATTGATCACGAGGTTAGTTATCATGAGGTATAAGTACAAAGCTACCCTATCGATGGGCTTTGAAAGCATGGGGAGTGTGTTTAGGTGTCTCTTCAAGTCCTCAAGAGCTACTATGAAGTCTTCATTCCATATAATTGACTTGTCTTTCTTAATAAGGTTAAAATAGGGTACATAACTATAGTGTCTTTTGACACAAATCATTTAAGCATCACGATCATTCCATTCAGACTTTGCACTTGTCTGAATGTCCAGGGTATATACATTGCTCGAATTGCCTGAATCTTGTCGAATTTTGCTTTAATGCCCTTAGCGCTTACCACAGAACCAAGGAACTTCCCAAATCGTACTATTAAGGAATACTTTCTATATTTGAGCTTCATATTGTACCTATGAAGGATGATGAAAGTATTGGCCAGGTTTTCTGCATGCCCCTTCAGCCTTTTAGATTTAGTCAACATATCATCCATGTAGACCACCATCGAATGGCTGATTTATGGAGAAAACATCTAGCTGACGAGCCGTTGATATGTGCAAAGGTCGAATGGCATGTCTAGGTAGTAGAAGTGTCCGATGTTGGTGATAAAGAAGGTATGCTCTTAATCTAGTTCACGTATGGCAATATAATTGTACTCGTATAGGCATTCATGAATGTAAGTAGCTCATGCTAGTTGGTTGCATCCATAAGTTGGTTAATGTAGGAAAAAGGGAAACTATCTTTAGGGTGGGCCATATTTAGATCTGAGAAATCAATACAAGTCTTCTAAGCCCCACTAGGTTTCAGGATGAGCAATGTGTTGGCTACCGGCCTAGGTATGTTGCTTTATGCATGAACCCATTTACTTGGAGTTTCTTTACTTCCACCTTAAGTGCCCTATACCGCTAGAGGTTAAAGGGCCGTCTCGTTTGGAAGATAGGATGAGCCACTAGATTAGTGTTGAGGATGTGTCATATGCTTAAGGGATCTATATTGGTCATGCCGATGTTCCCCCGGCGAATACATCTTTATTTCTCTTAAGAAATAAGTCATCTCGTCCCTTATTTTGGAATCAACTCTATGCCTATTTGGATGACCTTTCTATGGACACTATCGTTAATTAATGCTGCTCCAAGTGGCATAGTTGGCCCACCATTAGGGCTAGAGTCTCCTATACAAGGATCAAGCAGATCATTGTCATTATCCCCATAATATCTTCTAGGTCACATTGGTCAGGCCATGGCTATCCGTGCTGTCGCAAATGTATTTTCTAGCACTGAGAGAGAGGGGGTGGTAGTATCTTATATCTGTGCGTAAAAGCGGGGGTAAACTTGTTCGTTCCAAGTAGCTATAAGTACTTTGCCCTTGCTCGGGGTGGCTAGGGAAAGATTGTTCTCGTCAGTCGTGCTGCCTTTGCTAGGGGCACTAATCAATGCTAAGGATTCGTCTTCAAAGCTTTGGGTGCCCCCAGCATGAACAAGAGCAATGGAGGGCTCATGCATTCTCTTGGGCGTGTCACTACCAAGCATAGTAATTTCCCATTGTAGCATGAGTTCTTACTTCTTTATTGCTATAAGAAGATGCTATAACAATCTCTTAAGGCTTTTCGGTTGCCTAATACACATCATATTCCTTCTTGGCTGGGAATATCATTGTCAAATACTAATTGGCCACGATTGCGTCCATGTCTACCAAAGCTAGTTTGCGTATTAGAATGTAATATGTGAACAGACAATCTATCATAACAAATTAAACCTGAATCTTGGCCACCAAAGGTTCCTTGCTAAAATGACATATAAGAGGTAATCCCTAGGTGTACTATGCCAATGCCCCTGAATCCAAGGGAGAAAGGATGGAGATAGGAAGCTTCATTTTGTCAAAAACTTCTTTAAACTTTATATTAACGGAGTTGCCCATCAATGAAGACCCGATGGACCTTGGGGTTAGCCATTTTGACTGAGATGATTATGTGGTTGTAATGAGGGAAACAAACTTCTCCCTTGTCGTCTATGGTAAATGAAATGTCAATGGAGTCTTCCTTAACTCGAGGGGCATTTGAGGTCAAAATATCTACTAAAGAGACATGATTGGAGGAGTGCTCTCTCATTAAGTCGGCCTATTGGTTGCTTCCAACCATGTGCAGGGCACCACAAATTGACAAAATTTTAGTATTGACCATAGCCACATTATTGTCGTATGCTCATTGGGATGGGGCGGGTGGATTTTGCTAGGTGTTGCGCTACTCTACTTATTGTCTTACAATTGAACCAACACTAATTCGCGGGTCAATCGCTCTATCTCATCTTTGAGGTGTCGACACTCATTAGTTGAATGACCATTGAATTAGTGGAATTCGCTTTATTTATCATTGCTCCTGAGATTCTACCTCTATCCTGATTGAGAGAAAGGGGCCATTGAAATTGGATGTAGTTACGTGTTGCAAGGTAAATAATTTATGTAACAACCCGAATTCCAATAGTTCGGATTTTTCAAAGAATGCTAAAAACCAAGCCCATTGAAGCTCGAGCTATGTATTTGGTATCCTGCAATAGGCAAAGACAAATATATAAGAGCTTGATAATTTATCTCACAACATGACTGACTAAAATATAACAGTAAGTAAATACTCACTAATATAATAACACTCTCTAAACAAGTGTCTTACAGGTGGGAAGTCTCTGCCATCTACTTAACCTGTAGGGTGCTATGAGGAGGGTGTCAGAACTAAAGTTCTGGCGAAGATAAATTATACACTTCTAGGCATAATTCTACATATACAATTTTGTTTCCATTTACTATTATATTAGGTTTACATTACTCTCGCCTTTGTTCGTGAACTGTGCCCATCTACTCCATAGTAGATTAAAACCTAATAACTAATGTATACATATATGTAGCTCTATGCCCAATGCCCAATGCCCATAATGGTCCTAGGTACCACCCATGGCACCTTCCATATCATCCTCGAAAAGGGCTCCATCATCTTGCTCCATAGCTATATCTGTAAAGGACTGCTTCGTAAGGCCTACAATAAAGATGCTCTATCGTCTTGCTCCACGAGCGTTTCGTAGCTACATCTGTAAAGGACTACTTCATAAGGCCTACAATACAGATGCTTCACTACTTACTATGAGAACGTAAATCGCGTCCGCACTAGTTAATGCCATACTCAAACATACACAATATACCACCCAGTGCATACATTGAGAACTATGCATCACTGTCTACTATCTGAATCTTACCGACAAGGTCTACTTTGTATGGAATTCTGTCAGGGATGTTCTATATCTATAAAGGAATGCTTCATTAGGCCTACAATATAAATACTCTAGTTGGTCTGCCTCTTTTCTCGTTGTGGCTATGGCCCCACACAGCCACCCCCTAACTAAATCGAAAGACCTCTAAAGAATTAAGCGGTTGTGCCCTACTGCAAATAATCTAACATCCAATTGGCGGTGCACTCATTTAATGTCTCGATAGTGAAAGAATCATTGGCCTGTTGGTTTAACTCTAGTCTTTCCCAAAATCGCTCTTGGTCTTAATGTTGACCGATATCTGCATGTGACTATCCTTAAACTTACTTGCAAGTACTGGACATACGAATACCCTACTCCGAGCACCAAGCCCTTCTGACTGCCTACAAAGGTCTGCTTCATTAGGCCTACAACGCAAATGCAGTCAATGCATACTCTTTTGATGGAACACCTACAGACCTGCCTTCGGGGGTGCAGCTTCGTTAGGCCTACCTAGAGGGCCATCCTAGAGTATCCACACATCTCGTTGAAGTCTCGTACTTCCTTGAAGCCCAAAAATACTAAATTGAGCATGCTTCTCCATTTCTAAAATCCGTGATGAACTACTACGTTAGGCGCTTCATCCTTTGGGCTGCTCCAAACGCATCTCAATTCTTTTATTAGACCCTAAGTCTAATCTTTTAATTTGCGTTTACTTTACTTTTCTTATTCCGCCGGCTACTTATTTATCATAATTAGCATATTCTTGGCCTCGTCTCGCTTCTGGCTATTGTGAGACCACCATTGATCTAATGGGGAATGCTATTGGTATTGCCACTTTTTGCTTATTAACTTAATTTAAGTTTTAAGTTTATTAAATAAACATCTTTTGTTCTATTTTCTTATTAATTTGATAGAAATTTAAAATAAGCTTTTACTATTTATCTTTTCTTTCATTGCTTATTTATTCTAAGTTCCCAAATAAGCCTTTCTATTCTTTTACTTAATCATAAATTATGTTATAATTGTACTTGTAATTGTCACTATTATTTCTAATAAAATCTATATATAATTACAAGTGTTTCTTTTCTATTGTGATCTGTCTTCTTTTATTACGATATAGAATTCTTTTTACTTCCCTTTTATTATACAATTAACTTATCATAATAAATGTCTTTTTATATAGTCTGCACGGTACATGCAAACCTAGGTTCATTTTTTGGTTCACGGTCTTAATTTCTTATCTTACAATTTATTTGATTCATTTCATACTCTGCTTTATTTTCTTTTATTCTAGGAAGTAATTCTATTTTATTTGGTTGGTTGTGAAAGCTATACAAAAATATATTTCCATAATTTAATAATAAATAATGCTATAAAAAATAATTCGTGATTGCAAGATATTTCTTTTATTATTTTGGGCTAGTGTAAATTACAGTGGTCCCTTTATTTTACACTAGTTCCCCTTTCTTTCTTTTTATTCTTGCAGCTACGTTTATTGTTATCTTTTAATTATTAAATTATAGAAATGTATTCTAGTTTCTAAACCAACAAATTAATTTATTACTTACTCCCCAAATTAAATTATTAGGTAAATTTATTGTTTCCGTTCAGCGTAATTTATTGCAGAATTCCACTTTTCTAATTTTATTCCAATTTTACATATTCTATAAAGTCTAGTATTTTAATCCATAAATGAAAATTCTCTTTCTAACTATATTATTCACGTAAGGAACCAATATTAAGGCTAAATTATAACTTCTAAAATGGATGTAAATAACTGTAAATTTCTTACTTTTAGGCCTATGCCTTTTCTAACTGTCAAGCCTAATTAAATATAAATAAAATTTACAATGTTTCATAACAAATAGAATTAATTACTGGAAAAAATTATCTAATGGAAATTCAAACGATAATATATATTACAAACTTAAATGAATATAATTAAATTCACTCATATGTCGTCCTTAGCTTCAATCTCTATCCCTTTTAATTTGCTACGTTTTTCTCTGCTTTTCCCCATTTTTAATTCGTTGTAAATTCCCTGATTTGTTTGTACAATTCTATGATTTGCTTGTATCCTTGATCAAATTTATTTTTTGTTTGGGGAAATACTTGATTGATAGAGGAGAAAGGAAGAGGGAGAAGAGAAGAGGAGTTTGCTGTAAATGACGACAGCTGATTCAAAGAAAATAGTGTGGGTTAGGGTTAAGTTACGTTCAATTTATAGGTGTAGTGAGCAACTATAAACCATCCGATTAACCCTAAAAACAATCCTCACCATCATTTATTGATTTTTTAACGTTATTTTATAACGTATAATTCTCCAACGTTATTAATTTATTCCTTTGTTATACGACCCTATTAATTCACATTCCCTTCTAAACAAGATTATCCCATTAATTAAACAATTAATTAGATCATATACATATATACACACACACACACACACACACACACATATATATATATATATATATATATATATATATATATATCCAATATTAATTGATCCTTATACATTATAATTTCTTACCTATTTGAACACGTCAATTAATATCTCTACTAGTTGATTGTATATAAAAGTTATACTTTTAAATTTATTCTTATTAGCTTACCTTCATCATAAACATAATTACTCCGTTTGATTTTTGTACGCATTCCAGTTCTTTTTTTCCTTTTTACTTGGAAACAAATAATCCTATAAGGCGTTTTCTTCTAGCTAATTAATTTTGCATTATTAGCTATTGTAACAAAGGCATATTCTTTGATTAATTGACACCCTTTTTAGAACGCTCAACTTATTACCAATTAATTAAGTGACATGTTTTTCCATTTTAATTGATATCGAAATTAATTCTGATGCATCACTCAATCACACATTTATTAGTTGTATATATTAAAACTGCCAGTTCATTACCCAATTAATTGAAATATAAGTTTCCATCTTTTATTAATTGACGCTTACTTAATGTTTTTAATTAATTTCTTAATTAATTGATTGCGTCGATTATAAATTTATATATGTATGTTATTATTTAATTTATTCCCCATATACATTTCCCTTTATTAGAAGATCCTTTAATTAATTAATGTTATAACAATGACATATTCTTTGACCAAGTGACAACTCTATGTCACTTAATTAATTCCCTTTTTAATTGATTGATGCATCAATTAATTGCACTCATTGCTTGCATAAATCTATTTGACTTCTTAATTCTTAAATGCATATATTTGAAATTTATATTCTGTTATGCAATTATGTTAATTCAATTGATTTTATTTAATTATATAAAAATACGGAGTGTTACATTCTCCCAACCTTTAGGAAATTTCGTCCTCGAAATTCAATAATGGTAAAATTATGTAATTTCTCGCATCTGTCACACCCATTTTGTGTCCATCCAATTTTTTGACCACCCGTGCTCTTGTGCAAAAGTGTTATTCAATACAAACTATATGCATGTACATGAATATTTAAGCAGTACCTCATATATGAATTCTTTGCTTCTTTTAATTATTTTTTAAAAACATGATGCACACATCCTAATATACTTGCAATTTCTATATGAATGCAATCTTTTGAAAATTTAAAACCCCTTTCATCCAATTTTTCCCATACTCTTATTGAATATGGGTGTAGTTCAATGAATTTTGCATCTAAATCTTACCATACAACTTTGAATATTAGAATTTTAGAAAAATCTAATTTTCTAGATTCGATCTCTTATGTTGGAAAGAAGCTAAAAAATAGAAAAACTTCATATTTCTCCAATTTTCTTTTGCGCACATCTTCCTCCGTACTTGGGATTTAGGCTACTATTCTAAAAAAAATTATTTACTTCCCCAAGCATAGATTACATAAGAAAATATCTCTTTTTAAAATTTTCTGTTGACGTTTCTGTCGTTTTCTTTAAATTTGTTATTTTTCTTTTAGTTATCTTATCCTTCTTTTACTCTTTTTTTATACAGCAACTAAACACAGCTATTATCTAGGATAAGGAGAACTAGGACCATGTTCACTTTGACACAGAAAGGTCCTACTATAGGAATCCAAGTAACTCATTTGCTCATCCTACCACCTATTACTTGTTATCAATATACGTTGTATTGCTTATGACGAATAAGATCTATTCATCTCTTCTATTCCATACTCAAAAAGAAATAACTAAGTCTCATTTACTACGATGGATAAGGGTTTCAATCTATGCAGTCTTTATCTAAAAGGAAACCAAGCTTGGGGAAATTCTCTTTACTCTTCATTTTTTCCTAACTAAGGTCTACTTTTCCCACCATGCATGTCTTACTATCTTACTAATATCACTTCTCTATTCTTCTGTAGCCTGCACACGTGAAGCAACATTTCTAGGTTTTCACTATTGTCCTATACACCTTATAGGAACTTTTACTATTACTACTAGGAGTAATTTCTGCTATAGCCTTGTACTTTTCTTGTTACACCTAGAAAATGATTCCTATCTACCCCACATTTAAAAGTCTAGTTTAGCTTGATATTTATCATTTTACTTCAAAAATTAATGCTTCTAAATTTTTGAAACATCAAATCTTAAAATTCTTGCCTTTGAAAGTGTTATTTTGAAGTTTTCTTTTAAATTTAAAGGTATTAGGTTACTTAAAATTTTATCTTTTCAAAAACTTACTTTTCCACCAAACCATTTTTCTCTCTTTTTTTCTTGATTTAAAAAAATGTCCTCACATATTTTTAAAATATCCTATTTTTTCATAGATTTTCAAATTTACTAAAACTGGAGTAGATAAGAACAATTATTTTACAAAAAATCTCTTAACTTTCCTACTCTTCCAATCACTTAACCTTAAAGGAGTTTCTAACTTACTACACTTAATGGGTTTTATACCTTAATTTATTGGAATTACCTTTTGTAACAACCCGCATATTTTACGATTGAGTATTTAAATATTTTATTTAAATATTTCATCGCTCGTCGGATTTTGGTCCGAAAATCTACTTTTTGCAAACAGTCAAATTTGGACTCGAGACCACTTCCATTGAGTTCAAAACATCGTTTGCGGTCTTTTTAAGTGTAAACTTTGATATGTTTGGAGTTAGTGGAATTTTGCTACTTTTTCACTTAGGGCTTTGGTTAGGGATGAGCCCATTAACCCCACTTACATATTTAGTCCCAACCCCTTCTCCTCTTCATTACTTCATTCCTCATTTCCTAATACTCAAGCTTTTATAACAATGGAGAGTGGAAGAGGAAATTAAAATTCCAAGCCCTAGTCTTCATTAGCAAATCCAACTTCTAGCTCCAAATTCAAGAGAACCCATTGGTAAGCCTTCTCTTCTTCTTCTCCAACTCATTCTCTTATCAATTTCAGAAATTCCTATACCTAACTTTGGGAATGTTCTTCTTTTAAAGCTTAAAATCAAGCTTCTTGTGTTGGATTTTAAGAGTGGTTAATTCTCCTTTGCTTTCAAGCTTCTTCTTCATTTGTTTGGGTTCAAAGGTGAGATTTTTATCTCACATCTTTGTCTATAATTATCTTCGATTATTAGGTATGAATTCCTAACACTTATTTTTGTGCAATTGCTTTTGGTTTGGGTTGAATTGGTGAATATCCAAATTTTTAGTGCTTGGTTTCAATTCTTTAAAGATCCTAACTTTGGTGTTTGAACATGTTTTTGGTGGCGGATCGGAGAGCTAATGGAGTTGGGCTATCAATTGGCTAAGGCTCCTTAGGTCCATTGCTCGAACGGTCGCGTTTTGGTGGAATTTGCGCTTCATTGAAAAAGGGAAGGAACTGCAGAAATTTGAAGTTCGACCGACCGAGCCCTGTGGCCAGTCTACCGACCTGCTACTCCGTGCAAGTTTTCTGCTTCTGGCCAGCCGACCGAGCTCTGTAG
This sequence comes from Allium cepa, assembly GCA_030765085.1. Classification (NCBI taxonomy): domain Eukaryota; kingdom Viridiplantae; phylum Streptophyta; class Magnoliopsida; order Asparagales; family Amaryllidaceae; genus Allium; species Allium cepa. The sequence goes on along the minus strand of CM060937.1, from coordinate 275,312,915 downwards.
ACGGCCGACCGACCTGATGCTATTTTGCCTACTTTGTCTATTTTGTTGAATTTCCAACTTTAATCGATTCGTGTTGATTCCCTTTTGTTATTATCACTTATTATCGACTTTGATGACATTTTCTTCATAATTTTGGGAATATCCATTTTTGATGGATTCGGTATCGATTTCTTTGGATTTTATTCACGTCTTCGAATGTGGATTTTAGTGATTGATTGTTCCTACAATCTTTCTTTGTGATTTGTCACTTTAAAAACATAAAGGTTTCTATACTAGTAGTAAATATCAAAATTCTTTCATCAAAACGATTTCAACACTATTTTATTACAAAGCTCGTTTCTTAAACCGTTTTCCTATCTATTAGTATGTACAAACCTTTACCTCACTCGTATGAGAAATCTAATTAAACGACTTAGTAAAACAAGTGGTAGGAAACGCTCGCGTTTACTTCGTCGGTTAATTCTTGGACTTGTTCGATTGAATCTCTTGTGATAATTTTCTAGTGGAGATCTACAATTTGTTCGTAAATATTTAAGTTAAGCTAGTGGTTATGGGACATGAATCTAAGCTCATATATTTACTAGCTTACTGTAATTGACACTTCTTGATGATCATAACGATCACTTTTGTGATTTAGACTAGCAATGTGCGATGTCTCTTTGTCTGCGAGGGAGACTAAACCCCGTTTTGTGGAGTTTCGACTCAAATTGGTGGGGTAGCAACCCATGGTCTTCGGGCCGTTTGTGGAGCTTCGGCTCAATTTGTGATGGTTAGCAACCATGGAATTAGCGTTCCGTTTGTGATACACGTGTTGGTGAGCTTTATGCTCCCGTTTGTGATAGGCCTTTCCCCCTTTTGTGATTTCTGGATTTCTTGAGATGATTTCTAGAATTTGTGCTTCACCAATTTTCGTGATTTTCATTGATAAGTTTTATCAATATTTGTGCATTGGTGAATTTGTGTGTCATTGACTTTTGTGATTGATATTGATATAATCGTCAATATTTATGGTTTGGTGAACGAAATAAAGAGTATGACATTCCTTTTGACCCTTGAGTTGATTTTTGTGATATTGATTAATCTCTTGTTGATTTTTCAATTACTTATATATCACAGCTTTGCATTGTGATTATTATGCGTTTAGTCATACCTCTTATTGTATATCGTCTCATCTGATATTTATAGCTAGACCGATCCGTTTATTATTTTCTTATTAAATAATACTCGGGTTAGACCGAGATGTTACAGGTGCTTCAGTTTGACGTCTCACTTGGGATTGATTTCTCTGACTTTTGGCTAACTACTTGGATTAGTAGTTTATTTTGTTGTATCCACTTGAGATATGGACTCATAGTTGTATTATTTTGTATAGCACGTGTTGCTATTCTTTTGTATTATTGTGGATCTACTTGACTACTACTCTGATGAACACTTTTGTGTGTTATATGTATATATTCATATCTATTTCCACCTTTGTTATATGAATTATCTGTGACTGATTTGTGTTATGTTTATTTCTATATTTGTTTCCGAAGACATAATAGCCACTGTGTAGTAGCTTTGGGTTTGTGTCGGGATGTCGGATGTCCACTTGAAAAGAAATGAAGTTACATCTTATCTGGCATATCGGTACTCGTACAAAGCAATTATACAGATGGTCGCTCCTCAACAGCCTTATTCTCCGTGCTAGTTGACGGCATTACACCATAGTGTCCTTGGATAGCATGGGTATAGAGGTGGGGCGTCACAGCATGGTATCAGAGCCAAGGATCATAGTCCTAAGTCCTTCTTAGGAGTCATGCCTTAGGATTTTATTCGAGTCTTCGTACCGATTCATTCTATTTTCTTTATGATTCCTTGTTTTATCTATCAAGATTGCTTGATATTCCTTTTGTGAATAACCTTTTTCTTCTTCTTTATTTCTTTCTAAAGGAAGAGAAATGGTTAGACCTGACCGTCCCCGCCCCGGTCAATCTAGTGCTATTCCCCAAGATGGAGTTTTTATGACTACCCAGCAACTTCTTGACCTTGTCACGAATTCTCAAGCAGCTGGTTCTAATCCGGAACCTACTCACCCTTAATCTGGGTTTGCACGTTTGTGCAATGATTACACCAACCTGGGTGGGAAGCCATTTAAAGGTTCTGAAACTATTATTGATGTTCAGGCTTGGTTAAGGACATACGATCGAATCTTTTCTCGCATGAACCTCATTGATCTTCATCGAGATTAGGTGGCTTCTACTATGCTCCAAGAAAGAGCATTAGACTGGTACGAGCTTCTGATTTCTGAAATAAATGAAGCGGATCTCACTTGGGAGAAATTCCGAGAGCGCTTCGAGTTAAAATTCGTACTAGAAGCTGAGAAGGTGACTTTGGCTCGCCGTTTTATTGACCTTGTTCAAGGTGAATCTTCCGTGACTGACTATGTCGCGTCTTTTGAATCTCTCTCTAAATAAGGGGTTGAATATATCAACACCCTATTGAAGAAAAATCAAAGATTTGTCTATGGCTTAAACAAAAATCTTAAGAAGCCATTACTTCTAAAATTAGAAGTTTCTTTCGACCAACTCATTGATATCGCTCTTCGTCTTGAAGAGGCGGATAGGGAAAATGATGTTGAAGTGGTGGGTTCCAAACCAAGCTTCAACAACAACAAGAAAAGGCCTAATAAATTCAAAAGTCCTTATCCCAATAAGAAAGGGAAGCAAGCAACCTCTGTGGCAAAGACTTCTTCCTTTGGTCGTGGGGAATGCTATAATTGTGGTTCGAAGGACCATTACGCGAACAAGTGTCCAAAGTCTATCTCTTGTCGCTACTACAAAGTTCCCGGTCATGTTATATCTTCATGCCCCAAGCTTCTGGGCAAGAAGGAGGGAAAGTTAAATGTTGCTCAAGCCCCTGGGAACACATCTAGTGATCAAGGTATGTCTCATTCTATCCTTGATGGCATTATCATATTTCGTGATCAACCTATTCGAGTTCTTTTTGACACGGGTGCATCCCATTCTTTTATTTCAAAAGAACTCGTTGATAATTTTTCTTTAAATGTTGTTGCTTTAATGACTTCTTTGAGAATTGCGAATCCGGTTGGTGGGTCCGCAACAATCAGTTTATTGTGTAATGATGTCGAGATTATTTTGGGTGATTTTTCTTTCCGAGCCGATTTGCATGTCATGCGTTATTCAGGCTTTGGAATAATTTTGGGAATGGATTGCCTTAACCGTTATGAAGCTCATATCCTATGTCCTGAGCGGACTATTCATCTTCGACATCCTCAATCTGTTAAGCAGATTTCTATTAATCTTAAAGATTCGGATTCCAGCTTGGTCGCATCTTTATATTCTTTAAATCCTCGAGATGACGGTAATGATGATGAGGAAGATATAATTTCTCTTATTCGCATTGTTCGTGAATTTTCCGACATATTTGAGCCCGTTTTAGGATTATCGCCTAAGCAAGCAATTGAGTTCAGAATTAATCTTATCCCTGGAGCTTAACCTATTACTTGTCCTCCTTATCGCATGTCCAATAAAGAAAATGAGGAGATGCGCATACAATTATCCGATTTGGAAACGAAGCAATTTATTCGCTCAAGTTCCTCGCCTTGGGGAGATTCGGCTATTTTTGTGAAGAAATCTGATGGTACACTTAGGCTTTGCGTTGACTACCGCAATCTTAATGATCTTACTATCAAAAATAAATATCCTTTACCTCGGATTGATGATTTATTCGATCAACTTAGTGGTGCTAGAGTCTTTTCACAATTAGACTTAGCTACTGGATTTCATCATCTTCGTATTGCAGAGGATAACATTTCTTTGACATCGTTCTGTACTCGTTATAGATCTTATGAATCGCTTGTTATGCCATTTGGTCTAACGAATGCTCCGACTTATTTCGTTGACCTTATGAATAGAGTTTTCAAAGACTTCCTCGACCGGTTTGTCCTCATCTTTATTGATGATATTCTTGTGTATTCAAAAACCGAGGAGGAGCATGAAAAGCATCTTTGGATTGTGTTGGAAACTCTTAGGAGTAATCAATTAAAGGCGAAATTTTCTAAATGCCACTTTGGCAATCTCATGTGAAGTTTCTCGGTCATATTATTTCCGAATCCGGAATTTCCGTGGATCCTTCAAAGATTGAAGCGATTCAAGATTGGAAGAGACCGGAGAGTGTGATGGAGATTCATAGTTTTCTTGGATTGGCGGGTTATTACCACCATTTTATCAAAGACTTTTCTAAGGCTGTCGTGCCTCTCACTAGCTTAACGAAGAAAGGCGTTAAATACGTTTGCTCGGACAAATGTGAAACTTCTTTTCAGAAACTAAAGGAACTTCTTTCTGATGCTCCTATTCTTGTTATTCCCGAGGGGAATCAAGATTTCGTTGTTTATACCGATGCTAGTCGCGTTGGTTTGGGTGTCGTTATTATGCAAAGAGAACGTGTTATTGCTTATGCTTCTAGGCAATTGAAGCCTGCTGAGACTAGATATGCCACTCATGATTTAGAGCTCATGGCTATTGTTTTCGCCCTTCGAATTTGGCGTCATTATCTCTTAGGGGAAAATTTTATTCTTTACACGGATCATAAGTCATTGAAATATTTATTTTCTCAAAAGGAACTTAATTTGCGTCAACAACATTGGCTCGAGTTCCTTGCTCCCTATGATCTTGATATTCTTTATACACCTGGTAAGGGTAATCGTGTCGCCGATGCTCTTAGCCGTAAACAACAAGCTGTTATTTCTATGATGATATCCAAATGGAACGATCTCGAGATTTTATCCACTTGCGAAATTCGAGACCGTGTTTCCGATTTATGTTCATCTCTTGTTTTATGTAGCCTTGAGGCTCATCCTTCTCTTTTAAACCGCATTCTTGAAGCTCAAGGGCTAGATCCTGAATTGGATCTTCTTGGCCAAAATATTAAGGATAAAATTGATATTGAAGGTTTGAAAAACTTTGATATTGATTCTCGTGGCGACATTCGAAAATTTGGTAGACTTATCGTACCAAATACTGGTGATCTTCGTAAAGATATTTTAGAAGATTCCCATCGTTCTAAATTCACCATTCATCCCGGTAGTAGTAAAATGTACGCTGATATGAAGCGACTTTATTACTGGGAGGGAATGAAATTTGATATTGCTAACTTTGTTAAGTGTTGCATGACTTTCCAACTTGTCAAGGACGAACATCAAAGGCCTGGTGGGTTATTGCAACCTTTAGAAATTCCAATTTGGAAGTGGGACCAAATTTCCATGGATTTTATAGATGGCCTTCCCCGTTCTCGTTAGGGTCATGATAGCTTATGGGTGATCGTTGATAGACTTACTAAATCCGTCCATTTTATTCCTGTTCGGTCTAATCGAACCGTTCCTCTTTTGGCCAAACTCTTTATCAAAGAACTTGTTAAATTGCATAGAGTTCCTACTTCTATTGTTAGCGATCGAGATCCATTGTTTACTAGTGGTTTTTGGAAGAGTCTTCAAAAAGCTTTAGGAATGAAGCTTAATTTTAGCACCGCTTATCACCCCCAGTCCAATGGACAAACCGAGCGTGTGAATCAAACTCTTGAAGATCTTCTTCGTGCTTGTGTGCTCGATTTTGGTGGAAGTTGGGAAGATCATATTCCTCTTGTTGAATTTTCCTATAATAATAGCTTCCAATCTAGTATTGGTATGGCACCTTACGAGGCACTCTATGGAAGGCCATGCCGATCTCCTTCTTGTTGGCTTGAGGCCGGTGAGAAGCTGGTTTTAGGTCCAGATTTTATTCGTGATTCCACAAAAAAGATTGATCTTATTCGTCATAGGATGAAAGAAGTCCAGAGTAGACAAAAATCCTATGCCGATAATCGAAGAAGGAAGTTAGAATTTTCTGTGGGAGATTCTATTTTATTCGTGTTTCACCTATGAAAGGTGTTGTACGTTTCATTCGTTCGGGAAAATTAGCGCCTCGATATGTTGGGCCATTTCCTATCACCGAACGTATTGGTTCCGTGGCTTATCGCCTTTTATTACCGGTCAGTTTTCTGCCATGCATAACGTGTTTCACGTTTCTCAACTAAGGAAGTGCCTTCGAGATTCCGATTCTATTCTTGAGTCCGGTGTTGTGGAAGAAATTGAAGTTTCACCTAATTTAACTTATGAGCAACATCCTATTCGTATTATTGCTTCGGAGGTCAAGCGCCTTCGAAATAAAGATGTTCCCCTTGTTAAAGTCCAATGGTCCTCAAATCCTAAGGATTGCTCTTGGGAATCTAGAGAGTTCATTGAGCGAACACATCCGGACTTACTTTCCCGTGCTCTTTGAGGTGAATTTCCTATTTCAAATTTCTTTTGTGTTGAATATGCTTTCATTGTTGTTACTATATATTTTCTTCTTAAATATTGCGAGGACGCAATTTCTTTAAGGAGGGGAGTCTGTAACAACCCGCATATTTTACGATTGAGTATTAAATATTTTATTTAAATATTTCATCGCTCGTCGGATTTTGGTCCGAAAATCTACCTTTTTCAGACAGTCGAATTTGGACTCGAGACCACTTCCATTGAGTTCAAAACGTCTTTTGCGATCTATTTAAGTGTAAACTTTGATATGTTTGGAGTTAGTGGAATTTTGCTACTTTTTCACTTAGGGCTTTGGTTAGGGCTGAGCCCATTAACCCCACTTATGTATTCAGTCCCAATCCCTTCTCCTCTTCATTACTTCACTCCTCATTGCCTAATACTCAAGCTTTTATAACAATGGAGAGTGGAAGAGGAAATTAAAACTCCAAGCCCTAGTCTTCATTAGCAAATCCAACTTCTAGCTCCAAATTCAAGAGAACTCATTGGTAAGCCTTCTCTTCTTCTTCTCCAACTCATTCTCTTATCAATTTCAGAAATTCCTAAACCTAACTTTGGGAATGTTCTTCTTTTAAAGCTTAGAATCAAGCTTCTCGTGTTGGATTTGAAGAGTGGTTAATTCTCCTTTGCTTTCAAGCTTCTTCTTCATTTGTTTGGGTTCAAAGGTGAGATTTTTATCTCAGATTTTTGTCTATAATTATCTTCGATTGTTAGGTATGAATTCCTAACACTTATTTTTGTGCAAATTGCTTTTGGTTTGGGTTGAATTGGTGAATATCCAAATTTTTAGTGTTTGGGTTCAATTCTTTAAAGATCCTAACTTTGGTGTTTGAACATGTTTTTGGTGGCAGATCGGAGAGCTAATGGAGCTGGGCTATCAATTAGCTAAGGCTCCTTAGGTCCATTGCTCGAACGGTCCCGTTTTGGTGGAATTTGCGCTTCATTGAAAAAGGGCAGGAACTGCAGAAATTTGAAGTTCGGCCGACCGAGCCCTGTGGCCGGTCGACCGACCTGCTACTCCGTGCAAGTTTTCTGCTTCTGTCCAGTCGACCGAGCTCTATAGCCGGCCGACCGACCTGATGCTATTTTTCCTACTTTGTCTATTTTGTTGAATTTCCAACTTTAATCGATTCGTGTTGATTCCCTTTTGTTATTATCACTTATTATCGACTTTGATGACATTTTCTTCGTAATTTTGGGAATATCCATTTTTGATGGATTCGGTATCAATTTCTTTGGATTTTATTCACGTCTTCGAATGTGAATTTTAGTGATTGATTGTTCCTACAATCTTTCTTTGTGATTTGTCACTTTAAAATCATAAGGTTTCTATACTAGTTGTAAATATCAAAATTCTTTCATCAAAACGATTTCAACAATATTTTATTACAAAGCTCGTTTTTTCCTATCTATTAGTATATACAAACCTTTACCTCACTCGTATGAGAAATCTAATTAAACGACTTAGTAAAACAAGTGATATGAAACGCTTGCGTTTACTTCGTCGGTTAATTCTTGGACTTGTTCGATTGAATCTCTTATGACAATTTTCTAGTGGAGATCTACAATTTGTTCGTAAATATTTAAGTTAAGCTAGTGGTTATGGGACATGAAGCTAAGCTCATATATTAACTAGCTTACTGTAATTGACACTTCTTGATGATCATGACGACCATTTTTGTGATTTAGACTAGCAATGTGCGATGTCTCTTTGTCTGCGAGGGAGACTAAACCCCATTTTGTGGAGTTTCGACTCAAATTGGTGGGGTAGCTACCCATGGTCTTTGGGTCGTTTGTGGAGCTTCGGCTCAATTTGTGATGGTTAGAAACCATGGAATTAGCGTTCCGTTTGTGATACACGTGTTGGTGAGCTTTATGCTCCCGTTTGTGATAGGCCTTTCCCCCTTTTGTGATTTCTGGATTTCTTGAGATGATTTCTAGATTTTGTGCTTCACCAATTTTCGTGATTTTCATTGATAAGTTTTATCAATATTTGTGCATTGGTGAATTTGTGTGTCATTGACTTTTGTGATTGATATTGATATAATCGTCAATATTTATGGTTTGGTGAACGAAATAAAGAGTATGACACTCCTTTTGACCCTTGAGTAGACTTTTGTGATATTGATTAATCTCTTGTTGATTTTTCAATTACTTATATATCACAGCTTTGCATTGTGATTATTATGCGTTTAGTCATACCTCTTATTGTATATCGTCTCATCTGATATTTATAGCTAGACTGATCCGTTTATTATTTTCTTATTGAATAATACTCGGGTCAGACCAAGATGTTACAGGTGCTTCAGCTTGACTTCTCACTTGGGATTGATTTCTCTGACTTTTGGCTAACTACTTAGATTAGTAGTTTATTTTGTTTTATACACTTGAGATATGGACTCATAGTTGTATTCTTTTGTATAGCACGTGTTGCTATTCTTTTGTATTATTGTGGATCTACTTGACTATTACTCTGATGAACACTTTTATGTGTTATATATATATATTCATATCTATTTCCGCGTTTGTGATATGAATTATCTGTGACTGATTTGTGTTATGTTTATTTCTATATTTGTTTCCGAAGACATAATAGCCACTGTGTAGTAGATTTGGGTTTGTGTCGGGATGTCGGATGTCCACTTGAAAAGAAATGAAAGTTACATCTTATCTGGCATATCGGTACTCGCACAAAGCAATTATACAGATGGTCGCTCCTCAACAGCCTTATTCTCCGTGCTAGTTGACGACATTACACCGTATTGTCCTTGGCTAGCGTGGGTATAGAGGTGCGGCGTCACACATTTTCTTATGAGAAACCCTTAATGCTAAAACCTTCAATGATTCCTTTAGAGGAGGATTTCATGTTTGTATGAAATTATAAGGAATTTATTGTATATTTTATTGAAATAGGCTATACAAAATATGATGCTTTCCTTACCTTTACATCTCTTTCACATATTCCTTGTAACTTGCACAAAACATCTTTATTTATAATTTGTAGAAAGTTATATCATTATTCATTTCATTCCAATAGATTAAAGTATGTTTACTCTATATTCACTTAGATAAGATATTTTCTACTAAATTCATTAATTTATCTTATTTTTTTCAAAAGAACTCATTTTCAAAATTGCTTTTTAACTTCAAATTATTTTCATATACTTATTTAAATAATAAGTGTACATACAAACACTTTGGAAATTATCTCCAGAACTCATTTGGACCAAAACAGATGTTACGTATACACCGTTACTACAACCCAAAATACTAGTTTATGGATTCAATTAAAATAAATATTAATAAATCTCATATGTTATGTTAAAAACATTTCCTTTGGGAGTCACCTACTATAACAATAGTGTCATAGTCTATGCTTCCTTTATTTTTTTCCAAAACATCTATTACAACAATAAATGTTGTAACATATGTTTTCGATACTTAACACACTCTAGGTTTTTTATATTTAAAATCTTTGTTTACCTACAAGGAAACTAGCGAGCTATACACGTTCTATAATTCTTCAAGAGGAATTTCACTTTTAACAAAATTTACATCATATAAAAACCAATTTAAATTTCAAAAAACCAATATTTACTTCCGCAAATATATTAACGATTATATTTTTCAACTTTTCAATTCCAAAAGTTTCATTTTATTGGGCTAGACATAAAGTGGGTTTTCTACTTACTAAAACTCTTATTTATTTCAAAATGAAAACACTCCCCTTACTATCTCTAGGGAACTTCTCCACTTCCTATAACATATGGATCCCAATCTTCTCTCAAAACATAGCTTATCTGTATGCTATAAATCGATAATTAACATAAGGCTCAACATACTTGGGTCATCCCAAACCCAACTAGCAAACTATGCAAAATATACTTCTAAAAACTTTCCACATGTTAAAATCTATAGTTCGAGACTATTTGAATTTTAGTACAAAATATATTTATATTTTATTACAAAAAAAGTACACTCACTATCTACCTTAGAATATTAAACCTAGGCTCTGATACCAAATGTAACAACCCAAATTCCAATGATTCGGATTTTTCTTAAAAATGCTAAAAATCAAGCCCACTAAAGCCCGATTAGGTATCTGTATTCTACGAATTGGGGAAGACAATATATATTAGAGCTCAATAATTTATCTCACAGCAGGATTGACTAAAATATAATAGTAAGTAAATACCCACCAATATAATAACACTTTTTAAACAAGTGTCTTACAACTGGGAAGTTTCTGCCATCTACTTAACCTGTAGGGTGTTATTAGGAGGGGTCAGAACTAAAGTTCTGTTGAATGGAAAAATTATACACTTCTAAGTTTAATTCTGCATATACAGTTTTATTTCCATTAACTGTTATATTAGGTTTACAATACTCTCACCTCTGTTCGTGAACCGTGCCCATCTACTCTGTAGTAGATTAAAACCTAATAACTAATGTATACATATATGTAGCTATATGTCCGATGACCATATTGGTCCTAGGTACCATCCATGGTACCTTCCGTATCCTCCTCGAAAAGGGCTTCATCGTCTTGCTCCGTAGCTATATCTGTAAAGGACTGGTCCATAAGGCCTACAATACAGATATTCTATCATCGTGACTTACGAGCATTCTGTAGCTACATCTGCAAAGGATTGCTTTGTAAGTCCTATAATACAGATACTCCACTACTTACTATGAGAACGTATATCGCGTCCGCATTAGTCTATGATAGTACTCAAACATTCACAATGTACCACCCAGTGCGTACATTGAGGACTATGTATCGTTTTGTCTACTATCTGAATCCACCAGGGTATTTTCTATATCTGTAAAGGACTGCTTTGTTTGGCCTACAATACAGATAAGTGATCTGTCTCTTTTCTCATCGTGGCTATGGCCTCACGCAGCCACCTCTCAACTAAATCGAAAGACCTCTAAAGAGTTAAGTGGATGTGCCCTACTGCAAACAATCTAACATCCAATTGGCAGTGCCACCCATCCAATGTCTTGATAGTGAAAGAATCATTGGCCTGTTAGTTTAACTCTAGTCTGTCCCAAAATCGATCTTGGTCTTGATGCTGGCCAATATCCGCATGCGACTATCTTTGAACTTACTTGCAAGTAATAGACATATGAATACCTTACTTCGAACACCAAGCCCTTCTGACTACGTATAGGTCTGCATCGTTAGGCTTACAATGCAAATGCAGTCAAGACATACTCTTTTGATAGAACACCTATAGACCTGCCTCTGGGGGTGCAGCTTCGTTAGGCCTACCCAGAGGGTCATCCTAGCGTCCTTACGTCCGTTGAAATCTCGTACTTCCTTGAAGCCCAAAAATACTATGTTGGACATGCTTCTCCATTTTTAAAATCCGTGATGAACTGCTTCGTTAGGCGCTTCATCCTTTTGGCTGCACCAAACGCATCTCAATTCTTTTATTAAACCCTAAGTCTAATCTTTTAATTTGCGTTTAGTTTACTTTTCTTATTCTGTTGGCTACTTATTTACCCTAATTTGCATATTCTTGCCCTTATCTCGCTTCTGGCTATTATGAGACCACCATTGGTCTAATAGGGAATTCTATTGGTATTGCCACTTCTTGCTTATTAACTTAATTTAAGTCTCATGATTATTAAATAAGCATCTTTTGTTCTATTTGTTTATTAATTTAATGGAAATCTAAAATAAGCTTTTACTATTTATCTTTGCTATCATTGCTTATTTACTCTAAGTTCCTAAATGAGCCTTTCTATTTTTTACTTAATCATAACTTATGTTATAATTATACTTGTTATTTTTACTATTATTTCTTTTAAAATATGTATATAATTACAAGTATATAATTACAAGTATTTAATTACAAGTACTAGTCTGTCTTCTTTTATCATGATATAAAATTCTTTTTAGTTCTCTTTTATTATATAATTAACTTATCATAATAACCGTCTTTTTATATAGTCTATATGGTAAATGCAGACCTAGGTTCGTTTATTGGTTCATAGCCTTAATTTTTTGTCTAATATTTTATTTGATTCATTTCATACCCTACTTTATTTTATTTTATTCTAGGAAGTAATTCTATTCTATTTGGTTGGTTGTGAAAGCTATACTAAAATCTATTTCCATAATTTAATACTAAATAATACTATAAGCAATAATTCGTAACTACAAGATATTTCTTTTATTATTTTGGGCTAGTGTAAAATACAGTGGTCCCTTTATTTTACATTAGTTCCCCTTTTCTTTCTTTTTATTCTTGCAGCTATGTTTATCACCATCTTTTAATTGTTAAATTATAGAAATGTATTCAAGTTTCTAACCCGACCAATTAATCTATTACTTACTCCCTAAATTAAATTATTAGATAAATTTATTGTTTCCGTTCAGCGTTATTTATTGCAAAAATCCACTTTTCTAATTTTATTCCAATTTTCCAATTTCTTATTTTACATCTACTTCTATAAAGTCTATTAATTTAATCCATAACCACAAATTCTCTTTCTAACTATATTATTCACCTAAAAAGGGAATAAAAGGTACTAGTTTTAAGGCTAAATTATGACTTTTAAAATAAATGTAAATAACTGCAAATTTCTTACTTTAAGCCTACACCTTTTCTAACTGTCAAGCCTAATTAAATATAAATAAATTTTACAGTGTTTGCATAACTAATAGAATTAATTATTGGAATAAATTATCTAATGGAAATTCATCGATAATTTATATTATAAACTTAAAAAATATAATTAAATCCACTCACATGTCGTCCTTAGCTTCAATGTCTATCCCTTTTAATTTTCTCCACTTTTCCCTCTTTTTAATTTGCTGTAAATTCCATGATTTGTTTGCGCAGTTCTCTGATTTGCTTGTATGTATATCCTTGCTTAGTTTCATTTTTGGTTTGGGGAAAGATTTGATTGATAGAGGAGAAAGGAAGAGGGAGAAGAGAAGAGGAGTTCGCTGTAAAGGACAGCAGCTGATTCAAAGAAAATAGTATGGGCTAAGGTTAAGTTACATTCAATTTATAGGTGTAGTGAACAACTATGAACCATCCGATTAATCCTAAAAACAATCCTCACCATCATTTATTGTTTTGTTTACATTAACTTGTAACATATAACTCTCCAACGTTATTCATTTATTCCTTGGTCATACGACCCTATTAATTCGCATTTCTTTCTAAATAAGATTTTCCCATTGATTACCAATTAATTTGATCATACAAACATGCATATATATATATATGTATGTATGTATGTATGTATGTATGTATGTATATGTATATGTATGTCCAATATTAATTGGTTCTTATATGTTATAATTTCTTACCTATTTGAACACGTCGATTAATACCTCTATTAATTGATTGTATATAAAAATTATACTTCTTAATTATTTTATTGGCTTACCTTCATTATAAACTTAATTACTCCGTTTAATTTTTGTACGCATTCCAATTTTTTTAACTTGAGAATAAATAATCCCATAACTGGCCTTTTTTCTAGCTAATTAATTTACATTATCAGCTATTATAACAAGATCATGTTCTTTAATTAATTGACACCCTTTTTAAAAATCTCAACTGATTGCTAATTAATTAACTGACACGTTTTTCCATTTTAATCGATATCCAAACTAATTCCTATGTGTCACTCAGTCACACATTTGTTAGTTGTATATATTTAAACCGCCAATCATTTCCCAATTAATTGACAAAAAAGTTTCCCTCTTATATTAATTGAAAGCTTACTTAATGTCTTTAATTAATTAACTAATTAATTAATTGCATCAATTATAAATTAATATATGTATGTTATCTTTTAATTTATTCCCCACATACATTTACCTTTATTAGAAGATCCTTTAATTAATTAATGTTATAAAAGTGACATATTCTCTGACTAATTGAAGCCTTTGTGTCTTTAGATTAATTTCCCTTTTAGTTGATTGTTGCATCAATTAATCACACTCATTGCTTGCATAAATCTATGTAACCTCTTAATTCTTAAATGCATATATTTGACATTTATATTCTGTTTTGCAATTATGTTAATTCAATTGATTTTATTTAATTGTATAAAAATGCACGGTGTTACAATTTACATGTCATGTTTTAGGGTTGTGTAAATAGTATACCTAAGCTTGAAGCACGCACCATCCTCGACATGCATTTACTACTCTTCTACAGACCATTCTTCCAGTAAATATCTTTTCCTTAGCCAGTCTTACTTCTTTGGCTACTCTCTTCATTGCTGTTAGAGATGTTATCCTCCTTCACTCTCACATTACCATTCGCACTTTGAAGAAAGTCACTCAAGGATGAAGCCAGTTTCTTCTATGGTTCCTTCCATATGCAGGACTGATACTTCATCTCTAAACAAAGATCGACTACCTAGCTGCTCTCTCCTTTCCCGCGTTAACTACTTGTTGAAACGAATGACATACAAATAGAAGGACTTAGTTGGACCATGCATTATGTTGCCCAGCCTACTTGCAATCATGATTCTTATCGTTGATGTGAAGAAGTGAGCCTTCTAGTCAGGAATTTTTTTTCCCAAGAGTGGATGCTGCCAGCTTGTGAATGAAGGAACTAGAGAAATGCTGGCTCAATTTGGGTGGAGGGAAAAGAAGACATTTTGCATGGCTAGAAATCTGACCAGCTCAGGTCATGGAGTTGAAGGCGGTGATAAGATCGAATGGGTATATACTCCCATCATACTTGTAACGATCTCGTTTTTAAGCCAAATTTAATTTAGTAATTAATATAATTTTTAGAATTAATTTGTGAACTAATACGGATTTTTCCAAGACAAATAAGACATGTGTTTGTTTATGTATATATATATATATATATAAATAGATTGTAAATAGAATTTTGATTTGAAATTCAAAAATAAATATCTTAAAAATAAATTGGATTTAAAAATTCTATATTTTAAAAAGTAATATATATATATGTTTATTTATTAATATATAATTAGTTTTAAGTCATTTTCTTTAAAGTCATATAAAAATAAATAAAAGGAAAGGCTTAACATAAAAACATAAACATATATAAAAATAAAACTAAAAAAAATATAATACAATATAAAATTGTATAAGAAACATAAAGACGTGAAAATTTACAAGTATAACCATTATAACATGCAATTTAACAAGTGTCAAGTCATTTATTTTCTTTTCATTTTAGAAAAAAATAAATAAAAACAAGGTTATATACACATCTCTACTTCTCCTACTCTTTCATTTTCTTTCATATATATCAAAACTAAAAAACCCGAGAAAGAAAAAAAACAAACAAACCCTTTCAAATTCAAGATCCAGATTCCCACTCAACTAAGTTTCCAGTCTACTAAAAATTCAAGCTTGCTATTTTCTAGTTCAAGACCAAATTTCCAACTTTCAAAGATCAAGAAATTTCCAATTTTTTTCATAATGAAGATCCTCTGTTCATCATCAAAATAGTGAGTAAACTATTTTTTATAAAAAACCTTAATCTGATCTATAACCTGATGCATGTGATTAATATTGAAGTATGTTGTGAAAGATGTTTGCATGAATGTATACTATGCATGCATGTATATATGTATAAGGATTATATGTGTGCCTGCCTACACACACACACACACACACACACACACACACACACACATATGTATGTGTGTGTGTATTTTCTAACAGGCTAAATTAAGTTAAAATTTCAATTTCTCTTCCCGTAATCTCTTTTAGGTTAGGATCTTTAAAAGAAAAGTGTTTGTATTAACCAAATTTAGTTTCCAAAAAAAATAAGGATAATTAGGAAGAAGTTGTCTGGAAAGGAAGACGAACAGTAAAAAGTAAATCAAGTCAGAAAATTTATTGTTTAAATTTTGGTTTTTGATTACATTATCTAAACCAATTTCGTAAAGGATGATTTTTAAAAATAAAATCAGGATTTTTAGTTTTGATTTGAGGTAGAATTATCGGGTTGAACAGAATTGAGTTTTTCCTTGATTTCTGGTGATCGGCGAGGAGTGGGATGTCAGGATCGTAGGTGGAGCATGCTTGGAGGTCGGCGATCTCGAGAAAAACAATCGATGAATTTATAATTCACTGTGGTGGCTGAACGTTGGTGATCTAGGGTTTAAGGACCTGTCTTGGTCGATATCAAATTCCAGGCTAATGCGGCATCGTCGATGCATCGGTCTTGATTGGAGGTGGGGGAATTAGTGCGTGGGACTGCGGCGAGGCTTTGGTCGAAGTGTCGACGTTTCTGGTGACTTAAGGCGGCGGGACGAGGTGGTTTTGGGTGTTGGGTTTGTTTCAGGTGGTTGTCGAGGTTGCTCAAATTCGATGTTCAAGTTTGCTTTGAGATCTAGGTGTTCGTGACGACGGAGGGGAAGGTCGGCAACTTGATGGTGGTCGGAGCCTTGGTCGGAGATGGTCTTGTTTCGCGTGCATGGGCACATGTGCCTTCCGTATATGTTGTTGCTGGGTTAACATGGATCGGAGAAGATAAAGTTGAGCTCGGGGACGGGCGCGAGCAGATGAGCGTTTGGCTCGAGTTTTGTATCGGGGTGTCGCGTGGGATTTTAACATGTTATAACTGTTTTAAAAAATTTAAACATAACAAAGTTTTAAGAAAAAAAAGTGGTTTCTCAGGTTTTGGCACGGTTATGCTCCGGGTTTAACTTGGGTATATGAAGTTGCAGTTTTAAAACTTTAAACAAATCAAGTTTAAAACAATTTCTTTACAATTTCTTTTGAATTATGATTGTTTTATTTAAATTTGACATTAGTTAAAAGGTTTAAAATAAATTATTTTTAATTAATTAAGTTTATGATATTTTTTAAATGTCTTTTATTTGTAATTAATTCTTAAGTTTATTTAAATAAATTTAATAATGTAATTAAGGAGTTAATTAAAGAAGGCAAAATGTTTTTAATCATTAATTGACTTAAAAGTCTTAATTTAATTTGTATGTTAATGATAATTATTTCCAAGGTTTACTAAATAAAGATTTTTAATGATAATTAAGTAATTAATTAAGTAAATGGTTACCTTAAATTAATTAAGGTCTTAATTAATTAATTAATTAATTAAAGGCTAATTACTTAATGTGATTAATTAAAGAATAATTAATTAATTAGTAATTAAAGGATATTAATTAATGTAATTAATTAATGCAAGTAATTAATGAATAATTAATTAATTAATAATTAAAGTTTAATTAATTAATAATTTAAGATTAATTAATTAATTAAAGATTAATTAATTAATAATTAAAGGTTAATTAATTAATAATTAAGGGTTAATAATGATTAAAGGATAATTAATTAATAATTAAAGAGTAATTAATCAATAACTATAGGATAATTAATTAATGTGAGAAATTAAGGATGATTAATTAATTTCATTGATTAATTAAAATAATAACAAATGGTTTGTAATTAATTAATGTTAATTAACCAAGGTTAAGTAGTTAATTCATAAATAATTTATTTATTTTGTGTTAATTAAATTAGTTATAAATTATGTGATTAAATTAATCTTGCTTATGGATGATTAATTATATTAAGTGCTTGGATTGATTAAATATCTCTAGTATGTAAATGTTCTGTGATATGAATTACTTTGGATTGAGCTGTGATAAATGTAAGTTATTTATCTCCGATGAATTTTTATGTGAATATAATGGTCTGCATTGAATTATATAAGGTCGATCTTTTGTTTAAAAGATTAAAAATGAAATTTGTTTAAACCATTCAAAAGAAAGGTTTTGCGAAATAAGTTGTGACTTAACTAAGATCCGAATGTATCCATATGTTTAAATAAGCGCGCATTATTCGGAAAGA
This sequence comes from Allium cepa, assembly GCA_030765085.1. NCBI lineage: Eukaryota > Viridiplantae > Streptophyta > Magnoliopsida > Asparagales > Amaryllidaceae > Allium > Allium cepa. Next base: position 275,294,727 of record CM060937.1, on the reverse strand, counting down.
TCGAGGAAGGGCATTAAGTTGAAAACCCATTCTGAATAATGATACGACAGAATGGAATTGCATTTGAAGACGGTGGTTGAAGACCGGGTATTTTCAAAAACGAAAGGATTTTATGTTGATTGTCTTTGCATCGAGTTGCTCCGGTATAGAGATTACCCTTTGTGATAGGGAGTCCGGACGAGATTGGGGATATCCAGATTTGCAAGGACTTCTTTCCTTAATTGCGAACTGCCTTCGGTTCCATTCAAACCCAAGATGGACTTGTGTGGATGTATGTCTGACGTTGTACTTTGAGATATAAAGCTGGTTTCTATCAAATATATTTCTATTGGTGGCAGAGAATTTATTCCCTTAGCTTAACACCCTTCTCTGAGACATACAAGCTCAGAGGTTATGTAGTTGATAGTTACTAGTGATACATTCCCAATTTGGTAATGTGGTATGCTAAGTTTTTAGCATTGGTTGATCGAAGCATGGCTTTTGTGTAAAGCATAGCTTTGTAGGACGAAACTTCATCGAACCGCACATCCCGGAAAATGGTCGAAACGGGAAGGATGCAGTAAGGTTATGGGGTTCGCGATCCTAAGGGTATGTACATTTCCTACTGGATAAAAGTTGTATTATGGCATGGAGCCCAAATATTTTACTTATGTGGTTGTTGGAAATTGAGGCGCCTCAATAAAGGTCGGTTATGACCGGGGGATGGCATTCTTGTGACAGTTAGTTACCTAGTTACAGAGATTGCCCGACCTTGTGTTGGCAGAGATCCAGTTAAGTTCTCGGGACGTCCTTCCAGAGGTGTACCCATTCGGATAAAGGAAGTTCCTTAGCCTTGGACATTTGTTGGAAATCCAAACGAATAATACGAGCCCTTTACTATTTCAGTTGTAGAACCTGCCATTTAACATGGTAGCTATAGTAGGCATACTATAACGGTACGTATGCTGGCTAATATTAATATTATACTTGCAAAATGTTTTTCCACATTATGCACTAGAAATAATATCAAAAGGATTTTTGCATATCAATCATGTTTGATTAATATAAGGAGAAACCTCCCTCATGTGTGTGATTGCATTTGAGTGTGTGCTAGGAGACTTTATGGTAGTTTCATTTTCCAAAAACTTGAATGGATTTTTTTGCACAAAAAACTATTTTAGTTCCTCACGCCAGTCTCATGACTGACTCGGAGTTTATTGTTTCCCTTGCTAAACCCTAGGTGCCCCTAATTTTCCACACGGACAGCCTAGAGTCAGGTTATCAGTAGGTTCTGGAGCTAAGTTAGGAAGTAGATATGGATTTGGAAGTCTTAGGTTTGGAAGCTTTTGATTTTTGAGCCTTTTGGTTTGGACTTTGGAGCTTTGGAAATGAAGATGCAATTTGTTGAACTCTTTCTTGGAAGACCATGTTGATGTTATTTTTCCGCTGTTATGTTGTATTCCACTGTTATGTAATATATATAGGCCTCTGATGATGTTGGTCACTTATTGTAGAATGTTATAATCCATGAAGCGTATGAATGAAAGTTATTTTGTTTCCATTGTGTTGTTATCGTCTAATGTGTTATGACTCCAGCGATACAGACTCTAACGTTTGAATCTTCGGGATTTGAATACCGATGATGTATTGGATGCCGATTTTCGAAGGTTGAAAGTCGGGGTTGTCACATTTGGTATCAGAGCTAAAGGTTGAGTAAGAACTTTAGCTTAGGAGTATAACTCATTAGGTGACTCATTAGAGATAGGGTTAGAAATGCCCTAGAATGAGTATATTCCCTAAGATATCTTGTCCGTATGCCTAAATCAATTTTCTTACTATATACAATAGTGAGAATGAGTGCAAGAAGAGGACGAGGTAGGGGAAGGGGAAGTACCACTACAAATGGCCAAGACCCTGCAACAACAATAATAGAAGGAGCAACTCTTCCCATCCAACCCCAGCCAAATCTGGCAGAGTTATATCGGAATTTCTCAAGACTTGGAGGGAAACCATTCAGAGGTACGGAGACTATTATAGAAGCGCAAGCTTGGATTCGATCTTGTGAGAGGATTTTTAAAGGATTGAAATAAGATGATGATCAAAGGAGGTTGATGGCTTCCTAGCAGCTCTAGGAAGAAGCTTTGGCATGGTGGGAGACCATTACTTTGGCTGAATCGGAGGAGAGTTTACATAGGATAGATTCAAGTGAGTATTTGAGCAGCGTTGTATACCTTCCGCTGGTATTTCCAGAATGTATCAAGAATTTACCGATTTGAAGCAACGAAGTCTATCTTTTGAAGAATACTTAAATAAGTTTAATGAGTTATCCCGATAATACTCCTCTTAAGAAGAATGAGAGATTTATTAAAAGGATGAAAAAAAAGTTTCATGAAAGGATGACATGCCATGTGAAGGAGTGTTTTTCTGATTTGGTAGACATGGGATATAGATATGCCACCTTAGATAAACAAGAGATTCCAGAAGAGAAAGGAAGCGGAAGTAATCCAAATTGGAAGAAGAGAAAGTTTGGAGGAAAGAAGCCTTGGCAAGGTAAAGAAAAGGAGGATATTCAAGAGAACTATGCGAAGAATGTTACCTGTTTCAACTATTTGGAGAAAGGTCATTAATCAAACAGTTGCAAGAATCCTAAGAAGCCAGGGAAGAAAGATCAACCTAAAAAGTCAGGACAAGAAGCCAGAGAATGCTACTATTGCCATAAGCCAGGACATATGGTTAAAGAATGCCCGATAATAAAGGAGGCCCAATAGCAAAGCTACATGCAATCAAGGATGAATCTTCAACCTCAGGAGCTGATAAAGGGAAAAGAGTTTTAGAGGGTAATCGTCTTATTTATGATAAATTTATTAGAGTTTTATTCGACACTGGAGCCACGCATAGTTTTATTTCCCAACAAAACCGTAGAAGAGTTAAATCATGAACCCGTATTCGTGGACAAACCTATTTGTGTGAAGAACTCGGTAGGAGGCCATGTGAATCTTTGTTTACGTTGTAGAAAAGTTCATATTTCGTATTCTCATCATCAGTTTTCTATCAGCCTTTTCGTTCTTGACTTTAGTGAATTTGAGATTTTACTTGAAATGAATTGGTTAACAAAATATGAAGCTAAATTAGATTGTATCAATAGAATGATTTCGGTCAAAAACAAACTTGGGAAATTTGCTATGATTTCTTGTGAGGATCCAAGTCCGAAGAGGGACAAGCTAATGTATACTTTAGAGTATCCCGAACCGAGTTTGGAATCCATGCCTATTGTTCAAGAATTTCCTGATGTATTTGAAGAAGTTAAGTCTTTACCTCCGCATAGGGAAATCGAATTTAGAATCGACTTGGTTCCCAATGCCCATCTAGTTGTGCATGAAATTCGTAGGATGGCACCAAGGGAAAGAGTAGAGCTAGTTAAGCAAACCCAAGATTTACTGGAGAAAGGATTTATACGACCTAGCCATTCCAGTTGGGGTTCAGTTGTAGTGTTTGTAGCCAATTTCGATGGATCTTTGAGATTGTGCGTAGATTATCGTGATCTTAATAAGTTAACCCTTAAGAATAAATTTCCTTTGCCCCGAATCGACTACCTATTCGATCAGTTGCATGGTGCTCGATTCTTTTCCAAGATGGACCTAGCCCAAGGATTCCATCAGTTGAGAATCATAGAAGATTGTATTCATTTGACTGCTTTAAGGGGTTCTGATACATTCTACGAATGGTTAGTTGTGCCCTTCAGACTAACCAATGCCCCTGCATATTTCGTAGACCTGATGACCCGAGTATTTCGTGAAGTATTGAATAAAATCGTTCTCGTATTTATTGTTGATATCTGATTTATTACAAAACTGAAAAAAAGCAAGCAGAAGTCGTATCCCAAGTGTAGAGGGGATATTTCGGCTTGATCTGGTAAGCCATTTCTCTATCTTTTTATGTGTTCATATGATCTTTGTTTGTCTCCCTGTCTATCAAATTTCGAGGACGAAATTTTCTCAAGGGGGAAATTTATGATGATCCAGTTTTTAAGCGAAATATAATTTAGTAATTAATATAATTTTTAGAATTAATTTGTGAACTAATTTGGATTTTTTCAAAACAAATAAGATATATGTTTGTTTATGTATATATCTATAAATAGATTGTAAATAGAATTTTGATTTGAAATTCAAAAATAAATATCTTAAAAATAAATTGATTTAAAACTTCTATATTTTAAAAACTAATATACATATATATGTTTATTTATTAATATATAATTAGTTTTAAGTCATTTTCTTTAAAGTCATATAAAAATAAATAAAAGGAAAGCTTAATATAAAAGCATAAATCATATATAAAAATACAACTAAAAAAAATATAATATAATATAAAATTGTATAAGAAACATAATTATAAAGGGAAAAAACAAACTCTTTAATTCGAAATCCAGATTTCAACTCAAATAAATTTCCAGTCTACCAAAAATTCAAGCTAGTTGTTTTCAAGTTCAAGACCAAATTTTCAACTTTCAAAGATCAAGAAATTTCTAGTTTTTTTTCATAATGAAGATCCTCTGTTCATCATCAAAACAGTGAGCAAACTATTTTAAAAAAAACCTTAATCTTATCTATAACCTGATGCATGTGATTAATACTTGAAGTATGTTGTGAAAGATGTTTACATGAATGTATACTATGCTTGCATGTATATAAGTATAAGGATTATATGCGTGCATGTCTGTACACACACACACACATATCTGTTTTGTTTTAACAGGCTAAATTAAGTTAAAATTTCAATTTCTCTTCCCCTAGTCTCTTCTAGGTTAGGATATTTAAAAGTAAAGTGTTTGTATTAACCAAATTTAGTTTTCAAAAATGTTAATAAGGATAATTAGGAAGAAGATTGTCTGGAAAGAAAGAAGAATAGTAAAAAGTAAATCAGGTCAGAAAATTTATTGTTTAGTTTTTTATTACATTTTCTAAATTGATTTCGAAAATGATGATTTTTAAAAATAAAATCAAGATTTTTAGGTTTGATTTGAGGTAGAATTATCGGGTTGAACAGAATCGAGTTTTCCTCGATTTCTGGTGATCGGCGAGGGGTGGGAGGTCGGAATTGTAGGTGGAGCATGCTTGGAGGTTGGTGATCTCGAGAAAAATACTCGATGAATTTATAATTCATCGTGGTGGCTGAACGTTGGTGGTATAGAGTTTAAGGACCTATCTTGGTCGATGTCGAAATCCAGGATAATGCGGCGTCATCGATGCATCGGTCTTGACCAGAGGCGAGGCAATCAGTGCATAGGACGGTGCAAGGCTTTGGTCAAAGTGTCGACGTTTCTGGTGACCTGAGGCGGCAAGACAAGGTGGTTTTGGGTGTTGGGTTTGTTTCAGGTGGTTGTCGAGGTTGCTCAAATTCGATGTTCAAGTTTGCTTTGAGATCTAGGTGTTAGTGACGACGGAGGGGAAGGTCGGTGAGTTGATGGTGGTCGAAGCCTTGGTCAGAGATGGTCTAGTTTCGTGTGCATATGCACATGTGCCTTTCGTATACGTTATTGCTGGGTTGGTCAGGGATCAGAGAAGATGAAGTTGAGCTCAGGGACGGGCGCGAGTAGATGAGGGTTTGGCTCGACTTTTGTATCGAGGTGTCGCATGGGATTTTAACATGTTATAATTGTTTTAAAAAATTTAAACACAACAAAGTTTTAGGAAAAAAGAGAGAGGATTTCTCGGGTTTTGGCTCGGGTATGCTCCGGGTTTAACTCGGGGGTATATGAAGGTGCAGTTTCAAAACTTTAAAACAAATCAAGTTTAAAACAATTTCTTTACAATTTCTTTTAAATAATAATTGTTTTATTTAAATTTGTGATTAGTTAAAAAGGTTTTAAAATAAATTATTTTAAATTAATTACGTTTGATATATTTTTAAATGTCTTTTATTTGTAATTAGTTCTTAAGTTATTTAAATAAATTTAATAATGCAATTAAGGAGTTAATTAAAGAAGGTAAAATGTTTTTAATCTTTAATTAACTTAAAAATCTTAAGTTAATTTATATGTTAATGATAATTAATTCCAAGGTTAATTAAACAAATATGTTTAATGATAATTAAGTAATTAATTAAGGTAAATGGTTTATCTTAAATTAATTAAGGTCTTAATTAATTAATTAATTAAAGGCTAATTATTTAATGTGATTAATTAAAGAATAATTAATTAATTAGTAATTAAAGGACATTAATTAATGTAAGTAATTAATGAATAATTAATTAATTAATAATTAAAGGTTAATTAATTAATGATTTAAGATTAATTAATTAAAATTAAAGATTAATTAATTAATAGTTAAAGGTTAATTAATTTATAATTAAAGGTTAATTAATTAATGATTAAATGATAATTAATTAATAATTAAAGAGTAATTAATCAGTAATTATAGGATTATTATTTAATGTAGAAATTAAGGATGATTAATTAATTTCATTAATTAATTAAAATAATAATAAATGGTTTGTAATTAATTAATGTTAATTAAGCACGGTTAAGTAATTAATTCATAAATAATTAATTTATTATGTGTTAATTAAATTAATTATAAATTATGTGATTAAATTGATCTTGCTTATGGATGGTTAATTATATTAAATGCTTGGATTGATTAAATATCTCTAATATGTTAATGTTTGATGATATGAATTGCTTTGGATTGAGATGTGATAAATGTAAGTTATTTCTCTGTGATGAATTGCTGTATGAATATAATGTTCTACATTGAATTATATAAGGTAGAACTTTTGTTTAAAAAATTAATGAAATTTGTTTAAACTATTGAAAACAAAGGTTTTGGAAAATAAGTTATGACTTAACTAAGATCTGAATGTATCCATATGTTTTAAATAAGCGCTTATTATTCGAAAAGACCGAGGAAGGGAATTAAGTCAAAAACCCATTCCGAATAATGATACGACGGAATGGAATTGCATTTGAAGGCGGTGGTTGAAGATCGGGCATTTTCAAAAATGAAAGGATTCCCTTTTGATTGTCTCTGCACCGATTTGCTCCAATATAGAGATTACCCTATGTGATGGGGTGTCCGGACGAGATTGGGATATCCGTATTTGTAAGGACTTCTTTCCTTTAATTGGATGAAGTGCCTTTGGTACCATTCAGATCTGGGATGGACTTGTATGGACGTATGTCTGACATGACACTTTGAGATATAAAGCTGGTTTCAATCAAATACATTTCTGTTAGTGGCAGAGAATTTATTCTCTTAGCTTAACACCCTTCTCTAAGATCCAGATAGGTTCTCGAGACGTCCTTCCAGAGGTAGCCTAGCCTTGTGTTGGCAGAGGTCCGGTTTGGTTCTCGGGACGTCCTTCCAGAGGAGTACCCATTCAGATAAAGGAAATTCCTTAGACTTGGCCATTTGATGGAAATCCAAACAAACAATACGAGCCCTTATGATTTCAGTTGTAGAACCTGCCATTTAACATTGTAGCTATAGAAGGCATACTATAATGGTACGTATGCTGGCTAAGATTAATATTATACTTGCAAAATGTTTATCCACACTATGCACTAAAAATAATATCAAAAGGATTTTCACGTATCAAGCACGTTTGACTAATATAAGGAGAAACCTCCCACATGTAAGCGATTGTATTCGAGTGTGTGTCGGGAGACCTTATGGTAGTTTCATTTTCAAAAAGAATGAACAGATTTTTTTTCACAAATAATGGTTTTAGTTTCTCACATCAGTCCCACGACTGACTCGGAGTTTATTGTTTCCCTTGCTAAACTCTGGATGCCCCTAATTTTCCACATGGGCTGCCTAGAGTTAGGTTATCAGTAGGTTCTAGAGCTAAGTTGGGAAGTAGATATGAATTTGGAAGTCTTTGGTTTGGTTTAGACTTTGGAGCTTTGGAAATGAAGATGTAGTTTATTGAACTCTCTCCTAGAAGACCATGTTGATGTTATTTTTCAGGTCTCTGATGATGTTGGTCACTCATTGTGGAATGTTGTAATCCATGAAGCGTATGAATGAAAGTTATTTTGTTTCCATTGTGTTGTTATCATCGAATGTGTTATGAATCCAGCGATCCGGACTCGAACATTTGAATCTCCGACATTTGAATATGGGTGATGTATTGGATGCCGATTTTCGAAGTTGAAAGTCAGGGTCGTCACAATACTTATCTATGGGAGGAAAGACATATATGCAATGGATGTAAGTGGTTAGGATTTCTTCAAAGAAAGGATCTTCATTCTCATCATCTAATGCTCCCTCACTGCCGGTGTTTCTTGTTTGAATTATGTGCATTTTTTAGCATAGGGTTGTCATCTCATCTTGGACACCAAATTCCATGTATCGTGAATAATGATGGCTCCTTGCTGGGGAAAAACTCATTTGTCGCATATCTAGTGTAGGTACTTTTGGAAGTAATATGGAGAAGGGGAACAATGATGCCTGGTTGGGGTTGGAGACCTCCTTTTGACAATTGATGTAATCTAGATGGATAGGGATGCCATTCTCAAGACCTAGGTCAGGGAACCTCCCGACCTAGCCAGGAGTGGACTGACAATTCTCTAGGTCCTAGAGCTCTAATTTGTCCTCCACAACTGAGGTTTTCAAAGTGCGTGTTATGTTCCCCGTTCATCACTCAAAGGCAATGGAAAGTGGACTATCTTTCGGTTAAAGGAGAGCATCGACGTGCTATAGGTTCTGCTCTAGGACTTCATGGATGTCTTACTGCACTTGAGCAGTTTATATGTTCCTATGGCGAACATATGCATCTTTGACCAGGGTTTCAAGCACTACCCTCTAAAGGGCATCGGTGATGCTCAGGAGGTTATAAGCGACATGGTGTGTAGGTTGAGAATTCGATTCAGCTATTTAAGGGATCAGTGGAACAAATTTAACCGTTGTTTGAGCGTCCAACCTTGTCCTCAGACTCTGCACTTTGCAAGCCAAAGTGCTCACTTTCGTCAACTGCTACAACGACCTACGCTACATATTATTGCTAAGCTCGGGAATAGGCCAAGCGACACCGATGATGATATTGTCATTGGTTTCATCATCGTTATAGTTGTTTCCTTCAGTTCAGGAGCTAGGTACATGATAACAAGCCAGAATAGTTTTTTGTAGAGAAAAAGTGATGAAAGTTGAGAGCCTTTGAGGGAGCTCTATAACAATCTGTATTTTTTGATAATTTAAAATAATGAAATAAATTAAAAAAATTTACCAAAGGATAAGATCAATATTTTTAAAACTTTTAAATTTAAAAATAAAATTGGCACTATTGCGACCTTCTTGTTTTTATAATACACGTTGTATACTCATTTGTTCGGAGTAGAATCCGGATGTGAGAGCTATTATGATTTCCAATATTTCGAAAATCTAAAATTTTAAACTGTGCTAACTAGGAAATTTAAGCGGATACTCTATTATCTATTTATATTCGACGGTATACCATTAAAATTTTTAAAAAGTCATTTTCTAAGTATGCATTCTTCTTCTTTAACATGAACATTAGTAATCCTCTTTTATTTTGAAATCAAATTTCCCCATAACTCTTCATTAAATTCAGCAATTTAAGTACCATATCAAGGGCGAGTCGAGGCCTACACTCCAACACCAATTAAAGTTGCAGTTTTACAGATTTGGAGGCGATTCAAATTCCAAATGGCGAGAAATTTAAAGCCTTTGGATTATTGTGAGTGGTTTATTCTAATTTGCAATATACAACATTAAACTGGTTGATGTTTGGCCAAACAATGCAAAACTGCAAAAAATGCGATAATATGAATTTGAGACCGAATATGATTACCATATGATAAATAGTAATTATTGATACAAAGGATACTGAAAATTTGACTTTATGAGTGATAACTACACACATAAATATACACACACACACACACACACACACACACACACACGCACACACATTAAATTAAAAATTATAATGAATACATATATTATGATTTGTGTATATATATGAGCATGATAAAGAGGATATTGGAATTTAAGTTTCAACAGATATATCATATAGTATATTCAAAAATGCTTCTTCAAATCATATAAAAAGTTTATAAAATGAGTTCAAAAAGATCTTTATATAAGTTTCAGAAAATATATACATTATGAAATTTATTTTATATGAATTATTATTTGATATTGAAATATATGTGAAAGAATTGTTCTTTTTGCACTAGAAATGAAATATATTGAAATGTACATGTAATATATATATATATGTATGTATGTATATATATGTATATATGTATGTATATGTGTATGTATGTATATATCTGTATGTATGTATTTGTGTGTGTATGTGTGTGTGTATATATTTGCATATGTTTGTGTGTCAGTGAAGTGCTAACTGTTGTTTTAGGTGATAATATGATTTTTTTTTTATAAGAATTTACCTTGATTTTACACATACACACAAGAAAGTTATTTATAAAACTTGAAAACTAGTTTGGTATTCACCAACTATTGGAATGATTTCTGAAATAATTTCAACATGTACTCCTAGTGAATCTGAAGTAGATAGATAGTATAGACTTCTGTTTGAATATAGAAGAAAATGATTTTGAAATCAAGTGAAAAACAGATGATCAATACAAAAATTGGTAACAAATGAATAACTTTCTGGAAAGTAGCAAGTTTTGGTAATTTTCATGTACATTGTTCCACCCATGTGTAGTACACCAATCCACCAGTGTGATGCAAAACTGCACAGTAAACCTAAGCCAATAAAGCCAAGTTTAGTAGATTAAATTATATCGATTCGAGAGGTTTTTCCTTGGGTTTTGGACATCGATTAGGTCATGTTTTTCAAAATAACTTCTTGGCCTTATTAAATTAGAGCGCTTTCAATGTATGTTGGATGAAAATGTGTGTATATGAATGTACACGCATGAATAGTCGGTCGTTGTTGATGTTTTGGTTGACTATTGATTCTGAGACCTCTATTGGTTATCATGATTACACGATCTCTCAGCGTATATAGAAAATTTAAAGTGTGTGTTGTTGTATGTAAATGCATATGTAACTCATATATTGAATTGCATCCTTTTGGTGATTTAGACATGTGTTAATGAAGTAAGGGACTTGGCTTTGAGTATGGGTTAGACCATACAATCGACCATTGTAATGTACTAGATTTTAAAAAGGGTTAGACCATACCACTGACCATTCTTAATGTATTGGATTGAGACCGTGTTTCATGAAGTTAGCTGTGTATCATTGTATTGTTTAGCTAAATTGTTATTTGTAGGTGAAACATGATTAAAGTATGATTGATTACCAATATTATCTTAGTACTATTTGGAAATATCTAGAGTATGTTGTAGAGTAGATGTACACTAGTCACCAAACTGTAGTCCGACCCTCTCCTTACGTTTTTTCCTTTTTGTTTCATAATTAGGTTGGTGGAAAATGGAGTGTTGTAAAGAGTGGCATTGGATGGTGCAGATGACGAAGGTGTTTCTATTGTATATTGTTTTGCATATTAATAATCACCATAATTGATATTGTTTGTACCAGACTTGGATTGGATTTGGTTGTATCAGATAATGCATATACATTAAATATGTTGTTATGAAGTAAAGTGATATTCGATTTCCTTCCGTTTGAGTTTAGAAAGTAATAGAGAGTCTGTATACCCAAGAATATTACAAGTAATATCGTCGAATAATACAGAGAATAAAGCTTGATAGGAGCGATCATCCATGTTTATTCCCTTGCGCTTGTACTGTCATGTTTACCTTTATGTATGAAGAAATATAATGGAATGAACCGTCTCATAACAAAGCAAAAAACACATTGACTAATATAAATCAGAACAATACATTACATAATACAAAACACATGATCATAGATCATAGCAGAAAATATAGCACAGACGCGAAGATATATAATAAAGTGGGTCTACAAAATAAGAGTACCAGACCCACATATAATGTATATACAAGTCAAAGAATTAGACAAGTACAAAATATACATCACATGTTACTATTTCTCATACAAGAGTCATATAACACATATACACAAGGACTAAAACACAATGACACACATATCTATCTATCTCCAAAAGCTAACTTAACGTCCACAGTCAGTGAGTCTTGAAACTTGAAATGTCTCGGTCTGACCTGAGTATTATGCAAATAATAAACGAGTTAGACTATCTCTAAGGCAAAATTACTAAAATAAGCGTAACGACCTGCAAATTTATCAATTTGATAATATTTTTAAATATGAAAATATAAGCTTCTTACATATATTATGATGTTTTAAACAATAAAATTGGTAATCTTATTTTGAATACATATTTAAAAAATATATACCTTTGCAGGAATATCGATAAAATGATCGAAAATCGTTTTATCAATGAACAGTTCTATAATTATCAAGAATCGTGCACGGAGCTGGATACATACATTTATTTACCCGTTTAAACAAGAATATGAATAAAATTATTTATTTTGTTTCTGAGAAATAAAATGTATTTATGACATCATCAATAATAACATTATATTTAATATTTTATTTATGAATTTAAATTAAGATTTATTGATTTAATAATTATTATACTTCTTCGAATAATTGTTTTAAATGATAATGATTCATTTTAATTTGTTATATAGTAATAATAAATCATTTATATTGGCTTTGTAGAGATATATATTTGATTTGAAATTATAAGGAAAATCGATATCGCTTTATCGATATAATAACACTTTCTGTAAACAATTGTTTAATATTAATTTATATGGTTTTATAATTCAGATGAGATCAATTTAATTAATTAATAATGATGGAAAATTAGTTTTCAAATTTTGTTTACATTTATGTGTAAATTAATTTATTATTGAAAATGTGACCAAGAATCGGCTTTCTGATTTTCAATTGTTTAACAAACGGAAGTTGTTCAAAGTTGTTGCAACCTTATTTATATGTCTTGTGCACATATACAACATACAAAAGCACAGGCTAACATATACATGAACATATATATACATACAAATATACATATACACTTATATATATATATATATATTACAAAATATATCTAATATATTTTCACACTTATAAAGCAAACTTCACTTCACTCTTACACACATCAACTCACACACATAGGTCCATGGAGGGGAGTGTTCGGCCGTACATGGCGATGGAGGAGGAGGATGCATGGTGATGAAATAGTGATGTGTGTGCACATAGTATCATGGTATTTTAATTCACATTTTTGCCTATAAATACCACCATCCATCTTCACTTCATTTATTCATAAATTCCTAGCTTCTTCACCTTTTTATGCTCCACTTTAATGGCTTCCTACCTTAGGAAAATTATGAAGAAAAAATAGCAAAAAGAAAATAAATTTATATAAGTATATATACATTAGAAATCAACTTCAAAACAAGCTCAAATGACTCCTCTTCCCTCTCTAAACTCACGGCTACCACCTCCTACCTCCCAAGTCTAAGCCTATCTTCACTTGCAAACTTAGGCCGGGTGTAACGTCCCGGAAATTTTCGACTTTCGAAAATTCAACATCGATACTCACTTTATCGACTGCCGAGAAATCGAAGGCCGGAAACCCGAAATGTTATGGGTTAAGAAGAAGAAAGAGACAGAAGAAGAGAGAGAAGATAGTAAAATAGAGAGAGGAGAGAAAAGAACATAGCACGGAATAGAAAACAACAGAACAATAACAGAATCTCACAATTCGCAGCGGAACAACATATAATAAATAAATGAATAATCTTTAAACAAAGAACTATATCAGTTATTACATTTTATACATTACATCATATCATCATTACATCAGAGTGTACAACAACAACAAACAACATCAAACAGCGGAAAAGAAATACTATATACTAGTAATACGCCATGCCATCCATCTTGCCTCCAGCAACTCCAGAATATCCTGATAAACCTTAACTCTTGACTGCCCGTGTGAAAATTGGTGGGAACCCAGAGTTTAGGAAGGAAAACAATAAACTCCGAGTCAGTCATGTGACTGGTGTGGGAACTCAAAACAGTTTATTTATCTTTAAAATCAAAATAGAGGAATATTTTTAAAGTCAATTCGCAATGCTTTTAAAAATGAGACTACCATAAGGCCTCCCGCACACACACACAATGCAAACGCAGAATCGGAGGAGATTTCTCCTTATTATAGTCAAAGATGGTTGATACGTATTAAAAAGAACATTTGATATTATTACTAGTGCATAGTGTAGAGAAAATTTATTTCGAAAGTAGAATATAAATCTTAGCCAACATACGACCATTATCGTATGCCTACTATAGCTACCATCTAAACAGTGGTGACCACCATAAGTAAATGGCAGGTTCTACAACTAATACCGTACAAGGTTTCGTATTGGGAATTGGATTTCCAACGAATGATCAGGCCAAGGAACTTCCCATTGCCACATGAGAATGCCTCTGGAAGGACATCCCCGAGAACCAAACCGGATCTCTACCAACACAAGGCCGGGTTACCCCTAACTGAGTAACAACTGACCGAACATGCCATCCCCCGGTCCTTTGGGACCTTTATCCGAGCGCTCGTAATCAATTCACACAATCATAAAGTGTTTTCAACATGAGTTAGTATCTGGGCTCCATACCATGATACCACCCTTTTCCAGAAGGAAATGCACATACCCTAAAGGGCGCTACCCCTCATAACCTTGCTGCATCTTTCCTGTTTTGACCATTCCCGGGGTGTGAGGCTTGACGAAGTCACGTCCACAAAAACATACTTTATACAAAAGAGATGCTTTGGGTCAACAAATGATGATAGAAATGATCACCAAGATAGACGATCAAATAAATGATCCTATCACAAATAATCAACACAATGATCATTTCACAGCAACACTCAGCATGTCACATTACCAAATTGGGAATATATTGCTGAAAACCTTCAACTACATAACCTCTAAGCTCGTACGTCTCAGAGAAGGGTGTTAAGCTAAAAGAATAAATTCTCCGCCACCAACAGAAATATATTTGAATGAAATCGGCTTTATATCTCAATTTGTAATGTCAGACATACAATCCATACAAGTCTGTTCCGGGATCGAACAGAACCGAAGGCACTTACAAAGAAGTCCTTGCAATCCGGATATCCACAATCCTGATCGGATTTCCCATCACTTAGGGAGTCTCTATACCGTTGCAACTCAGTGCAGAGACAATCGACAGGTCATCCTATCGCTCTCGTAAATATCGGGTCTTCAACACCGATCTTCAATGCTATCCATTACGTCGTATCACTATTCGGAATGGGTAATCCGAATAACGAGCGCAATAATTTAAAAATAAGTGTGGCATTCAAATTCAGCAAATCACAACAAATACCTTTCAAAGGTAAATATTGATAGTCGGTTATTGAACTATCAATGGATATGCACAACATCACCAGATTCCAAATAATTTTCCAAATTATTTATTTCCCAAAATTCATATCTTTACAAGATATATAGTTTTCACACTTCAAAAATAAATCAATATTTATTTTTAGACAAATTCCCCTTTTCTTTTATAAATTCCATAGTGAATTTATATTCTAAAATATCTGTGCATATACGATTTCAATTATTCATTTCAATTTATCTTCAAAAAGATAAATTCTCAAAATATTCACTTTATATTGGAAAACATTTCCATACTTACTTATTAAGTAATTCTCAAATCCATCTATTTTCAACACTTGGAAAATATTCAATATACTTAAATCGAGATTAAGTATATATTTCATTCTTTAAGGAAATCATTCTCTTAAACATATTTATTTGGGCCAAAACGAATGTTGCGTAAAACATCGTTACGACAACCCAAAATCACTAGTATAGGGATTCGAAATTAAAACAGATATATAAATCCCAATACTATACAAAACATTTCCTTTCGGAAATCATTTACTATAACAACAGTGTTATAGTCCACCATTTCCTTCTATTTCTCGAAAACGTCTATTTCAACAATGAATGTTGAAATCTATGGTTTCGAATCTCAACACATTTTTAAAACATCGTTAGATCGTTTTAAATTCTATTTAAAACATCACATTCAAAACAATTTCTTTAACATATTATTCACTGTTCAAAAACGTGAATATACTACGTTAACAAATTTCATCATTTCTATTCATTTTATTTCAAAGGATTATTCACTGTCTAAAACGTGAATATAACTCCATAAATAAGTTATAACAATTTACTTATCAAAATAAGTCGTTTGCGGATTTATAAAACAACGTTTATAAATTCCATTTCTATTTATTTTACCACAACTTCCTTTATAAATTCCTTTATTAACCTATCTCAATTCATATCTCAATGATATACTAAAAGTTCATATTATAAGTGAAATACTTATAATTTATTTGTTTGCAAAAATCGTTCCTTTGAACTTCATAATTATAAATCTTATAACTTATAAGATTCAATTATTTATCCAAAACCATTCTTTAATAACTTCACGAAATTTATAAATCTTATTATTTATAAATTTCACTTATAACTTCACCATTTATAATTCTATAAATTCCATTCACTTATGCAATCCATTTTCACTTCATTCAAACACTTATAAAAACTCGTTTTATAATTCAAATATTTTCATTTATAAATATCAATTTATAAATCCTTTATAAAATCAATTTATATTATTCTTTTAAAACATTTTTAATCTCCTTTATAATTTCATCATTTTGATTCATAAAATAATTAAATTTTATAAATCCTATATTTTCAACTCTTTATAATAATTTCAAAAATCCCGATTAAACTATTTTATAAAATCATTAGCCTCATATTTTCAAAAATCAACCTTTAACTATATTTCTCAAAAATTATAATTTTTATAACATTAAAAATTATACGTTTATTTATTTAAAATGGATAAATTCCCAAAAATATTTTATAAACGTATACTTTCAAAAATCACTTTGAAATCCTTTTTAAAATTCCAAAATTTGGTCCAATGATGCTACATACCAAATAGTCAATCACGACAACAACGACATCATATATCGATATGATAATCCATCAAATATCAAAATATCTGAAATCAAATAAATACTGTTGAGGAATCCAGTTGGATCCCTCCAACCTGTTTCCCTGCATCCACAAACATTAGCACAATACCAATTCCGCTCCAGTACGGAATTATCGCGGTATATGGGATTTAAAATATTATCCGCTTAATAGACGGCGCAATAGGGTCTCATCCGCTAAAAAATGCGGGAAATCAATAACTCCAATATATACATATGCCAATATATATATATTGCTATTATTTATAATACCAATTTCACTGTTTATGAAATATTCGCGGTATATGTTTTTAATAAATAACATCCGCTTACTAACGGCGCATAATGTCTATTTTAACAATCAATAGATAACAATCATCATTCAAACATGCATTCAAATATTTTAAATCTAACTATGTAAAAATAAAAATCGAAACCGATTTGATTGAGTGAGAAGTTCTCACCTTGATTTCAATTTCGTTTTAGCGATTTATTTCGAATAAAATTAAACGGACGTTTAATTTTACCCGAAATTCTCACTAACTCCAAACGACTCCAATCCAACTCCATAGCATAGTGCTCGTCCATACGATTCCAACGCAACTGGTTTCGCGCGTTTTCGACCTCGTATGAAAAAGTTATACATTTTTAAAGTTACACGACTTTTATATAAACAATTTACAACTAAATTTATAATAATTTTAAACCTAACTAATAATGGCCGCTGGATCTCACTTGCTTGCATCAGGGCCGGCCACCCTTCTTCTTCCTCATGCGTGTAACATCTCCAGACAACATCACGCAAGCTCAAACCCATCTCATTCAAATTATGTTTGGATCTTGCGACTAAATTACTTGCTTAAAATTCGATCAGAGAGTGCCATGTTGAAGTCCATTCCCTTCCCCACTCTTGGCCTGAAGAGCTTGAAGCTCGGCCCCCCACAGAGCACGAAATTCGATGATGAACGGCTACGAACGCGGCCACATATCCCCCTCCACGTCGCACGAAAACTCATCATCTCCGTATAGATTTAAAGCCCTCACATCGCTCTACGATTTGTTAGTTGAGAACATTGGCTAATTGTTTGTAGATTGGGAGAGATTGAGGGGAGAAGTTGGGACAATTTCGGCCATACATCAGGTTGGAGGCGGCCTAAAGAGGATGGAACCCTAGGGTTGTTTTCTTTTTGCAAAAATGAATATTCAAGGGCTTTTATAGAAAATTTCAACGACACTATTCATCCCGGATTTTCCGAACTCCAAACGAAGCGTTCCGGTTGGCGTTTCTAAGGTTTACCCCGCGTTCCAAACACAATGGAACGTGTTTCGGGAGCTAATTCGGTCATCTGTGCGAGTTATGGCAATAAACGTTCAATTTAAATTAAACCGATTTAAACGATTTTCTAGGCGTTTTAACTTGTACCGGACAAACGGTAAATCCAATTGACACGAAATTTGAAACCTTATAATAATATCACATTACGGATCCGATGAAACTGGTTTCGTCGAAATCCGAGACTTTTTGAAAAATGACTATTTTAACTCGCCAAATTAATATTAAAACAATTTCGATGCGTTTCGAGCTGCCACGATCAAACGATAACTCCGATTGCTACGAAAATTGAAATCCGATAATAACTAACTATTACAGATCCAATGGAACTAGTTTCGTCCAATTCTGAGACTGTTCAAAAATTGACTAATTTCACTAGTCGATTAAATATTAAAATATTCAATTTTCACAAATAAACTTTTAATTCGATTTTAAAAGTTCTAAAATATCATTCTAACTCCAACATGATAAAATAAAATTTTACAACTCATTTTCAATCATATTTAACTCGATTTTCAATTATTTCCATAATTTAACATATTAAATTGTCGATTTAATTATCCAATTAAATCCAATTATTCAAAATAAAATTTATTTGACTTATAAATTTCACTTATTAATATTTAAAATTAATTAAATATTCAAATTTTAATTACTAAAATTTCTGGGTCGTTACAATCTTCCCTCCTTAAAAGAATTTCGTCCTCGAAATTAACAAGTAAGAAAAATTACAGAATCTATTAACTTTCCCAAAATCCATAGCTAAACTTCTTACAATAACTTACTAAGTTTTCAAATCATACTTATTTATCTTTTCAAAAACAACTACTATTGTTTAACTTTCAATTCCAAATCAAAGTTATAGTTTTCAAAATTTTCCAATTTTCTCAAATTTTTTCTAACGCCTTAAATTTTCGGAAAAATTCGCCATAGTCTCCTTTGCGCGGCTCGATCCGAAAAAAAAATGACAGTGTATATATCACAAATATACATCTCATCAAGTAATGAGGCATCCCGCAGGGAAAAAATTGTAAAAGTACGATATTTAATCCGAGATATGTACCTTATATTTTATTAGCAAGCATGTACGGCTAATATAGCGCGAAAGCGAGCTCCAAATGCGAAGCAAACGCGATCCGCACCTACTAAACACTCAACAAGCAACATGAGAACATGCATATAGACAATAGTATCAATATACAACATATAGCAACATAATAACTATATATGCCAATATAGAAAATGTAGTAAAAGCCGTAAATGCCAACATCAACCATCATCCATAACCAATAAATATTCATATTCTCATTCATATCCAATGAATTGGTTTTCAATTTAATCACATTTGATTCATATACAGTGGATGTTTTTACTAACATTCATTCTCAATTAGTTTATATTCACTAATCCATATTCAAGTTGGTTCACTTCCAAATCAAATTCAATTCTACTTAAGATTCACTTAACTTCCAATTGAATTTCCAATTACTTTAGCTTCCAATTTCATTAATTCAATTTCATTAACACTTAATGAATTATATACAATCAACTAACAACCATATAACAACCAATGTATATTAGTTACAACCAAATTCCTTTGCTCTCAATTGGTTTAATTAATTGATTTTTATTCAACTTTCAGTAACATTAGATTTTAATGAATTACACATACATTCATTATTTCATATCAATTATTCACATTTAATTGATTAATATTCAATCCATTCATTCAATTCAATTACAAAAGTTGAATTTCATTTATATAACTCAAGTTCACATTTATCACTTAACTTTATTAATTTACTTCGATACCAATATCAACTTCATTCAACATTTCTTAAGTTATACTTCATTTTATAAACATCAATTGGTTTTACTTAACTTAAATTCCTACTTATAAATCCAATTCAGCTTCCAATTCTAAAGTAAATTTCCATTTAACTTTAAATTCATTTTTATTTACAACTCATATTCATAAATATATTCATATAGTTTCACTTCTTATATATATAAGTTTATTTCTCAATTGTAAATCACTTTAATTATAATTCAATTCTTATAACTCATTTGCTTATACAATAATTCTTTTATTTAGATTATTCAAACAACTAAACAATCATCACAATATAAAACAATTTTTATATTCACTAACAAATACGCTCTCATAGCTATTATTACACTCTAACTCATTCTAGAGTACTACTGACTCTATCTCTAATGAGTAATACCCAACAGAACCATGGTTGTTGCTTAACCATATGCTCTGATACCAAATGTAACGCCCCGGAAATTTTCGACTTTCGAAAATTCAACATCGATACTCACTTTATCGACTGCCGAGAAATCGAAGGCCGGAAACCCGAAATGTTATGGTTTAAGAAGAAGAAAGAGACAGAAGAAGAGAGAGAAGATAGTAAAATAGAGAGAGGAGAGAAAAGAACATAGCACGGAATAGAAAACAACAGAACAATAACAGAATCTCACAATTCGCAGCGGAACAACATATAATAAATAAATGAATAATCTTTAAACAAAGAACTATATTAGTTATTACATTTTATACATTACATCATATCATCATTACATCAGAGTGTACAACAACAACAAACAACATCAAACAGCGGAAAAGAAATACTATATACTAGTAATACGCCATGCCATCCATCTTGCCTCCAGCAACTCCAGAATATCCTGATAAACCTTAACTCTTGACTGCCCGTGTGAAAATTGGTGGGCACCCAGAGTTTAGGAAGGAAAACAATAAACTCCGAGTCAGTCATGTGACTGGTGTGGGAACTCAAAACAGTTTATTTATCTTTAAAATCAAAATAGAGGAATATTTTTAAAGTCAATTCGCAATGCTTTTAAAAATGAGACTACCATAAGGCCTCCCACACACACACACAATGCAAACGAAGAATCGGAGGAGATTTCTCCTTATGATAGTCAAAGATGCTTGATACGTATTAAAAAGAACATTTGATATTATTACCAGTGCATAGTGTAGAGAAAATTTATTTCGAAAGTAGAATATAAATCTTAGCCAACATACGACCATTATCGTATGCCTACTATAGCTACCATCTAAACAGTGGTGACCACCATAAGTAAATGGCAGGTTCTACAACTAATACCGTACAAGGTTTCGTATTGGGAATTGGATTTCCAACGAATGATCAGGCCAAGGAACTTCCCATTGCCACATGAGAATGCCTCTAGAAGGACATCCCCGAGAACCAAACCGGATCTCTACCAACACAAGGCCGGGTTACCCCTAACTGAGTAACAACTGACCGAATATGCCATTCCCCGGTCCTTTGGGACCTTTATCCGAGCGCTCGTAATCAATTCACACAATCATAAAGTGTTTTCAACATGAGTAAGTATCTGGGCTCCATACCATGATACCACCCTTTTCCAGAAGGAAATGCACATACCCTAAAGGGCGCTACCCCTCATAACCTTGCTGCATCTTTCCTGTTTTGACCATTCCCGGGGTGTGAGGCTCGACGAAGTCACGTCCACAAAAACATACTTTATACAAAAGCCATGCTTTGGGTCAACAAATGATGATAGAAATGATCACCAAGATAGACGATCAAATAAATGATCCTATCACAAATAATCAACACAATGATCATTTCACAGCAACACTCAGCCTGTCACATTAACCAATTGGGAATATATTGCTAAAATCCTTCAACTACATAACCTCTGAGCTCGTACGTCTCAGAGAAGGGTGTTAAGCTAAAAGAATAAATTCTCCGCCACCAACAGAAATATATTTGAATGAAATCGGCTTTATATCTCAATTTGTAATGTCAGACATACAATCCATACAAGTCTGTTCCGGGATCGAACAGAACCGAAGGCACTTACAAAGAAGTCCTTGCAATCCGGATATCCACAATCCTGATCGGATTTCCCATCACTTAGGGAGTCTCTATACCGTTGCAACTCAGTGCAGAGACAATCGACAGGTCATCCTATCGCTCTCGTAAATATCGGATCTTCAACATCGATCTTCAATGCTATCCATTACGTCGTATCACTATTCGGAATGGGTAATCCGAATAACGAGCGCAATAATTTAAAAATAAGTGTGGCATTCAAATTCAGCAAATCACAACAAATACCTTTCAAAGGTAAATATTGATAGTCGGTTATTGAACTATCAATGGATATGCACAACATCACCAGATTCCAAATAATTTTCCAAATTATTTATTTCCCAAAATTCATATCTTTACAAGATATATAGTTTTCACACTTCAAAAATAAATCAATATTTATTTTTAGACAAATTCCCCTTTTCTTTTATAAATTCCATAGTGAATTTATATTCTAAAATATCTGTGCATATACGATTTCAATTATTCATTTCAATTTATCTTCAAAAAGATAAATTCTCAAAATATTCACTTTATATTGGAAAACATTTCCATACTTACTTATTAAGTAATTCTCAAATCCATCTATTTTCAACACTTGGAAAATATTCAATATACTTAAATCGAGATTCAGTATATATTTCATTCTTTAAGGAAATCATTCTCTTAAACATATTTATTTGGGCCAAAACGAATGTTGCGTAAAACATCATTACGACAACCCAAAATCACTAGTATAGGGATTCGAAATTAAAACAGATATATAAATCCCAATACTATACAAAACATTTCCTTTCGGAAATCATTTACTATAACAACAGTGTTATAGTCCACCATTTCCTTCTATTTCTCGAAAACGTCTATTTCAATAATGAATGTTGAAATCTATGGTTTCGAATCTCAACACATTTTTAAAACATCGTTAGATCGTTTTAAATTCTATTTAAAACATCACATTCAAAACAATTTCTTTAACATATTATTCACTGTTCAAAAACGTGAATATACTACGTTAACAAATTTCATCATTTCTATTCATTTTATTTCAAAGGATTATTCACTGTCTAAAACGTGAATATAACTCCATAAATAAGTTATAACAATTTACTTATCAAAATAAGTCGTTTGCGGATTTATAAAACAACATTTATAAATTCCATTTCTATTTATTTTACCACAACTTCCTTTATAAATTCCTTTATTAACCTATCTCAATTCATATCTCAATGATATACTAAAAGTTCATATTATAAGTGAAATACTTATAATTTATTTGTTTGCAAAAATCGTTCCTTTGAACTTCATAATTATAAATCTTATAACTTATAAGATTCAATTATTTATCCAAAACCATTCTTTAATAACCTCACGAAATTTATAAATCTTATTATTTATAAATTTCACTTATAACTTCACCATTTATAATTCTATAAATTCCATTCACTTATGCAATCCATTTTCACTTCATTCAAACACTTATAAAAACTCGTTTTATAATTCAAATATTTTCATTTATAAATATCAATTTATAAATCCTTTATAAAATCAATTTATATTATTCTTTTAAAACATTTTTAATCTCCTTTATAATTTCATCATTTTGATTCATAAAATAATTAAATTTTATAAATCCTATATTTTCAACTCTTTATAATAATTTCAAAAATCCCGATTAAACTATTTTATAAAATCATTAGCCTCATATTTTCAAAAATCAACCTTTAACTATATTTCTCAAAAATCATAATTTTTATAACATTAAAAATTATACGTTTATTTATTTAAAATGGATAAATTCCCAAAAATATTTTATAAACGTATACTTTCAAAAATCACTTTGAAATCCTTTTTAAAATTCCAAAATTTGGTCCAATGATGCTACATACCAAATAGTCAATCACGACAACAACGACATCATATATCGATATGATAATCCATCAAATATCAAAATATCTGAAATCAAATAAATACTGTTGAGGAATCCAGTTGGATCCCTCCAACCTGTTTCCCTGCATCCACAAACATTAGCACAATACCAATTCCGCTCCAGTACGGAATTATCGCGGTATATGGGATTTAAAATATTATCCGCTTAATAGACGGCGCAATAGGGTCTCATCCGCTAAAAAATACGGGAAATCAATAACTCCAATATATACATATGCCAATATATATATATTGCTATTATTTATAATACCAATTTCACTGTTTATGAAATATTCGCGGTATATGTTTTTAACAAATAACATCCGCTTACTAACGGCGCATAATGTCTATTTTAACAATCAATAGATAACAATCATCATTAAAACATGCATTCAAATATTTTAAATCTAACTATGTAAAAATAAAAATCGAAACCGATTTGATTGAGTGAGAAGTTCTCACCTTGATTTCAATTTCGTTTTAGCGATTTATTTCGAATAAAATTAAACGGACGTTTAATGTTACCCAAAATTCTCACTAACTCCAAACGACTCCAATCCTACTCCATAGCGTAGTGCTCGTCCATACGATTCCAACGCAACTGGTTTCGCGCGTTTTTGACCTCGTATGAAAAAGTTATACATTTTTAAAGTTACACGACTTTTATATAAACAATTTACAACTAAATTTATAATAATTTTAAACCTAACTAATAATGGCCGCTGGATCTCACTTGCTTGCATCAGGGCCGTCCACCCTTCTTCTTCCTCATGCTCGTAACATCTCCAGACAACATCACGCAAGCTCAAACCCATCTCATTCAAATTAGGTTTGGATCTTGCGACTAAATTACTTGCTTAAAATTCGATCAGAGAGTGCCATGTTGAAGTCCATTCCCTTCCCCACTCTCGACCTGAAGAGCTTGAAGCTCGGCCCCCCATAGAGCACGAAATTCGATGATGAACGGCTACGAACGCGGCCACATATCCCCCTCCACGTCGCACGAAAACTCATCATCTCCGTATAGATTTAAAGCCCTCACATCGCTCTACGATTTGTTAGTTGAGAACATTGGCTAATTGTTTGTAGATTGGGAGAGATTGAGGGGAGAAGTTGAGACAATTTCGGCCATACATCAGGTTGGAGGTGGCCTGAAGAGGATGGAACCCTAGGGTTGTTTTCTTTTTGCAAAAATGAATATTCAAGGGCTTTTATAGAAAATTTCAACGACACTATTCATCCCGGATTTTCCGAACTCCAAACGAAGCATGCCGATTGGCGTTTCTAAGTTTTACACCGCGTTCCGAACACAATGGAACGTGTTTCGGGAGCTAATTCGGTCATCTGTGCGAGTTATGGCAATAAACGTTCAATTTAAATTAAACCGATTTAAACGATTTTCTAGGCGTTTTAACTTGTACCGGACAAACGGTAAATCCAATTGACACAAAATTTGAAACCTTACAATAATATCACATTACGGATCCGATGAAACTGGTTTCGTCGAAATCTGAGACTTTTTGAAAAATGACTATTTTAACTCGCCAAATTAATATTAAAACAATTTCGATGCGTTTCGAGCTGCCACGATCAAACGATAACTCCGATTGCTACGAAAATTGAAATCCGATAATAACTAACTATTACGGATCCAATGGAACTAGTTTCGTCCAATTCTGAGACTGTTCAAAAATTGACTAATTTCACTAGTCGATTAAATATTAAAATATTCAATTTTCACAAATAAACTTTTAATTCGATTTTAAAAGTTTTAAAATATCATTCTAACTCCAACATGATAAAATAAAATTTTACAACTCATTTTCAATCATATTTAACTCGATTTTCAATTATTTCCATAATTTAACATATTAAATTATCGATTTAATTATCCAATTAAATCCAATTATTCAAAATAAAATTTATTCGACTTATAAATTTCACTTATTAATATTTAAAATTAATTAAATATTCAAATTTTAATTACTAAAATTTCTGGGTCGTTACAATAGCCTATCCAAAGGTTCAAGCTCGATTGCATATGCTTTGATTCTATCATAGCGAAACAATAGAAAATTTTCATAAAGTTAAAAACCAATTAAGGTGAGAAACTTTATTTATATTAAGATATTTTGGATGACATATATTTTGGCTGTGCTTGGTTGATGATTTTGAACCATGTTTGGATATGATATTATGTTTGTTTGGATGTGTAAACAATTCACGTTAAGACCCGTAGAATATCACAAAGGAAATCACTTTCCTTTAATAAATGAAATGGTGTATATGAGATTGGTAAGCCTCTTTAAAGTGGTTTAAAATCATTTATAAATGTTTTATAAACACTAAAGCCTAATTTGGTGAAGTTTTGACAAGGTATGAGAATTGAGTCAAAAATAAGCGGGAGTTTAACGTTAGTTCGCGATTTCGGGGTGGAAAGTTAAATCCATTTATACAGTGGATTCAAAGTCGGAATTCTTTGAAATAAGAATTTTCCAAACTCTTAAAATCATAGTATTCAAAAATAATAATAGGATTGGGAGTTCATTTAGTAGATTTTGAAATATAAGCAAATCAAGTTTTCAAAATAGTCGCAGTTTGGCAGTTAGAAAACCAAAGTGATAAATTCTTTAAAATTGATATTTTTAATTCTATAAAAATATGAAATAAATTCTATAAATATTTTAAAAGAGATTTAAGGTATAAAAAATGGATTTCTAGTATAAAAGTTGTTTTGATCTTAAAAGCACTATTTGTAGCACATTTTAGAGCACTTTTAATAACTTTTGAAATATGGCTTTAAAATTAAGTATTATTTACCAAATCTTTTAAGAATGTTTTCAAACAAATAATTGAGTATTTTAAAGATAAAGATGCAACAACCCGCTATTTTCAGCCATTCGCATCCACACATGCCGGATTTGAATTGCTCAAAATACTGCGTTGTAAATAAATTTGGAGCAAATCAAATACAATCACAGAATCACAGACACAGAAGTACCCGAATAACTCGTAGCGGAAATTGAAATACCATGGTAGTTCATGAAGCTACTATAACAAACTCTCAGACAAATACATAATATCAGTCTGAAAAACATATACAATAGAAATCTCAAATACATAGAAGTTTATAAATACCAGAGCTAAAATAGAACAACTGAAACTGAAAAGGAATAGATAGCTAGACAAGCAGAATCTCCAGAGATTCCTAGCTCCAGAAAAGAAATCCAAAGCTAAGTTGTAAATGCTCAGGCTGACCCAAGCGTGAAGTAAAACACCAAACACTCGAGTCAGGATATACATATATACTTATAAAATGTAAACCAACTCAAATGAACTGTAATAAAGATACAAGTAACTTAAAGGATGCCTGGGACCGCCCATCCTCTAAGGATTCGTTAAACTATAAATTAAATACATCATGTGGTTAAAATTCAAAAATGTTATTTTATACTTCTAAATAAAATATCAATTTCAAAATTCAATATCATTTCAAATTCATTTCAAATATCAAAATATCATATCTTTCCAAAACCACATTCATTTTATTTAATTTAAATATCCTTCCAAGTCACATTTCAAAATGGTTTATATTTCAAATCAAATTACTTCATTTAAACCATTAAAATTTGAAGTCATTATATTTAAGATCAAATATTTAATTCCTAAAATTTTAGCCCTTTCAAAGCTCATTTATTCACTTAAATTTATTAAAACGGTGAAAATTCCACTTTCACGGCACTTAGAAAATGCTACGGAAAGTTATGTTAGAAAACAATTCAATTAGCAAAAGACAGCATGTAAAATGCTGTAATAGGTTTAGATTTCAACTAAAATTTTAGTTATGTCCAGCAACTACAACACTTACAAAGTGCTGTAATAGCTCTTAGTTCATTTTAGCCATTTAGTTCATTTCTATCAATTACAGCATTCACAAATGCTGTAATATCCTTTACATTAGAAATAATAACGTTTCAAAAATGCTGTTAATTAAATTCCAAATATTCAATATAATTTCACAAACAATTAAATTTTATTTAAATCATTTTAAACTTATAAAATCATATAATTCACTTTTATAACAATCATTTAAATACCCTTATATTCATAATTTTATAAGGTTAAATTTTCATTCAAAATCAATATTTAATAATAATTCACATATTAAATTCACATACTCAATTTCAATTCATTAAATTAAAAAATTTAAATTAACATTTAAGTTTAAATTTCCAAATATAACTTATTTTTCCTCTTTATTTACTTAACTTAAAATTCACCTTTAAACAAAATTCACTAATTTCCAATTTAAGATATATTTCAAAATTCAACTTAATATTCATTCATTTAACATTTTAACTATATTCAAAAATCATTAGTACTTTCTAAAAATCATTTTAAATTCATTTTAAATCGAATTTTATATTTATTTGTCATATTTTCCTACTTAATTTAAATTCCATTTATAATCAAATCAAAATTTTCAAGATAACTTATATTTCAAATATCTAACTTTACCATTAATTTATTTCACTTATAAATTTTTAGAAAATCAATAATACTTTACAAAAATCATTTTTAATCAAGTTTTAAATCAAAATACTATAATATTTATATTTCTAAAAGTACTTTAAAATTTTAGAAAAATATATTTTAACACCGGGTCTGTATAAAATTTTCTAGCCTAGGTAAAGTGATATAGATAATATATCATTTCAATCCTAATTTACAAAGAAAACTCGGGTTTTATCATTTCAAACCCACAGTCCCAAGTAAATAAAAATAGTTAAAAAAATCGTTCTTTCCTATCATTTCATCCTATAACGATTTTTCCTTATTTTAAAGTCCGTTCGGGTATGTATCATTTCAACCCATAGTGATTCTAATCTAAAAGGAACTTGGAGATAAACTGATATAAATAACAGAATAGCATTAATTAATAGTAATAGATGATATAACAGGTAAATAAGCATGGGTGAATATCATATGATCATAACATAGCAGATATAACATGGTGATATATTTTACAGATTCAAATGTGATCGGTTTACTAGTCATATAAGTATAAATACTATCTGGTGAGAATTACTCACTTGTATGAGCTGGAGATGACAACCAAATGCACAAATAAGGAATTTCAAAGGCATGATAATACGATAATGATTTGAGAGTGGGAGAGCCAAAGCTAATTGCCCTGTTCAATATCAAACAAAACAAATACAAACATGAATTACAAAACAAACTATTACAAAACAATGCTAGAGATAAACATGTAACACAAAGCTAATGCTTTTGCACTTGCATTCAACGATTTATGCTTCAGCTATGGACTGAAAAACACTGTAATGGGATGTATTTGGATCAGGTTGAGGTCCAACAGGGGCCGGCCATAACAATATAAAGGAGATAAAGGGTATGTGTGCATGAATTTGCAAAACAAGGCAACACAAGTGGGTTTTGTTGCCATTTAAGGTCTCGGCCAAGCATGGATGGACAAGGTTAGATGGGGTAAGGTCAACTATAGATGTTAAATATGTCCTAGGCTCGGGTTATGGCTAGTGGTGGTGGTGTATGCGTCGGCCAAAGCATGATTGGAGTGGTGGAGACAAGGGGAATTCGGCTATGGAGTTTTAAAGTGGAGTTTTCTTCAAAATTTTGGTGGATCATCAATTTGGAGGGTCTCGGCCATGGAAGGTCAGTGGAAGGAGGGCTTGATGGCTAGTGTAGGTAGTGGTGAAGGCAGCCAAAGTGCTGGAGTAAGGAGGGGCCGAACATAAGAGATGAATGCATGTGCAAAAATCAACAAAAATCAAGTAGAAAATGTAAAAAGAAATGAAAGTTTTACCAAAAATTTTCTTCGGGTGAAGGCCGAAATTTTTGAGAGTTTGGGAAAGATTTTTTTCATGTGAGAAACTGAGGAGAAGTTAGCTGAAAGAAGGTGGTATGGTCAGCAATTGAATGGATGTGGTGATTGAAGTGAAAATGTAAGTTTGAATATGAAAAGACATGCATATTAAAGGTCAAAAACCTTTCAAATTTCCATAATTCTTTTTGAAATTTTAAATACATGTAAAATACATATAAATAAAGATAAAAACGCAAAAATATAATAAATTCATAAAAATAAATAAATAAATTTTAAATAAATATAATTAAAACTAGGCTTTAAAAATTGAAAATAATTCAATGAACTTTGGAAAAATTGTAACATTACTTTAAAATATGTTTTAAAATAAAAATATATACCTAACATGTCATATAACACATACTAGAACATAATTTGACAAATCAAAATATTATTTATATAAATTAAAATAGACAATTGTACTAAATAAATCAATTTACATACAATATTGTAAAAAGCATAACTTTCATAATATAAATCGGATTTCAACTAAACGAAAAGCAGTATTCTTGGAATTAAATTTATTTTCATAATAAAAGATAAAATTAAAAAATTCAAATATTTAAATTTTAAATTTAAAAGTCAAAGTTTGACTAATTTGACCAAAATCCACATTTTCTAAAAATATCCTATTTATTCAGCTTTGAAATTATAATTCACACAAAATTAAAAATATATTCTTAAAATAATAAAATTTATTCATATTTAATAAATATAATAAAGTTTTTAAATTAGAAGTTTCGATTTAAATAATTAAAATAATCACAAAATACTGGGTTGTTACAAAAGAGGAGGTTTTATAATTCATTTCAAAGAGTTTAAATAAACGATTTAATGAAAAGTTGTTATAATTAAGTGATTTAATCTTGACTCGAAAAGCCGATGAGCGGATTGGACTTTTCTATTCATGAAATCTGGATGGAAGGTGCTTAGACTAAGAAGATGTTCAAGAGAAACCAGTGCCCCGGCTCACCTGACCTCTTTCCTGGACGAGCAGTAGATAAGGTCAAAATGTCGGAAACGAGGCAAGTATAAAAGGTCAAACTTAAAAATTTAATACAAGTTGGATTATATAGAAATAATCTTCTTATACTTGGCAGTAAATTATGAAGAGGGAAGCTGTACTATCCATGTGAATTTAAAAGGTGATTCCACTGTTATTCAATGGATAGTAAAGGTTGAATACAGAAGTTAATGTTGAGTAGAATTAGTATAATTTCTATCGGCCATTTTTTACTCAGTAAGGCTTTGCAATGTGATTTGTAAGAGATGATTTTAATTTGGTATTTACAAAGTTAAAGTAAGGTTTAATGATTCCATATATATTAGAAAAGAATACGATTTAAAGATTTATATCTCTAAAAGAGATATTTTAGATATTGATAAATGAAATGATAATCACCCTCAAACTTGACATCTTTTATTGATGATTGGTTCGAAGGAACCGGGATTGGATTTGGGTTATTCCTATATGAAAACCACTTCGAACCAATTTACGAGCTCGAAGTTGAGGGCATGGAATGATAATAAATTAGAAGATGGAATGTATGGCTGCTTGACACTAACCCTCGGGGGAAATTTCCCATGCCATATATATTTGGAAGTAGTTTCTTCATTTGATCTTTAATGCAAGGGCTGCTTGCTAGTAATCTTAAAGGTGATTCGCGACAGGATGTATTAGGAGACTTCCTTCGATTTTTCCTATTCTCGGATAGCTTGTATGGACAAATGTCTGACATTACATTTTTAAAATGCATGTACATTGATTTTTACAAACGTACATCTGTTTGGTGGTGTAGGAGGTAACTCTCTTATACTTAACACCCTTATTTGAGATGTACGAGCTTAGATATTGTACCTTTGTGGAAATCAATATCGAACGGTGGAATTGGCAATATGGCATTCAAGTAAAATGTATGCTATGAGAAAGGTAATTATTACCTCGAGCCTCATTGCTTGGGAATGACAAAAACAGGGTAGATGTGATAGGGCTATGTGGGTCGCACACGTTAGAATATGGTTATCACTTTTCTAGATTACCCTTTATATATCGGGTTTTTTGTGTACGCTATGAGAGCTCTTGGATAGTTCAGGAATGACCGAGGTGATGCAATATTCGGTACTATCTATGTTATAGGCAGGCCTTTTCTATGTTGGTAGAGGTTGGAGCCTTAGGTGCATCCCGCTAGAGATGTACTGTCAGAAGGTAGTCCCTTAGCTTGTCATTGTATGGAATCCATTTTCAATACGAGCCTATATGGTTTTAGTTGTAAACTTATTATGCTATCGAATTTAACAAATGTAATAATTCTAATTATGATTAATACATTGTTTGAAAGGATTTTTAAGGAATTTTATTAAAGATAATATCCCAGATTTTGTATAGAAAATATTTTTGTTATCATAAGTTGGAAACCCCTTCTGTGTTTATGTGCAACGTGTTCTTATGAGAAACCCTTTGTTTTAAAATATCTGTATTTTGAGTTTCTCACACTAGTCCCATGAATGGCCCGGAGTTTATTTTCTTTTCCCTTAAACTTCGAGTGCCTTATTTTTTTGGACAGCCAAGTAATCAGGTTTAACTTAGAGCATTATGATAGAGCTTGAAGTATAGAGCAGAAGATGATCCTGTAAATAGTTTTCCGTTTCCATTTCCACTACATTAGTTTATTGATTGTATTTAGCGTTTGTATGGATAGAGATTTATAACTGTCCAGGCTGATTTATAAGATAGACTCTGATAATTGTATTTAAAATTCCACTGTAAAGATATATATATATATATATATATATATATATATATATCAAAATAATACATGTTATTCCATTCGTGTAAGATTTTTTTCTACCTTTATTTTCTTTTAACGCATGAAAATCTGTTTCTCTGATACTTGGATTTGCAGCATGTGAATATCGAGGTTGTATTAGTGTCAATTTCTAAGGGTCGAGAAGGTGGGTAGTACAATAAGCATGCATAGATCTCGCCGATATAGTAGTGACTATATAGTATGCCAAAGTCTCAATAAAATAGGCATAACACAACATATCACCGTGTCATAAAGTCATATCAGCCTATTGTAGGCAATCATCTTAAAATATGCTAAACGATTATCCCAAAATTCAAAAGTCATATGACTAGAGCGAAAGCTAGTAAATCTCAAGTAAACATAAGATTGCATGAAAGCGAGTCAATCCAAAAAGAAATATAGACTGCATGAAAGTGAGTTAAACCTTAAGAAATATAAAACTTCATGAAAGCGAATGAAAACAAAGGAGGGGCACGAAGCAAGTCGGGGCAAAATGACTAATCATATAGATATATTGATAATAAAAGAATTCTTAATGCAAGTTGCTCTCTTCCAAGGGTGGACTGATATGAAAAGCTCCAGGAGTTCAAGAAGGAATGAAACCGCTAAACACCTACAGTCGTAGTATACATGATCCTCATAGCATATGTTTTGCCTACTATTGCACCAATAGGGTGCCACGCCTAAGAACAAGTGACACAAGTGTTATGACATTGAATATAGCTCGAGGTACTGACTACTGGCTTTGTGTAATAACTGAAAAGATGCCACGACTGGGGTTGTGACCCCGCAATCATCTGCTAGGGCAAAACAACTAGCCTACAAGGTCAAGCGATAAGGTGCACAACAAATACTAAGAACTATAAAAATAGAATATTTTCCACAAGATACTAGCCAATCAAAAAAGTGTTATATACGTTTCAATGGTAATTTCTCTAGTGCCCCTTAATGTCCCATAACTACTTGGTGACACTTGAATAT
Organism: Allium cepa; assembly: GCA_030765085.1. Lineage (NCBI taxonomy): Eukaryota > Viridiplantae > Streptophyta > Magnoliopsida > Asparagales > Amaryllidaceae > Allium > Allium cepa. Next base: position 275,260,854 of record CM060937.1, on the reverse strand, counting down.
GAGATAGTAAATTTCATACAAGCAAAATATTCTATTGAATGAGTCAGAGTATAAAGCGATAAAATGATACAAGTGTTCCATACTACTTTTACTACTAAATTGCTTAATTAGATTTATCATCATATAGAAGCAATATTTTTATATAGAATTTACTTTTCTTTGAAACTATTTAAAACGTGTCTAAGAAAATATACTAGCTATATTTGTAAAATGCTACTATTTAAGTATAGACTTTAAAATTGAATATATATATATATATATATATATATATATATATATATAATTTTGCTTTACTTTAAATATTATTATATTTAAAATTCAATAAGTAAATTTTATACAAATTATGAAAGTGATTTTATAATTATATATTTTATATAATGTAATTCCAAGAGTTTATTCTTTACAAAACACCTTTATTTGATAAATAAATACATAAATACATACATAATTATATATATTATAATTAATAATTTTATTGAATTTAAATTCCATGATTTCTCAAGATTATAAGATCAAGAATCCATGCTTCAAAAAAAATTAAATCACAAAAAAATATAGAAAAATTGCTTTGAGCATACACGCTCTAGGACATTCGACTGGTAGAAGATCACGGTCGACCGTCATGGTCGCCTAGAGCCTGAATGGTTCGAGCATCTTCTTCGAAAGCAATACTATCAATTTTGGCTACTAGAATCTACTCACTAAAGCCTGAAAACACTACCTAACATACACATAATATATTATGATCAACCCAGTACACAATCATTATATTTCAAACGGATGTATGCAATTTTTGATGGGGTTAAATAACCAGGTTTACTGTAATTTGTTAACCAGACGGCATAACAGTCATTCAAAAATCAAACTCAAACAATTTGACACCAACATGTAATACGAATTAGAGGTAGTGGTGAGAATTACTCACCTTAGATATCATGCAGGCTTCAAATTGCATGGAACACTCATAAGATCAAATCAGCGAAAATCTATAATTTCGTCCTTACTACTGTGATGATTTACCCTAGAAAATATTAATATTTTTTAACAAAATTTTATATGAAGGTGTATATATGAGTTACAGACAATATACCAAATTTTAGAATTTCCGGATTTTACTAGAATTGGTTATAATTTATCTACACATGTAGGTATTCAGCTTCCGATTTCACCTTCCCTTTTGCCACTCAATTTATTTTGGCCACCAACCATGGCCAAAACTCATCCTTTTCCGGTCTATAAGGTAGGAAGGGGTGTGGAGAGGCTTGGATTTGAGTTCCGGAATTTTTTGTTATTTGATTTGTACTTAAATTTTAAAGAGCAAGGTTTTAGAAAAGAGGAGGAGACGACACTTTCTTTCTTTACAGATTGAAATGTAGGTACAGCAATGAGATGGAGAGAAACTAATTTCTCTAAGAAATATTGGGCCTAATAAGTGAATGAATAATAACAAAACCCACTTAATTCATTAAACTCTTCTTATTTCCCTTTTAACTTCTTTTTAATGCAACAAAAGCTATAATAACTCTTTATATTATCAAATCATGGTTTAAATTTAACAAAAACTTCATATTACTTAAAACAAATTTTCATACTCATTTTACTTAATTATTTACCATCCTAAGATTACTTATTAAAAATATATTTCAATTTAATTGAAACTGGTTACACTTTACGCTACGAAATATGCAACTTAATAACTACATAATTTCGTTCCGTCCAATATTATCCCCCTCTATTTAATTATTCGTTGTATTGATATAAAACAAATTTATTCATTATTGTCGATTTATTGATTTCACTAAATATCAAATAAAACTTATTTTTCATCTATTTTAATTACATAAAATTATTTATACTTTAAAATATTTTATACTTAACAGTAACACTTTATCCAAATTAATATATTTTCTGCAAATAATTTTATTAATTAATTCGATTTTGTTAAAACAAAAATCTATTAATAAATAGAATTTAGTTACGTAAAAAGTTAGTCTCAATAGTTATCAAAAATCAAATACAAATTTTTTTAATTTAATTAAATTTGTATAATATTACAGTTTTGAAACAGGATTGTAACAGACCTCCGTCCTTACGAAAATTACCCCCTTGCAATTCCTTATAGAGAGAGTTCGCACACAACTCAAACCATTAACTTTTATTTCGTATCTGACAATCTATAATCAAGCTGAAACTCACTCATTCCTCAAAGTAATTAATACTAGAGCTAATCTTATTATATGTTGTAAATTTAAATTGACTCATTTATCAACTTACTATTTTTCGTACACGAACAATTTAGTGAAATTTTTCGAAGTGCTGGATCTTTTGGAAAATTTTGATATAGTCTCCTTTGTACAAAGAGCATTCCAAAAAATCACAATAACAAAAATCACAATTAGTATACATCCCAATCAATATGGCATCCCGAAACATGAGGGGATAACATAATAGTTCTTGTTTATCGATATAGCATAAATACATACCTTTATTTTAGCATTTTAAAGCAAGTTAGCTTAACATTTTATGAGCACAAGCTAGTTAAAGCCACAATTAGTTGCACTTGGCCTTCTATAACACTTATACCTATACTTAAATCAACTTTAAACATTAGTCGCACATAAGAAATATAATAAGCATGCATGACTTTAATGTATATGTATATGTATAAGTATATGTATGTATGTATGTATATGCAATATGCTTTCCAATTAGGCCACTTCTTCGACAAGGTATTCAAGACTAACATCACAAAATTAAACAAGGGTTTCAAAAGTAGTGTTAGCGCCAAAATTGGTCACTAACACCCATATGAAGATGAAAGCACCAACTAACAGTCATAGATAACAGATAGAGTGTATGTAGAGAGTAATAATTTGAAGAACAGTCAAAATTAAAGTAAAAGCAATAAAGAACAACAGATTTTATAGTGGTTCGGCTAACTCCGGCCTACGTGCACTCCAATAATTTCCTTTTTATTGATGTAACAATCGAATACAGTTACAAAGTAGTAGACTAGCCTTAGCCTTAGAAAGTAGAAAGTTAGAGAGCCGAGAGAGGAAGATCCCCTATTTGGAGACCCACGTGCTGTATTTATAGGAAAAACCAGGTTGTTGGGCCTCCCTAGTAGTTTGGGCCCACCAAGGCTATAACGAACCCCACTTCATTATGCCGACCGACCCTGAGCAGTTGGTATGCCGACCGAGGGGAGGTATGCCGAGCGAGGGGAGGTATGCCGAGCGAGGGGAGGTATGCTGAGCGAGGGGACGCATGCCGATCGACGTCCAATGTCGAGCGACTTTCAATGCAGAGCGAGGTACGATGCCAAACGACATCCAATGCCGAGCGAGGTATGATGCGAACGATGGGAGGTATGCCGAGCGAGGGGAGGTATGCCGATCGAGGGGAGGTATGAAAACCGAGGGGAGATATGCCGAGCGAGGGGATGTGTGCCGATCGAGGGAAGGTATGCCGATCGACATCCAATGCCGAGCGACCTTCAATGCCAAGCAAGGTACGATGCCAAACGACATCCAATGCCGAGCGACTTCCAATGCCGAGCGAGGTACAATGCCGAATGAGGGGAGGTATGCCGAGCGAGGGGAGGTATGCTGATCGAGGGGAGGTATGCAAACCGATGGGAGATATGCCGAGCGAGGGGATGTGTGCCGATCGAGTGGAGGTATGCCGATCGACGTCCAATGCCGAGCGACTTTCAATGCCGAGCGAGGTACGATGCTGAACGACATCCAATGCCGAGCGACTTCCAATGCCGAGCGAGGTACGATGCTGAACGACATCCAATGCCGAACGACTTCCAATGCCGAGTGAGGTATGATGCCGAACGGCATCCAATGCCTAACGACTTCCAATTACATGTGAGGATGATGTCGAACGGCATCCGATGCCGAACGACTTCCAATTTCGAGCGGCAATGCTGGGCCGCAACCAAACGACCATCCTGAACTTCCATACCTCGACTGGACATTGCCATACCGAACGGCCGAGCCATAAAGTCAAATTCCAAATACTTCGAACCACTTCATTCCGACCGAACGACCTACCATCTATCCAAGTGAACATCATCCATTTGAACCGAACCCATCATATTTCAGCCTCGATAGTCGTGAAATTGTTTTAGTTAAATCCGTCTGTCTGTGGCCTTGCCAAAAGGCGGGTTAACATTTGCCCCCCAAAACATGCCTTGCTATTGGATTGTGTGTTTTGAATAGCCTCAAATCTGATATCCAAAGTCCATATCCTGCTTATTACCATATTATTAAATCCATGACCTTTCCGAGTTTAAGCTTGAATCCGTAAACCTCGCTGGGTCGCGTTATCCTATTCCAGCCTCGACTTTCTCATCAAGGGCTTGTATGTTATCCGGCCTCGACTCTCCGACCAAGGGCTTGCGTATCCACCGGCCATGACACTCTGGCCAAGGGCTTTGATATTTTCCGTGCTCGTCACTCCGGCCAAGGACTTTTATATTCACCGGCCTCGGCACTCCAGCCAAGGACTTTGACATTCACCGGCCTCGGCACTCCAGCCAAGGACTTTTATATTCACCGGCCTTGGCACTCCGGCCAAGGACTTTGATACTCACTGGCCTCGGCACTCCGACCAAGGATATAGATATTCACCGGCCTCAGCATTCTGGCAAGGACTTTGACATTCACCGGCCTCGGCACTCTGGCCAAGGACATTGACATTCACCGGCCTTGGCACTCTGGCCAAGGACTTTGATATTCACCGGCCTCGGCACTCTGTCCAAGGACTTTTATACTCACCGGCCTCGGCACTCCGGCCAAGGACTTTATATTTACCGGTCTTGGCACTCCGTCCAAGGACTTTGACATTCACCGGCCTTGGCACTCCGGCCAAGAACTTTTATATTCACTGGCCTCGGCACTCCGGCCAAGGACTTTGACACTCACCGGCCTCGGCACTCCGGCCAAGGACTTTGATATTCATCGGCTTTGGCACTCCGGCCAAGGACTTTTTACATTCCGGCCAAGGACTTTTTACATTCCATTGCTCTTCAGCATAACTCGCGGTCGCTGCCTCGTCTCTCCGATCGGGACAGTAATCGTAAAACCTGAACTGTTTAATGCATTGATGCGAATCCAATCAAAAAACTAGAAATCCATATCAAAAATCAAATGTCCATACCAAAATGGCAAACCAAAAAACCAACCAAACCGGAAATTCAATCTAAACTCCAAAACCATACCAAAGAAAAGTAAATGTCCAAAGTTCCAAAGGAAAACCAAAATATGTAGAAAAACAGAAAGAAAACATGATTTCATAGACCCAAGCAGTACAGTTGTTCATCATCTCAAAGCATGCCTAGGGACCTTCCTCGATCCCATATGTGTGTAAGTGACCTAGCTGTATTACTTTGAGTTCTATTACTTATTCAAAGCCATAAATCTGTTTAGTTGATAATGAGATGACATTGCCCAGGTCCAGTGCCACCTTCGTTCGAGGTAAGCGGTGGTCGCTCCTGTCCTACTGCCACAGCTCGATTCCTGACATACTGCTGGCGATGACCATTTCTTACATGCTCCTCAATGATATCCCTCAAATGCCTGCAGTCGTTTGTGTTGTGCCCATCCAGCTCATGGAATAGGCAATGCTTTCTCGATGTCCGTTCGTATTCAGAAGGCTCTCTCTTTGCCGACCTTCGATATTGGAGGCGTCCTTGGGCGTCCAAGTGAATACTCAGGCTCACCCGAGCGTAAAGTAAAACACAAAACACGCGAGTCAGGACAATATATACTTATATAATGTAAACCAACTCAAGTGAACTATAGTAGAAATGCACAATAACTTAAAGGATGCTTGGGATCACCCATCCTTTAAGAATCAGTTAAACTATAAATTAAATATATCCCATGGTTAAAATTTCAAAATGGTATTTTATACTTCAAAATCAAATATCATTTCAAAATTCAATATCATTCAAAATCCATTTCAAAATATCAAAATATCATATCTTCCAAACCATATTCATTTTTATTTAATTTAAATACCATTGCAAACACATTTCAAAATAGTTTATATTTCGAAACAAATTACTTCATTTTAAATCATAAAATGAAGTTATTATATTTAATTATTAAATTTCCAAAATTTTAGTCTTTCAAAATTCATCTATTCACTTAATTTATTAAAAACATATGAAAATTCAACTTTCGCAGCATTTAGAAATTGCTACAAAAAGTTACATTCAAAACAGTTCAATTTAACAAAAGATAGCATTTAAAAATGTTGTAATAGGGTTACATTAGTTTCAAATAAAACTTAGTTAAATTCAACAATTATAACATTTACAAAAATGCTATAGTAGCCTTTAATTAAACTTAGCCATTGGTTCATTATTATCAACTACAGCATTTACAAATGTTGTATTATCATTTACATTAGAATTATAGCATTTCAGAAATGCAGTTAATTAACTTCAAATATTCAGTATAATTTCACAAACAATTATATTTTTATTTAAATCATTTTTAACTTATAAAATCATATAATTTCACTTTTAAAACAATCATTCAAATACCCTTATATTCATGATTTTATAAAGTTAAATCTCCATTCAATAATCAAAATTTAATAATAATTCACCTATTAAATTCCAACATTAAATTTTAAATCATTAAATTAAATTTAACTTAACACTTAAGTTTAAAATTTTCAAATTTAACTTATTTCATTTTTATTTACTTAAAATTTACTTTTAAGCCAAATTCAAATTTTTTTTAGTTTTAGTTATATTTCAAAATTTCAACTTAAATATTCATTCATTTCACATTTTAACTTTATTCAAAAATCATTAATATATTATAAAATCATTTTAAATTCATTTAGTTCACAATATCATAAATTTATCATATTTTCATATTTAATTTAAATTCCATTTATCACCAAATTATAGTTTCCAAAATAACTTACATTTCAGATTTTCTAACTTTAACATTTATTTATTTCACTTATAAATTTTTAGAAAATCAACAATGCTTTACAAAATCATTTTTTAATCAAATTTAAATCAAAATATTATAATATTTACATTAATAAAATATTTTAAATTTTTTAGAAAAACATATTTTAACATTGGGTCTGTATTTCATTTTCTAGCCTAGGTAAAGTGATATGGGTAATATATCATTTCAACCCGTAATTTACAAAGAAAACCCAGGTTTGATCATTTCAAACCCACAATACCAAGTAAATGAAAATAATTGAAAATCGTTCAGGCCTATCATTTCAGCCCATAATGATTTTCACCTATTCTAAAGTCCGTTCGGGTATATATCATTTCAACCCATAGTGATTCTAATCTAAAGGGAACTTGCAGTGTGCTTAACTGATATAAATAACATTACAGTGTAATATAATAGTAACATGTGATATAATAGGAGTAAACATCATATGATCATAATATAGCAGTTATAACAGGATGAAATACATTTACAGATTCAAGTGGTGTCGGTTTATCAGTTATATAGGTACATATTGTCTGGTGAGAATAACTCACATGTTCAGAGCTGGAGATAGCTACCAGAGCAAACAATACAGACATTATGAAGGCACGACAATACGAAAATGACTTGAGAGTGGAGAGCCAAAGCTAAAAGCCTTGATTAAATATTTAAACAAAACAATGCAACATAGATAAGTTTCAAAACAATACATCACTTAAACAATATTAGAATCAATACCCAAAACAAAGGCAAATGCATTGCACTTGTTCTCAACTTCATATGCTTCAGCTAGGCATGGTATAAGCTCGGCCATGGCATGAAATTGGGTCTGGTTTGGGTTCAAACAGGGTCGGCCTATGATGGTTTTGATGGTGCATAGATCTAGGTGCATAAACTAGGTGTTCAAGGCTAAACAATGCAACATAACGTCACATCTTTGGCACAAATAGTTTTGGCCAGAGGTCATGGGTCATAGGCAGTGGCTCCTGGAGGTGGTAGGTAGTGTGGCAGAGGGTGGAGGTCAGGCCAGAGGTGGTGGAGGCGGCGGCGGCTAGAGGTTAGTTGAAGTGGTGGTGCAAAATATTGGCTAGGCTTGTAGGTAGTGATGGGTTTTTTGGTGGATTTTTGTGTAGATCATGGCCTTGGGTTGGTCCGGCCTAAAGTGGAGGGGTAGTAGGATGGGTGACGGTCAGAGGAAGGGGATGGTGGTGGTCGGCCAAAGCCTGGTTGAGGAGGAGTGGAGCTATGAACGTAGAGAACGATTGCAAAATTCAATAGAAAACACACAAAAAAACAAGAGAGAAGAGAAGAAGCTACCAAATCTTTTTGATCTGAAATGGTGATGGCCGTACTCTTGTGTTTGAGAAATATTTTGCTCGTGAAAAATAAATTGTAATGCAGCTGAAAGTGGTTGAGAAGTAATGGTTAATTGATGACAAATTAAGTTACAAATGTGAAAGGTTGGAAAGTAAAGCGCCATTGGAAACCAAAAGTCAAAACCGTTTCAAATTACCTTTAATTTATTTATATAAGTTTATATTACTGAAAATAATAATAATTTCAGTCACAAATTAGAAAAAATAACTAAATATAAAATATATATAAATATTTATTAATTATATAAGGTTAAAATAAGAAAATAGCACAAAATTGCAAACTAGTCTAGAAAAATGGAAAATAAACAGAATGAACTTTGGGAAATTTATATGGACTTGTAAAAATATTTGTAAAAAAGATATAACATAAAATAAAATTGCATTCACAAAAAAAATATAATTTTAATTAAATATAATTTAAATGAAGAAAATAGCAGAAAAAAATAGAAAACAACCTTTAAAAATAGAAATTAAATGCAATAAATTTTGGAAAAGTTTTATTATCACTTCAAAAATATTAAAAGACAAAAATATGCATAAGATAGCATAATGAAACATTTTAAAATAAAAATATGACAAAGAAAATATCATTTATATAATTTAAAATAGACAAAATTGCTAAATAAAACAAATTGCACTCAATATTGAAATATACATAACTTTCACAATTTAAATCCATTTTCAATGAAACGAAAAGAAGTATTCAAGTTATTTAATCTATTTTCGTAATAAAAGATAAAATTTAAGAATTTAAATATTTAAATTTGAAATTTAAAAAGTCAAAGTTTGACTAGTTTGACCAGAAATCCACTTTTCAGTAAAATATTCAATTTATACCAGTTGGAATTATAATTCACATAATAATCAAAGTTTATATTTAAAAATGAATTGTTTGAAATGAAACAAGTTTAAAATAAATTTCAAAATGAAATAAATTCAAAATTAAAATATATATAAAAATCTAGGGTTGTTACACTCTCCCCCACTCAAATCTTTTCATCCTCGAAAAGGAAGGAAGCGGAGAAACAACTAGAAAGAACAATAGGTTGGAAGACATCCCGAAAGAAGGTAGGGAGAAAGTAGCTAGGAGGGAAAGTAGGTTGAAAGACAAGGATAAACCATTATTTAAACCATTATACATTTCAATTTAATTTTTTTATAGTATGATGAATAGTCATTTGATTCAAATCTGATGGTTCAAAGTAAACAATATTTAAAACATTTTAAATATTTAGAAGGGAAAATAACTGATCAAAATATTCTATATATCATACTTTATCAAAATACTTTTATAACTCGATGTCTTAACAAGTTTATCCTCGTTCCTGTAGATTCTGGCAGTGCGTTGATCAGGCGCAAAGCTAGACTTCTCCAGGTACTTAGTAGACTTGTTTCAACACCCAGTGAAAATACTTGAAAACTCATTTAAAATAGATATGTAAAGAACAATCCAAACAAATCAACCAAACCGAAATAGTTGTCTAACCATCGATGGCAAATACACAATGGTTACGCCTAGATCCCTAGGAAACAATCTGTATCCGTAAGCTTTCTCAGCCCTGCGAGTTACGCCATGATGACTAGTAGAGTGCAGGATACACAATGGTTATGCCTGGATCCCCCAGGAAACAATCCGTACCCCTAGGCCTTCTCAGCCAGGCAGTTTCTCTACTAATGCGACCTACATAGAGTGCAGGATACACAATGGTTACGCCTGGATCCCCCAGGAAATAATCCGTACCCCCAGGCCAGCTCAGCCAGGCAGTTGTGCTATGTAGTCGCGATCATAAGACCACGGAGATCGCCGTGGAATTCGATGGACACTCGAGTATCATATCTGGAAAACTCAAATCAAAGAGAGAGAATAATATCGATAGAATGAATCCATGGTGTGGCCATAAAGCGGATATCAAGCAGAAGGCACTTTCCATATCTTTACTTCGAAAATATGTATCATATAGTACCTTTCAAAATCACTTTCAAATATCATACATATATAAAGTCCAATATATATAAGATTTCATTTCAAATCGAATACTTTCCAAAACCAAAAGTATATCAAATCACACTTATATAGACTTCGATTATATAAGATCTCAATTTACAAATTTAGTACCTTTACAGATCAATAGTTTTCAAATCACTTCATACTTATACAAATCACTTTTATATAAGTTCGATAACTCCCAAATCAAAGTATTTAAATAAAAAAGGTTCTCAATTTCAAACCATTTCAATATCAATTCAGTTTCAAAATATATATATGATTTCACCAAATCATTTCTTCCCAATTATATATATTCTATTTCAAAGTTTCTTAAAACAATAGATTTAGAACATAATCCAAACTTCCGAATCAACAACATTTATGTCAAACAAATTCATTTCTATTTCAAACATATATTCACTATCAAAAATCATAATACTTTCAAAGTTGTAAATCTTTTGAAACCAAAATACTTGAAATCATTACACTTTGAAAATCATAACCTTTTGAAATCATAAAACATTCCTTTAATTCTTTACGTTTCACAAATTTATTCAATTAAACCCAAATCTAAAATTTTCAATTTTAATTCAATTCAAACCATCAGTTTCAATTCAATTTAGTTTCCAACAAAACCATTTCAAATATTATCAAATTTCAAATAAATATTTGATCCAAAATTATTCAATCTTTAATATATTTCAAAGTTCAATATACAATATTTCAAAACTAAATTTTATAATTTCATATATCTCAAATTTTACTTCATTATTACTTAGTGTTGAAATATTTATTTCATAAATCCATTATTTTTAAATAAATTCAAATTACAGGTAAACCAAATATCCTTTCATACTAATATAAGCTTCCATTATTCATTTATCAAAATCAATGGTTTTCAAAATCATCTTATACTTACATAAAGTTTATCTTATATAAGGATCAAAATTTTCAAAAAATAAATTTCGCTGCATGAAAAGCCATATGGGATTGAACATCTTTGCTTACTAAAGGATTTTTAATTAAGAATAGTTTTGTATATAAAATAGTTTGTATGAAAAATAGAATAAAATAGTTAGTTTAAGAAGAATAAAAGAATAATAGTTTTGAAAAAAATGGTTTTGAATTTGATAGTAGTTTTTTCATAAAAGAAAAACTCCAATTAAATTACAAAGATATCCAACCCAACAACTTTCAATCTCAGCGTCAAGTATACCAATGATATTAGGATATAAGATGTACATATGTCATCATTTCGCAAGATCACATTCGATCGCTCGCTTGATCACACAAGTTCGCTTCAGAACTAGTATTGTTCATTCGACTTCCCTAATGCAGACTTCGACATGGTTTCTCGACTAGAAGCCATCAGTCTCCTTGCATAGCCATATACTATGATAGAGAATTCTAGAATCAGGCCCAAAATCCATATCAAATATTCGCCATCAAGAATCAAATGAAAAATCCTAACACGAAATGGTGTAATTCACCTTGAACTTTTGTACTCAAACTTGGACCAAATTAATTATGCGAATAAAGCAGCATACGTACAACTTATGTATATATTCCAACTTGTTAAATAAATAGTTTCATAAAAATGTTACTAAGTTAAAACATTTAAAACCAAATTTTTCTCAAACATTTGAAGACTGATTTTTATCCAAAACATTTTGAAACTGATGTTACTAAAATGTTACTTCATTCTTACTTAGTTTTGAAATATTCATTTTATAATTCCATCATTTTTAAATAAACTCAAATTACCGAAAAAACAAATATCCTTTCATAATAATATAAACTACAAATATTCATTTATCAAATACCTTATACCTTTCAAAATTTCTTAGCTTTGAAAAGTTAACCTTGATTTGGAAGTGCTCGAATCTTCAAAATAGTCGAAGAAATCCTATTTCAATCCAAGAGTTGGAAATCACCAACAAATCAGTAAATCAATTCCAATAGATAAGGTTATACCAAAACAAATCTGAAACTCGAGGACTGAACACCGGGCTTACTTTAAATCATTTCAAATACACACACACACACACACACACACACACACACACACACACATACATATATCTTTCGAATATCAAACCACAGTTCGAAATCTGAAATCAAAATTTGTTTCATAAAATCTCTCGCATAGCAAAGCTACTAGAGTAGCCTCTCCCCCACTCAGAAACTCGAAAATCAATGTCGATGATGCATGCATTCATCATCGAAGTTATTTTCCAGCGACATAAGCGAGTTCTGGACTTCAATTAACTTTGGAAAACTTCTTTAAAATCTCTTCGAAATCATTGGAATTCATTAGAATACATTTGAAACATTTCTTATTCGGAAAATATCTTTGAATCATATTATTATTATATATTTCAAAATCTTAAAACTGATTTCAAAACACCGGAGTTCGATTCCTTGAAAATCAAATTCAAAACCCTTTAGTTATAAATCATTTTTATATAAATCAAATTCCTTATAAATTTTCAAAATTTCGAATCCTTTTGAAACTTTAAATTTTTATTTTTAAAGGATATACAATCTTTATCGGAAACATTTCACTTTTAAATACAAAATAGGTCATCCTTATCAAGATAATAATTTCAATGTATGCGCAATTTCAAAATACAATCAAACACAAATTTCCAAGGGATTATTCAAGGATGGAATTCAAACAAATAGAGATTCGAATTTAGAGGAACTATAATCAAATAAAAATTCTGGTTCGAAGATAAGCTTGAACGAAGATAAGATAATTTAATTACCAAATAGAAGGTGGATAAGCATATATAAATCGCGAGCGACCTTAACCGGTCAACCGTGACTTCAGGAATATAATCAATTCGAAAATCTAAGGCAAATCGACATTCGATCGCCAGTGATAGAATTCGGCTATAGCAGGAGATAAATAGCATTGTAAACCGAGGATATAGAAATCTCCGGTGAATCAATGCCAATTGTAAAGAAGTTTCACCCCTTTACAAATCATTTAAAGATTGGCCGAATCACCGATCTTTCGAGAGGTCATTCCAAAGAGGAATTATGGAATGCTCCAAAAATCAAAGGAACACAAACAGGGAAGACAAGACTAGATTTCAGAACAATTAGAAGCATTCCAAAGTTCAAGGAATCCTAATCGATAAGAATCCTAACCAAGAGATTTCTAACAAAGTGGATACCGAAGAGATGAAGTTTAGAAAATCTTGATTTCAAAATAAGAAGATTTTTATACCAAAATAATCTTTGAAAATCCTTTAAAAATCATTTAGAAATCATTTTATACTTCGAAAATACGTTCTCTCACAAAGAAATGATTCTGAGATTGATTTCACCCATTCTAGGATATTTCTACCCTATCTCTAATGAGTTTTTGCTCCGCAGGCTATGGTTTGCCTAAAACCAACGCTCTGATACCAACTTGTAATAACTCGATATTTTCAGCCATTCATATCCATTGTAAGTGCATAGGTAGACACACACGCCGGACTTGAATTGCTCAAAATACAGCATTGTAAATAAATTTGGAGCAAATGAAATACGATCACATAATCACAGATACAGAAATATCAAATAACTCGCAGCGGAATATAAAATACAATAGCTCATGAAGCTACTACGGCAAAGTCTCAAACCAAATACATAATACAGTCTGAAAACAACATAATAGAAATCCCAAATACATAGAAGTTCACTAATACATGAGATAAACTAAAACAGGTGAAGTAGAAAGTAGATATAAATGTAGATAAGCAGAAACTCCAGCAAAGACCAGCTCCAGAAAGAGAATCCAAAGCTGTGAATACTCAGGCTGACCCGAGCGTAAAGTAAAACACAAAACACTCGAGTCAGGACAATATATACTTATATAATGTAAACCAACTCAACTGAACTGTAGTAGAAATGAACAATAACTTAAAGGATGCTTGGAATCGCCCATTCTTTAAGAATCAGTTAAACTATAAATTAAATACATCCCGTGGTTAAAATTTCAAAATGGTATTTTATACTTCAAAATCAAATATCATTTCAAAATTCATTATCATTCAAAATCCATTTCAAAATATCAAAATATCATATCTTCCAAACCACATTCATTTTTATTTAATTTAAATACCATTACAAACACATTTCAAAATAGTTTATATTTCGAAACAAATTACTTCATTTTAAATCATAAAATGAAGTTATTATATTTAATATTTAAATTATTAAATTTTCAAAATTTTAGTCTTTCAAAATTCATTTATTCAATTAATTTATTAAAAAACAGATGAAAATTCAACTTTCGCAGCATTTAGAAATTGCTATAAAAAGTTACATTCAAAACAGTTCAATGTAACAAAAGATAGCATTTAAAAATGCTGTAATAGGGTTACATTAGTTTCAAATAAAACTTAGTTAAATTCAACAATTATAACATTTACAAAAATGCTATAATAGCCTTTAATTAAACTTAGCCATTTGTTTCATTATTATCAACTACAACATTTACAAACGATGTATTATCATTTACATTAGAATTAACACATTTCAAAAATGCAGTTAATTAACTTCAAATATTCAGTATAATTTCACAAACAATTATATTATTATTTAAATCATTTTTAACTTATAAAATTATATAATTTCACTTTTAAAACAATCATTCAAATACCCTTATATTCATGATTTTATAAAGTTAAATCTCCATTCAAAAATCAAAATTTAATAATAATTCACTTATTAAATTCCAACATTAAATTTTAAATTCATTAAATTAAATTTAACTTAACACTTAAGTTTAAAATTTTCAAATATAACTTAATTTCATTTTTATTTACTTAACTTAAAATTTACTTTTAAGCCAAATTCACAAATTTTTAATTTTAGTTATATTTCAAAATTTCAGCTTAAATATTCATTCATTTCACATTTTAACTTTTTTCAAAAATCATTAATATATTATAAAATCATTTTAAATTCATTTAATTCAGAATATCATAAATTTATCATATTTTCATATTTAGTTTAAATTCCATTTATCACCAAATTCTAGTTTCCAAAATAACTTACATTTCAGATTTTCTAACATTACCATTTATTTATTTCACTTATAAATTTTCAAAAAATAATAATGCTTTACAAAATCATTTTTTAATAAAATTTAAATCAAAATATTATAATAGTTACATTTATAAAATATTTTAAATTTTTTAGAAAAACATATTTTAACGACGGGTCTGTATTTCATTTTCTAGCCTAGGTAAAATGATACGGGTAATATATCATTTCAACCCGTAAGTTACAAAGAAAACCCGGGTTTGATCATTTCAAACCCACAATCCCAAGTAAATGAAAATAATTGAAAATCATTTAGGCCTATCGTTTCAGCCCATAATGATTTTCTCCTATTCTAAAGTCCGTTCGGGTATGTATCATTTCAACCCATAGTGATTCTAATCTGAAGGGAACTTGCAGTGTGATTAACTGATATAAATAACATAACAGTGTAATATAATAGCAACATGTGATATAACAGGTGCAATAACAGGTGTAAACATCATATGATCATAATATAGCAGTTATAACAGGATGAAATACATTTACAGATTCAAGTGGTGTCGGTTTATCAGTTATATAGGTACATATTGTTTGGTGAGAATAACTCACCTGTTCAGAGCTGGAGATAACTACGAGAGCAAACAATATAGATACTATGAAGGAACGACAATATGAAAATTACTTGAGAGTGGAGAGCCAAAGCTAAAAGCCTTGATTAAACATTTAAACAAAACAATGCAACATAGATAAATTTCAAAACAATACATCACTTAAACAATATTAGAATCAATACCCAAAACAAAGGAAAATGCATTGCACTTGTTCTCAAATTCATATGCTTTAGCTAGGCCATGGTATAAGCTCGGCCATGGCATGAAATTGGGTCTGGTTTGGGTTCAAACAGGGTCGGCCTATGATGGTTTTGATGGTTCATGGATCTAGGTGCATAAACTAGGTGTTCAAGGCTAGACAATGCAACATAACATCACATCTTGGCACAAATAGTTTTGACCAGAGGTCATGGGTCATGGCCAGTGGCTCCTGGAGGTGGTGGGTGGTGTGGCAGAGGGTGGAGGTCTAGCCAGAGGTGGTGGTGGTGGAGGTGGCGGCGGCTAGAGGTTGGTTGAAGTGGTGGTGCAAAATATAGGCTAGGCTTGTAGGTAGTGATGGGTTTTTTGGTGGATTTTTGTGTAGAACATGGCCTTGGGTTGGTTCGGCCTGAAGTGGAGGGGTAGTAGGATGGGTGATGGTCAGAGGAAGGGGGTGGTGGTGGTCGGCCAAAGCCTGGTAGAGGAGGAGTGGAGCTATGAACGTAGAGAACAATTGCAAAATTCAATTAAAAACACAAAAAAACAAGAGAGAAGAGAAGAAGCTACCAAATCTTTTTGATCAAAAATGGTGATGGCTGTACTCTTGTGTTTGAGAAATATTTTGCTCGTGAAAAATAAAATGAAATGCAGCTGAAAGTGGTTGAGAAGTAATGGTTAATTGATGACAAATTAAGTTACAAATGTGAAGGTTAGAAAGTAAAGAGCCATTGGAAACCAAAAGTCAAAACCTTTTCAAATTACCTTTAATTTATTTATATAAGTTTATATTACTGAAACTAATAATAATTTCAGTCACAAATTCGAAAATATAAAAAAATATATATAAATATTTATTAATTATATAAGGTTAAAATAAGAAAATAGCACAAAATTGGAAACTAGTCTAGAAAAATGGAAAATAAACAGAATGAACTTTGAAAATTTTATATGGACTTGTAAAAATATTTATAACAAAGATATAACATAAAATAAAAATTAATTCACAAAAAAATATATAAATTTTAAATAAATATAATTTAAATGAAGAAAATAGCAGAAAAATAGAAAACAACCTTTAAAAATAAAAATTAAATGCAATAAATTTTGGAAAAGTTTTATTATCACTTCAAAAATATTAAAAGACAAAAATATACACAAAATAACATAATGACACATTTTAAAATCAAAATATGACAAAGAAAATATCATTTACATAATTTAAAATAGACAAAATTGCTAAATAAAACAAATTGCACTCAATATTGAATTATACATAACTTTCACAATTTAAATCCGTTTTCAACAAAACAAAAAGCATTATTCAAGTTATTAAATCTATTTCCATAATAAAAGATAAAATTTAAGAATTTAAATATTTAAATTTGAAATTTAAAAGTCAAAGTTTGGCCAGTTTGACCAGAAATCCACTTTTAAGTAAAATATTCAATTTATACCAGTTGGAATTATAATTCACATAATAATCAAAGTTTATATTTAAAAATTAAATTTTGAAATGAAACAAGTTAAAAATAAATTTCAAAATGAAATAAAGTCAAAATTAAAATATACATAAAAATCTAGGGTTGTTACAGTCTGACTATATGGACCCAAAACTGTCTCATAAACTTTTCAATCAGCTCCGTCCATGTACCAATAGAACCATTCTCCAGTTAGACGAACCACTGGCGGCGATATCCATCAAATATAAAGGGAAGCATCGAGCCATGACCTCATCCAATGCCCCCAGTACCTCCATATGCCTCATATACTTTGTCAGATGAACGGTGGGATCCGTTCTCCCATCATACATATCCAACGTTGGTAGCTTAAAGTTTGGTGGATTCCTAGCTTTCCTGATAGTAGGAGTGAGGGGAATCCTATTCACATCCTCCAAGTCTTTGTTTACCAATCTACCTCTCACATCCCATGTGACCATCTCCGCTAATCTGTCATTGTCCCTGAGTTGTAATCCTTGTCCGTTGCCTCCGGTCTGCCCCCCGAGTTCACGAGGGAACTTTGGCACATACTCCTCATTTCATACTCCTGCACTCCTGTTAGTGTCGGGTCATACAGCATCATTTGGTATCCCTTCATGGATTGGTCCAGCGTTTCCTGGTGGTATGCCCCCGAGTCTAGATCCATCCAAATTGACAGCCGTCTGCTGATTGGGGGCTACCCCCTGTTGAGCCATTCCTTCCACTTGCTGATTGAGTGCTTTCGTTCTAGCTCCACGAATCTGAGCTCCTGCATTTCCTGCTTGTGTAAATCATCTGAAAAGAGCCTGCATCATCTCCTCTTGCCTTTTCAACATTGCTTCCATCTCGTCTCTGGTAATATAGATGGATGCTTGACCTGCTCCAGCTCCAGAGGAAGCCTCTTGACTTCCTTCCCGATTTCTCCTTTCTATCACTTGCTTCCTTGCTGATGGCCTAGCCATTGCCTCCTAGAATTCAATTTCCTTGCTTCAAGATCCCTAAATGCTTGCCCTCTCAGTGAAAGCACCAAAATGTTAGCGCCAAAATTGGTCACTAACATCCAAATGTAGATGAAAGAACCAACTAACAGTCACAGATAACAGATAGAGTGTATGTAGAGAGTAATAATGTGAAGAACAGTCAAAATTAAAGTAAAAGAAATAAAGAACAACAGATTTTATAGTGGTTCGGCTAACTCCGGCCTACGTCCACTTCAATAATTTCCTTTTTATTGATGTAACAATTGAATATAGTTACAAAGTAGTAGACTAGACTTAGCCTTAGAAAGTAGAAAGTTAGAGAGCCGATAGAGGAAGATCCTCTATTTGGAGACCCACATGCTATATTTATAGGCAAAACCAGGTTGTTGGGCCTCCCGGGTAGTTTGGGCTCGCCAAGGCCATAGCCGAACCCTACTTCATTATGCCGACCGACCCTGAGCAGTTGGTATGCCAATCGAGGGGAGGTATGCGACCGAGGGGAGGTATGCGACCGAGGGGAGTTATGCCGATCGACGTCCAATGTCGAGCGACTTTCAATGTCGAGCGAGGTACGATGCCGTACGACATCTAATGCTGAGCGAGGTACGATGTCGAACGAGGGGAGGTATGCCAACCGAGGGAAGGTATGCCGAGCGAGGGGAGGTATGCCAACCGAGGGGAGGTTTGCCGGCCGAGGGGAGGTATGCCAAGCAAGGGGATGTGTGCCGATTGAGGGGAGGTATGCCGATCGACGTCCAATGCCGAGCAACTTTCAATGCGGAGCGAGGTACAATGCCGAACGACATCCAATGCCGAGCGACTTCCAATGCCGAGCGAGGTACGATGCCGAACGGCATCCAATGCCGAGTAAGGGGATGTGTGCCGATCGAGGGGAGGTATGCCGATCGACGTCCAATGCTGAGCGACTTTCAATGCCGAGCGAGGTACGATGCCGAACGACAACTAATGCCGAACGACTTCCAATGTTGAGCGAGGTACGATGCCGAACGGCATCCAATGCCAAACGACTACCAATGCCAAGTGAGGTACGATGTCGAATGACATCCGATGCCGAACGACTTCCAATTCCGAGCGGCAATGCTGAGTCACAACCAAATGACCATCCTGAACTTCCATACCTCGACCGGACATTGCCATGCCGAACGGCCGAGCCATAAGGTCGAACTCCAAATACTTCGAACTACTTCATTTCAATCGAACGACCTATCATCTATCCAAGTGAACATCATCCATTTGAACCGAACCCACCGTATTTCAGCCTCGACAGTCGTGAAATTGTTTTAGTTAAATCCGTCTGTACATGGCCTTGCCACAAGGTATTCAAGACTAACATCACAAAATTAAATAAGGGTTTCAAAAGTAGGTTTGTTACATAATGTATAAGCTTTACAAATAGCTCTCAGATTACAAATAAGTGTAATACATCATGAGTTATAACATTTTTTCTAAAGTTTTGCAAATCTGGAATTACCTGTAAAACGCAGGCCAACTTTAGAGATAGCATTTCTAGCCTACGAAACAAAAAAAAAATTCACAAAACTTGTCATATGAAAGTTGTTGCTTTGTTAGCTTTTCAGAAAGTGTAAGTCATTAAAATCGGATAAATATTCAAAAGTTTTAACCAAAGTGCTTCAGCTCTGAAATTCTGAAAATAATTATCCGAATCAGATTTCTTTATTTAAATTTAAACTAACTTTAGCACCAACAGATTTCAAAATTTTCAAAAGTAATGAACAAGAAAGTTGTTCCATATTGAAACTGCTTTTAAATAAAAGAAAATTCGCCAAAATTGGGCAACAAATTCAAAAGTTCTAACCAAATAAATACAAAGCTATTTTTAAGGGTTCTCTATTTTTGGGACAACAATATTATTCATTTTAATTCTAATTTAACCATAAATATCTTCAAAGTTTTGCATTGTACTTCAAGAAAAATGTTTCTCTAATTACTTGGCTCTTTAAATAATTTAAAATTTTCCAAAATGGATCCATGGTTCTAGATTGATTGGTAAACAAGTTAGTTTTAACACAAACTTTTCTATGTTTGTTCAAAGTCTATCACTCATTTAAAGCAAGCCTTTACCAAAACAAACTTCCAAATTTGATTTTTGGAAATCTCAAAACTCATAATTTTTAATTAATTTTTATAACAAACACTTCTTATTGGAGAACTTTCTTTCACCAATATTTCATTTTCTTCACACTTCTTTTACATACAAATTTCAATAAAAACAAATATCGTTATTTACATTGTAACCATTTGGTTTCAAAAAAAATTCCATAATATTCAATCATCTTTCATACAAAATTTTATTTGAAATCCTATATTCAAAATATCAAATTCATATGTCATTTACCTTTTCCACTTTTATTAATTTTCAAGAATCAAAATGTTTCACAAATAGAGCTTTGCATTTCAATTTGCCAGCATCACTTGCAATATTATTTTCGATCATTTGAAAGCTTTTGCCAAATTATAAATTCTCATCTAAAAATTTTAAATTAAAATTTTAGTTCATCTTACTTTATAAAATTACTTCATTTTGAATCACCTTCCTTCCAAGAGATTATAAACTTGCTTCATTTTGAAAAGTGTACTTTCCAAATCCATTTTGCTAATAGTATTATATAACATATATCTTTTACAACTTGTATATACATCTAAAAAATCAATCAAAACTTTCATTATTATTTCCATCTATTTTAAACTTTTGATCTTTTATAACCCTTATATAAATCTAAGACATTAGTTTATAAATTACATGTATATATAACATACGACATACTAAATACTATAATAAACAAAGTTATACATATAAAGCCAAAACAAAATTTCTTTTTCTATATACTTTGTTAGTCCGTGAGATGATGGTTTTGATGACAACAACATTAGAATAGATTATAAAATATAAATACTAACATTATAAGTTTAGATATATGTGTATATGCAGGATTTAACCATGCAGGTATTAAGAATGAAGACTGTATAGTATAGAGATTCAAGATATCAGGATAAAATATCAAGATAGAAGACTCACAAGTATGAGACTATCAAGAGTTCAAGATTTCAAGGATAAGTATTTTTCATTATTATTAGGAATTTTTGTTAAAACTCGTAGTAAAGCACTGGCATCTTAAAATCCAATTTACTCATGGAATGGAATCCACTTCGAGCCCGTTAAAGGGATGGAACCCTAAGTAGGATGGAACCTACGAAAAATCTAGTGGAACATTGTTTTGTATCCGCTAACTTTTATTCAAAATGATTTTTCAAAATTATATCCTATTTTCAAAATGTTTTCAAAACTTTTCTTTGAAAAGATTTACAATCCTCGATCCTGATTTTAAATAATTTTAGCCCCAAAAACATATTTATTTTCAAAGTCAAATTACTCCTGATTTTAAACTATCTTTTTAAATAATATATTAACCTTTAAATATTTATACTTAGATTTAAATATAAAATTATAGTTAAAATCTATATATATATTATTCTTTATATTTACTTATGAATTTTAACTATAGTCAAGTATATTTATAAAGTTTAAATTAGTTTTTATATAGGATAAAGGTTATTTTCAAAGAAAATCAAAAACACCAAAAAATCCTTTAGGATGTCGACATGCCCAGCATGACCATGTCGACATGGTGACAATTTGATTCAAAAATTCAAATTTCAAAAGAAGTGTCTATTCACCATAACTCTTCATGAATGGTCATGGTTGTTGTTCTTCTATAAATAGGGGTCGGTTTCAACGAATTTTAAATCATAATTTTCTGGTTTTCACTCCTCTTCTTCTTCCTCATTTCTTAATACATATTCTTATCATTACTCTGCCGAAATCAACATTGAATCATACTCGATTACTTCTAGATTGATTCTCTATCACTATCTCTACAAGATTCCCAGTGCTATTCAGAGTTATAGACTTCTTTGTAATCTATTAAGCGAGAAAAGGTGTGATTGTAGCCTTAGAAATCAATTGAAAAGGAAAAGGTTTCATTGTAGCCTTGGTAAATCAATTGGGTAAACTTGTTGCCCGGAAATCAAGTATCTCTACCCAGAGGATAGAAATTCTGGAGGGTGTACCTCGTAGCCTTGAAACCGAGGGTGTAATTGTACAACTGCTTTTAAAAGGAAATCCGTACTTGTGTTGCGGGACTGGATGTAGGGTAACTCCGAACCAGTATAAAATCCGGTGTGTTCTTTCCTTTACTGCTTTTATTTTATTTCTGTAATTATATCTGTGTCTGTATATTGCATACTTTTGTGTCTAAATTAACATAAATTAAAAAGATTTAATAATTCTTTATTAGCACTATTCACCCCCCCTCTAGCGTTAATCTTAGCTTTAAGATCCGTAATCCGCATTTCTCACAATTGGTATCAGAGAAAGGTTTTTAAAGTTTCATAATCTGATTTTTGAAAAGTTTTCAAAATGGCTACAAACACTGGTACTGTTATTAACACTAGTATCCCTGTCACTAGTTCATTTGTAGAGGGTCAGTCTACTGTCTGATCACCACTTTTTAATGGCAGTAACTATGCATATTAGCCATGTGGGATGAAAATATATTTACAATCTATAGGATTAGACACTTGGAATATCACATAAACTGAATATTCTGAACCTACAATTGATTTTGCACAGTGGACTGCTGAGCAAAAGACTGTTGCACAAAATAATTCTAAGGCGATGAATATTCTGTTTTGTTCACTAGATAGAAATGAATTCAATAGAGTGTCAGTTTGTAAGTCTGCATATGAAATTTGGAAAACTTTGCAAGTTACTCACGAAGGAACAAGAAAAGTTAAACAGACCATTTCCATGCTCACAAATCAGTTTTAATTATTTAAAATGAATGCTAATGAGTCTATTTCAGATATGTATAGTAGATTTCAGGATATTGTGCATTCTCTAATATCTTTGGCAAAGGAATTTTCTGAAGAAGATCAAGTCAGAAATTTTTTAACTCCAGAATGGGATCAAAAGACACTTGCGATCGAAGAGGCAAATGACATCAGTATTTTGAAGATAAGAGAATTAATTGGAAATCTAATGTCGTATGAAGTTCAAATGATCGAAAGAAGAGAAAGTAAAGCATCTGAAAAGAAATCAATGGCATTCAATGCATTGACTGATGGATCAGACTCAAACAACGATAATGATGAAGAGATAGCCTTTATGACCAGAAATTTTAGGAGATTCCTGAAATACAGGAAGATAAATAATCTCAAGAGAAACAACTATAAGAATTTTGGAAATCAGAATATAGTGCCAAATAATGACAAGTGTTACAACTGTGATAAACCAGGCCACTACAAAAGAGACTGTCCGTATCCAGAAAGGCAGAATCCTCCTATGAATAATGAACCAGCAAAGAAATGGAAGCGTGCATTTACTGCTACTCTAGATGACTCAGACTCATCCTCAAGTGATGATGATCAGAAGACGGATAATTAGAATTTGTGTTACACAGCTGTTCACGACTCCGACGAATTCAGAGAAACGGACTCAGAAAAAGGTACACGTTTACAATACAATTGGTTGAAATTGCTTGCTTAAGAGTAGTTGCTTGATTGTTTGATTGATTGATTTTGAACTGGTGTGTTGTTTGAATTTTAAAATTTATTTTCTATTTTTTATTATTTTTATTATTTTTAATACTTTCTGAAATATATTATAAGTACGATAATATTTCAGAAATATGTAATAGACATTAATAATATATATATATATATTAGAGATCTTAGGAAAAATCAATTCATGAAAATTCAAAACACACGTCGACATGGTCCCTACCATGATGTCGACATGGCTACCTGAATTTGAATTTCAAAATTTGAATTCAAATGTTTGAATTTCCCTCAACCTTTTCACTTCATTCAATTCTCTGAAAAGGTACCTTTTGACCAGAGAATATGTCCTTTAAGAATCTATTTATTCACTATCTTTTATCATATCTTTTCACTTTCATTTTCAAATTCAAACTCTCTCTTCATAACTTCAAGCTCTCTACTCTCTACTCTAATGGCTTCTTCAAGCAACCCCTCAACCATGAGAATTTCCATAAAAATCAAAGAACAATTATTCAATGATCCTGAGGCAATTAAAGCATACATCAATTATGCTAACTATGCCAAAGTCCATCTCGGAAAATTTGCTATTTTTCAAGATTTTTCTTCTTATGAAATTGATTCTCTTTTTAAACAATGGTGTTCTTAGTCTTATTGATGCTTCTCAAAATGATTTTGTTTGCTATCCTAATCTTGTCAAAATTTTCTATGCAAATTAAAATCGCGGATTTTATGTTAGAAACGAAGATGAAAATTGGAGTAGTGTCAAAGGAACTTAAATTGTTTTGAATTGTGATCTTTTGGATACCATTCTCAATTGCAAGAGTTCGGGAATGGATCTTTCTAACTTTAAAATCGATGAACATGATCGTGAGACATTTCATTACATTTTCGAAAGAGATGATGATTTTGATTTTAAAAATAGAAATTTTCGACCAAAAGCAAGAATTGTTAATCTTCTTTTGCAACATACTTTGACCCCAAGATTGGGAAATTTTAACAATCCTACTGAAAAAGTTTGCAAAGCTCTTTTTTCTATTTTCGAAAACTATGACATAAATTGGGCGCAAGTTATTTTGGATGAACTTCGTCCTGAAAATCTTGAAATGGGTGAAAATACTTTATACCATGAAATTTATCTCACTCGGTTTTTTAACATTTTTGGAATGGATTTCAAAGGCGAAGAATTTGTTTCTAGAAAAGTTTTTAATCATTCCAACATTTCGCTTATGAAAATTCCATTTGTTTTTCAACCTTATGAGACACTTACCGAAAAGGAAGAGCGTTTGGCTCATGAGGAAATGGAAGAAGAGGAAGTTGAAGAAGAAGAAGAAGGGGATGAAATGGAAATTGAAGAAGAAGAAGAAGGTGAAACGTCTTTGGAAAGCATTGAATATCCTTCCAATCCATCCAACAAAACCCTTCTCAAAAACCAAAAGATAATTGTGAAGAATCAACGGATTCTAAAACGGTCCTTTAGTAAAAAGTTGGATAACATTTTTTCGAAGATGAACAAGTTCTTTTCCAAAGTCAGCAAGAAACTTGGACTATCTTCATCATCTTAATCCTCTAAATAGTTTTATATTTTCGTATCTTGTTGTATTTGTTTTAGTTTGCTTTATTTCGAATGTTCATGTAGTATGTTGTGTGCTTAATCATTGTATTATCGTAGTATGAAATGAAATGAAATTTCCTTTTTGTTATCTACCTTATCTTATCTCTAAGATAAATGTTAGTATATTATACACACACACACAATTATTCACAAAATCAAATTAGTCATAACATTTCACTAACCCATGTCGACATCCCCTATGTGACCATGTCAACATGTACTAGTCAGAAATGGCAATTGATTTTGAATTTGAAATTTGAATAACTACGACATGTCTATTCAATTCAAACGAATTTCTACACCTATATATACCTGTTTCTTCTAGAATTCTTTACTGAAATTTATTTCTTATCATCTATATCCTCCATTTCTTTCACAAATTCAACTATGGCTAATCCTATTCACAATTTATCCGAAAATCTTGAAGAAACTCTTAATTCGTTTAAGAATATTCTCTCATTTATTCTACAAAACCAACATCATTTAGAATTAAGTCAAATGTAGATGATAAAGGAACAAGAAAGGCACTTCGATGCGATACGATGGATGATCTCCTCTCTGCACAAGGATGATAACGAAGTACATCCTCCTGTCTCTCTCTCTCTCCAATGACAATGATAATTGGGATGCTATTAAGGCAGACCCAATCTTTGGAGAAGAAGGATGGGTGGAAGTTCCACGTAATGTTTGATTTTTTTATTTACTTTGTTTGATTTGTTTGAATTGATTTGGTTTGAATTGATACTTTGTGTGGATTGATTTCTTATTGATTTGAAGATTGGTGTGTAAACAAATATATATACATTGAAATGTATATAATCTTTAAATTAGTTATCATGCTTAGAAGTATAGTTATTTCCTAATCTATATATTCCGTTGTATAGTTTATCAATGCAGGTACTGAAGTCCAAGAATGAGGGGGGGGTTAAGTTTTTGTTGATGACAAAGGGGAAGAAATATAAAATAGGGTAGTTAGGTATAGATTAAGGGGGAGTTGTTAGTTTTAGGGGGAGTTATTAGAATAGAAATAATATTTTATAAACAAAGGTTGTCATTATCAAAAAAAGGGAGCTTGTTAGTCCGTGGGATGATGGTTTTGATGACAACAACCTTAGAATAGATTATAAAATGTAAATACTAACATTATAAGTTTATATATATGTATATGCAAGATTTAACCATGCAGGTACTAAGAATGAAGACTGTACAGTATAGAGATTCAAGATATCAAGATAAAATATCAAGATAGAAGACTCATGAGTATCGAGACTATCAAGAGTTCAAGATTTCAAGGATAAGTATTTTTATTATTATTAGGAATTATTGTTAAAACTCATAGAAAAGCACTGGCATCTTAAAATCCAATTTATTCATGGAATGGAATCCACTTCGAGCCCGTTAAAGGGATGGAACCCTAAGTAGGATGGAACCTACGAAAAATCTAGTGGAACATTGTTTTGTATCCGCTAATTTTTATTCAAAATGATTTTTCAAAATTATATCCTGTTTTCAAAATGTTTTCAAAACTTTTCTTTTAAAAGATTTAGAACCCTCGATCCTGATTTTAAATAATTTTAGCCCCAAAAACATATTTATTTTCAAAGTCAAATTACTCCTGATTTTAAACTATCTTTTTAAATAATATATTAACCTTTAAATATTTATACTTAGATTTAAATATAAAATTATAGTTAAAATCTATATATATATATATATATTATTCTTTATATTTACTTATGAATTTTAACTATAGTCAAGTATATTTATAAAGTTTAAATTAGTTTTTATATAAGATAAAGGTTATTTTCAAAGAAAATCAAAAACACCAAAAAATCCTTTGGGATGTCGATATGCCCAGCATGACCATGTCGACATGGTGACAATTTGATTCAAAAATTCAAATTTCAAAAGAAGTGTCTATTCGCCATAACTCTTCATGAATGGTCATGGTTGTTGTTCTTCTATAAATAGGGGTTAGTTTCAACGAATTTTAAATCATAATTTTCTGGTTTTCACTCCTCTTCTTCTTCCTCATTTCTTAATACATATTCTTATCATTACTCTTCCGAAATCAACATTGAATCATACTCGATTACTTCTAGTTTGATTCTCTATCACTATCTCTACAAGATTCTCAGTGTTATTCAGAGTTATAGGCTTCTTTGTAATCTATTAAGCGATAATGTAACGATCCCGGATTTTAATTTAATTTAAATTGATAATCTATTTAGTTTTTGAATAAAATGGTGAAATTTATTGATAAATTGATTTGAAAATTATCAAAATAAAGGTCATTAAAATAAAAATATACTTTATTAATACTAAGCCTAAGTAAATAAAATAAATACGTATAGCTAAAATTTAAAACAACACGTTAACTAGAATATATAAAGTAAATATATATATATATATGTGTGTGTGCAAAATGCAAGATAATAAATATACTACAAAAAATAAATAAATATACAAGACAATTTATAAGGAAGGCAATATAAAGGCAAAAAACAAAATATAAGATTAAAAGATATTCAACTATAAGTATGTTGTGTACACTTAAAACAATACCAAGGCAAATGAAATATTGATAAACAATAAAAAATAAAACATACACATTAAACAAGTTTGTTAAATTATAACATAATAAAATATATATAATCATTTATATTGCTAAGTAACAAGGCAAGAATAAAACAAGAAAGAAAGACAGTAAAAATACTGAAGTATGCAATACAAAATAAAGAAACAAAGAAGTACAAATAAAACATAAACAAAGAATGCAAGAGTAGGCAAGCATAAACAAACTGTACAAACAAATCATTCAAAAAACAAAATAAGGCTAAAATATAAACAAGTAAAAGCAAAAGCAACAAACTTCTGTAATGCAGCCGAGACAAGAAGGAGCAAAGCAAGAATAAAATATGTAGGCAATGCAAATAAAGTATACAAGACAATATGAATATATATGAAATGGTACAAACCAAATAGTGCAGCCCCCAACAACACTAAACAAAGAAAAAAAATACAACATATTAGTACAACATCACTGCAGCCATTAATACAAATATGCATCAGCCACCCTAGAAAAGAAAGAACAACGCTAGCTAAATAAACAAAGGCATAAATAAGAAACAAAACAAAATAAAATTAACAGCATATGTGCTGTAAGTGAAACAAGAAAAAAAAGTAAATAAAAATAATAATATATAAAGTAAGATTGCTGTAAGAATGCAAGGGAGCAAATAAACATTTCAAACATACTTACATTTAATGCATTTACTGTCTTGCATGTACACGATCCTATCAGCACACACACTAACATTTATTAGCAAGCATGGTTTAGTTCTTTTATATATATTTTAACCTGTACTTGTTTTTGCTTTAGTAGACTCAGCCTATCCTTTCACCTGCACACCATCTTTCCTATGTACACTTGAGTAGTTGTTTCATTTTCGTTTAAATCTTAGTAAAGAACTGGAAAAAAAAAGAGAAAAGAAAAAGAAAACATCACTTGTATTCAAAGTTGATAAAGATTTGCTGAGAAAGGAAACCAGAAAACAAGAAAAAATTTAAACATCATCATATTGCAAGTTAAAAACAACGAAAGCAAGAAGATTAGGAGGTAGATCAAAGCAAAATAATTTCCAGTTTTTAAAAAAAGCTCAACCTGTTTCAGTCAAAGAAGCTCTGATACCAAATGTAACGAAACGAATTTTGCCCGCTCGAAAATTTACATCCATACTTCATGTCGTATTCGAATGCCATATATTCGACCGTTCAAATCTGATTCGCCGGAGCTTATAACAACATTAAGTAAATAACACAGCGGAATAAAAGAATAATACATTGATATACAGCTTTGATACAATATCTGATACAACAGATGATCCAATAGATATCTCTGATGTATATTGATATCTATTGGATCATCTGTTGTATCAGATATTGTATCAAAGCTGTATATCAATGTATTATTCTTTTATTCCGCTGTGTTATTTACTTAATGTTGTTATAAGCTCCGGCGAATCAGATTTGAACGGTCGAATCTATGGCATTCGAATACGACATGAAGTATGGATGTAAATTTTCGAGCGGGCAAAATTCGTTTCGTTACAGATAAAAGGTGTGGTTGTAGCCTTATAAATCAATCGAAAAGGAAAAGGTGTCATTGTAGCCTTGGTAAATCAATTGGGTAAACTTGTTGCCCGAAAATCAAGTATCTCTACCCAGATGATCGAAATTCTGGAGGGTGTACCTCGTAGCCTTGAAACCGAGGGTGTAATTGTACAACTGCTTTTAAGAGGAAATCCGTACTTGTGTTGCGGGACTGGATGTAGGGTAACTCCGAGCCAGTATAAAATCCAGTGTGTTCTTTCCTTTACTACTTTTATTTTATTTCTGCATCTGTGATCATATCTGTGTCTGTATATTGCATGCTTTTGCATCTAAATTAACATAAGTTAAAAAGATTTAGTAATTCTTTATTAACACTATCCACCCCCCTCTAGTGTTAATCTTAGCCTTAAGATCCGTAATCCACATTTCTCACATACTTATCCTTATTATATATATGTAAATATTTCTTCTAATGTATTTGTGTCTTTTAAATACGTCTTAAATAAATTTCCTCCTTATATATATATGTGTGTGTGTGTGTATTTTTACAGGAAAATTTTGCTTTTGATTATTTTCCTCAATTCAAAACCATTTATTTTGTCTACAGATATGTCATTAGAAAATACTTTTGAATTCAACTTTAACAAGTATATTATCATATATAATTTGTAACGACCCGAAATTTTGGGTCGTCAGATTTGAACATTTAATTCATTTTAAATGTCGAATGTGGATTATAATTTGATTTTGAAATAAAAAGATTTTGGTTAAGTTAATAGAATTAGTTAAATTTCAAATACGGGAATGAAATTGAGATATGAATAATAATAGCTTAATATTAGAATTGGATAAATGGGTGACTCTGAGTGTAAATAGAGATAAAATTAGATTCTAAAATTTATTTTTAAGTCTATTTGGGTTTGAATTTTACTATTGGACCATTGGATGGGATTAAAAGTCGATAGATTAAATTTGGAATTTTATATTAATTTAATTTTGGAGTTTAATAATATAATAATGCAAATAATAAAATTTTGATTTGAATTGAACCAGAATGATTTCATATGTGATTATAAATTCTATATGATTTATAATTAAGTTAGTAAAATTTTAAAGTTGTATTAATTTAATTTTGGAGTTTAATAATATAATAATGCAAATAATAAAATTTTGATTTGAATTGAACCAGAATGATTTCTTATGTGATTATAAATTCTATATGATTTATAATTAAGTTAGTAAAATTTTAAAGTTGAAATTTTAGATGATTTCGAAACAGAAAATACTTATGAAATACTTTAATCGATTTAAATTAAAATTTGATCGTTTATTTCCGTAACTCGCGCATACGACCAAATTATCTTCCGAAACACGTTCCATTGTGTTTGGAACATGGGTAAAACCTTAGAAACGCCTGGCAGCACGTGTAATTTGGAGTTCGTTTGTAAATGCTCGTTAAAATTGAATTTAATATTAAATTAATGGGTATATACGTATATATATTCACATAAGGGCCGAAATCCTAGCCTTCTTCTTTCTCAGCCGCCGCATTTGTCAGTTTTAATGGGTGGAACTTTATCTTCTTCCCTTCGAGTTCTCTTCAAATCCGTAAACTATTATCAAAAACCATGAACTGCAACATCGTAGATCATCTCAAGCTCTACGAATCCAACGGTCATGATCAAGAATAGCAAGGTGGATCGACCAGAATGGCTCGCGTTCGTCGGCCATTCCTTCATGTTTTCCAAGAGCTAGAGGCAACCGAGCTTGGCCAGGCGCTAGGCGAAGGTCGAGTTCGCGAAGGCGCACGCTGTGATGGGTTCGGATTGACATCTAGTGGCTTGGGTGGTCGCGATTTCGAGCCCTAGTCGAGCTTGTGTGCATGCAATGTTGGGTTTCTTGCCAGGAAAAGTCGCGATGATGAAGAAGGAGTTCAAGCGGCCCTGATTTCATTTGCAAATCTTACGGTCTATATTGTTCTGGTATAATAACTAAAAAAATTTGTTTTACAAATTCTATTCAAATTTTAAAAATTCATATCTCACTCATACGTTATCAGATTCAAACAAAACAAGAAGTGTCGGAATTGCAGCGATACGCACTACGCTGTAGCACAAGTTTAGAGACGACCGGAACTAGCGAGAATTTAAGGTTAAATCGAACGCGGTTTGATTTAATTTAAATTTGAACGCTCGCCGAAAAACCCAAGGTGAGTTTAGCTCACTCACATCTGGAATATTAGTTAATTTAAATAGTCATTAATTGAATGATTGCTTGATTAGTTGAATATGATCATTATTACCAAATTGAATCGATATATGTTGTTGTGCTAATATCAATGGATGCAGGGAAAACAGGTTGGAGGGATCCAATTGGATCCCTCACAAATATAAATTAATTTATATCCTGTGGTATACCTTATTTATTATTCTGTGATAATTTGTTTAGATCCTGATATGTTGCGTTTTATTTATATGCTGTGATGCACTAAATTGAAATTTAAATTGTGTTGTGCTGTGATTGGGAGAATGCAATCTGAAAATTTTAAATATAAATAGATGAATTGGGTTTAAAGAATATAAAAGAAATTCTTAAGTAAAGGATTTTAAAAGAGATTAAATCCAAGGAATGGGTTGAAAAATTTCAAGTGTTTGAAATTTGATTTCAAAGGGAATTGAGAATTGTTAAAAATAATAACGAGATTTATTTTATAGAATGGGAAGTTTCCTTTCTCCTGGAAATTTTATTATGTTTTCAACAAAAGTTTCCAAATTATAAATTTGCAGTTTAAATATGTTTAGAATATTTTTAGAAAGAAATATTATTTTAAATTTTTTTTAAGTGAAAGAAAATATTTGATTAAGTATTATGGTATTTAATTATTTTTAAAAGAAGTAAAGTAGTATTAAGTTTTCAAAAGGAAATTTTAATATGAATATTTGATTTAATAACCTTATTTTAAAAGTTAAATTTTATTTAAAATACTTAGGAAGCCCCTATATATTCCTTAAGTATTTTCTCCAATTAAATAATTTCTAGAGTTTATTTCAAATATTTTAAACGTATGTTCGAAAGTGATTTTCAGGAAGTAGCAATGCTTTTTAAATAAAAGGAGCTTTTTTTAAAGCATGGAAAGGATTTTACGGGATGAATGTACAATGGAATTGGGATAAAACATGTTGATAAAAGGAATTCTTTGGTTATTCTAAGATGGAGGTGTATTTCCCTTAAATCCAAGTACGTTTTTAAAATAGATTTTTGAAACGTTAGAGTTTGAAGTTATATTAAAGAATGGCTTCAAGAAAGATTATTTAAGTTGTAAGAATTTTAAAGGTAAATATATATATATATATCAAAGTAGTTATAGTAGTTATTATTTTTTAAGAATAAGTAGAATTATGTTTTAAAGAATATTATTATTATTTATACTTTATAAAACAGTTCTATTTTAAAGATAATCAATCAAAGTATTATTTAGAAATTGTATAGAGTTTCATAACTTTATTTTTAGATTTAGTATGACTTAACTTTATTTTAAAGATAATAGTTTGTATTTTATTAAGCAGTTTATTTGAGATATTTTTAAAGGTATATATATATATATATTAAATTTAGTATATAGTAGTGTTAATATAAATGTTTTAATATATTTTCAAAAATAAAGTATTTAAATTATTTTAAACTTTAAATACGGGTACTTGGATGTTTCAGAGGAAATAAAGATTTGAGAATATATTCCATGAGAAAAATTGGATTTGAAAAGTGTAACAACCTGCATATTTATCGATTATATATTTAAATATTTTATTTTAATATTTTATCGTTCGTCGGATTTTGGTCTGAAAAGCTACTTTGTGCAAACAGTCGAATTGGGACTCGAGACCACCCCCATTGAGTTCAAAATGACGTTTGCGACCTTTTTGAGTATAAGCTTCGATATGTTTGGAGAAAGTTGAATTTTGCTACTTTTCACTTAGGGTTTTGGTTTGGGATGAGCCCACTTATGTATTCGTTCCAACCCTCTCCTCTTCATTCACTTCTTTTCTATTTTCCTAATACTTAAGCTTTTATGTTAATGGAGAGTGGAAGAGGAAATTAAAACTCCAAACCCTAGTTTTCTCTTGCAAATCAACTCTAGCTCCAAACTAATAGAAGAACCCATTGGTAAGCATCTCCTTCATCTTCTCCAACTCTTTCTCCATTCAATTTCAGAAAATTCCTAAACCTAATTTAGGGAATGTTTCTCTTTTAAGCTTAGAATCAAGCTTCTTGAGTTGGATTTGAAGAGTGGTTGATTCCCTTTGCTTTCAAGCTTCATCTTCATTAATTTGGGTTCAAAGGTGAGATTTTTAATCTCACATCTATGCTTATAATTCTCTTCTATTGTTAGGTATGAATTCCTAACACTTATTCATGTGCATGATTTTGATTTGGATTACTTTTGTGAATATTCCAATTTTTAGTGTTTTGAGTTCAATTCGTTAAAAATCCTAACTTTGATGTTTGAACATGTTTTTGGTGATGCATCGAGGAGCATATAGGGCCTGGTAGTCGATTGGCATAAACCCTTAGCGTCCGTGCTCGTGCGATTGCAATTTGGTCGGGATTTGCACCTCCTTTGAAATAGGGTAGGAAGTGCAAGTATACAGGTTCGGCCGACCGAGCTCCCTGGGTCGGCCGACCGACCTGTAGTCCAGGCACTTCCTGCCTCTGTTTGGAAGTGCTAGTTACAGGCTTCGGCCGACCGAGCCCCCTGGGCCGGTCGACCGACCTGGTGCCCCGAGCACTTCCAACCTCTGGTTCGGTCGACCGACTCAGGGAGTCCGGTCGACCGACTCAGGGAGTCCGGTCGACCGACCTGCTACTATTTGCCAGATTAGCCTATATTGCTAATTCGTCAGAATTTCCAACTTTAATCGATTCGTGTTGTCTCCCTTTTGTTGTTGTCATTTATTATCGACTTTGATGACTTATTTTCTTTGGGAATTCTTGGAATATCCATTTCGATGGATTCGGCGATTTCATTGGATTTTATTCACGTTTTCGAATGTGAATCTTAGTGATTGATTGTTCCTACAATCTTCTTTGTGATTTGTCACTTTAAAAATATAAAGGTTTTCTATACTAGTAGTAAATATCAAAACTCTTTCCTCAAACGATTTCAATACTATTTTAATACCAAATTCGTTTATAAAACCGTTTTTCAATCTATTAGTATATACAAACCTTTACCTCACTCGTATGAGAAATCTAATTAAACGACTTAGTAAAACGAGTGGTATGAAACGCTTGCGTTTACTTCGTCGGTTAATTCTTAGACTTGTTCGATTGAATCTCTTGTGACAATTTTCTAGTGGAGATCTACAATTTGTTCGTAAATATTTAAGTTAAGCTAGTGGTTATGGGACATGAACCTAAGCTCATATATTTACTAGCTTACTGCAATTGACACTTCTCTTTGATCATGACGATCATTTATGGTTTAGACTAGCAATGTGCGATGTCTCTTTTTCCACATGGAGGACTGTACGTCGTTTTTATTGAACTTCGGTTCACCAGGAGGAGCTTCGGCTCAATATCCGCAATGGGGGACTATACCCTGTCAGGAGGAGTTTTGATTCACCAGGAGGAGCTTCGGCTCAATGTCCGCAATGGGGGACTATACCCTGTCATGAGGAACTTCGGTTCACCAGGAGGAGCTTCGGCTCAAAGTCCGCAATGGGGGACTATACCCTGTCAGGAGGAGTTTCGGCTCACCAGGAGGAGCTTTGGCTTAAAGTCCGCAATGGGGGACTATACCCTGTCACGAGGAGCTTCGACTCACCAGGAGGAGCTTTGGCTCAATGTCCGCAATGGGGGACTATACCCTGTCAGGAGGAGTTTATTTTTGTGGGATTGGCCATCCTTTTTATTGTGATTTCTGGATTTCGTGTGTTGATTTCTGGAATTTATGTTTCACCAACTTTTACGATGGGCATTGATATATATGTCATTTATTGTGGCTTGGTGAATGAAATTAGGAGTATGACATTCCTTTTTTATCCTGAGTAGATTATTGTGATATTGATTAATCTCTTGTTGATTTTCAATTACTTATTTATCACAGCTTGGCATTGAGATTATTATATGTTTATGTCATATCCCTTATTATATATCACTTCATCTGATATTTATAGCTAGACTGATCCGTTTATTATTTTCTTCTTAAATAATACTCGGGTCAGACTGAGATATTACAGGTGCTTCTGCTTGACTCCGTATCGGACTTTCATCTGATCTTTTGGCTAACTACTCTAGTTTGGTAGTTTTTGTTGTATACATTTGAGATACAGACTCGATGATGTATACTTATTCTTTTGTCTAGCACTTATATTTATTCCTTTGTATTATTGTGGATCTTTTTGACCACTACTCTGATGTACACTTTCATGTGTAATATTCATATCTATTTCCGCCTTTGTGATATGAATTATCTGTGACTGATTTATGTTATGTTTATTTCTATATTTGTTTCTGAAGATATTATCGCCACTGTGTAGTAGCTTTGAGTTTGTGTCGGTATGTCGGATTCCCTCTTGAGATGAAAAGTTATATTTTTATCTGGCATATCGGTACTCGCACAAAGAAATTACACAGATGGTCGCTCCTCAACAGCCTTATTCTCCGTGCTAGTTGACAGCACTACACCGTAGTGTTCTTGGCTAGCATGGGTATAGAGGTGGGGCGTCACAGCTTGGTATCAGAGCCGAACTTCGGAACAATATAGAATAATTAGCATGGATCATGTCCTAAGTCTTTCTTAGGAGTTGTACTTTAGGATTTTATTCGGGTCTTCGTACCGTTCTATCCTACTTTCTTTTATGATTCCTTATTTTATCTATCAAGATTGCTTGATATTTATTTTGAGGGTAACTTTTTCCTCTTCTTTCTTTCTTTCTTAAAGAAGAGAAATGGTTAGACCAGGCCGTCCCAGCGTCGGTCAATCTAGTGCTACTCCCCAGGATGGAGTATTTATGTCTGCCTGGCAACTTCTTGATTTAGTAAAGAACGCTCAAGCAGCCGGACCCATTCCAGAGCCTACTCATCCTAGATCCGGTTTTGCACGCTTGTGCAGAGACTACACTGATTTGGGTGGAAGGCCATTCAGGGGATCCGAGAGTGTTATAGAAATTCAAGCTTGGCTTAAATCATGCGATCGCATCTTTTCTCGCATGAACCTTGACCTTCATCGAGTCCAAGTGGCTTCTAGCATGCTCTAAGAAAGAGCATTAGATTGGTATGAGCTCCTAATTTCTGAAATTGTTGAAGCGGATCTCACTTGGGAGCAATTCTGAGAAAGATTCGAATTGAAATTTGTGCCGGAGGCTGAAAAAGTAACTTTGGCCCGGCATTTTATAGACCTTGTTCAAGGTGAATCTTCTATGACAGACTATGTCGCATCTTTCGAATCTCTATCCAAATACGGGGTTGAATACATTAACACCCCGTTGAAGAAAAATCAGAGATTTGTCTATGGCTTGAATAAGAATCTTAAGAAGTCATTACTCCTGAAACTTGAGGTTTCATTTGATCAGCTTATTGATATCGCTCTTCGTCTCGAAGAGGCCGATAGAGAAATTAATGTCGAGGTTGGGAGTGCCAAATTGAGTGCCAACAACAACAAGAAGAGGCATCCCTTTATTAGGTTTGAAATTCCTAATCCTAACAAGAGGGCGAAGCAAGAGACTTCTATAGCAAATACTCCTATCCCTAATCGCGGAGAATGCTACAATTATGGCTCTAGGGACCACTATATAAATAGGTGTCCAAGGCCTATTTCTTGCCGCTATCGCAAAAGTGCGGATCATTATATATCTTCGTGTCCCAAGCATAAAAGCAAGAGAGAAGGAAAGCTGCAAGTCCCTAGAAACTCTTCTCGTGGTCAAGGTATTTCTCATTCAATCCTTGATGACATTTGCTTTGTGATTATCGTATTCGTGTTCTTTTTGATATAGATTCCATCTCACTATTTTATATCAAAAGAACTTGTTGATTCTTTTTCTTTGAAAATATTTTGGGTTTGATGACTTCTTTGAGGATTGTGAATCCGGATGGTAGATCCGCAACACTCAATTTTCTTTTTATTGATGTCGAAATTATTTTATGAGACTTTTCTTTCCGAGCCGATATTTTTACTTAGGCTTCGGAATTGATTTTTTGAAAGGATCGGCTTAATCATTGTGAAGCCCATATCCTATTTTTCGAGCGGACAATTCATCTTCGACATTTTCAATCTGTTAAGCATATTTCTATTTTTCCTTTATGATTTTGATTCCAACTTGATGGCATCATTTTATTCTTTAAACCCTCAAGATGAGAAAAGTGTTATTTCTCTTATCTAGATGATTTGTTAAACTTTCCGGTATTTTTGAGTTTGTCTTAGGATTATCACCTAAGCAATATCTTTTGTGTGGTGCTAAGGTCTTTTCAGTTTGACTTTACCACCGGTTTTCGTTTGCTACGAGTTGCGGAAATTAGCATTCCACTTACCGCGTTCCGCACTCGTTATGATTCTTATGAATGACTTATTATGTCATTCAATTTGTCCAGCTTATTTCATCCGCTTTATAAATCGAATATTCTATGAATATTTCTGTAACATCCCGAAAATTTTGAATTTAAAATTTAGTAATATATTTGAAACTTTTTGAAATTTAAATTGACGAGTTATAAAGAAATAAAATATGAACAAAGTTTAGTGTTTTTAGTTAAAACTTTTAATAGAATTTAAAATTGTTAAAGTAAGTTATGATGAAATTATAAGATTTAAATCACATAATTTTAATCCAACATCTTAACAAATGAACAAATGAACAAACAATTAAACAAGATAACAAAAGAGTGAATAAATATAAAACTGTAAAATAAATAAAATAAGAACTCAATTTTATTCCATTCAAATGTAGACATAAGAAAAAAAACTAAAATAAGACTCTTCCATATAACAAAATAAAGTAAATTGCTGTAAAACATAGCAATGCAAACAAATGAAGGAATATACAAACTAAGGAAGTATTTAAAAAAAAATTATTATTAAATCAAAACAGAAGGACCAAATAGCATGCTGGAACTACAAAGCATGAACATAACATGCTTCATTTAATGCTCTCATTTAATGCATTTACTCCTCAGCCACCTTTGGGAGGAAGGAGAAAAGTATGGGTTGTACAAAGCCTGTAGAAAACAATTATACAACACCATGATGCTCTGTACTTTACATGAGCCTGCATATCCTCTTTATATACATGGCAATTGTCTTAGTTTATTTCGTTCAAACAAATTTTAGCAAAGATCTGAAATTAAAAAAGAAAAAGGCATCACTTTATATATTACAAGTTGAAAGGCAAATTACTGAAAGAAGAAAAGAGAAGAGGATCAAGCTGCAGTTCAAAGGAAATCAATATATAGCCTCTGTTTAAACATTTGACATGTGAGTAAAAAAATCTCAATAGCTTAAATTTATT
This sequence comes from Allium cepa, assembly GCA_030765085.1. Lineage (NCBI taxonomy): Eukaryota > Viridiplantae > Streptophyta > Magnoliopsida > Asparagales > Amaryllidaceae > Allium > Allium cepa. The sequence goes on along the minus strand of CM060937.1, from coordinate 275,221,369 downwards.
TAAACAGTTTAAACTTCATTTATAAGCTGTTGTATATGCTTCAGTTTATAAATAGGATTTTGTATGCTCTGCATTTCATCTTCTCTGTATTTATCACAGCACTTGATCATTTATTCAAAGAATTTAATTTATTTACATTGAAACATTGTTAAGTAATAAAAATCTTAAATCAAACAAGAAGTTAAATCTGTAATCTAGTCTTTAAAACTGTTTCAACACGATTTGAAGAAATATACCACTGTTATTTTGATTTACAGGAAATCAAGAGAAATTGTGATGAACTCAAGTATCGTAAAAAGCTAATCCAAGTTAATAGCTTAAATTCTTATTACAAATCATGATTTTTACAACAGAAATGAAGATTTTTAGTTGGGTATATACAGAGCAGTTCGAGCATGAACACATATTGGTTTTCTTTGAATTTCTGGTTATAAATCAAATTATAAAAGCTAAAAATTTATTTGTAGCAAGCTTGAACATCGTTGATTTTGAGAAAATTATCAGATATTTTTTTCAATGCATAAATTAAACGAACGAGGCCATTCTAGGGCTTTGGGGTAGGATGGGTTCGCTGTTATTCACGAGGAGTTTTCATCCTCAAAGTGGCAATCTGGCCGATCGCACTGGGGGGAATAGGGGCGTGGCGATGTGTTGGAGGTGAGGTCGAAGATCCATGGTCACCGGAGGCTCGACGTGGTGGGGCGAGGCAGTTTTGTTCTGGTGAGTTCGTGTGCAGTGTCGAACGAAATGTCGAATTTCGTTCTCGAGTGTTTGGCTTTGAATCAAACTTTGATTTGGAGTATGGGCGTGGTTTGCGACTTGCCGAGGTGGGTGGTGTTAGCCAGAACGGCGGCGAGTCACCGTGCATGTGCACAGCGCTGGTTTGGGTGTCAGGAAGTTTTCGCGTTGGCCACTCGAGTTAACTCGAAGTCACTCTCGGGAAAGTGGGGTGGAGACTCGAAGGAAGACTCGAGTTGTGCTGGGTTGTAGCGTGGTTAATTTTGGAACTTAAACAAATTTTGAAAATTTTTATTTACACGAGTAGCATGGGGCAGAAACTCGAAGTAAGGAGCATTTGAGCTCGGGCGTGACTCGGGGGAGCCTCGGGTTGGCCACCTGAAACAGCATGTTCAGTTGAAGCTTGTCGAAAACTTAAGTTTAAACAATTTTTATAAGCATTGTTTATAAAATGAAGATCGTTTGTAAATGGAATGTGAAGTTAATAAATTAATGATTAAATAATTTATGATTTAAAATTACTTTGTAATTAATAATAATAAATAAATAAAAGCAATTAAAATTAAAGTTGTAAATTAAGAATCGTTAAGTTGATAATTTAAGTTGATTGATTCAAAATTGATAGTTACATTAAGATAATTTATTAAGGAATAATAAATTAATATAGTCAATTGAGATTTAATTTAATTGTAATTATAAATAATAAATCATCTTTTTAAAGTAATCAAGAAAAATAATAATATTTATATGGTTAATTTATTAAATCCAGATACATTATTTTACAAAATTGTTTAATAAATAAATAATGTAGTTTAAAATGATAATTAAGGTAAATAATTGCTAATCAATGATTTTGAAAAGAAATTAAGAATGATTTACAAACTTGTAATTAAATTGATTTATAAACAATTAAGTGTTTAAATAAATTTGTAAGTAAGAATTTGTAAATTTTGAAACAATAAATTGAGTAATCAAAATTTAGTTTATTTATCCAAATTCTCATCATTAAATTAAATTAATTTAGTGGTAAATTTATTTAAATCACATTGGGAAGTAATTAACTATTATTGTTAACTTATATTGATATCTCTGTTCTGTTTGTAAATTCTGTATGATGTAATTGCCATGTTATTGCACTGTGATTAGGATTTGTTCTATATTGATGTGAAAACCCTGTTGTCCGTAAAACGGCATTTAAACTTCGATGCGACAGGGAATCGGATTTCAGTTGGTTATCCGAAACCCACATCGTACCTGTGAATATTTGTGAATGACATCCACATGTTTTAAAATTTGACACTCACTATTCGAATTAACCGGGAAAGGACCTTTGTGTCATAAAACCCATTTCGAGTATGTGATTCGACGTTATGGATAGCAATTGAAGACCGGTGTTGAAGACCGGGTATTTGTGAGAGCGATAGGATGACCTATCGATTGACTCTGCACCGAGTTGCTCCGGTATAGAGTTCTCCATATGTGATGGGGAATCCGATCAGGATTGTGGATATCCGGATTGCAAGGACTTCTTTGGAAGTGCCTTCGGTTCTGTTCGAGCCCGGAACAGACTTGTATGGATAGTATGTCTGACATTACAAATTGAGATATAAAGCCGATTTCTTTCAAATATATTTCTGTTGGTGGCGGAGAATTTATTCTTTTAGCTTAACACCCTTCTCTGAGATGTACGAGCTCAGAGGTTATATAGTTGAACGTTATCAGCAATATATTCCCAATTTGGTAATGTGACATGCTGAGTGTTGCTGTGAAATGATCATTGTGTTGATCATTTGTGATAGGATCATTTGTTTGATCGTCTATCTTTGTGATCATTTCTATGATCATTTGTTGACCCAAAGCATGACTTTGTATAAAGCGTGTTTTTGTGGACGTGACTTCGTCGGACCTCACACCCCGAAATGGTCGAAACAGGAAAGATGCAGCAAGGTTATTGGGGGTAGCACCCCTTAGGGTATGTACATTTCCTTCTGGATAGAAGTGGTATCATGGTATGGAGCCCAGATACTTAAATTATGTTGATATCGCAGATATATATATATGATTTTGTGATTTGTTGCTGGGGCCCCGGTTAAAGGTTGGTTACGACCGGGAGATGGCATACTCGTGTCAGTAGTTACCCAGTTAGGGGTAACCCGGCCTTGTGTTGGCAGAGATCCGGTTTGGTTCTCGGGGACGTCCTTCCAGAGGCGTTCTCATGTGGCAATGGGAAGTTCCTTGGCCTGACCATTTGTTGGAAATCTAATAAAACAATACGAAACCCTGTACGGCTTTAGTTGTAGAACTTGCCATGCAGCGTGGCGGTAACCTGCCACAAAACATGGTAGCTATAGTAGGCATAGTTCGGAATGTCTATGCTGGCTAAGATTAATATTCTATTTTCGAAATGATTTACTTCACTATGCACTAGTAATAATATCAAATAATTCTTTTCTCGTACCAATCATATTTAACTATCATAAGAAGAAATCTCCTCCAATTCTGCGTTTGCATTGTGTGTGTGGCGGGAGGTCTTATGGTAGTTCCATTTTTAAAAGCATTCCGAAAATTCTTTTATAAATCTTGTTTTATTTAAATGCAACTGTTTTTGTTTACTCATACCAGTCCCATGACTGATCCGGAGTTTATTGTTTTCTTTCCTAAACTCTGGGTGCCCATTATTTCCACACGGGCAGCCTAGTAGCAGGTTTCTATATTTTGGAGTAGCAGTATTTTGGAGATCTTATCTTGGAGCTATCTTAGGAGCTTTTGGAGATTACAGGTGTTTAGCTTTTGGGAGTTCGTTATCATCTCTCTCATTTGAGAACTTTCGGATATATGTTCACTGTTGTATTATCATGATGTTGTATTTGGAGTTGTAGTGTATGTATTATGTACTCTGTTGCAGTATGGATATTATGTTGATGTTGTAACAGTGATGTTATTTATGATATTGATTCTGTTCCGCTGTTTTATCTTCATCTAATTGTTGTTATAAGCTCCGGCGATGCGAATTTGATGTTGTTTACCGAACATCGAGTTTGGGTCGTCACAAGTGGTATCAAAGCTGTTGGTTGAGTAAGAACTTTAGCTACGGAGTATAACACATTAGATGGCTCATTAGAGATAGGGTGAAGTATACCCTAGAATGAGTATGACCAAGACTGAAACTTTAAAAATTTTCTTAGTCTGTTTCTTTTTACTGCTGATATTCCTTAAGATATTTCGTCTGCATATCTAAATCAATTTTCTTATTAATCTTAGATAGTGAAAATGAGTGGACGTAGAGGAAGAGTTAGGGGTCAAGGCAATGCTGCAGCACCAAATCAAATTCCCGCAGCCACAGAAGCAGTAATAGAAATTCAGCAGCAGCCGGACTTGGCTGATTTATATAAGAAGTTTGAAAAGCTTGGTGGCAAACCGTTCATTGGCAAAGAGTCAATTATTGACGCTCAAGCTTGGGTAAGATCGTGTGAAAAGATTTTTAAAGGGCTAAAATTGCAGGATGAGCAGAAAAGACTTATAGCTTCTTGGCAACTCCAAGGAGAAGCTTTAGCTTGGTGGGAAACCATCATTATAGATGAACCCGAGGAAGAATTTACCTGGGATCGTTTTAAAGAAGTGTTTGAGAAACGTTACATGCCATCGGCGAGAGTTTCCAGAATGTATCAAGAATTTCTGGATTTGAAACAAGGAAGTTTGTCGTTTGAAGAATATTTGAATAAATTCAGCGAACTATCTCGGTTTGGCCCAGAATTGCTAAATACACCTCTGAAGAAAAACGAAAGGTTTATCCGGGGAATGAACCAGAAATATCATGGAAGAATGACAGGTCATGTTAAAGAATCTTTTTCAGATTTGGTATATATGGGGTACAGGTACGCTACTCTTGATATGCAAGAAGCAACTGTCGAGAAAGGTAATTCAGGTAGTCAAAATTACAAAAAGCGGAAATTCGGAGGCAAGAAACCTTGGCAAGGCAATGAGAAGAAGCGGAGCATTCAAGGAAGAGCAACAGAAAATGTCACTTGTTACAACTGCAAAGAGAAAGGCCACTATTCAAATGACTGCCCAAAACCGAAGAAACCAGCTAGAGAATGTTACAATTGTCATAAACCGGGACATTTAGTTAAAGATTGCCCAGTGATGAAGCCAGCGCAGGTGGCAAAAGTTTACACGATAAAGGAGGACCCCTCATCTTCAAAAGCTGACAAAGGGAAAAGTGTTTTGGAAGGTAACCTTACTATTAATAATAGAACTGTTAGAGTTTTATTTGATACAGGAGCTTCACATAGCTTTATCTCCCAACAAACCGTAAATGAATTAGGACTTGAAACTAAATTTGCTGACGATCTTATTTGCGTGGAAAATCCGGTTGGAGGTCCCGCAAATCTTAGTTCATATTGTAAGAGAGTTCCTATTTCATATGCTAGCTATAAATTTCCTATCAACCTTTATGTCCTCGAATTTGACGAATTTGAAATCTTACTCGGTATGAACTGGTTATCGAGATACGATGCTATATTGGAGTGTAGTAATCGGACAGTTTTAATCAAAACAAGCCTTGGAAATTTTATTGAAATCTCTTGTGAGAATCCTAGTCCAAGGAGTGACAGATTGATGTATACTTTGGGAAATCTTGAACCCACTTTGCAGTCTATACCCGTTGTTCGGGATTTTTCCGACGTATTTGAAGAAGTGAAATCTTTACCTCCTCATCGAGAAATAGAATTCCGAATCGATCTTGTACCTAATACTCGTCCTGTTGTTCACGTAAGTCGCAGGATGGCACCCAGGGAAAATATTGAATTGGTTCATCAAACTGATGAGCTACTAGCAAAAGGATTAATTCAACCCAGTGTTTCTGAATGGGGCTCAGCCGTCGTATTTGTTGCCAAATCAGACGGATCTTTGAGATTGTGTGTAGATTATCGCGATCTAAATAAACAAACTCTCAAGAATAAATTCCCTCTACCAAGAATTGATGATCTATTCGACCAACTTCATGGCGCTCGTTTCTTTTCAAAAATGGATCTAGCTCAGGGATTCCATCAATTACGAATCGCCGAAGATTGTGTCCATTTGACTGCTTTCAGGGGTCCTAATATGTTCTATGAATGGTTAGTTATGCCTTTCAGGCTAACCAATGCTCCAGCATACTTTGTAGATCTTATGACTCGTGTGTTTCGGGAAGTTTTGAATAAATTTGTACTAGTATTCATTGATGATATTTTGATCTATTCTAAGACTAAAGAAGAGCATGCCGAACATCTTAAAATCGTATTGGAAATATTGAGGAGAAATGTTCTATTTGCAAAATTTTCCAAATGCCACTTCTGGGTCAATGAAGTCAAATTCCTTGGCCATATTGTTAATGAAGAAGGAATTTCAGTAGATCCTAGCAAAATTTCCGCTATTCTTGATTGGAAACAACCCACTACTCCAAGAGAGGTTCGAAGCTTTTTGGGTTTAGCAGGCTATTACCGGAAATTCGTTCAAGATTTTTCTAAGTTGGCTAGTCCGCTGACTAAGTTAACAATGAAGAATGCAAAGTTCATTTGGACTTCAAGATGTGAGGAAGTTTTTCAAGAGTTGAAAAAGAGTTTGACCACTGCTCCTGTTCTCACTATTGTTAACGGGAACCAAGGCTTGTCTGTCTATACTGATGCATGTGGTGAAGGGGTAGGTGCAGTATTAATGCAAAATGGAAAGGTGGTTGCCTACGCAAGTAGACAATTACGTCCGCATGAGAAAAACTACCCAACGCACGATTTGGAACTTTTGGCTGTTGTTTTCGCTTTGAAAATATGGCGACATTATCTTCTGGGTAAGAATCTTTTCAGCTTTCTTAATAATTTGTGAAATTAACTAAAGAAATATACTTAATAAACTCTCTTTGTTTTAGGTGAAAAATTCGAATTATTCACCGATCATAAAAACTTGAAATATCTTTTCACCCAGAAGGATTTGAATTTGCGACAACAACGTTGGTTGGAATTTCTGGCATCTTACGACTTAGATATCCAATATACGCCGGGAAAAGCCAATGTGGTTGCCGATGCTTTAAGTAGGAGACATGCTGTTCTTGCATATCTTGTTATCACTCCTACTCTCTTTGAGAAGATCGCAAGACAGCAATATGAAGATGAATTTCTTCGGGGAATTTATAAAAGAATATGCCAGGGAGAAGACACTAGTTTCGAGATGGATAATAGAGGAGTAATAAGATTAAAAGGTAGGATTTGTGTTCCGGACTTCCCTGAACTGAAACGTGAAGTATTGGACGAATGCCACAATTCCAAATTCAACATCCATCCAGGAGTCAACAAAATGTATCGAGATGTTAAAAGACATTCTGGTGGAAAACGATGAAGAGAGACATATCTATTTATGTGAGTCGCTGTGCTACTTGTCAGCAAATAAAGAGCGACCAAAAGAAAGTGGCCGGTTTACTTCAACCTTTGGAAGTACCGAAATGGAAGTGGGATCAGGTATCGATGGATTTCATTGATGGATTTCCTCGTACCAAGAAAGGCAATGAAGCGATTTGGGTTATTGTGGATCGTCTAACCAAAAATGCTCATTTCATTCCAGTTAAATCCACTCGTACTGCGGCAAGCTTGGCAGGTATTTATATAAAGGAAATTGTTCGCCTCCATGGTATTCCCAGTAGTATAGTGAGTGATCGTGATCCGATCTTCACTAGTAGATTTTGGGAAGCATTTCAGGATGCATTGGGAACGAAATTAAATTTCAGCACTGCTTATCATCCACAATCTGATGGACAGACTGAGAGAGTTAACCGAATTCTAGAAGACCTACTGCGTGCTTGTGTTCATGATTTTGGTGGTTCTTGGGAGGACCATTTGCATCTGGTTGAATTCTCTTATAATAATAGTTATCAGGCCAGTTTAGAAATGGCTCCTTTCGAAGCTTTATATGGTCGTCCGTGTCGATCACCTACATGCTGGATCGAATCAGGTGACAGACTTGTTCTTGGACCGTATATGATAAAAGAAGCCACTGAGAAGGTAAATTTTATTCGAAAGAAGTTATTAACTGCCCAGAGCCGTCAGAAGAGCTACTATGACCGTCGAAGGAGAAATTTGGAATTTCAAGTTGGAGATTCGGTATTTCTGAAAGTATCTCCGATGCGGGGTGTTTTGAGATTCGGGAAAACTGGAAAGTTGGCACCGCGTTATATTGGTCCTTTTCCTATTCTGGAAAGGATTGGTTCTCTAGCATATAGAGTGCAGTTACCCAGCTGGTTGTCTGGCGTACATGATGTGTTCCATATTTCTAATCTTCGGAAGTATGTGCGCGATCCAGATGATATTATTGAAGAAGCTGCTCAGCAGGATCTTGAAATCACTCCCAACTTGGCAGTTAGAAGGGAACCGATGAAAATTGTTGATCGTGATGAGAAGCGGTTGAGGAACAAAATTGTGAAATTGGTCAAAGTTAAATGGAGTGGCGATCCAAAGGACTGTACTTGGGAGACTGAAGAGAATATGAAGAAATCATATCCCAAATGCAGAATTGACATCTCGACTTAAAACTGTAAGTCATTTCCTTATTTATAAATTCGTCTATTCTTTGTTTACGTTCTCTCTCTTTCAATTTCGAGGACAAAATTTTCTTAAGGAGAGGATATTGTAACATCCCGAAAATTTTGAATTTAAAATTTAGTAATATATTTGAAACTTTTTGAAATTTAAATTGAAGAGTTATAAAGAAATAAAATATGAACAAAGTTTAGTGTTTTTAGTTAAAACTTTTAATAGAATTTAAAATTGTTAAAGTAAGTTATGATGAAATTATAAGATTTAAATCACATAATTTTAATCCAACATCTAAACAAATGAACAAATGAACAAACAATTAAACAAGATAACAAAAGAGTGAATAAATATAAAACTGTAAAATAAATAAAATAAGAACTCAATTTTATTCCATTCAAATGTAGACATAAGAAAAAAAAAACTAAAATAAGATTCTTCCATATAACAAAATAAAGTAAATTGCTGTAAAACATAGCAATGCAAACAAATGAAGGAATATACAAACTAAGGAAGTATTTAAAAAAAAAATTATTATTAAATCAAAACAGAAGGACCAAATAGCATGCTGGAACTACAAAGCATGAACATAACATGCTTCATTTAATGCATTTACTCCTCAGCCACCTTTGGGAGGAAGGAGAAAAGTATGGGTTGTACAAAGCCTGTAGAAAACAATTATACAACACCATGATGCTCTGTACTTTACATGAGCCTGCATATCCTCTTTATATACATGGCAATTGTCTTAGTTTATTTCGTTCAAACAAATTTTACCAAAGATCTAAAATTAAAAAAGAAAAAGGCATCACTTTATATATTACAAGTTGAAAGGCAAATTACTGAAAGAAGAAAAGAGAAGAGGATCAAGCTGCAGTTCAAAGGAAATCAATATATAGCCTCTGTTTAAACATTTGACATGTGAGTAAAAAAATCTTAATAGCTTAAATTTATTTAAACAGTTTAAACTTCATTTATAAGCTGTTGTATATGCTTCAGTTTATAAATAGGATTTTGTATGCTCTGCATTTCATCTTCTCCGTATTTATCACAGCACTTGATCATTTATTCAAAGAATTTAATTTATTTACATTGAAACATTGTTAAGTAATAAAAATCTTAAATCAAACAAGAAGTTAAATCTGTAATCAAGTCTTTAAAACTGCTTCAACACGATTTGAAGAAATATACCACTGTTATTTTGATTTACAGGAAATCAAGAGAAATTGTGATGAACTCAAGTATCGTAAAAAGCTAATCCAAGTTAATAGCTTAAATTCTTATTACAAATCATGATTTTTACAACAGAAATGAAGATTTTTAGTTGGGTATATACAGAGCAGTTCGAGCATGAACACATATTGGTTTTCTTTGAATTTCTGGTTATAAATCAAATTATAAAAGCTAAAAATTTATTTGTAGCAAGCTTGAACATCGTTGATTTTGAGAAAATTATCAGATATTTTTTTCAATGCATAAATTAAACGAACAAGGCCATTCTAGGGCTTTGGGGTGGGATGGGTTCACTGTTATTCACGAGGAGTTTTCATCCTCAAAGTGGCAATCTGGCCGATCGCACCGGGGGGAATAGGGGCATGGCGATGTGTTGGAGGTGAGGTCGAAGATCCATGGTCACCGGAGGCTCGACATGGTGGGGCGAGGCAGTTTTGTTCTGGTGAGTTCGTGTGCAGTGTCGAACGAAATGTCGAATTTCGTTCTCGAGTGTTTGGCTTTGAATCAAACTTTGATTTTGAGTATGGGTGTGGTTTGCGACTTGCCGAGGTGGGTGGTGTTAGCCAGAACGGCGGCGAGTCACCGTACATGTGCACGGCGCTGGTTTGGGTGTTAGGAAGTTTTCGCGTTGGCCACTCGAGTTAACTCGAAGTCACTCTCGGGAAAGTGGGGTGGAGACTCGAAGGAAGACTCGAGTTGTGCTGGGTTGTAGCGTGGTTAATTTTGGAACTTAAACAAATTTTGAAAATTTTTATTTACACGAGTAGCATGGGGCAGAAACTCGAAGTAAGGAGCATTTGAGCTCGGGCGTGACTCGGGGGAGCCTCGGGTTGGCCACCTGAAACAGCATGTTCAGTTGAAGCTTGTCGAAAACTTAAGTTTAAACAATTTTTATAAGCATTGTTTATAAAATGAAGATCGTTTGTAAATGGAATGTGAAGTTAATAAATTAATGATTAAATAATTTATGATTTAAAATTACTTTGTAATTAATAATAATAAATAAATAAAAGCAATTAAAATTAAAGTTGTAAATTAAGAATCGTTAAGTTGATAATTTAAGTTGATTGATTCAAAATTGATAGTTACATTAAGATAATTTATTAAGGAATAATAAATTAATATAGTCAATTGAGATTTAATTTAATTGTAATTATAAATAATAAATCATCGTTTTAAAGTAATCAAGAAAAAAAAATATTTATATGGTTAATTTATTAAATCCAGATACATTATTTTACAAAATTGTTTAATAAATAAATAATGTAGTTTAAAATGATAATTAAGGTAAATAATTGCTAATCAATGATTTTGAAAAGAAATTAAGAATGATTTACAAACTTGTAATTAAATTGATTTATAAACAATTAAGTGTTTAAATAAATTTGTAAGTAAGAATTTGTAAATTTTGAAACAATAAATTGAGTAATCAAAATTTAGTTTATTTATCCAAATTCTCATCATTAAATTAAATTAATTTAGTGGTAAATTTATTTAAATCACATTGGGAAGTAATTAACTATTGTTGTTAACTTATATTGATATCTCTGTTCTGTTTGTAAATTCTGTATGATGGAATTGCCATGTTATTGCATTGTGATTAGGATTTGTTCTGTATTGATGTGAAAACCCTGTTGTCCGTAAAACGGCATTTAAACTTCGATGCGACAGGGAATCGGATTTCAGTTGGTTATCCGAAACCCACATCGAACCTGTGAATATTTGTGAATGACATCCACATGTTTTAAAATTTGACACTCACTATTCGAATTAACCGGGAAAGGACCTTTGTGTCATAAAACCCATTTCGAGTATGTGATTCGACGTTATGGATAGCAATTGAAGACCGGTGTTGAAGACCGGGTATTTGTGAGAGCGATAGGATGACCTATCGATTGACACTGCACCGAGTTGCTCCGGTATAGAGTTCTCCATATGTGATGGGGAATCCGATCAGGATTGTGGATATCCGGATTGCAAGGACTTCTTTGGAAGTGCCTTCGGTTCTGTTCGAGCCCGGAACAGACTTGTATGGATAGTATGTCTGACATTACAAATTGAGATATAAAGCCGATTTCTTTCAAATATATTTCTGTTGGTGGCGGAGAATTTATTCTTTTAGCTTAACACCCTTCTCTGAGACGTACGAGCTCAAAGGTTATATAGTTGAAGGTTATCAGCAATATATTCCCAATTTGGTAATGTGACATGCTGAGTGTTGCTGTGAAATGATCATTGTGTTGATCATTTGTGATAGGATCATTTGTTTGATCGTCTATCTTTGTGATCATTTCTATGATCATTTGTTGACCCAAAGCATGACTTTGTATAAAGCGTGTTTTAGTGGACGTGACTTCGTCGGACCTCACATCCCGAAATGGTCGAAACAGGAAAGATGCAGCAAGGTTATTGGGGGTAGCACCCCTTAGGGTATGTACATTTCCTTCTGGATAGAAGTGGTATCATGGTATGGAGCCCAGATACTTAACTTATGTTGATATCGCAGATATATATATATATGATTTTGTGATTTGTTGCTGGGGCCCCGGTTAAAGGTTGGTTACGACCGGGAGATGGCATACTCGTGTCAGTAGTTACCCAGTTAGGGGTAATCCGGTCTTGTGTTGGCAGAGATCCGGTTTGGTTCTCGGGGACGTCCTTCCAGAGGCGTTCTCATGTGGCAATGGGAAGTTCCTTGGCCTGACCATTTGTTGGAAATCCAATAAAACAATACGAAACCCTGTACGGCTTTAGTTGTAGAACCTGCCATGCAGCGTGGCGGTAACCTGCCACAAAACATGGTAGCTATAGTAGGCATAGTTCGGAATGTCTATGCTGGCTAAGATTAATATTCTATTTTCGAAATGATTTACTTCACTATGCACTAGTAATAATATCAAAGAATTCTTTTCTCGTACCAAGCATATTTAACTATCATAAGAAGAAATCTCCTCCAATTCTGCGTTTGCATTGTGTGTGTGGCGGGAGGTCTTATGGTAGTTCCATTTTTAAAAGCATTCCGAAAATTCTTTTATAAATCTTGTTTTATTTAAATGCAACTGTTTTTGTTTACTCATACCAGTCCCATGACTGATCCGGAGTTTATTGTTTTCTTTCCTAAACTCTGGGTGCCCATTATTTCCACACGGACAGCCTAGTAGCAGGTTTCTATATTTTGGAGTAGCAGTATTTTGGAGCTCTTATCTTGGAGCTATCTTAGGAGCTTTTGGAGATTACAGGTGCTTAGCTTGTGGGAGTTCGTTATCATCTCTCTCATTTGAGAACTTTTGGATATATGTTCACTGTTGTATTATCATGATGTTGTATTTGGAGTTGTAGTGTATGTATTATGTACTCTGTTGCGGTATGGATATTATGTTGATGTTGTAACAGTGATGTTATTTATGATATTGATTCTGTTCCGCTGTTTTATCTTCATCTAATTGTTGTTATAAGCTCCGGCGATGCGAATTTGATGTTGTTTACCGAACATCGAGTTTGGGTCATCACAATTTCGATGAGACTATTCTTGTATTTATTGATTTTGGATGAAATAGCAATTTAAAATTTTGCAAAATCTTTTTCATAAGATTTATTTAGAAGTATAACCGTATTTTTGTTCTTGAAACGAACAAAGAATATTCTTAAAACTTTTTAAGAGATTTATTTATCCTATAAAAGATGGTTTTGTGATTATATTGCCCATTTAGTGTGTTAAGAATTCTGGTTGATGCGCTTGATCAACGTTATCGATAAGAATCTCCTAAACGCTTTGATGAGACAGTCAGGCACAGTATATTAACTTGAAAATAGTAAATTTTTCTAGAAAGATTATTACATAATGATAAATGTAATTTTGAAAGTTTTAACTTTTCAGGAAAGTAGATTATTTAAAAGAAATTCTTTCTTTTCGATACTCTTATTCTTGTGATTCCTGAAGGGGAACCAAGACTTTGCTATTTGTACTGATACTAGTCGTATTGGTTTGGATGTCATTCTCTTGCAAAGGAGAACGTGCTATCACTTGTGCTTCTAAATTATTATAGCTTATCGAGACTAGATATGCCACTCATGATCTAGTGCTCTCGGCTATTGTTTTTACTTTTGGAATTTTGCATCATCATATTTGGATGAGAAATTTGTTCTCTACCTTGATCATAAATCTTTGGAATAATTATTTTCTCATAAGGAACTTAATCTGCGTCAACCTCGTTGACTCGAGTTCCTGGCATCTTATGATCTTGATATTCTTTCTATTCCCGAAGGGGAAATCATGTTGCCAATACGTTTTGTCGTAGGCAACAAGTGTTGATTCTTTGATGATGTCTGAATGGAATTATCTTTTTATTAAGTTCATCGAACGTTTTGATATACTTCATTTTATTGAGCTTTATCTCATTCCTTTTATGGACTAGCGTCCGATGTTCTTTTATGGTGTTCGGTTCATCGGATGTACTGTTATTATACTACATCGATGTTCCGTCTTATCTAGATCAATGGATGTACCATTATACTACATCGTTGTTCCGGTTTATCGGTTCATTGGACGTACCGTTTTTGTACTACGTCGGTGTTCCAAATTATTCGAGTTTCTAGTTTCTCGGGCGTACCGTTTCTGTACTACGCCGTTGCACTGGCTCAATTTTCTTCTATTCTTGACGTTTTCCATGTCTTTTATCTACGGAAATGCCTTAGGGATTCCGAATTTTTATTCTTGAGCCCGGTGTTATTGAGGGGATTGAAGTTTCACCAAATTTGACTTTTGAGCAACATTCTATTCGCATCATTGCTTCGGAGGTTGAGCGCCTTCGATATAAACATATTCTTTTTGATAAAAGTTCAATGGTTCTCAAATCCTAGGGATTACTCTTGGGAATCTAGAGAATTCATCGAGCGATCCCGTTCATGCTAACTCTTTCGTGCTCTTTATGGTGAACTTCTTGATTCAAATTTTCTTTTGTGTTAATATGCTTCTATGGTTGTTACTTCTTATATTTCCTTCTTAATTATTGCGAGGACGCAATTTCTTTAAGGAGGGGAGTCTGTAACAACCCGCATATTTATCGATTATATATTTAAATATTTTATCGTTCGTCGGATTTTGGTCCGAAAAGCTACTTTGTGCAAACAGTCGAATTGGGACTCGAAACCACCCCCATTGAGTTCAAAATGACGTTTGCGACCTTTTTGAGTATAAGCTTCGATATGTTTGGAGAAAGTTGAATTTTGCTACTTTTCACTTAGGGTTTTGGTTTGGGCTGAGCCCACTTATGTATTCAGTTCCAACCCTCTCCTCTTCATTCACTTCTTTTCTATTTTCCTAATACTCAAGCTTTTATGTTAATGGAGAGTGGAAGAGGAAATTAAAACTCCAAGCCCTAGTTTTCTCTTGCAAATCAACTCTAGCTCCAAACTAATAGAAGAACCCATTGGTAAGCATCTCCTTCATCTTCTCCAACTCTTTCTCCATTCAATTTCAGAAAATTCCTAAACCTAATTTAGGGAATGTTTCTCTTTTGAGCTTAAAATCAAGCTTCTTGAGTTGGATTTGAAGAGTGGTTGATTCCCTTTGCTTTCAAGCTTCATCTTCATTAATTTGGGTTCAAAGGTGAGATTTTTAATCTCACATCTATGCTTATAATTCTCTTCTATTGTTAGGTATGAATTCCTAACACTTATTCATGTGCATTTGATTTTGGTTTGGATTACTTTTGTGAATATTCCAATTTTTAGTGTTTTGAGTTCAATTCGTTAAAAATCCTAACTTTGATGTTTGAACATGTTTTTGGTGATGCATCGAGGAGCATATAGGGCCGGGTAGTCGATTGGCATAAACCCTTAGCGTCCGTGCTCGTGCGATTGCAATTTTGTCGGGATTTGCACCTCCTTTGAAATAGGGTAGAAAGTGCAAGTATACAGGTTCGGCCGACCGAGCCCCCTGGGCCGGCCGACCGACCTGTAGTCCAGGCACTCCCTGCCTCTGTTTGGAAGTGCTGGTTACAGGCTTCGGCCGACCGAGCCCCCTGGGCCGGTCGACCGACCTGGTGCCCCGAGCACTTCCAACCTCTAGTTCGGTCGACCGACTCAGGGAGTCCGGTCGACCGACCTGCTACTATTTGCCAGATTAGCCTATATTGCTAATTCGTCTGAATTTCCAACTTTAATCGATTCGTGTTGTCTCCCTTTTGTTGTTGTCATTTATTATCGACTTTGATGACTTATTTTCTTTGGGAATTCTTGGAATATCCATTTCGATGGATTCGGTATCGATTTCATTGGATTTTATTCACGTTTTCGAATGTGAATCTTAGTGATTGATTGTTCCTACAATCTTCTTTGTGATTTGTCACTTTAAAAATATAAAGGTTTTTTATACTAGTAGTAAATATCAAAACTCTTTCCTTAAACGATTTCAATACTATTTTAATACCAAATTCGTTTATAAAACCGTTTTCCAATCTATTAGTATAAACAAACCTTTACCTCACTCGTATGAGAAATCTAATTAAACGACTTAGTAAAACGAGTGGTATGAAACGCTTGCGTTTACTTCGTCGGTTAATTCTTGGACTTGTTCGATTGAATCTCTTGTGACAATTTTCTAGTGGAGATCTACAATTTATTCGTAAATATTTAAGTTAAGCTAGTGGTTATGGGACATGAAGCTAAGCTCATATATTTACTAGCTTACTATAATTGACACTTCTCTTTGATCATGACGATCATTTATGGTTTAGACTAGCAATGTGCGATGTCTCTTTGTCCACATGGAGGACTGTACGTCGTTTTTATTGAACTTCGGTTCACCAGGAGGAGCTTCGGCTCAATGTCCGCAATGGGGGACTATACCCTGTCAGGAGGAGTTTTGATTCACCAGGAGGAGCTTCGGCTCAATGTCCGCAATGGGGGACTATACCCTGTCATGAGGAACTTCGGTTCACCAGGAGGAGCTTCGGCTCAAAGTCCGCAATGGGGGACTATACCCTGTCAGGAGGAGCTTCGGCTCAAAGTCCGCAATGGGGGACTATACCCTGTCACGAGGAGCTTCGGCTCACCAGGAGGAGCTTCGGCTCAATGTCCGCAATGGGGGACTATACCCTGTCAGGAGGAGTTTATTTTTGTGGGATTGGCCATCCTTTTTATTGTGATTTCTGGATTTCGTGTGTTGATTTCTGGAATTTATGTTTCACCAACTTTTACGATGGGCATTGATATATATGTCATTTATTGTGGCTTGGTGAATGAAACTAGGAGTATGACATTCCTTTTTATCTTGAGTAGATTATTGTGATATTGATTAATCTCTTGTTGATTTTCAGTTACTTATTTATCACAGCTTGGCATTGTGATTATTATATGTTTATGTCATATCTCTTATTATATATCACTTCATCTGATATTTATAGCTAGACTGATCCGTTTATTATTTTCTTCTTAAATAATACTCGGGTCAGACTGAGATATTATAGGTGCTTCTGCTTGACTCCTTATCGGACTTTCATCTGATCTTTTGGCTAACTACTCTAGTTTGGTAGTTTTTGTTGTATACATTTGAGATACAGACTCTATGATGTATACTTATTCTTTTGTCTAGCACTTGTATCTTTTCCTTTGTATTATTGTGGATCTTTTTGACCACTACTCTGATGTACACTTTCATGTGTAATATTCATATCTATTTCCGCCTTTGTGATATGAATTATCTGTGACTGATTTATGTTATGTTTATTTCTATATTTGTTTCTGAAGATATTATCGCCACTGTGTAGTAGCTTTGAGTTTGTTCGGTATGTCAGATTCCCTCTTGAGATGAAAAGTTATATTTTTATCTGGCATATCGGTACTCGCACAAAGCAATTACACAGATGGTCGCTCCTCAACAGCCTTATTCTCCGTGCTAGTTGACAGCATTGCACCGTAGTGTTCTTGACTAGCGTGGGTATAGAGGTGGGGCGTCACAAAAAGTGTTTCAAAGGGATTTTGAAATGGAATTATATCTTGTAAAGATATTTTGAGGAAATAAATAATGTGGGAAATTATTTATTGTGTGATGGATGTTTGTGAATGTTAATTGATAGTTGAATCACTGACTATCAATATTGGACAAATGCGTTGATCGTTTTGAAGAGACCGGGATCGAGATTTATTTCTCGAAAAACACTTCGATCCGGTTTTACGTTTCATGGAAAAATGTGTTTGGAGTCGAAGGTGGAGCAGTGAAGTGCAAGGGCTAGTCGCTACTAATCATAAGGATATTTCCAAAATGGATGTAGTGGGAGTAGTGCCTTTGGTTTCGTTCGAACCCGGGACAGACTTGTATGAACGAATGCTTTCGAAACATTGTCAGGTGGGCGATGGGCATTCTAAGAGAAACATTATAAAGGTAACGCTTAGCCTCAAGCCTCATCAACCGGGAATGACTGAAAATCAGGGATATGCAGCAAGGCTTGGTGGACAGCACCCATTTCCGGGTAAGGTCATTCCTGTCTAGATGTCCCGTTTATTTCGGCTTAGTGGTGCGGTTGCTGATCCCAACCGCGGGGTGATCTTACTCGGGACTATCCAGTAAGGGGTAGTCCGGACCTTGTGTTGCAGGGGATCGGGCGTGGTCCTCGGTACGCTGATCTAGACCAGGTACTATGATAGGTGGTACCCCAGTGCCTAGTCATTGTTGGAAATCCATTCTCCCTACGAGCCTTTTACGAGTTTTGTTTGTATTACCCACTCTGTGGCTAGTAGCTGGAATTTAATAATGTAACAATTTCGGCTATTTTATAAGTATTTGTATATAGACCCTATTATAATATCAGAGGATTTCTATAAAAAGTGTTTTAGCTATCGTAAGGTAAAAACCCGATATGTTTATTTGTGGCGTGGTCTTACGAGATGCTTTTGTTTTCAAAAGGATTTTTTTGAAATTTTAATAATCAATTTGGATGCATTATTATTATCAGCCGGTACTCCAGACTGACTCAGGTGTTATGTCATTATAATGCTCGGGTCAGACCAAGTATTATATGTTCAGGACAGGATGCCATGGAGAAGAAGAGGAGCCGGAGTCCGAGACGTATTACCCGTATTTGTATATATATCCACTGCTTTGATTGAATGGTAATGTATGACTGGTAAATGTTGTTTGCATGAGATACTCTGATGATATGATGTATAAAACAGATATAGTTTCATTTTGTGTAAAGATCTATTATTTACTATTATATTTATTCCGCTGCGATGGTTAAATTCTGATATTGTTTAGTTCCTTCTTTCTTCTACCTTCTTTCTTTTCCTCAACAATCTGTCTTTTCCGACACTTGATCATCAGCATATTTTGCTATGAAGTATTTTGTGTCGATTCTCGAGGGTTGAGAAGGGCGGGTTGTTACACTTGGTATCAGAGCTTAGGTTAGCGACAACCTAGGCTTTGGTGGGAAAATTACTCATTAAATAGAGTCAATAGTACTCTATAATGAGTTGAGTGTGTTAATAAATAAGAGAGCATACTTGTTAGTGTATAAAAAAATTGTTTTTATACTGTGTTGACTTATCGGTTGAGTGTTTATGAATTCTGGTCGGTACGGGAAGTACAACCGTATAGATAGGGGTTTCTAAACTCTTAAACAAGATAAACCAACATAGTATTGTTTTTAAAGTGGGTAAATAAAATAATTTTACCCAACATTATATTTTTGATATAAAAGAAACAATTTTCTGAAATAAGTATATATATTTGATTGTTTGGATATGGATATCTTAATTAAATAAGAATCTAAAATTTAATCTAAAATTTGAAATGGTTATAACCAAATAAATTCCATGAGTATAAATTATACAAAAGAGAATAATTAAATTTAAACTAAACCAGAATTTAAATCCCTAATTTAAAATCCTGGGAAAGTTTGAAATGTTTGCCAAGGTGTTTGAAGGTAATAATGGAATATTATTTGGGAGGTATTTTTGAACGGAAACTGTTTTGAAATGAATTTGGGGAAATAAGGAAGCATTGTACTCACTGCAGTCGCTGGAAAATAATCCCGATGATGCGGGCCACATCATTAGAATTCATTTTCGAGTTTCTAAAGTGATGGATTGCTACCATGTGAGTGATTATGATATTTGTTGGACTTGTTTAATAAACAAGTGATTTTAGAAGTTTCAAAAAGGGAAATTGCTTTGGTAAAAATAGATTGTTTAGAAATCTGGAAGTTTGATTTGATATACCAGGAGTGTATGAGTTGTTTATTATTTCAAAAAGGTTTTGAAATAAACCCGGGCAATTGAATTCTGGAAAATTCTATTTAAATAATGTGTAAAATTAAAATGAATCAACTATTTGACTTATTTGGTGAAGTTGATATTAATAAGAAGGAAATGAGAATTTTAATCTTGGAATTAAAATTTAACTTGAGTAAAATGGAAGTGAATAAAATATATGGAAGGAAATAGAAAATTTGAATTTAACTTGGATAAGTTAAATAAAATGGACTTAGAATTAAATTGATTTGGGTTAAATTAAAATGTAAGCTGACTTTGTAATTGAGGGTCATTGTGTAATAAATTGTACTCATAAGCTAGTAAGTGTTATACTTATAGTTTGAAATTGTGAATTTAAAATTTGCAGAGAATTAAGGTGAAATAAAATTTGTATATTTAAGAATTCAGTGATATATATATATATATATATATATATATATATGAAAATTTGGAATTGTGATTAGAAGATGTATATGGATTAAAATGAGCAATATAAGCTTTCTAGTGAATAAGTTGGTGAACTAAGAATAGAAAATTAGATTGTAAAACCAAGAAAATTGGAATTATAATCAAAAAGGAGAGATCTTGAAATGTATGGTGAATTCAAACTTAATCTCAAATGAAGTGTAAATTGAAAGAAGGAGAAGAAAATATGAAAGATGTGAATGAATATAAGTTAGTAAATAAGCTTTGAACTTGTATATGGAAAACTAAAATTGGATTGAATTGGATTTAACTTCGATTAAATGGAATTGAGTTGAATTTGGATTGAATTAAAATCAAAATTCATTTGTGTTATGAATAAAAATGAATGTAATTAAATTCTTATTTAAGATAGTAAAGGTAATGGTATAAATTCAAGATGGCTAAATAAATTTGGTTGAACTTGAATTATAATTGAAAAAGAATTAAATTGACAGGAAATTTAATTTAGAGAAGTAAGAATGATATTGTGTGAATAAAGTTTTAACTCAACTAAATTTAAAGAAATTTTTGAGAATGAATTTAGCGTAAGCTAAATTAAATTAAAAAAACTTGAAAATGAATTTAGTGTAAACTAAATTAAATGGAATTTGAATTGGAATGGATGAAATTTTGTTGGTTTGTTAAGAAAATTTTGAAAAGGAAAATAAAAACCCAGTTCTGGTATGGAATTTAGTTTTGGCAATAAAAAGCTGACAACGTGAATGAATAATGGAATTAGACAATAATAGTGATGGTTTGAATTGTAAATAAATTCAAATGAGTGAAATAATTTAAAGTGGTCTCTTTGTTAATAAAATAAATTTAAATAGACTGAATAAATAAACAAATTGAATTAAAATTTGTAAATGAAATGGGAATTGGGTTGGATGAGAATCAAATGAAAATAAAAATAAAAATAAAATTTATATAAGAAGATAATGAAAATATTGTGAAAGAACTTAAGCAAATTGAATGATAATTGTGGTCGAGCTTTATAATGTTGTCTTGGATAAATTTGTTTAGGTAATAAACATTGATATGCAAGTGAAATGGTTTTAATTAATTTGTGATAAATTAAAGATGTATGAGTTGTAAATAATACAGAATGGGATGATATTAATTTAAAACTTAAGTTGAATGGTGAACTAGAAATGAGAATAAGAAATTAATTAAAAGTTGCAAGGAAATAAGAATATTTGGGTTGTGAATAATTCCGAATGGAATAAAATTAATATAATTTTGAACTGGAATTAATTTTAATGGTTATAAGCTTAAGTGATTGTTACTTGCTTAGACAACATTTAAATTTGCATACAATTGGTCATTTTGTTGTATTCGGAATTGAGTTGGTTTAAAGAAGCAAATAAAATGGGTTTTTAAATCAATTGGGATGAATTGAAATTTTATTAAGTGGTTTTGCATATGAATGGAAATGGAGCATAAAAGAAATGTAAATACTTCAAATTGAAGGTAAAATTTGGTTGTGAATCAATTTGGAATTGAATTGAAGTAAAGAGATGTAACTAAGGCATATGTTAATCATGTTGAAGTGGAAATGAATTGGTTGTAATAAATATGAATGGTATATAGTGAACTTGAATATAAATTGTTCAAGTGAGATAAAATGAAGTTTGGGTTTGTAAAGAGGATTTAAATTGACGTTGAAATTGTGAAATTGCTTATAAAGGAAGTTAACATGCATAATTATGAAGTTTGATTGTTTAAACTTTGTAATTGATGTGTTTGGGCAAGTTTGATGAAAAGAATGTTGATAAATGCTCACATTATTGGAAACTGATGTGTTTGTTTAAGTAGGTATAGGTATGGGAGGCAATGGATAGAGTCGGAGTGCGTATATGCGATACTATTTAGTTGCTCGCTTTAAAAATGCTAATAAAGGTACGCCTACGCAATAAAAATAGGAAATATGAACTGTCTTTTGTCTTTCCGACCGTGTGGGTCGATGTATACATATTTATATCTATTGTGAAATTGCAAAAGCTCCTCCGTACAGGAGAGACTCTTCCAAAAAAATTCGGAAATTTTGGGAGTTAGAAATTTTTTGGAAAATTTGATAATATTTTGATAACGACAAATTGATTTTAAATTAAAGTAAAACTAAAAAGAATTTTGGAATAGAAATCGAAACTAGCTGTTTCAATTTGAAAATAAAGAATTTAGGCAAAGTGAAAGTAGAGATTTTCACTAAGTAAGTTTTGCTGTTGGGTTTGGAACATTCTTCTACCTTAGCAAATTTCGGGGACGAAATTTTTATAGGGGGGAGGAATGTAACGACCCGGAATTTTGGGTCGTCGGATTTGAACATTTAATTCATTTTAAATGTCGAATGTGGATTATAATTTGATTTTTAAATAAAAAGATTTTGGTTAAGTTAATAGAATTAGTTAAATTTCAAATACGGGAATGAAATTGAGATATGAATAATAATAGCTTAATATTAGAATTGGGATAAATGGGTGACTCTGAGTGTAAATAGAGATAAAATTAGATTCTAAAATTTATTTTTAAGTCTATTTGGGTTTGAATTTAGTATTGGACCATTGGATGGGATTAAAAGTCGATAGACTAAATTTGGAATTTTATATTAATTTAATTTTGGAGTTTAATTATATAATAATGCAAATAATCAAATTTTGATTTAAATTGAACCAGAATGATTTCTTATGTGATTATAAATTATATATGATTTATAATCAAGTTAGTAAAATTTTAAAGGTGAAATTTTAGATTATTTCGATAATTTCGAAAATCGCTCGATTTAATCGACGAGTTGAAATATCCTTCCGGGGCACAGTCTCGGAATTCGACGAAACTAGTTCCATTGGATCCATAATAGTTAGTTATTATCGGATTTCAATTTTCATAGCAATCAGAGTTATCATTTGACCCTAGCAGCTTAAAACGCATAGAAAATACTATAATTGATTTAATTTAAAATTTGACTGTTTATTCCGTAACTCTCGCATACGACCAAATTAGCTTCCGAAACACGTTCCACTGTGTTCGAAACATGGGTAAAACCTTCGAAACGCCTGGCAACACGTGTGATTTGGAGTTCGTTTGTAAATGCTCGTTAAAATTGAATGTAATATTAAATTAATCGGTATATACGTATATATATTCACATAAGGGCCAAAACCCTAGCCCTCTTTTTGCTCAGCCGCCGCGTTCGTTAGTTTTAATGGCCAGAACTTTATCTTCTTCCCTTCGATTTCTTTTCAAATCCGATAACTATTATCAAAAATCATCAGCTGCAACATCGTAGAGCATCTCAAGCTCTACGAATCCTACGGTCATGATCGAGAATAGCAAGGTGGATCGACCAGAATGGCTTGCGTTCATCGGCCGTTCCTTCACGTTTTCCAAGAGCTAGAGGCAACCGAGCTTGGCCAGGCGCCAGCGGAGGTCGAGTTCGCGAAGGCGCACGCTGTGATGGGTTCGGATCAACATCTAGTGGCTTCGGGTGTTCGCAATTTCGTGCCCTGGTCGAGATCGTGTGCGTGCGATGTTGGGTTTCTTCCCAGAAGAAGTCGCGATGATGAAGAAGTAGTTCAAGCAGCCCTGATTTCATTTGCAAATCTTACGGTCTGTATTTTTCTGGTATAATAACTAAAAAAATTTTGTTTTACAAATTCTATTCAAATTTTAAAAATTCATATCTCACTCACACGTTATCAGATTCAAACGAAACAAGAAGTGTCGGAATTGCAGCGACGCGTACTATGCTGCAGCACAAGTTTAGAGACAATCGGAACTAGCGAGAATTTTCGGTTAAATTGAACGCGGTTCGATTTAATTTAAATTTGAACGCTCGCCGAAAAACCCAAGGTGAGTTTAGCTCCCTCACATATGGAATATTAGTTAATTTAAATAGTCATTAATTGAATGATTGCTTGATTGGCTGAAAATGATAATTATTACCAAATTGAATCGATATATGTTGTTGTGCTAATATCTGCGGATGCAGGGAAAACAGGTTGGAGGGATCCAACCGGATCCCTCACAAATGGAAATTAATTTATATTCTGTGGTATACCTTATTTATTATTCTGTGATAATTTGTTTAGATCCTGATATGCTGCATTTTATTTATATGCTGTGATGCATTAAATTGAAATTTAAATTGTGTTGTGCTGTGATTGGGAGAATACAATCTGAAAATATTAAATATAAATAGATGAATTGGGTTTATAGAGTATAAAAGAAATTCTTAAATAAAGGATTTTAAAAGAGATTAAATCCAAGGAATGGGTTGAAAAATTTCAAATGTTTGAAATTTGTTTTCAAAGGGAATTGAGAATTGCTAAAAATAATAGCAAGATTTATTTTATAGAATGGGAAGTTTGCTTTCTCTTAGAAATTTTATTATGTTTTTAAGAAAAGTTTCCAAATTATAAATTTGCAGTTTAAATATGTTTAGAATATTTTTAGAAAGAAATATTATTTTAAATTGTTTTTAAGTGAAAGCAAATATTTGATTAAGTATTATGGAATTTAATTATTTTTAAAAGAAGTAAAGTAGTATTAAGTTTTCAAAAGGAAATTTTAATATGAATATTTGATTTAATAACCTTATTTTAAAAGTTAAATTTTATTTAAAATACTTAGGAAGCCCCTATATATTCCTTAAGTATTATTTCCAATTAAATAATTTCTAGATTTTATTTTAAATATTTTAAACGTATGTTTGAAAGTGATTTCCAGGAAATAGCAACGCTTTTTAAATAAAAGGAGCTATTTTTAAAGTATGGAAAGGATTTTACGGGATGAATGTAAAATGGAATTGGGATAAAACGTGTTGGATTGATAAAAGGAATTCTATGGTTATTCTAAGATGGAGGTGTATTTCCCTGAAAGCCAAGTACGTTTTTAAAATAGTTTTCTGAAACGTTAGAGTTTGAAGTTATATTAAAGAATGGTTTCAAGAAAGATTATTTAAGTTGTAAGAATTTTAGAGGTAAATATATATCAAAGTAGTTATTTTTAAAGAATAAGTAGAATCAAGTTTTAAAGAATATTATTATTATTTATACTTTATAAAATAGTTCTATTTTAAAGATAATCAATCAAAGTATTATATAGAAATTGTATAGAGTTTCATAAATTTATTTCTAGATTTAGTATGACTTAACTTTATTTTAAAGATAATAGTTGTTGTAACCTTACGATTTTATCGGGATTCGAAGGTCGGCATTCTTACGTCCACTGTATCAACTGCCGAGCAATCGAATGTCGGAAAATCAAATTATTAGGGTTAAAGAAGAAGAGGTAGAAGAAAAAGATGGAAGAAATAAGGAAACAAAACAGAAACAATATCATAATCTCACACTCGCAGCGGAACAACATATAATAGATAAATGAATTATCTTTAAGACAAATAACTATCTCAGTTAATACATTTCATTACATCAAATTACATTTTATTATCAGAGTGTACAACAACAAAACAATAATAAACAGCGGAAAAAAAATACTATATACTAGTAATACGCCATGCCATCCAGCTTGCCTCCAGCAACTCCTGAATTCCAGAATATCTTGATAAACCTGACTCTTGACTGCCCGTGTGGAAAATTATGGGCACCCAGAGTTTAGGAAGGAAAACAATAAACTCCGAGTCAGTCATGTGACTGGTGTGAGAACTTAAAACAGTTATTATCTTTTAAAACAACAACATCAAGGATAATTTTAAAGTCAATTCGCAATGCTTTTGGAAAATGAGACTACCATAAGACCTCCCGCCACACACACAATGCAAACGCAGAATTGGAGGAGATTTCTTCTTATGATACTCAAAGATGCTAGATACGCATTAAAAGAAACATTTGGTATTATTACTAGTGCATAGTGTAGGAAAACATTTCGAAAGTAAAGATATAAATCTTAGCCAACATAATACCATTATCATATGCCTACTATAGCTACCATCCAAACAGTGGGGCGCCACCATAAGTGAATGGCAGGTTCTACAACTAAAACCGTACAAGGTGCGTATTGTTTTATTTGGATTTCCAACAAATGGTCAGGCTAAGGAACTTCCTACTGCCACATGGGATCGCCTCTGGCAGGACGTCCCGAGAACTTAACCAGCTCTTTGCCAACACAAGGCTGGGTTACCTTTGTCACTAGGTGACTACTACACGAATATGCCATCCCCCGGTCCCTTTGGACCTTTATCCGAGCGCTCGATAACCAACATCACACAGTAATAAATATAGTGTGTCAACATGAGTAATTATCTGGGCTCTATACCATGACACCACCCTTTCTAGAAGGAAATGACATACCCTAAAGGGCGCGACCCTCATAACCTTGCCGCATATTCCTGTTTTGACCATTTCCAGGGAGTGAGGTCTGACGAAGTCTCGTCCACAAAGCTAGGCACAAAGCCACGCTTTGATCAACAAATGATCAATAAATAATCATCACACAGCAACACTCAGCATGCCACATTACCAAATTGGGAATATATCGCTGATAACTTTCAAATACATAACCTCCGAGCACGTACGTCTCAGAGAAGGGTGTTAAGCTAAGAGAATAAATTCTCCGCCACCAACAGAAATGTATTTGAAAGAAATCTGCTTTATATCTCAAAATGTAATGTCAGACACGTAACCATACAAGTCTGTTCCGGGTTCGAACAGAACCGAAGGCAGTTCAAAAGAAGCCCTTGCAATCCGGGTATTCATAATCTCGATCGAATTTCCCATCACAAAGGAAATCTCCATACCGTAGCTAACGGTGCAGAGACAATCGATAGGTCATCCTATCGTTTTCACAAATACCCGGTCTTCACCATCGGTCTTCAATTCTATCCATTACATCGTATCACTATTCGGAATGGGTAATCCGAATAACGAGCGCAATAATTTAAAAATAAGTGTAGCATTCAATTTCAACCAATTCACAACAAATACCTATTCAAAGGTCAATATTTGATAGTCGGTTATTTAACTATCAATCAATATTCACAACATCACCCGATTTCAAATAATTTCCCGAATTATTTATTTTCAAAAATGTCTTTATAAGATATATATCCCACACTTCAACCATTTGAAAACCAATTTCAAATAAATTTACACCCTTACAACTTTCATTTCAAAATGGTTCATTTAAACCAATTAAATAAATCCTTGCAGATTTATTAAATTTACGTTCCAAATCCGTAAATTAATTTCCAGACTTCAAAATAAATCAACGTTTATTTTTAACTAATTTCCCTTTCTTTTATAAATTCCATAGTGAATTTACAATTCCAAAATATCTATGAATATACGATTTTTAAATCGATTTCTAATATTCATTTTCAATTTATCTTAAAAGATAAAATCTCAAACACTCACTTCATATTGGAAAAATATTTCCATACTTATTTAATAATAAGTAATTCATCAATCTATTTATTTTCAACATTTTGAAAATATTCAATATACTTAAATCTAAATTAAGTATATATTTTATTCTTTCAGGTAAATATATTCTTAAACACATTTATTTGGGTCAAAACGAATGTTACGTAAAACATCGTTACGACAACCCAAAATCACTAGTATAGGGATTCGAAATTAAAATAGATATATAAATTCCAATACTATACAAAACTTTGCCTTTCGGAAATCATTTACTATAACAAC
Organism: Allium cepa; assembly: GCA_030765085.1. Classification (NCBI taxonomy): domain Eukaryota; kingdom Viridiplantae; phylum Streptophyta; class Magnoliopsida; order Asparagales; family Amaryllidaceae; genus Allium; species Allium cepa. Next base: position 275,193,465 of record CM060937.1, on the reverse strand, counting down.
AGTGTTATAGTCCACCATTTCCTTCCATTTCTCGAAACATCTATTTCAATAATAAATGTTGAAATCTATGGTTTCGATACTTAAGACATTTTAAAACATCTTTAAATCGTTTTAATTCTATTTAAAACATCACTTTTCCAAAATATTTCTTTAATATATTATTCACTGCCCAAAATCGTGAATATATTTCCTTATCCAAATTCAACATTTCTACATATTTTATTTAAAGGACAATCCACTATCCAAAATCATGGATATATTTCCTTTAATAAGCTATAATAATTAACTTATCAAAATAAGTCATTTTTGGATTTATAAAACAACGTTTATAAACTCCATTTATATTTTATGGCCACTTCAACTTATAAAATCACTTTATCTATCCATATTCCGTTTACACGCAAAAGTCCAATTTATAAGTTAATTACTTATAAATCTTTTATTTTATAAAATCTATTCATTTTATAATTCCACAATTTATAAATACTGTGAATTTCATTCACCTATGAAATCTATTTATATTCCATTTTAACACTTATAAAAACTTGTTTTATAATTCCAATATTTTTAACTTATAAATATCAATTTTATAAATATTTTATATAAATCATTTATAATAATTCAAAAATCCCAATTTAAACCATTTTATAAATTTATCAACTATTTATCTAAAAAATCACATTTTGGTTATATTTCTCAAAAATCATAATTTTTGTAACATATAAATTACAACGTTTATTCATTTAAAATGAATCAATTTCAAGATTAAAATTTATTATGAATTCTCGACTTAAATTTTCAAAAATCAAATTTTATTTATTTTCGGCATCTAACGATACCACTTTTATTCGGCTAAATTTTTAGCCTTTAACCATCTCAATCACAAAGATAATCACGCAGATTATAAATAGATCAAGAAATAGATCAACACACAACATTGAAACCAATTCAAATGTTTGAGGAATCCAGTTGGATCCCTCCAACCTGTTTTCCTGCATCCAAAGATGTTAGAACAATACCAATTTTGCTTCAAGATGAAATATCGCGGTATATGGGATTTATAAAAATATTATCCTATTAATAGGCGGCGCAATAGGGTCTCATCCGCTATATAAAGCGGGAAAATCAACTCCAAGTACATATATAATACCAATTCCATATAAGTTGGAATTATCACGGTATATGTTTTTAATAAATAACCTCCGCTTAATAACGGCGTATAATGTCTATTTAACAATCAATAGATAATAATTCATCATTCAGGCATACAATCAATAATTTTAAATCTAACTATTTAAAATTTTAAATCGAAACAATTCGATTGAGTGAGAAGTTCTCACCTTGATTTTAATTCCGTTCCAGCGTTTTATTTCGGATAAAATTAAACGGATGTTTAATTTTACCCGACTAGCTCCAAACGACTCCAAACCAGCTCCATTGCGTAGTGCTCGTCAAAACGAATCCGACGCAAGTCGTTTCGTAATTTTTCGACCTCGTATGAATAAAATACAACATTTTAAAGTTTGTACACTTTTTAATATAATAAATTAACAAATTTCTTTTATATTTTTAACTCAACTCATCAGGACCGTTTATCCTTCAATTGCAAATCATGGCCGAACATCACATTCTTCCTCACGTTTGTTCGCACCAGGCCGAGAACCCAAACGCCGCCTACATCTCATTAATTTCGCAACCATCATCGATGGCTTTCACGTTGATCAACAAGTACCATTCGAAAGGCCATTGCCTACTCCACCTTCACCCTAAGTTTGAATGAGCTCGGTCGTCCCTAGCTCCATCAAATTGCATGCGAATGGAGCGCCTTCAAGCTCAATTTCCCGTTGATCCGTTGATCCAATCACGCTCATAGCCGTTCAGATTGAAGATCTCACTTAACTCTACGTTTTTGTAGTTGGTAACTTTTCAAGTTGCTTAAAGGATTAAGAGATTTAGAGGGAAGAAGTTGAGAGTTTTCTGGCCATTGAAAATATCAGTGGCGGCCGGCTCCTGAAACCCTAGGGTTTTGATATTTGTGAAAAAATGAAGTTAAGGGGTGCTTTTATAGAAAATTCTCAAATTACTATTCACTTGAAATTTTCCGAACTCCAAACGAATCGTGCCGGTTGGCGTTTCTAAGGTTTACCCCACGTTGCGGACACAATGGAATAGGTTTCGGAAGCCAATTCGATCATCTGTGCGAGTTATGGCAATAAACGATCGATTTTAAATTAAACCAATTTAAACTAATTTCTATGCGTTTTGGCTTGCCTCGGACAAACGATAAATCCGATTGACACGAAATTTGAAACGATACAATAATATCACATGACGGATCCGATGAAACTGCTTTCGTCGAATCCCGAGACTGTTTGAAAAATGACTATTTTCACAAGTCGATTTAAATATTAAAATATTCAATTTTCACAATTTAACTTTTAATTCAATTTTAAAAGTTCTATAACATCATTCTGACTCCAACATGATAAAATAAAATTTTACAAATCATTTTCTATCATTTTTAACCCAATTTCCAATTATTTCTGTATTTTCACATATTAAATTATCGATTTAATTATCCAATTAAATCCAGATATTCGAAAAATAAATTATTCGACTGATAAATTTCACTTATTAATATTTAAATCAATTAAATATACAATTTTTAATTGACAGAAATTCTGGGTCGTTACAAACTTCCCCCCTTAAAAGAATTTCGTCCTCGAAATTACCAAGTAAGAAAAAGTTACAGAATCCATTAACTTTCCAAAACAAACCGTTCAATTTAGATTTTTCAAATCTCTTAAGTGTTTAACTTCCCCAAAATTCATAGTTAAACTTCATACAATAACTTTACTAAGTTTTCAAATCATACTTAGTTATCTTTTCAAAATTTTCCAATTTTCTCAAAAATATTCTAACGCCTTAAATTTTCGAAAAAAATCGCCATAGTCTCCTTTGCACGGCTCGTTCTGCAAAAAAAATGACAGTATATATATCACAAATATACATCTCATCAAGTGATGAGGCATCACGTAGGGAAAAAGTGTAAAAGTACGGTATTTAATCCGAGATATGTACCTTATTTATTGTTAGCGAGCGTATACGGCTAATATAGCACGAAAGCAAGCTCCAAATGCGAAGCATAAGCCATTCGCACCTACTATACACTCAACCAAACAAATGAGAACATGTATATATGAAAATAATATCAATATATAACATATAGCAACATAACAACTACATGTGCCAACATAGCAACGCACTCAAAAGCAACAAATGCAACCATCAACAATTATCGTCCAATAATCATCCAACAAATCAATATTCTTTCATTTCTCATTAACATTCAATGAATTGGTTTTTTTTTCCATTTTAATCACATTTGATTTGTTAACATTGGGCTTTACAAATATTCAGTTATTCATTTCCAATTTGAATTCAGTTACATAGCTCTCAATTTTGCTAATTCAATTTTATCAACACTTAATGAATTTATATATAATCAAGTAAAAATCAAATAACAACCAATGTATATTCAGCATAACCAAATTCATTCAATTTACTTTCAACATTCAATTCGGTTCAACACTTTTAATTAGCTTTAATGGATTAACATTTAATTGATTTTCATTCAATTATTCAACTTCTAATTACATTGGCTTTCAATGAATTAACACCTCATTCATTATTTCATATCAACTTATTTACCTTCGAATGATTAACCTTCAATCTATTTATTAATTTAATTGCCAATTCCTTTAACAATATAAGGTTGAATTTCAGTTATATAACTCAAGTTTACATTCATTCAATTAACTTTATTATTTTACTTTGATACCAAAATCAACTTTATTCAATTTTACTTAAGTTATATTTCCTTGAAACATCATTTACATTTTACTTCCACTATACAACTTAAGTTCACTTCTTATTTATTTCAAATTCTATTTCATTTAACTTTTACTTATGTTAAATTCATATCAACATTCAAATTCATATTTCAGTTTACTTAACAAAATTGTTTAATCATTTTAACAATTGGTTTTACTTACATTTTCTCACTTTCTAAGTCATACAGCTTATATATTTAAACTTCCAAATCCATTTACTTATCCAAGGCTAAATTTATTATCTCATACTATAAGTTCAAAATTCATTTCACTTATATTCATCAATTTCAACTTGGATTTTTAATTTTCAAATTTGTTTATCACAACAAAACTTCAATTTTCAATTTACTATGGTAGCAAATCCCTCACATAGAAACTCGAAAATGATGCTGATGATGCTGCAGTCATCACCCTTATTATTTCCCAGCAACAGTAGTGAATTCAATGCTTTAAATTCTTTCAAAAATTTTCCTTTTCACTGTTTATACATCACCTTTATAAAAAAAAAATCTCGTGTAATTCCACTATTTACATATATAAGAATATTTTACAATTGTAAATTATTTTAATTATAATTCCATACTTATAATTCATTTGCTTATACAATTCATTCTTTTACAATTGTTTTTTTTATTTAACTTATTCAAACAATCTTTTATTGACTCATACATTTTTACATTTTCAACAATCAAACAATCAATTTATATATTCTTTAATAATTTCTGAAAAATTATTCCCTTTATATAAAAATATAATCGAGGTAAAATTATTTCATTTACCCAATTTAAAACAATATCGTGTCGAATTTGTTCTGTACAAGTGTTTAGAGATCCCTATCGATAGAGTTGTACGGACTAAACCGACCAGAATCCATATATCACTCAACAAATCAATCATCACAATATAAAATAATTTTATATTCACTAACGAATACGCGCTCATATCTATTATTACACTCAAACTCATTCTAGAGTACTACTGACTCTATCTCTAATGTGTAACACCCAACAGAGCCATGGTTGTCACTTAACCATATGCTCTGATACCAGCTGTAACATTACGATTTTATCGGGATCCGAAGGTCGGCATTCTTACGTCCACTGTATCAACTGCCGAGCAATCGAATGTCGGAAAATCGAATTGTTAGGGTTAAAGAAGAAGAGGTAGAAGAAAACGATAGAAGAAATAAGGAAACAAAACAGAAACAATATCAGAATCTCATAGTCGCAGCGGAACAACATATAATAGATAAATGAATAATCTTTAAGACAAAGAACTATCTCAGTTAATACATTTCATTACATCAGATTACATTTTATTATCAGAGTGTACAACAACAAAACAACAATAAACAGCGGAAAAGAAATACTATATACTAGTAATACGCCATGCCATCCAGCTGGCCTCTAGCAACTCCTGAATTCCAGAATATCCTGATAAACCTGACTCTTGACTGCTCGTGTGGAAAATTATGGGCGCCCAGAGTTTAGGAAGGAAAATAATAAACTCCAAGTCAGTCATGTGTCTGGTGTGATAACTTAAAATAGTTATTATCTTTTAAAAAAACAACAACAAGGATAATTTTAAAGTCAATTCGCAATGCTTTTGGAAAATGAGACTACCATAAGACCTCCCGCCACACACACAATGCAAATGCAGAATTGGAGGAGATTTCTTCTTATGTACTCAAAGATGCTTGATACGCATTAAAAGAAACATTTGGTATTATTACTAATGCATAGTGTAGGAAAACATTTCGAAAGTAAAGATATAAATCTTTGCCAACATACGACCATTATCGTATGCCTACTATAGCTACCATCCAAACAGTGGGGTGCCACCATAAGTGAATGACAGATTCTACAACTAAAACCGTACAAGGTGTGTATTGTTTTATTTGGATTTCCAACAAATGGTCAGGCTAAGGAACTTCCTACTGCTACATGGGATCGCCTCTGGCGGGACGTCCTGAGAACTTAACCAGCTCTCTGCCAAAACAAGGTCGGGTTACCTTTGTCACTAGGTGACTACTACACGAATATGCCATCCCCCGGTCCCTTTGGACGTTTATCCGAGCACTCGATAACCAACATCACATAGTAATAAATATAGTGTGTCAACATGAGTAAGTATCTGGGCTCCATACCATGATACCACCCTTTCCAGAAGGAAATGACATACCCTAAAGGGCGCGACCCTCATAACCTTGCCGCATATTCCTGTTTTGACCATTTCCGGGGAGTGAGGTCTAACGAAGTCTCGTCCACAAAGCTAGGCACAAAGCCGCGCTTTGATCAACAAATGATCAATAAATAATCATCACACAGCAACATTCAGCATGCCACATTACCAAATTGGGAATATATCGCTGATAACTTTCAAATACATAACCTCCGAGCACGTACGTCTCAGAGAAGGGTGTTAAGCTAAGAGAATAAATTCTCCGCCACCAACAGAAATGTATTTGAAAGAAATCTGCTTTATATCTCAAAATGTAATGTCAGACACGTAACCATACAAGTCTGTTTCGGGTTCGAACAGAACCGAAGGCACTTCAAAAGAAGTCCTTGCAATCCGGGTATTCACAATCCCAATCGAATTTCCTATCACAAAGGAAATCTCCATACCGTAGCTTACGGTGCAGAGACAATCGATAGGTCATCCTATCATTTTCACAAATACCCGGTCTTCACCACCGGTCTTCAATGCTATCCATTACGTCGCATCACTATTCGGAATGGGTAATCCGAATAACGAGCGCAATAATCAAAAAATAAGTGTAGCATTCCATTATAACCAATTCACAACAAATACCTATTCAAAGGTCAATATTTGATAGTCGGTTATTTAACTATCAATCAATATTCACAACATCACCCGATTTCAAATAATTTCCCAAATTATTTATTTTCAAAAATATCTTTATAAGATATATATCCTACACTTCAACCATTTGAAAACCAATTTCATATAAATTTACACCCTTACAACTTTCATTTCAAAATGGTTCATTTAAACCAATTAAATAAATCCTTACCGATTTATTAAATTTACGTTCCGAATCCGTAAATGAATTTCCACACTTCAAAATAAATCAACGTTTATTTTTAACTGATTTCCTTTCCTTTTATAAATTCCATAGTGAATTTACAATTCCGAAATATCTATGAATATACGATTTTTAAACTGATTCCTAATATTCATTTTCAATTTATCTTTAAAAGATAAAATCTCAAACATTCACTTCATATTGGAAAAATATTTCCATACTTATTTAATAATAAGTAATTCACCAATCTATTTATTTTCAACATTTTGAAAATATTCAATATACTTAAATCTAAATTAAGTATATATTTTATTCTTTCAGAAAAATATCTTCTTAAACACATTTATTTGGGTCAAAACGAATGTTACGTAAAACATCGTTACGGCAACCCAAAATCACTAGTATAGGGATTCGAAATTAAAATAGATATATAAATCCCAATACTATACAAAACTTTGCCTTTCGGAAATCATTTACTATAACAACAGTGTTATAGTCCACCATTTCCTTCCATTTCTCGAAACATCTATTTCAACAATAAATGTTGAAATCTATGGTTTCGATACTTAAGACGTTTAAAACATCTTTAAATCGTTTTAATTCTATTTAAAACATCACTTTTCCAAAATATTTCTTTAATATATTATTCACTGTCCAAAATCGTGAATATATTTCCTTATCCAAATTCAACATTTCTACATATTTTATTTAAAGGATTATCCACTGTCCAAAATCGTGGATATATTTCCTTTAATAAGATATAATAATTAACTTATCAAAATAAGTCGTTTTTGGATTTATAAAACAACATTTGTAAATTCCATTTATAATTTATGGTCACTTCAACTTATAAAATCACTTTATTAACAAATTCTATCCATATTCCATTTACACGCAAAAATCCAATTTATAAGTTTATTACTTATAAATCTTTTATTTTATAAAATCTATTCATTTTATAATTCCACAATTTATAAATACTGTGAATTTCATTCACATATGAAATCCATTTATATTCCATTTTAACACTTATAAAAACTTGTTTTATAATTCCAATATTTTTAACTTATAAATATCAATTTTATAAATATTTTATATAAATCATTTATAATAATTCAAAAATCCCAATTTAAACCATTTATAAATTTATCATCTATTTATCTAAAAAATCACATTTCGGTTATATTTCTCAAAAATCATAATTTTTATAACATATAAATTACAACGTTTATTCATTTAAAATGAATCAATTTCAAGATTAAATTTTATTATGAATTCTCAACTTAAATTTTCAAAAAATAAATTTTATTTATTTTCGGCATCTAATGATACCAATTTCATTCGGCTAAATTTTAGCCTTTAACCATCTCAATCACAAAGATAATCACGCAGATTATAAATAGATTAACAAATAGATCAACACACAACATTGAAACCAATTCAAATGTTTGAGGAATCCAGTTGGATCCCTCCAACCTGTTTTCCTGCATCCAAAGATGTTAGCACAATACCAATTTCGCTTCAAGACGAAATATCGCGGTATATGAGATTTAGAAAAATATTATCCGCTTAATAGGCGGCGCAATAGGGTCTCATCCGCTATATAACGCGGGAAAATCAACTCCAAGTACATATATAATACCAATTCCATATAAGTTGGAATTATCGCGATATATGTTTTTAATAAATAACCTCCGCTTAATAACGGTGTATTATGTCTATTTAACAATCAATAGATAATAATTCATCATTCAGGCATATAATCAACAATTTTAAATCTAACTATTTAAAATTTAAATCGGAACAATTCGATTGAGTGAGAAGTTCTCACCTTGATTTTAATTCCGTTCCAGCGTTTTATTTCAAATAAAATTAAATAAAATTAAACGGACGTTTAATTTTATCTGAAATTTACACTAGCTCCAAACGACTCCAAATCAGATCCATTGCGTAGTGCACTGTAAACGAATCCGACGCAAGTCGTTTCGTAATTTTTCGACCTCGTATGAATAAGATACAACATTTTAAAGTTTGTACACTTTTTAATATAATAAATTAACAAATTTCTTTTATAATTTTAACTCAACTCATCAGGACCGTTCATTCTTCAATTGCAAATCACGGCCGAACATCACATTCTTCCTTACGTTTGTTCGCACCAGGCCGAGAACCCAAACGCCGCCTACATCTCATTAATTTCGCAACCATCATCGATGGCTTTCACGTTGATCAATAAGTACCATTCGAAAGGCCATTGCCTACTCCACCTTCACCCTAAGTTTGAACGAGCTCGGACGTCCCTAGCTCCATCAAATTGCGTGCGAACGGCGTGCCTTCAAGCTTAATTTCCCGTTGATCTGTTGACCCAATCACGATCATAGCCGTTCAGATTGAAGATCTCACTTAGCTCTACGTTTTTGTAGTTGGTAACTTTTCAAGTTGCTTAACGGATTAAGAGATTTGGAGGGAAGAAGTTGAGAGTTTTCTGGCCATTGAAAATATCAGTGGCGGCCGGCTCCTGAAACCCTAGGGTTTTGATATTTGTGAAAAAATGAAGTTAAGGGGTGCTTTTATAGAAAATTCTCAAATTACTATTCACTCGAAATTTTCCGAACTCCTAACAAAGCGTGCCGGTTGGCGTTTCTAAGGTTTACCCCGCGTTCCGGACACAATGGAATAGGTTTCGGAAGCCAATTCGATCATCTGTATGAGTTATGGCAATAATCGATCGATTTTAAATTAAACCGATTTAAACTAATTTCTATGCGTTTTGGCTTGCCTCGGACAAACGATAAATCCGATTGACACGAAATTTGAAACCATACAATAATATCACATTACGGATCCGATGAAACTGGTTTCGTCGAAATCCGAGACTATTTGAAAAATGGCTATTTTCAGTAGTCGATTTAAATATTAAAATACTCAATTTTCACAATTTAACTTTTAATTCAATTTTAAAAGTTCTATAACATCATTCTAACTCCAACATGATAAAATAAAATTTTACAAATCATTTTTTATCATTTTTAACCCAATTTCCAATTATTTCTGTATTTTCACATATTAAATTATCGATTTAATTATCCAATAAAATCCAGATATTCGAAAAATAAATTATTCGACTTATAAATTTCACTTATTAATATTTAAAATCAATTAAATATACAATTTTTAATTGACAGAAATTCTGGGTCGTTACAGTTTGTATTTTATTAAGCAGTTTTATTTGAGATATATTTAAAGGTATATATATATATATATATATATATATATATATATATATATTTTAAATTTAGTATATAGTAGTGTTAATATAAATGTTTTAATATATTTTCAAAAATAAAGTATTTAAATTATTTTAAACTTTAAATATGGGTACTTAGATGTTTCAGAGGAAATAAAGATTTTAGAATCTATTCCATGAGAAAAATTGGATTTGAAAAGTGTTTCAAAGGGATTTTGAAATGGAATTATATCTTGTAAAGATATTTTGAGGAAATAAATAATGTAGGCAATTATTTATTGTGTGATGGATGTTTGTGAATGTTAATTGATAGTTAAATCACCGACTATCAATATTGGACAAATGCGTTGATCGTTTCGAAGAGACCGGGATCGAGATTTATTTCTCGAAAACCGCTTCGATCCGGTTTGTACGTTTCATGGAAAAACGTGTTCGGAGTCAAAAATGGAGCAGTGAAGTGCAAGGGCTAGTCGCTACTAATCCCGAGGATATTTTCAAAATGGATGTAGTAGGAGTAGTGCCTTCGGTTCCGTTCGAACCCGGGACGGACTTGTATGGATGAATGCTTTCGGAACATCGTTAGGTGGGCGGTGGGCATTCTAAGAGAAACGTTCTAAAGGTAACGCTTAGCCTCAAGCCTCATCAACCGGGAATGACTGAAAATCAGGGGATATGCAGCAAGGCTTGGTGGGCAGCACCCATTTCCGGGTAAGGTCATTCCTGTCTAGATGTCCCTTTTATTTTGGCTTAGTGGTGCGGTTGCTAAACCCAACCACGGGGTGATCTTACTCGGGACTATCCAGTAAGGGGTAGTCCGGGCCTTGTGTTGCAAGGGATCGGGCGTGGTCCTTGGTATGCTGATCTAGACTAGGTACTATGACAGGTGGTACCCCAGTGCCTAGTCATTGTTAGAAATCCATTCTCCTTACGAGCCTTTTACGAGTTTTGTTTGTATTACCCACACTGTGGCTAGTAGATGGAATTTAATGATGTAACAATTTCGGCTATTTTATAAGTATTTGTATATAGACCCTATTATAATATCAGAGGATTTCTATAAAAAGTGTTTTAGCTATCGTAAGGTAAAAATCCGACATGTTTATTTGTGGCGTGGTCTTACGAGATGCTTTTGTTTTCAAAAGGATTTTTTTGAAACTTTAATAATCAATTTGGATGCATTATTATTATCAGCTGGTATTCCAGACCTACTCGGGTGTTATGTCATTATATTGCTCGGGTCAGACCGAGTATTATATGTTCAGGACAATATGCTATGGAGCAGAAGAGGAGCTGGAGTCCGAGACGTATTACCCATATTTGTATATATATCTGCTGCTTTGATTGAATGGTAATGTCTGACTGGTAAATGTTGTTTGTATGAGATACTCTGATGATATGATGTATAAAACAAATATAGTTTCATTTTGTGTAAAGATCTATTATTTACTATTATATTTATTCCACTGCAATGGTTAGATTCTGATATTGTTTAGTTCCTTCTTTCTTCTACCTTCTTTCTTTTTCTCAACAATCTGTCTTTTCCGACACTAGATCGTCGGCATATTTTACTGTGAAGTATTTTGTGTCGATTCTCGAGGGTTGAGAAGGGCGGGTTGTTACATAATTCCTAACCTTAATCTATAACAAAATATACAACACCGCTGGACCATATGATTTAGCGATTCGCGTCGTCAATTGACTGCAATGTTGGCTATTTAGAATTTTATATCAACAATGTCTTGCCATTATCTCAACTTCGCACTAATCCCATGGTTGTATACGTTTTTCGAAAATATTTAAATTTAGAAAATAGTATTTTACTAAATCAACCCATTACTCTATAAAACAATATAAACTCCAAGTCAAACATTTCTTATTTCATTTATAAAATATTATGCCAATTGTTATCTTGTTTAGAAATTCCTATCTATAAGTTAACTACACGAATCGACCAAAATTCATAAACCTCTCAATGGACCAATCAACACAAAATGTACTATTAAAATTATTTTCAATTACTTTAGAAAATAGTATTCACACTTTCTCAAAAAATCATTACTTGCTTACAAAAAAAATTAACTCATGATGTTACATGTATACACATTCATTTATCAACCATTTGGAACTAAAACAATATATCACACTATATTCAATTATTCATAACAGCAAGCAACGATTCAATTTTATTATATATTATTTTATTTATTATGTATATATATATATATAATTTATCCTTCAATATATTACTAATGCTTATTGCTTAAACATTTTTATTATTCCATAACAGTTCTGTTTGGAGAAACCTTTGGTTTTTATTAATAATTGGATTCTTCCAGGCATAAATGGGTTTATAATTTTTTTGAGTGATAACTTTTTATTCAATTTCACATTGTAAACTTGCACAAAAAAAAACTAACACTGATACCACTAACTTACATTACAATCAAATAAACAGTCATCTTCAGTAGAAAACTATCTTCCGGCTTCCGCTGCACACTCTGATCATTAAAGGATCAAGATACGACAATTCAATTCCAACCTCTTTGAAGCCTAATCTACAACATCCAAATCTCACTCTTGATGTGGGTGAGTTTCAAATTTTAGCAACAATTTCATAACAATAATTTATAGAGTAATACAAAAATCTTACAAATATGTCCCGATTATTATTCCCAAACAACCATTTATATCCTTATTCTTTTTTGGGAATAAATTTTAAACTCTACCCTACCCCCTAAGGGACGGAACTCTAAGTCTACCCAGGCCAAGATTCATGTCTCTTATATTTTATATTGTTCTGAACGTTAGCTCCGATAGAAAGCTGTAACGCCCCACCTTTAGACCCATATTACCTAAGAAAATTACAAGTAATATTATCGAGTAATACTGAGAATAAAGCTAGATAGGAGCAACCATCCATGTTTATTCCTTAGGCTAACACTGTCACGTTTACCTTTATGTCTGCAGAAATATGATAGCATGAATAATCTCAGCACAATGCAACAAACATGTTGGCTAATATAAATTAGAACAATATATTACATAATGCATAATACAGAATAGATAATGGCAGAACCTGTAATGTAGACGCGAAGATATATACATAAACTGAATCTACAAAATAATTGTACTAGACCCACATACAATATTATATATATATATATATATATATATGCAAGTCGAAGAATTAGACAAGCACAAAATATACATCACACATCATTATTTCTCATACAAGAGTCATATAACACTTATACACAAGGAGTAGAACAAAATGATACATACATACATACATATATATTTATATATATACATGTGTGTGTGTATCCAAAAGATGTCTCAGTCTGATCAAAGTGTTCTAGAAATAATTTACGGGTCAGGCTATCTTTAAGTATACATAAGGTGAGATTACTGAAATTAGCATGCATAGATCTCAATAATATAGTAGTAACTACATAATTTGCTAAAATCTTAATAAAATAGGCATAACACAACATATCACCATGCCATAAGGTCAAATCATGCCACCATCTGCAATCATCATAAAGTATGGCAAACGATCATATTAAAAGTCAGAAATTATATGACTAGCGAGAAAGCTAGTAAATCAAAATAAAACATAAGACCCGTGAAAGCAAGTCAATCCACAAAGAAACATAGATTGCATGAAAGTGAGTCAAACTCAAGAAATATAAGACCGCACGAAAGCAAGCCAAAACAAAAGACATGCACGAAGCAAGTCAAGGAAAAATAACTGATCCTATGTATATCTTAGTTATAAGGGAATTCATTATGCGAGTTGCTCTCTTCCAAGGGAAGACTGATATGAAAAGCTTTAGGAGTTTAAGAAAGAATGAAACCGCTAAACTCCTACACTCGTAATATACCTGGTCCTTATTACACGTGTTCTGCCCACTAATGCACTGGTGAGGTGGCCACGCTAATAGCAAGTGATGCAAGTGTTATGACATTAAATATACTTCGAGGTACTGATTATTGGCTTTGTGGTATAGGGCCAATAAATTGGTTAAGATCCATACGAAGAAGATTAGGACCTAATTATACTTGTTTGATATTGAAAATTTTGCCGATATATTTGAAGTAGAGTTTACATTAAAAAAATTGGTAGTAAAAGGAGAAAAGTGAAATTGAAGCTACAATTGATTGCATCCCATTAACCAATTGACTAAAAATATTTCGGAGATGTGGATGAATATTTTTGTTGAAGGCCTAGTGTTTATTATGATAGGTCCCTATGAACCAATGATGCAAATATATATGATCTGATTCAATGATCAGTCCATAGTGCAGAAAATGAAATAATTGACATTCGTATTCTTTTATTCTGTGTCATTGCTATAATGACTGAAGATGGATGTAACGTCGCGCCTTTTTGTACGCTTTAAATCGACGATAAATCACACACATCTGACTCAAACCATACAAAAGAGCGGATTTTTATTGGGGTAAATAAGAAAAGTAGAGAAGGAAATAAAACGAAATAGAAACTCACAGTGGAATGAAAAAATATAATAATCAAATAACAGTTCGTGAAGCTGTTTACAAAAATCATTTGATTATATCTATACAACACAGATCAGAGTTATACATACCATAGAATAATAAATAATGCAGCGGAATACATGATGTAGTGAAATAATATAATAAATAATAGTAATACAATCTTCATCTTCGTCCTCCAGAAATAAGGTCTTCAAAAATTCTGTACTGCACAGGTTGACACGAGCAAATTGAAAAGACAAAACACTCGAGTCAGAACTAAAAGATTTTATGTAAGTTAAATCAACGGTAAATAATATGAGTGGGACGGCGTCAGAGATATTTACAGGATTTGACATCCTCTATCAGTGTCTAATGTGAGTGCAGTCACTTAAGAGACGTTCGGGAATAACATCTCCTAAGGATCTGTTAAACCATTTACTCTGTATCAATATTTCGCTATTATATTAATGTCTATAGTAAAACAAACTTACTTTTAAATAGCGTTAAGGCTTTACATTTTCCCCTTTAACACGTAATAGTCCCAGTAGTCCATCCAGTATCATGGTCCCACCTGATCGGGAAGCCACCAAAGGATACTCCACGAGCTATAGAAGAAAACCAAACTCGTACAAGGCACGATATGGTAGGTGACACGACACAACTAGGCAACGCCAGGGTAGATATACCAATTGCTATCTGGACTGGTGGTGACGCGTAGCAACCACTACCTCCTAACTCGAGCCATACTCCCAAAAAAATCCAAAGATGTGCACCAATCAATCACAAAGTAATAGAATGACATACGAAGTCCAATAAGAGGAGCTACCTCACTGGTCCAAAATCGCTCGTGTTTTAGCCAACTTATGCCAATCACGGGAATCGGGTCCACGTATATAACTTAATAGAACGTCGCCAATCCTACTTTATTCTGGAACATCCACTGCGTACACGGTTGTTAAAGTGGTTTTTGGAGTTGGCAGAGAGTATGACAACTTTCGGTCCCGGTCTCTTTAATAATCAAACGTTATTATAACACCGTGGTCGTTTTCAAAATAGTTTATACTTTAAAAACCAAAACATCATTGCCTTTTCAAAACCAAATCAATATGATATCATTTTCATTTCAAATATATCCTTTTCCAAAATCATAGCACTTTCAAAGTTATAACACTTCAAAATCAAAACACTTGAAATACAATACTTTCAAATCATAATACTTGGAAACTCATAACTTTGAAACATAACTTCCACCACTTAAGTGGTTTAAATATAAAAATACTTTATATAATAAAATCGATTCTTCAATTTCACAAATCAACTCCAAAACAACTCGAATTCCCAAAATTTAGATTTAATCAAATCTCAAATCATAAATTTCAATTCAATTCAGTTTCCAAATTATATTGATTTCAAAAACAAATTTGATCCACAAAATAAACCATTTCAAATTCAGTATATTTCAAACTTTAAGTATTGAACAATTTCAAAACTAAGTTTTATAATTTCATATATATATATATATATATATATATATATAATACAATTTTCTATTATTCAGTTTTGAAAATTTACTTAATAAATCCATTATAATTTAAATAAGCCCCAAATTACAAATAACTAAATGTTTCCTTCAATTTATTTATACTTGAGATATTTATTTAATTCACCTTAAATCAAAATCAAGTTATAAATCATAATCTTTACAAATCTCAAATTCCATAAGTTCCAAATTGGTTTCATTAAATAAATTTGTACATTAAATACAATTTCAAATCTATCTTATCAACCTTAATTTTATTAAAATCATTATAAACTCTATATTAAAATATAATTTATATAAATACTTAACCATATTATATTTTTAATAAAATCAATCTTTATTATTAAACTTGTTTTACATCAAACAAATTTATACATAGCTTAAAATCAAGGATTTAACTATATATATAACGTAACAATTATATAATCTTTGAAATTAATATTTATATAAAACCATATATTTCTTTTCAAAACCATAGAAATCATTTCGAAATATTTTTATACATAGACCAAGGTGTTTGTATATAATTTATGTCCTATGGTCAAGTGATACAGATATTTATCATTTCAATCTGCAATTTAATATCTTACGATTATGTATCATTTCAACCTGTAATTATGAATTAATAATAATAAATCCATAACGAACTTGCATATTATAATGATATTCGATTCAACCAATATCAATTATCAACATCAATCACAATCATCATCCA